>JALAZF010000085.1:2400000-3600000 GCA_022829125.1 Lathyrus tuberosus | reverse complement strand
AAATTTCAGGGTTCTTTTGGTATTCAATCTCTGTGTATCCTTGAATGTCTGAAATCCGTTGCTATCATACCTTCAGATCCAAGTTGATTGAATAGGGGCAGCTGTAACACCTCAAAATTTGCCCTAGTGTCTCTAACTGGCTTATGTTTCATTTGCCTGTTTCTTTTGGGCATGGGATCAAGGTATTTCCAACAGCTCAGGGCGTCATCAGTTCCAGTATGATTTTCAATAGTGTTCAGATCCAAGCAGATTGTTTTCAAAGTCTTTTTGAGCATTTATTTTGCTCATTAAATGACTTGATGATCAGAAACTCCGGCAGTCAATTTTTGATCAGTTATTCAGCACCAGACAGTTGTTATCAGCAGTTTAATCCGAGCGCGAAAAAACATTTCACAGCATATTTCAAGTGTATTCCGGTGGTAATATCAAATGGCAAGTTTCAGAGGCTTAATGGTTTCAAAACAGCTATCAGAAGTCACTTTTCCCGGTTTCCCTCCAAAAGGCGCCAAAATTCAAAATTTGCACTGTGTAACCGGTTACAGCGTATCTGATAACCGGTTACCCTTTGGGTTTTCTGCGCATTTCTTCAGTTTTTTGAACTGAGTAACCGGTTAGCAGATGTGCTGTAACCGGTTATCTGGGCAAAATTTGGGAAATTCTGTTTGCATCATTTGTGATCGTGTGCTTGGCATGTGCACATGGGGGAAGGATCTAGAATTGATATTTTCATTATTTTCCACCCAAAATTCAAATTCCTTCCAACATTTTCCACTCTAATTCCTCATTTCCTTTCCTAATCCACTTTTCACCCCAATTTCCACCCACTAAACCTCACTCTAAACCACATTTGAATTCCTAACCTAGCTTCTATTTAAATCAATTCATTCCAAACCTCACATAACTTGGATCCATTTTTCTGAATTTTCTACACATTTCATTCCGATTTTCTCTCAACTTCTCTCTCATTCCAAAACCCTCACTCAAAGTTCCACCATCAAAGTTCAACAAATTTTGCATTGAAATTTGTTGATCTTGGAACTAAACCTTCATCCATCCATTAATCCTTGAAGGAATTCTGATTTTGCTACTGTTTTGCTTTTGGATCTAAGTTCTTGGAAGTGATTTTGGAGAAGCTTGAAGCAAGTTCATCACCTTGCATTTATTTTGTGTTTTCTCTTGAAGATTGCATTGGATCTCTGAATTTCTTGCTTAGATTCATCAATTGCAGCCTATCAACACTCACCAAAGCAACTCTCAGCTTTGTAGGTTGGTAAATTTCAGATCTATACTTGTTTCAGCTTATTTACAACTTATTCAATGTAGATCTTGAATTTGTTGTGTTTGATCCTTTGGATTGTGGATTTGATTGTTGATGCTGTTTGATTGATGAGTGTTTGCTGGTCTTGAGATGCAATTTTCGTGCATATTGAGATGCCCTAACATGCAGGTGTTTGGAGAAGTGATAAGCTGCTGAGAAGTGCTTTTGGAGCTGTATTTTTGAGTTTTGCTGCTGTGTAACCAGTTATCAGTTATGCTGTAACCGGTTAACATGTTGTTTTTTGCGTATTTTCAGGTTGTTTTGAACTGTGTAACCGGTTACAGCGTAACTGCTAACCGGTTACCACTGCTGCAGAATGTGATTTTCTTGCATTTTCTTGCTTGTTTGAGATCCTTTTCATGTCTAAACCTTATGGACTGATATGATGATGATTTGTGGATCATTCTTGAGCTGTTGCACCTCACACTATTGCATGAACACAATTTTCCGACACATGATTCTTGATTTTCATCAATAAATGTTTATGTTTGCGTTGTTGACTAATTGATGCGGCAAACACGATGCACACACATTTGAGTCGTGTTAATTCTTGATTAATGCTTAACTTGCTGGACATATGATGCATGATTGTTGTTTGCTTCCATGGTTGCTTATGCATGATGTTTTGATCGATGTTTGATTCGTGCAATTGTTCTTGAATTGTTAGCATGATCATGTTATCCATTCTTGATGCTTGCAACCTTTGTGATTGGTTTGCCGTGCTTTGTGTGTCTATTTGCAATCATTGCTTGCATGAGTATTTTGTTTACAAATGTATGGTGTGCTGTCCCATTTTCCACTGCTGTCTTAGTGCATGTGTGTTGTTGTATGTGCTGCTGGTTGATATTTTACACCTATCTTTGTGCTAAATTGTGAGCTGTGGAAAGCTGTCTTGCTTGTGTGCTGCTTTTTACTACTGTGTTGTTGCAGATGCGCTGTTGTAGCTGCTGTTTTTGTTCTTTTCTTCTTTCCTTCTTCTTCTCTTTCACTCTTTCCTTCCCTTGAATCTCAAGACTTGTTTAAGTTTTGGATTCACTCCCTTAGAGCTACCTAGTCCAACTTAATTTTTGATTAAGCTTGGAGTAGGATTAGCATTAGGTTTCCCTTTGCATGGTAACTTAGGTAGAAGTTTCCCTTTCAAACTCAACTATAGGTCCACTTTTGCATGACAACATTAGGATAGAATTCCCCTTAGTGTTTTCTTTTCCTTGAGTCTTCGCTTCTCATCTCAAAACACTTCTAAAATACTTAATAAAATTAACGTGTATTGCGCATGAACCTTACATGTGAGAAGTGAGAAATGAGGGGTTTCCTCTCATTTTTCTAGAGTGTTTGGTGGACGTTCCATCTTGGAACGATTTGCTAAACATTCGTTCCTACCTCATAGACTTCGGTGCACTGCAAGTTACGAACTAACTTCAATCCACTTCTGTCTAAAAAACACAAAAACAAAATCAAATCTTTTTATCCTTTGGGATTGTTAAGTTCAAATCATTTTCAGAAAAGGGCACGTTACTTCCGTCTCGTCGTAAACAGGCATCGACCCTAACTGCCGGAAGCGAATCTAACGTTGCTCATAAAAAACACTAACCGACCTCGTTAGGTCGAACTATGACTGCTCTGATTTCCTCTTTCTCGTCCGATTGAAGATACGTAGGCACAAGACGGCGATGTCTTGGCGAGCAACCTCCCCCCTTAGTTCGTGTCTGAACTACGTTGACTCTGACTTTCCCATTGCACGAGGGAATACGTAGGCATAAGACGAACGATGTCCTATCGAGTCACTTCTTTTTCTTTTTTTCTTCGTTTCTTCGTTCCTTTCCGTTCCTGTTTCTTCTCCTTTTCGGTAGCTGTGGAGCTCCAGACGACGACACCCTTTGATAGAGACAACAAGCGTGGATCCCATCGAGTACGATGGACATGTGGGGTGCTAACACCTTCCCTTCGCGTAACCGACTCCCTTACCCGTTTCTCTTGGTCGTGAGACCATGTTCTTTCCCTTCCCTTCAGGTTTACGCAGTGTTTCCTTTCCCTCTCTTGGGATAAATACACATTGCTGGCGACTCTGTTTCAGTGCCACTTTCGCGTTTGTACCATGGATACAAATCCTCGGGAGCGACACACTGTACACACTTGCATTCTCTCTATGTCTTCTAAACACAAATCATCACGTCATGCAGATTGCTTGTTTTAAACCCCATTGAAACATATGATCCGATGCCTTCTCCCGACTTTGAATTCCCGGTATTTGTGCCTGAAGAAGAAGTTGACGACGAAATTCCAGAAGAGATCTCCCGACTACTCAGACAAGAGGAAAGGTCCATTGAACCTCACAAAGAGCCGTTGGAAACGGCAAACTTGGGTTCGAAAAAAGAGAGAAAAGAAATCAAGATTGGGGCACTGCTCAGTCCAACTACTAAAGAGAGTTTAACGAAGCTTCTCAAAGAGTTTCCCGATGTATTCGCTTGGTCCTATCAGGATATGCCAGGGTTGGATACCAGTATCGTGGAACATCATCTACCGTTGAAATCGGAATGTCCGCCAGTAAAACAAAGGTTGAGACGGACTCACCCGGACATGGCCATCAAAATCAAAGAGGAGGTACCGAAACAGATTGACGCGGGTTTCCTCGCCACGTCTGAATATCCTCAATGTTTAGCCAACATCGTACCCGTTCCTAAAAAGGACGGAAAGGTCAGAATGTGTGTCGACTACAGAGATCTAAACAAGGCTAGTCCAAAGGACGACTTTCCTTTACCACACATTGACATGCTGGTAGACAGTACAGCAAAGTTCAAAGTTTTCTCCTTCATGAATGGATTCTCGGGCTATAACCAGATCAAAATGGCACCGAAAGACATGGAGAAAACTTCGTTCATTACCCCATGGGGTACCTTTTGTTACAAGGTAATGCCGTTCAGTTTGAAGAACGCCGGGGCAACCTATCAAAGGGCCATGACTACTCTTTTTCATGACATGATACACAAGGAAATCGAGGTATATGTCGATGACATGATTTCTAAATCTAAGACAAAGGAGGAGCATGTGACCCACCTGTCAAAGCTATTCGAGCATTTGAGAAAGTACAAACTCCACTTGAATCCCAACAAATGCACCAGAAAGGAATTGAGGTTGATCCTGACAAGGTCAAGGCCATTCAAGAAATGCCTTCTCCGAAAACTAAAAAACAAGTCAGAGGATTCTTGGGACATTTGAACTACATCTCCAGATTCATATTCCTCATGACCACCACGTGTGCGCCGATTTTCAAATTACTCAAAAAGAACCAGGACTGTGTTTGGTCAGAAGACTGCCAAATTGCTTTCGACAGTATTAAGGAATACCTGTTGAATCCGCCAATTCTGTCACCTCCAGTGGAAGGAAGACCACTGATCATTTACCTCACAGTCCTAGAGGACTCAATGGGATGTGTACTTGGCCAACAAGACGAAACCAAATGGAAAGAGTCTGCCATTTACTATCTGAGCAAGAAATTCACCGACTGCGAGACTCAGTACACTATGCTTGAGAAAACTTGTTGTATTTTGACTTGGGCAGCCAGACGTCTTCGCCAATACATGATTCGTCACACCACTTGGTTTGTCTCCGAGATGGATCCAATCAAGTATGTCTTTGAAAAACATGCTCTCACGGGAAGGATTGCCCGTTGGCAGATGTTGTTATCAGAATATGACATAGAGTACCACACTCAAGAAGCCGTTAAGGGAAGTATTTTAGCCGATCATTTGGCTCATCAACCGATTGACGATCAGGAATCAATCGAGTTTGACTTCCTAGATGAAAACGTCATGTATCTAAAAATGAAAGACTGCGATGAACCGCTACCCAGTGAAGGGCCAGAACCAGGTTCCCAATGGGGGCTAATCTTTGACGGAGCTGTCAATCATTACAAAAACGGAATTGGGGCAATCATTGTTACCCCTCAGGGTACCCACATTCCTTTCACCACTAGACTTACGTTCAAATGTACCAACAATGAGGCCGAATACGAAGCTTGTATCATGGGTCTCGAAGAAGCGTTCGACTTAAGGATCAAGAACTTGGACGTATATGGTGACTCAGCCCTGGTTATCAATCAGATCAAAGGAGATTGGAACACATACCAATCAGGATTGATTCTTTACAAAGACTATGTAAGAAGGTTGTTACCCTTCTTCAACAGAATCGAGTTTCATCATATCCCTCGTGAGGAGAATCACATGGCTGATGCATTAGCCACCCTCTCTTCCATGATTAGTGTAGGTCGATGGAATGACCTACCTAAGATCGACATAATGCCCCTTGAACGGCCCGCTTACATCTTCACGATTGAAGCAGTCATAGACGACAAACCTTGGTATCACGATATCAAATACTTCCTTCAGAAACAAGAGTATCCACCTGGGGCATCCATAAAGGACAGAAAAACCCTCAGAAGACTGGCTGGAAACTTCTTCCTGAGCGGTGATATACTCTATAAGCGGAATTTTGACATGGTCTTGCTCCGATGCATAGACAAACCAGAAGCAGACATGCTGATAAAGGAAATTCATGAAGGGTCCTTTGGCACTCATGCCAATGGACACACAATGGTGAGACAAATTCTCAGAGCAGGGTACTATTGGTTGGCCATGGAATCTGACTGCTACAAGTACATGAGGAAGTTTCACAAGTGTCAGATATACTCCGACAAAATCCATGTACCACCATCGCATCTCAAAGTTCTCTCTTCCCCTTGGCCTTTTTCCATATGGGGAATTGACATGATCGGCGTGATTGAGCCCAAGGCTTCAAACGGACATCGGTTCATCCGACCTCGCGTCTTCAGAAAAGGAGAACCTGTGCTAAAAAAGATACAGTCATTTCTCACGGATTCTCGGGGCAAATGGACTCCGAATTACGACGGCCCCTATGTGGTCAAGAAAGCTTTCTCAGGCGGCGCCTTGAGACTCACAACCATGGACGGAGAAGAATTTTCCTATCCCAAAAATGTTGACGTAGTCAAGAAATACTTCGTCTAAACTAAAAAAAAATGTCTCGGTGGATTGAAAACCCGAAAGGGCGGTCCAGGCAAAAATTAGAGACAAAAAAAAATCATCATCCCGGTGGGTTGGAAATCTCAAAGTACAATCCAGGCAAAAATTAGGGATAATGGCAAGTAACTATGTTCAACCGGGGCAAATCCTCAGCAGCAGTTACATCATCCGTCAGAAAACTCCAACCAAGGTCATCTTCGACAGAAGCTCAGGATGTTCCGAGTTCAAAGTTGGTAGAAGGATAGTGGTCGTTATGTTTCAACGTAGCCCTTTTCCCTGTAAATTACCATTTTCTAACTTTGTATATACTCTTTGGAATCACGCGTTTGGCTGATCTCCATCCTATCAATAAAATTTGAGCCCCTATGCTTTTGTTTGTAATTCTTATTTGTTTTAGCTTTACAGAACGACGTTTTTAGCATGATCAGCGGTTCATGAAATAAAACAAAATGAATTTACTTGTTAAAACTTTGTCTGCTTTTAAAATAAAAGATGGCAATTCTTTTGACTGTTGAACATCGAAAGAACATCGCTCGCTTCTCCAGAAGTAATCGAGCTTCAACGTGCAGAATCAAAGTATTCCTTCTAAACCAGTATGCCTGAACGAAGGATCAACTGTATCTGATGAGGCTTTCCCATCTGATACCCTCGGTCGAGTTCTTATCTCCTAAGCCTGACCAACGGTATTCCCCGCAGGGACTATCTCTCCCAAGTAAGGTAGAATTGCTACTCTGGAACCAACGGTACTTCTTCGCCCCACGATGGCCAAATATCCAGTCGTGTTCATCTATCAGTCTGTATGTCGTGTCAGTTTTGTCAGCATATACATACATACATCATGCATTGTTGATTTACATTCGCATTCATATTGCATCAGTATCACTCTAGACGGTCTTGTCCCCTAGGGATAAAAGTCCTCTCAATCGAGTTTTCAGCTCTGTCCTCGTCAAGAAGTGTTGTGTCTGAACAATCTTGCCTCCAGTTTATTTCTGGATTAAAGTTGGGTCTTCGACCACTTTGATAACTTGAACCTCTGAAAGACTAGAGAAACGTTCGACAAACATCACTCTTCGCCATTGAAGATGATATCCTTGCTTTCCAGGATTAAGGAAAATCCCCAGAGAAAGCTTCTTAAGCAGAGATTTGGCAGTACGACAGTTTTTCTCTGAAAAAACCACAGATGAAAAGGTCATCGGCACCTCAAAATTGGATCCCATCATATGGCATTTCTCTGGGAAGATCTCGAGAAAAGTATGATGTAAGACCCCAAGCGGAAGCAGTCTCTCAAGAGACTTGCTTTCCCCAGTAGAAACAAATGGCATTTCCAACAGAGAAGTTTGTACACCTCTACAACTCAGACGATTGGGTTCCCCAGTGTAACACCCCAAAATTTGCCTTCTTACTTTTAGCTAACTGGCTTATGTTTCTTTGCATTTCTTGCATTAACATTTATGCATAGCATTGGTTCTTAACATGGGATCAAGGTACTTGGTTCATTTCAAAGGAGTCTCAAGCCTCAAGATGGTTTGAGGAGTTCATCATATCTCCTAGGGTATCAGTGAGATTTCTTCCCATATTTGTGATCAGCACACTCCATAAAGCAAGAATCATCCATCATTTGAAGCTCTGAGCAAGGTTTTCATCAAGTTGATTTCAAGAGGGTTCAAGTTCAAAATCCAAGATCTAGCCAGATTCAAGTCTCTATTTGCATTTATTTTGCAAATAGAGCTCAAAAGAGGAAGATCTGCAGCTTTTGGAAGGAGTTCTTGGTGTATTTCAAGCTCTACAGATCTCAGGTAAGCTTACTTTCCATGCTCTTAGAACTTATTTTTTTGATGTGCATAATGATCTATGAGGTTCACTGAGTGTGCTGGTGTGTTTAAAATTGATTTTGGACGTGTAACATGTGTGTATTTTGGAGTTGAAGTTTTAGATCCATTTATGTTTTCCTTCGATTTGCACTATGTGTTTGCTATTTGATGAAATGAATATGATATATGGAATCCTTGTTGAATTCTGGTCAAGATAGTGTGCTCATGTTTGATTTCTGGAAAATCTTGGTGTGGTGCTTGCCGGAGAAGGTGACCGGAACTAGGGTTCCGACACCTGGTTTTGTTTCAGGCAGGTGGAGGTTCAAATGAAGAAGATGAAATCTGGACCGTTGGTGGTCCAGATCTGAGGGTTCATACGCAGCCACGTCATTTAAATTTCTTTCTTATTTTATTGATTATGTGTTTTTAGTCTATGCTTGCTACCATGTGCACTTAATCTGGACCTTTGATCTTGTTTACTTTTGATTTTGTTGACCTGATCTGATACGTTGATGTGATCTAGTGGTTTGGATTCTGCCAGCACATTAAAATTGCCATGCACTGTTCACGTGTTTTTTTTTTAATTTCTGATGATTTGGGGTATGCGCGTGTATTGGTGTCATCATGTCCTTTCAATCCTGGCCTTTCATCATGCTTACTTATTGATTGTGATGACTGATTGTGTGACGTTGGATTAATCTGGTGGTGTGTGTGAGTCCTTTGTTTGACTGGGTCTTATGTGGATGTTTGACTTGCGCTTTGGGCCTCTGACTGCTATTCCCACCCTCCTTTTGATCCAGCCCAACCTTTCCAACGTGATATTGTTGTTGTTTGCACCCCACTGGTTTTTATTTTCATTTTATTTCATTTAATTGTTGCAATTTCATTTTTTATTTTTAAAAAATAGATTTATGCATCAGAAAATTATTAAAAAAATCATGGATCATCTTTGGCATTTTATAAAATTTTGGAAAATTTTATTTTACATTTTTATTTTATTTTGTGCCCCTGAATCAATTGTTTAATTAATTTCTTTTTGGATTGTTTCATATATGCACACCCTGCCTTGTTGATTTTTGTTCTCATGATCTATACATGATTTGCATCTCATTCCTTTTGAATTTGTTAGAGGAAATGTTGTGGTTCCTAAAAATATTATTCTCATATTTTTAAACTCTTTGCATATTGCATTTTAGTCCCTCTCCTTTGCATATTGGTTTATGGTTCCTATGTGGTCTTTGCTTAATTGTTTGAGGTACTTAAACTTTGAATTTTGGTGTGATATTTTGACATGTTGTTAGTCTCTGACTTAGGTCATTTGAGTTTTAATTTCACAATTTTTGAATGTCATTTGATATATGTTTGCTTATTTGTTCTTAAATGACTTATGCATGACTATATCTTGACACCTCTTTACACAATTTGTTTTGCCATGCCTAATTGATTGAGTTCCTTTGTGATTCTTTACATGAGATTTTGGTATGATGTTTACCCCTGGTTGAGGTCCCTTGTGACCAAATTTTGCAATTTGTGGATCATGTTTGAATCATGTTTGGCATGTGCTAAGTGTTTGGACTTTGAGTTTCCATTTGTGGATTACTTTGGTGCATGTCTTGAAGGTGTTGCTTGATAATTAACCTTGTATGACTTAGGTTTGGTTTGGTATGATATTGATGCATATGCTACTGCCTCTTGAGCTCCTTACTTAGTTTTCATTTCACTTGAGCATAGTTGAATGCATTTGGTTTGAATTGTATGATAAACATCATTACCATTTGCTTTGTAACTTCTTTGGATCATAATGCTTCATGATATGAATCACTTTTGGACATGAGAATTGTTGATGATGTTTTGATCTTGTTTCTGTCTTGTTTTCATCTTCATCTTACCTTTCTCATTTCATCTTGGTATGAAGTTCATTGGTGCTTAATTGTGCGTTTCATACAAGTATGCTTGCCTTTTTTCATGTTCATCTTTGCATGTTTACTTGAATTATTTTGCATTGATATTTGATACATTTTTGATGATTTGAGTTGGACATTTATGATGTGATGTGCTTGCTGCCATTTATTTTATCTCATCTTCTCCTTCTCTTTCTCTTTCTTCTCTTTCACTCTCTTCCTCCCATGAATCTCAAGACTTGTTTAAGTCTTGGATTCTCTCCCTTTAGAGCTACCTAGTCCAACTTAATTTTTGATTAAGCTTGGAGTAGGATTAGCATTAGGTTTTAGGTAGTCGTCTCTCCTAAGCCTCACTAACCATAGGTCATCCGTACATGATAACATTAGGGCTTTTAGTTTCCCTTTAGAGTTTTCCTTTTGGATCTTCTCTCTTCTCATCTCAAAACTTCTTGAAAACACTTAATAAAATATAACGTATATTGCGCTCGAGCCTTAAGTGTAGGAAATGAAGAACGAGGGGTCTCCCCTCCTCTTCTAGGGTGTTTAGCATACGTCCCATTTGGGGGCGACCATGCGATTCACTCGTTCCCGCATGGTAGACTTTGGTTCAATGTAAGTTACGAACTAACTTAAAACACTTCTGTCTTAAAAAACACCAAACAAATTCAAATCTTTTTATCCTTCAGGATTGTTGGGTTTCAAACTTCATTTTCAGAAAAGAGCTCGTCGCTCACGTAAAAAACACTTACCCATTCGTGGTCGTACCCATGAACTACATCAGCTCTGATTCCTCTCTCTCGTCCGATTGAGGATATGTAGGCACAAGACAACGATTGTCTTGGCGAGCAACGTTCCCCCCACAGTTCCCATCTGAACTACGTTGACTCTGACTTTCCCATTGCACTGAGGGAGTACGTAGGCCTAGGACAACGATAACGTCCTATCGAGTCACTTCTTCTCTTTTCTTTTCTTCATTTCTCCGTTCTTTCCGTTCTCGTTTCTTCTCTGGTACAGTAGCAGTGGAGCTCCAGACGACGACACCCTTTGATGCAGACAACAAGCGTGGATCCCATCGAGTACGATGGATGTGTTGGGTGCTAACACCTTCCCTTCGCGTAACCGACTCCCGTACCCATTTCTCTTGGTCGTGAGACCATGTTCTTTCCCTTCCCTCAGGTTTATGCAGTGTTTCCTTTCCCTCTCTCGGGATAAATACACATTGCTGGCGACTCTGTGTTTTTCCGTGCCACTATCGCATTTTTACCGTTGGATACGAATCTTTCGGGAGCGACAGCTGGCGACTCTGCTGGGGACTCTGGTTGACCTCTTGCTGGTCCATCCCCTTTAGCGAGTCTATCCTAGCGCTTGTCTGTTTGTATTTCATTGGGTGTTTATTATGGTGCTTTATTTTGTTGTATTTTGCTGTATATTACTGTATTGCTGTTTTATTTGTTTTATTGTATTTACAGCTTTTATTGCATTGCATTTCATTTTATTACTGTCATATTGGATATTGCTGTACTGTTCTGCTGCTGGATTTTCTGTTTGTAGGGTGGGTTGGACTCATGAGAGAAAAGCCCAATACCCAGGCTTGAGCATACACCTATGATTAGCGTGGAAAGTAGTGTGCCTTGTTTGGCATTTGGCAGACTTAGTATACATGAAAACTCCACATCCAGACGAGGTTTCCTTGGTAATGTTCTATCCTGCTCATTTGGGGCAGATGATGGAATATAACCTAGAAAACTGTCGACTCTGGCGACCATCTCCCGAGGACTCAGCAACGCCTCTCCTCCCGAGATGTGACAGTGGCAGACCACGTTCAGTGGCAAATCCATTGAACATTCTCGATCCGAGGACCCAATGCTGGGAACTTACTATAGGATGACCTTATTTTTTAGGGGAATCAGTTGAGGCCTCCTCGATTGGTGATGATGCCAAACCATAAATGGTGAACGTATCATCATTTCTCGACCTGAGAGCCCGTTATATTGAGGATCCTTGGCTTTCTAGAACCCACATGTGAAAAGGGATGGGTGTTTGCAGATTTGCAGGTAACCGAAATGTTCAACCTACCCGATTTTCTGGATTTCTCATCAGTGCACTGTTATTATCCTGATATTCTGGCAGTTTGATTGGGCCGGTTTTCTGGATTTCTGGGTTTTTGGTATTCAGGGTCTTATTCAGTCAGCAGAACAACAGCAGTTTTGAGCATCATGGATACCTTGATCCCATGTTTGCATTTTGCATCATCATTTTGCATTCTAACATGTTTGTTCATTTGTAGGGTTGCATCCTAACTTTGATTTCGGTTGTCCGAAGACTGTCCATGATGAGTATTAGCACTAGAGAGAGAAAGAATATCATCATGTACAAGTTCCCGGAGCTTCATTTAAATGCTGTGCACAAGATCTCGGCTATGGCAAAACCTGGGGTATTGGCAGATTTTAGAGGAGAATATGGGAGGATTTTGAGTTTCGCCCGAAATGTTACCAACTATGAGTTCAGGGCCCTGCACACTCTGGCACAGTTCTATGACCCTCACCTTCAGTGTTTTCTGTTTGCGGATTATCCTTTGGCTCCGACGTTGGAAGAGTATGCTCTCATTTTGGATGTTTCAGTCAAAGAAGAAGCTCCCTTCTATCCTTCTAAGGAATTTCCTAATCTGGAAAGGGTTGCTGCTGCTTTACGTTTGGATCAGTCTTTGTTGAAGAAAAATATTGCTAGTAAAGGGGGTTATCAAGGCTTTCACACGAATTTTTTGATCGAGCAGGCTGCTACTTGTGCTAAGGCTAAGTGTTGGCCGGTGTTCAATGCCATCTTGGCTATGTGTGTTTATGGAACGACGTTGTTCCCTAATGTGAAGGATTTTGTAGACGTGCACACCGTCCGGATATTCACCACGAAGAATCCGGTACCTACATTGCTTGGGGATCTGTATTATTCAATGCACTATAAGAATGAGAAGAGGAGAGGTGGACCTCTTTACTTTTGTGCTCCAATTTTCTATAAGTGGTTTGCTGATCGCCTTCTCAATCTGGGGCATTCGAAGACACTAAAGAAACATTGGATTGGTCAAGAAGATTGATGGGATTAAGGGCTGACAACTTGATTTGGATCAATCATGATTTGCTGGGCCAAGAGATCCTAATTAGTTGCGGAGGTTACCCAAACGTACCTTTAATAGGTAGAAAGGGGGGAATTAATTACAACCCAATTCTTGCTATTAGGCAATTTGGGTATGCTTTGAAAGAGCCGCCAAAGGGCCAAGATGTTCAAGAGTCTCTATTTGTGAGTGAGGAAGCTAATCTGGAGGTGTTAAAAGAAGCTGCAAATGCTTGGAGAGATCGCCATAAGAAAGGAAAGACTTCTTTTGGAAAGTGTAACAACAAATCCTTCCCTGCGTACGAAGACTGGATTTAGAGGAGAGTAGAGAGTGTACTTTTACCGTTCTGCAGAGAACCTCCATCTTACCCCTTGCTGATTGAATCTTCGACCACGATTGAGATAGAGAAGTATAACAAACTGTGGGATGAAAAGGAGAAACTTCGAGAGGAGAACGGTGAGTTGCAAAAGGAAATTTACCAGTTGAAACATGAGCAAGGTGAAGCTGTTCATATCGCCAAGTTGAAGACGGAGCTTCTCGCTAAGAAAGAAAAGGAGCTAGCTGAAGAAGTCACAGCTAAGCAAAGGGTAGGGCAAGCTCTAAGAGGTGTTAGTAAGATTCTCAAATCCAAGAAGGAAGACCTAGCCAAGGCTTGGTCGAAGATTCACAAGTTCAATGCTTACCGAGATACTGCAATCACAGCCAACAAGCAGAAGGAGGATAAGTATTTGGAGCAGATTGAGAGTCTGAAGTTGAAGCTCAGGAAGAAATATGAGGAGAACTTGTCAGGGACGTTCCAAAGACACGCAATCAAGGAACGACTCAATGAAGCCATAACAACCATAGAAGAGCTGAAGATACAAGCGGAGGTGAAGAGGTCTAAGTGGGAAAAGCTCTTGCTCAGGCAGTGGTCCTCAAAGGGTGCAAGATCAATGATGATTGAAGAGAACTCTACTCTATAGTTTGTAGTTTGTTCTTTCTTTGTATTTTGGGTCACCACCAGAATTGTTGGCTGGGACCTTTGCTTATTTTGTTTTAGGCTCTTTATGGTACCTTGGGTTGTAATTTCTGACAGTGATTTTCTCTGATTTATATATGAGCAGCAGTTTCATCCTATCTTATCTTTAAACTGGAATCAAGGGGTGGATCGCCCTGCGAATATACAAACATGTGTGCATTTGCATTTGCATAATCATAATCATTTTTGCATGGCAGGTTATCTCAGATTCTATGGTTTTCTTATGCTCTCTCTTTTTGACAGTCAGGATTGATCAACCAACTCATCGGTATTCTACCAGGCTTAATCAAAGCAGAGTGATGGACAATGTTCAGGAAGACATGGCAGCTATGCAAGCTCGCATCGATCAATTTATGGAGATGATGCAACGTGTGGTGCAGAGTCAGAATGAATTCAGAACTCTAGTTCAGCCTTTGGTGTCGCAGGTTGATGAAAATGGTATCTTACACGGTGGTTTTCTTAATCGTGTTGTTCCTCCGGGCGGAGGTGGTGCTGGTATCAACATTCCTATCCCTGGTGCTGGTGGACAGGGTGGGATTCCTTCAGTGGTGGGAGAAGGAAGCACTATTCTGCTATTCATGGCCATCGTTTTGATGATTAACAGGATGATGTTTTTTCAGTTAGAAGCTTAGACGCTGGCCTACCTGTGGTCAGTGATGAGAGGATTCGGTTAATCGAGGCGCAACTAAAAGGGGTTGTGAAACAGGATGATCTGGGAATAGATTTGGACGACCTAGGGTTGGTCCCTGATATTGTCATTCCACACAAGATTCAGATTCCTACACTGGAGAAGTATAATGGTTCTACCTGCCCGAGAACTCATGTAAAGGCTTATACCATGAAGATGGCTGCCCATGCCAAGGACGAAAAGCTAATGATGCACTTTTTCCAAGACAGCATGTCCGGCGCGTCTTTGGAATGGTATATGGCGCTGAAGACTAGAGATGTTCGTACTTGGAAAGAGCTAGCTGCAGCCTTTATTAAGCATTACCAGTACAACACAGACATGGCTCCCAACAGAACTCAGCTGTTGAGCATGTCCTAGAAAAGTGATGAAAGTTTCAAAGAATACGCGCAAAGGTGGCGTGAATTGGCGGCTAGGGTACAGCCACCAATGCTGGAAAAAGAGATGTTGGATATGTTTATGGACACACTACCTAAGCACTATTATGAGAAGCTATTGCCTTGTTCTCTAGGCAAGTTTGTAGATGTGATTGCTATCGAACAGAAGGTAGAGGTTGGAATTAAGGCTGGAAAAGTTTCTAGTGGTGACGGATCGTCCTCTGGGCATGGAAAGAAGCCATTTGATAGTTATAAGAAGAAAGGAGAGGCCAACGCTATATCATCTCATAGGAGAAAAGGGAAACAGCGTCAGAGCAATAATCAACAAGTAGCATCGGTAACTATCCCAGCAACGTTACCTCCACCACAGCAACAAAGGAATAATGCTAATCAGAATAGGCAGCAGGGCCAGTATCAAAACAGACAAAGGAATGCAGAGAGGCATTTTGATCAACCACCAATGTCATATGCACAGTTGTTGCAACATTTGCTGCAGTTGCGTCTAGTTGAGCTCCGTACCCTGGCTCCACCAACAGGGGAACTCCCACGAGGCTACGATGCTAACGCATACTGCGATTTTCACTCTGGTGCTCCGGGGCACACTGTGGAGAAGTGTAGGGCGTTTCATCACAAGGTGCAAGACCTTGTAGACTCCAAGGCTATCAATTTCTCGAATGTTGGGCCCAATGTTATTCAAAACCCGATGCCTGACCACAATGGGCCAAGGGTGAATGCGATAATTGAGGAATGTGAATCTTTGAATTTGATCATGGATGTCGAGGAGCTGAAGACTCCGTTGGCTGTGGTTAAAAACAGGTTATTGAAGGGTGGCGTCTATCCGGGTTGTGATGAGAACTGCTCAGATTGTTTGACGAAGGATAATGGTTTTGATTCATTGAAGAAGGGTATCCAGAGTATGATTGATGAGGGTTGCTTACAGTTTGATAGAGGTAATCGCCAAGAAGAGGTTGTTGGTGAGAAGGTTGCTACTATCACCATTCCGTTCAAAACGATTACTATTTCTGGTCCGGCAATGCCACCTCCAGTTATTATCACAAGGGCTGGACCCATTCCGTATGAAAGCACTAAGGCCATTCCCTGGAATTACAGTGCAGAGGTGTTTGTCAATGGACAAAAGCAGGAATTATTGACTACTTCACCAGTGAGTGCTAGTCCTGAAGTTAAGGTTGAAGCTGATGCTATAACAAGAAGTGGTAGAGTGATTACTCATGTTAATGATCAACCCAGTACTTCTAGGCAAGATAGGGAAAAACAGGCAATGGATGGTTCTGTCCAGACTCCAGTGATTACTGATTCTACGGTAAAGCCGATTAATGATGCTTTTTCTGAAAATGTAGAGGAGTTTATGAGACTCATCCGGAAAAGTGATTACAAGATCGTGGACCAGTTACATCAGACCCCGTCCAAGATCTCTATTCTGTCTTTGCTATTGTGTTCTGATGCTCACAGGAATGCTTTTCTGAAGGTTTTGAATGCAGCCTACATTCCTCAAGAGATTTCTGTTAACCAGCTGGAAGGGGTTATAGCTCACGTGAATGCGGGTAATGGCTTGGGTTTTACAGATCTTGATTTGACTCTTGCTGGGAGGAATCATAACCATGCCCTGCATATTTCGATTGAGTGCCGTGGTTCACTGATGTCACATGTATTGGTTGATACTGGATCATCGTTGAATGTATTGCCAAAGAAAGCATTAATGAAGTTAGATACCAGGGGACTTATTTGTACACCAAGTGACTTGGTGGTGCGAGCTTTTGATGGCTCGAAGAGATCTGTCTTTGGTGAGATTATGCTTCCGATCAGGGTTGGACCGGAAATCTTTGATGCAACATTTTATATAATGGATATTCAGCCACCGTACAGCTGTTTGTTGGGTCATCCTTGGATCCATGGTGCGGGCGCTGTAACCTCCACTTTGCATCAAAAGCTGAAATACATGGTAGACGGCCACGTAGTGACAGTGTGCGGAGAAGAAGACATATTGATTAGTCAGCTTCAACCTTCAAATACGTGGAAGTGGATGGTGAAATCCATGAGACGTTGTGTCAGGGGTTTGAAAAGGTGAAGGTTTCTGAAGAGGTTATTCAGTGTGAGGATCAGTCTGAAGCTATAGAGCAGCCTGCAGTGGCAGATTAACCTGAAGTTTCTATGTCTTCGTTTAAAGACGCCAAAGCTGTGGTGGAAGCTGGTAGCTTACAGAGGTGGGGCCAAGTGGTTGAAGTTCAGGAGAAGAGGGATACTTATGGATTGGGATACAAGCCATCCAGGAGAGACGGGGATCCTCCCAAATTCTATGGCCCAGTCTGTTTCACCAGTGCCGGTGTTTTCTTCAACAGAGTTAATGCCATTGAGGAAGAAGGAGACAATGATTGTGATATGGATAGCTGGATTCGTCCTTGCGTCCCAGGAGAAAGTCTGTGCAACTGGTCTTCCAAGAAAGTCTTTCAAGTGACTGGCTTCGAGTAATTGCTTTGTTTTCCTATTATATTAATCCTGCGTTCTGCCCAAGACATAGTGATTTTATTTGTAGGGCTTTTAACTGTTGCATGTTTTGCTTTATCATCAATAAAGGACTTTTCACACTCAAATATTTTGATCTCTGTCTTTCTGTTTTTATTTTTATGCATTGAAAACCCACATCAAAATGGCAATGTGTTTCTTTTGTTGCATACATAATAAGATATACCTCATCAATCATGCAGGTCTTTTTGTTCAGATGACACTGATCATGACTCAGCTATAGCTCGGTATGACTTTGATAATCCAATCTATCAGGCTGAAGAAGAGACTGACGAAGATTGTGAACTGCCCGAAGAGTTGGCCAGATTGTTGAAATAAGATGAGAGAGTCATCTTACCTCATCAGGAGGAAATTGAGATTGTGAAGCTGGGAACCGAGGACGCCAGAAAGGAAGTAAGGATATGGGCTGCATTGGAAGACAGTGTCAAGGGAAGATTGATTGAAATGCTCTGTGAGTATGTGGATATCTTCGCCTGGTCTTACCAAGACATGCCTGGGCTCGATACTGATATTGTTGTACACCGGCTACCACTTAGAGAAGGTTGTGCTCCGGTCAAGCAGAAGTTGAGAAGAACTAAACCGGAGATGTCTGTCAAAATCAAGGAAGAGGTTCAGAAACAGCTAGATGCCGATTTTCTTGCTGTAACAAATTATCCTCCATGGGTTGCTAACATCGTGCCTGTACCTAAGAAGGATGGGAAGGTCAGGATGTGTGTTGATTACAGGGATTTGAACAGAGCAAGCCCAAAGGACGATTTCCCGCTCCCTCACATTGACGTGTTAGTTGACAATACTGCTCAGTATTCTGTGTTTTCCTTCATGGATGACTTCTCTGGGTATAACCAAATCAAGATGGCCCCAGAGGACATGGAGAAGACAACATTCATAACACCGTGGGGAACTTTCTGCTACAAAGTGATGCCCTTTGGATTGAAAAATGCAGGGGCAACCTATCAGCGGGCGATGGTGACTCTCTTTCATGATATGATTCACAAAGAGATCGAGGTATATGTTGATGACATGATTGCGAAGTCACAGACGGAGGAAGAACATCTGGTGATTCTTTAGAAGTTGTTTGAGAGATTAAGAAAATTCAGACTGAGGTTGAATCCAAACAAATGCACGTTCGGGGTGAGATCAGGAAAATTGCTGGGGTTTATTGTTAGTGAAAAAGGTATCGAGGTTGATCCTGCGAAGGTAAAAGCCATACAAGAAATGCCTGTGCCAAAAATAAAAAAAGAGGTTCGTGGTTTCTTGGGGAGATTAAACTACATTGCTAGGTTTATCTCGCATCTCACAGCCACGTGTGAACCAATCTTCAAGTTGCTAAGAAAAGATCAAGCAGTCAGGTGGAATGAAAATTGTCAAAAGGCATTTGAAAAGATTAAAGAATACTTGCAGGAACCTCCGGTCCTTATGCCACCAGTGCCAGGACGGCCTTTGATTATGTATCTTATGGTTCTTGAGAATTCAATGGGGTGTGTGCTCGGTCAACAAGACGAGTCAGGTAGAAAAGAGGACGCCATCTACTACCTGAGTAAAAAGTTTACTGATTGCGAGTCGAGGTACTCGATGCTGGAGAAAACATGATGTGCACTCGCTTGGGCCGCTAAGCATTTGAGGCAGTATATGTTAAACCATACAACCTTTTTGATTTCAAAGATGGATCCGATCAAGTATGTGTTTGAGAAGCAAGCACTTTCTAGTAGAATAGCCTGTTGGCAGATGGTTTTGACAGAATACGATATTCAGTATGTTTCCCAAAAGGCCATTAAGGGAAGTGTTTTGTCAGAATATCTTGCCGAACAGCCAATTGAGGATTATCAACCGATGAAGTTTGAATTTCCGGATGAGCATATCATGTATCTGAAGATGAAGGATTGTGAAGAACCTTTGCCTGATGAAGGACCTGAGATTGGATCTCAGTGGAAGTTGGTTTTTGATGGAGCTGTTAATTCATATGGTAACGAAATCGAGGCAATCATTACGACTCCAAAGGGTTCTCATATACCCTTCACTGCCCGATTAGCGTTCGTATGCACCAACAATGAGGCAGAGTATGAAGCATGCATCATGGGGTTAGAAGAAGCAATTGATTTGAGAATCAAGAACCTCGATGTTTATGGTGATTCTGCGTAGGTGGTTAACCAGATTACAGGTGAATGGGAGACTCGTCAAGCGAATCTTGTTCCGTATAACAACTATGCCAGAAGGTTGTTACCTTTCTTTGACAGAGTGGACTTCCATCACATTCCTCGGATAGAGAATCAGATGGCTGATGCGTTGGCAACGTTGTCATCAATGTATCAAGTGAATCGTTGGAATGAAACTCCTTCAATCAGAATCATGCGCTTGGACAGACCTACTTTTGTATTTGTAGTTGAAGGGGTATCAGATGGCAAGCCTTGATATCATGACATCAAAGTCTTTTTGAAGAGTCAGGAATACCCAGCTGGGGCATCTTCCAAGGATAAAAAGACATTGAGGAGGTTATCAGGAAACTTCTTTTTGAACAAGGATGATGTGTTGTACAAGAAAAACTTTGACATGGTCTTGCTACGTTGTGTTGATGAACACGAGGCAGGCCTGTTAATGGAAGAAGTTCACGAAGGTTCCTTTGGTACTCATGCCAATGGGCATCATATGGCAAGAAAATTGTTGAGGGCGGGGTATTATTGGATGACTATGGAGTCTGATTATTTTAAATACGCCCGGAAATGTCATAAATGCCAGATTTATGCTGACAAGGTGCACATACCACCTACTCCTCTGAATGTTTTGTCGTCACCTTGGCCTTTTACCATGTGGGGCATTGACATGATTGGGAAGATCGAGCCGACTGCTTCGAATGGACATCGTTTTATCTTGGTGGCTATTGATTATTTCACAAAGTGTGTGGAAGCAGCATCGTATGCCAACGTCACCAGGCAAGTGGTAGCCCGGTTATTAAGAAGGACATCATCTGCAGATATGGAGTCCCGGAGAGAATCATTACTGACAATGGTTCGAACTTGAACAATAAGATGTTGAAGGAGCTATGCCAGAGCTTTAAGATTGAACACCACAATTCTTCTCCCTATCGTCCAAAGATGAATGGGGCTGTTGAAGCGGCTAATAAGAACATAAAGAAGATTGTGCAGAAGATGGTAGTGACATACAAAGACTGGAATGAGATGTTGCCTTACGCTTTGCACGGTTATCGTACTTCGGTACGCACATCAACCGGGGCAACTCCTTTCTCACTGGTGTATGGTATGGAAGCAGTTCTGCCATTATAAGTTGAGATTCCTTCTTTGAGAATTCTGACAGACGTAAAGCTTGATGAAGCTGAGTGGGTACGTTCCCAGCTGAATGAACTGAACCTCATTGAAGAGAAGAGATTGAAAGCCATTGCGCATGGCCGGTTGTATCAGAGCAGGATGAAAAAAGCATTTGATCAGAAAGTGCATCCTCGGTGTTTTCAAACTGGTGAATTAGTTCTGAAAAAGGATCACTCCTCCTCAAACAGATCACAGGGGCAAGTGGACTCCGAATTACGAAGGGCCATATGTAGTAAGACAGGTTTTCTCTGGTGGAGCCTTATTACTTTCAACTATGGATGGCGAAGATTTTACGTCCCCTGTGAACGCGGATGTAGTCAAAAAATACTTTGCATAAAAAGACCCGCTGAACATAAAAAGAAGGTTCAGGCAAAAATGGGGCATCCTGGCGAACCATAAAAAGAAAAGGTTCGGGCAAAAGTTAGGGATAAAAAGAAAAATAAATTGACCCGCAAGGTTGAAAACCTGAAAAGGAAACTTTGGCAAAAATGGGTATCCCGGTGGATTGAAAACCCGAAAAGGGCGATCCAGGCAAAAGTTAGGGATTTAAAAGCAAAGACTACGATTCGCGTTCGATTTGTGATCACTATTCACACTTGGAAAATTCGAAGGAAAGGAATCAGTCCATTCATTCATCTTCAAAGGCCAAAGTATCTGCGGATAAACAAGTCATATGGGTTATAGCTGAGTCGAGTCATGGTGGATATCTGTTCCCCCACATTGCCGACGTGTGTATTTTCTTTTACTTTTTGCGCAATTACCTCTTTTCAGGAATTGTTTCCAGATGTAAATGCCTATTTACATGCTGATCATTCAATAAACTTTGCATTTCAGTCAAAGAGCTTCTGTTTTTTTGTTTTACCTATTTTGTTTGTGAAAATGTCCGATATTTTTGATAAACATTACATGCTAAAGGTTGAGCTTTGTGAAACAAGTTGGAAAACAGTGGCAATTGCTTAGGCGTCAGTCACTATGATGATAATCAAAGTAATCATTTTTGCACGTAGACCTTTCTGTTGGTTTTGCAGGATGACAGGTGTACCTCCCCAGTAGAGCTCTCCCCAACTTTGAAGTCAGATCATCCTCAGCAGTTTATTACTCTTCCCCATCAGAGTATCGAGGGTCGTCTTCCTCAACAGAGTATAAAGAGGTAATTCCCCAAGCGGAGTCGTTAAGGATCGTCCCCTTCAGCAGGATATAAGAGGTTTTCCCCCAGCCAGAGTTGTGATTTGGCTCACCTTTCTTCAGCAGGTGGTGTTTCCTCACAGAGTATGGGGCAGTCGTTTTTCCCCAGCTAGTCAGGAAACATGTGTTTATCCCCTAGCAGAGTGGATGTTGACAACTACTATTTTCAAAGCAGATGTGCTGATGATGATCAGTACTCTTCAACAGGATAGAGATGCTCGTATCCCCGAGCAGAGTCTGGTGGTGATTGGTATCCCCAGCAGGTCTTAAGTCCAATCGTTTTTGGTAGGCGTCAAAGTCAAGTTCTGAAGTATTTGGTGATCCCCAGCGGAGGAGTTTCCATCTTCAGTATTCATCTCCCTCCCCAGCTGAGTGGGTATTCTCTCGGAGTTTCATCCATCTCCAGCAGAGTTGTTGATCTTGATATTCCCCAACAGAGTGGGTATTCTATCGGAGTTTCGTCCATCTCCAGCAGAATTGGTGATTGTGATCTTCCCTAGCAGGGTGAAGTTTTCCTCAGCATTGTTCTTTGGTTTGATGACAATGTAGTTTATCGTCCTCGGTGGAGCTGCTTCTGTTCTCAGCGTTTATTTCGCTGGGATGGTCTTTTGCATTGCATAAGCATTTTTTACATGGCATCCTCCTAAATGCGTAGCATTTCCACTTCGTGTGGAGCATTACGACAAAATTCAAACATATGCATCTGAAGCATAAGCCAGGTTTGGGTTTTCCTTCGTCAGGAAAGCCGGATTTCAGGAGAATATCTTTTGACTTTACTCCACATGTGTTGGGTTTAGTCATCCAAAGCAATATTTGACACCCCTTCGTCCAGGCGGTCCTTTGGTTTATCCCCTCAAGGTTTTTTACCGTCAGACACTCGTCCGTGTTTCCTTCGGTACTCGTCAGTGATTGAACCTTTTTGTTTCAATACCCGTCCGTATTGACCTTTTGATGACACCCGTCCGTGTTGCCTTCCATTCCCCAGCGAGATTAATCCCCATTAAATTTATTCTTTACACCCGTCCGTGTACCTTTTCGATACCCGTCCGTATTGAATCTTTTTACGCCCGTCCGTGTACCTTTTCGATACCCGTCCGTATTGAAACCTTTTTGCACCCGTCCGTGTACCTTTTCGATACCCGTCCGTATTGAATACCATTTTACACCCGTCCGTGCATCTTTTCGATACTCGTCCGTATTGAACCTTTTTACACCCGTCCATGTACCTTTTCAATACCCGTTCGTATTGAATCTTTTTACACCCGTCCGTGTACCTTTTCGATACTCGTCCGTATTGAAACCTCTTTACACCCGTCCGTGTACCTTTTCGATACCCGTCCGTATTGAATCTTTTTACACTCGTCCGTGTACCTTTTCGATACCGTCCGTATTGGAATCCTTTTACACCCGTCTGTGTATCTTCTCAGTACCCGTCCGTATTTGATATCTTTGATTCCTTGACACCCGTCCGTGTTTATCCCTAGCATAGTTAACACTCGTTTGTGTTTATTTCATGACATTTCAATACATTGTTTGTATTGATTTCCAACACTCGTACGTGTTGTGACAGTGCAGCATTTATCGCTTGTTCCCCAGTGGAGTCATCCCTCATTTGAAGATTGTAAATTTCAGGTTTCTTTTAGTATTCAATCTCCGTGAATCCTTTGAACGCATGACAGCCGTTGCTATCATACCTTTAGAACCAAGTTGATTGAATAGGGGCAACTGTAACACCCCAAAATTTGCCTTCATACTTTTAGCTAACTGGCTTATGTTTCTTTGCATTTCTTGCATTAGCATTTGTGCATAGCATTGGTTCTTAACATGGGATCAAGGTACTTGGTTCATTTCAAAGGAGTCTCAAGCCTCAAGGTGGTTTGAGGAGTTCATCATATCTTCATAAGGTCAAGAATGGCAAAGGATTTCAAGTGAATCTTCCCCTCCTAACCAGAGGGACCAAATTAGGGTTTTTGACCCAAAGGACTTCTTGAAGGGCTTTGTGGATTCAAGAATGCTCTCATGGTATTCCATATGCTCACAAGTGCTCATGGAGGAAGGCTTGGCTAGTGGTTCATTGTGGAAGATGTTCAGTGGATCAGTTACTTGTGAATTAAGCAAAAGTAAACAGTTCAAAAGGAAAGTCAACTATGGGTTTTCAAGGGTTCAAATAATGTTTCCCAAGTCCATGTACCTTTATTTGGTCAAGGAATAGCTGGATGACATCATTCTTCAAGAATCAAGAGTTTGTGCAAAAGTTGCTAAATTTGGAAAATGACCTATAATGAGAACTTTCCATTTTTGGCAGTTTTTCCACCACATTAAACTTGAATTTTCATCATCAAAGAAGCCTCAAATGAATTTTCCTCAAACATGAAAGTTGAAGATCTTTTTCTCCCCTTTCCAACAAGTACTATAACATCTCCATATCATTTGTAGAACTCAAGTTATGGCTAAGGCAAGGCAAGGTGTTTTTAGGGTTCTTCACATGTACCAATTTTCCACCATTTGCATTTTCATCCAAAAGGACTTGTAATCACTTCAATTGCTTCAAGTCATATTGTACCATCAAAGTACAAGCCATGAGCACCAATTTGACCCTTGCTTCATGCATACCCGTGCCTTATTCATGGTGTATTTAACAAATGACCAAAGTGCAAATTGATTCATATCTCAAAAATTAAACCATTTCAAGGCCCAAGTACAATTCATTTGTGATCAGCAGAAGAAATGTGAGTGAATCATGCTTATTTGGTGGCCTTTGCACGTGTGGATTAGTGGTGGCATCACAAAGTGCAAATTTGCATAAACCATCCAAACTCATTAACCAAGGGATTAATCAAATTTTAATCATGATCAGAGGTCTAATGAGGTGTATATAAGCTAACTCACACGCACAAAGCTAGGTCATGCACTCATTTCTGCTCAGAATTCATTCTTCACTCCAAACTTTCTCTCCTTCGAAACTCCTTTCTTCTAGGGTATCAGTGAGATTTCTTCCCATATTTGTGATCAGCATACTCCATAGAGCAAGAATCATCCATCATTTGAAGCTCTAAGCAAGGTTTTCATCAAGTTGATTTCAAGAGGGTTCAAGTTCAAAATCCCAGATCTAGCCAGATTCAAGTCTCTATTTGCATTTATTTTGCAAATAGAGCTCAAAAGAGGAAGATCTGCAGCTTTTGGAAGGAGTTCTTGGTGTATTTCAAGCTCTACAGATCTCAGGTAAGCTTACTTTCCATGCTCTTAGAACTTATTTTTTTGATGTGCATAATGATCTATGAGGTTCACTGAGTGTGCTGGTGTGTTTAAAATTGATTTTGGACGTGTAACATGTGTGTATTTTGGAGTTGAAGTTTTAGATCCATTTATGTTTTCCTTCGATTTGCACTGTGTGCTTGCTATTTGATGAAATGAATATGATATATGGAATCCTTGTTGAATTCTGGTTAAGATAGTGTGCTCATGTTTGATTTCTGGAAAATCTTGGTGTGGTGCTCGCCGGAGAAGGTGACCGGAACTAGGGTTCCGGTACCTGGTTTTGTTTCAGGCTGGTGGAGGTTTAAATGAAGAAGATGAAATCTGGACCGTTGGTGGTCCAGATCTGAGGGTTCATACGCAGCCACATCATTTAAATTTCTTTCTTATTTGATTGATTATGTGTTTTTAGTCTATGCTTGCTACCATGTGCACTTAATCTGGACCTTTGATCTTGTTTACTTTTGATTTTGTTGACCTGATCTGATACGTTGATGTGATCTAGTGGTTTGGATTCTGCCAGCACATTAAAATTGCCATGCGCTGTTCACGTGTTTTTTTTTAATTTCTGATGATTTGGTGTATGCGCGTGTATTGGTGTCATCATGTCCTTTCAATCCTGGCCTTTCATCATGCTTACTTATTGATTGTGATGACTGATTGTGTGACGTTGGATTAATCTGGTGGTGTGTGTGAGTCCTTTGTTTGACTGGGTCTTATGTGGATGTTTGACTTGCGCTTTGGGTCTCTGACTGCTATTCCCACCCTCCTTTTGATCCAGCCCAACCTTTCCAACGTGATATTGTTGCTGTTTGCACCCAACTTGTTTTTATTTTCATTTTATTTCATTTAATTGTTGCAATTTCATTTTTAATTTTTAAAAAATAGATTTATGCATAAGAAAATTATGAAAAAAATCATGGATCATCTTTGGAATTTTATAAAATTTTGGAAAATTTTATTTTACATTTTTATTTTATTTTGTGCCCCTGAATAAATTGTTTAATTAATTTCTTTTTGGATTGTTTCATATATGCACACCCTGCCTTGTTGGTTTTTGTTCTAATCATCTATACATGATTTACATCTCATTCTTTTTGTATTTGTTAGAGGACATGTTGAGGTTCCTAAAAATATTTTTCTCATATTTTTAAACTCTTTGCATATTGCATTTTAGTCCCTCTCCTTTGCATATTGGTTTATGGTTCCTATGTGGTCTTTGCTTAATTGTTTGAGGTACTTAAGCTTTGAATTTTGGTGTGATCTTTTGGCATGTTGTTAGTCTCTAACTTAGGTCATTTGAGTTTTAATTTCACAATTTTAGAATGTAATTTGATATATGTTTGCTTATTTGTGCTTAAATGACTTATGCATGACTATATCTTGACACCTCTTTACACAATTTGTTTTGCCATGCCTAATTGATTGAGTTCCTTTGTGATTCTTTGCATGAGCTTTTGGTATGATGTTTAAACCTGGTTGAGGTCCCTTTTGACCAAAATTTTCCATTTGTGGATCATGTTTGAATCATATTTGGCATGTGCTAAGTGTTTGGACTTTGAGTTTCCATTTGTGGATTACTTTGGTGCATGTCTTGAAGGTGTTGCTTGATAATTAACCTTGTATGACTTAAGTTTGGTTTGGTATGATATTGATGCATATGCTACTGCCTCTTGAGCTCCTTACTTAGTTTTCATTTCACTTGAGCATAGTTGAATACATTTGGTTTGAATTGTATGATAAACATCATTACCATTTGCTTTGTAACTTCTTTGGATCATAATGCTTCATGATATGAATCACTTTTGCAAATGAGAATTGTTGATGATGTTTTGATCTTGGTTCTGACTTGTTTTCATCTTCATCTTACCTTTCTCATTTCATCTTGGTATGAAGTTCATTGGTGCTTAATTGTGCGTTTCATACAAGTATGCTTGCCTTTTTTCATGTTCATCTTTGCATGTTTACTTGAATTGTTTTGCATTGATCTTTGAAACATTTTTGATGATTTGAGTTGGAAATTTATGATGTGATGTGCTTGCTGTCATTTATTGTATCTCATCTTCTCCTTCTCTTTCTCTTTCTTCTCTTTCACTCTCTTCCTCCCATGAATCTCAAGACTTGTTTAAGTCTTGGATTCTCTCCCTTTAGAGCTACCTAGTCCAACTTAATTTTTGATTAAGCTTGGAGTAGGATTAGCATTAGGTTTTAGGTAGTCGTCTCTCCTAAGCCTCACTAACCATAGGTCATCCGTACTTGATAACATTAGGACTTTTAGTTTCCCTTTAGAGTTTTCCTTTTGGGTCTTCTCTCTTCTCATCTCAAAACTTCTTGAAAACACTTAATAAAATATAACGTATATTGCGCTCGAGCCTTAAGTGTAGGAAATGAAGAACGAGGGGTCTCCCCTCCTCTTCTAGGGTGTTTAGCATACGTCCCATTTGGGGGCGACCATGCGATTCACTCGTTCCCGCATGGTAGACTTTGGTTCAATGTAAGTTACGAACTAACTTAAAACACTTCTGTCTTAAAAAACACCAAACAAATTCAAATCTTTTTATCCTTCGAGATTGTTGGGTTTCAAACTTCATTCTCAGAAAAGAGCTCGTCGCTCACGTAAAAAAAACTTACCCATTCGTGGTCGTACCCATGAACTACATCAGCTCTGATTCCTCTCTCTCGTCCGATTGAGGATATGTAGGCACAAGACATCGATTGTCTTGGCGAGCAACCTTCCCCCCACAGTTCCCGTCCGAACTACGTTGACTCTGACTTTCCCATTGCACTGAGGGAGTACGTAGGCCTAGGACAACAATAACGTCCTATCGAGTCACTTTTTCTCTTTTCTTTTCTTCGTTTCTCCGTTCTTTCCGTTCTCGTTTCTTCTCCGGTCCAGTAGCAGTGGAGCTCTAGACGACGACGCCCTTTGATGCAGACAACAAGCATGGATCCCATCGAGTACGATGGACGTGTTGGGTGCTAACACCTTCCCTTCGCGTAACCAACTCCCGTACCCGTTTCTCTTGGTCGTGAGACCATGTTCTTTCCCTTCCCTCAGGTTTATGCAGTGTTTCCTTTCCCTCTCCCGGGATAAATGCACATTGCTGCCGACTCTGTGTTTTTCTGCGCCACTCTCGCATTTGTACTGTTGGATGCGAATCTTTCGGGAGCGACACCCAGCAAGTCTAGCATTAACCTTTTCCGTCAAATGGCATCTCCCCAGGAAAATTTGGCGAGAAGTTTGAGGAAAACCGCTACGAATAGCGTCCCTTGTCAATAAAGTTTATTGACAAAAGAAACTAAGACCAGTTCCTTGGTAGGAAACCAGGATCGAGGGGAAGTTTAAATCAGAAACTAAGACCAGATCCTTGGTAGAAAACCAAGATCGAGGGGAAGTTTAAATCAGAAACTAAGACCAGATCCTTGGTAGGAAACCAGGATCAAGGGGAAGTTTATTTCAGCAACTGAGACTAGTTACTTGGTAGGAAACCAGGATCGAGGGGAAGTTTATATCAGAAACTAAGACCAGTTCCTTGGTGGGAAACCAGGATCGAGGGGAAGTTTTACCTTTTCTAAGCATCATTGCTTAACAAAAGAAGATGAATGCGTAAGCTGCCATTCATAAACGACCATCAAAATTTCGGATATTCCGATATTTAATACTCTTGCACCCTGAATGCCCGAATACCTTCGCCATTCACACCTTCCGGTCCAAGAAGATTAAATATAGGCATCTGTCATACCCTAAATTTTGACAACTAAGATTCCCATCATTGTGCAAATCATCATCACAATATGGATGTACCCTTATGCCTTATCAAGCTCCTCAAGGAATTGTTGAGCATTCACTACACTCAAAGTTAGGGTTTCAAGCCCTCTCAGAGCTTTTAGACAAAGGATCAATCAAGGAATGACATGATCTTCAACTTGTCTAACCTCTCACACATCCATAATGGATCAAGAGGACCCCCACTTCAAGGATTAAGCACAAGGCTGCTCCCTTCTAGGTGGATCAAGCCACAAGATCGCCAGTGTCACCAAATTAGGGTTTTGGTCGACCAGGGCCTCCAGATGGAAAATTTCCTCTGGGCATGAGCCAATGCTTCAAAGCATAACCTAATATACTCCATGGAACATCATGGACCAAACCATCAAGTCAATTTTGCCTCAGGGGATGCATTCACAAAAAATCAGGAATTAGGGTTTCTTGACCTAATTCACCCCTAAGTTGACTTTTGGGACTAAACATGCCCCAAGACCTCAAGAGAGGATTTGAGGGTCTATAATATACTATATTGATCCATTTGCAATAATGGATTGATCCAAGAAGCTTGAGCAACAAGTCTCAATTTCATCTGAGCCACAGTTAGGGTTTCGCGGGAAAAGTCAACTGTAACTTTGACTTTTGACCAGGTCATGCTCCCAAACCCTAGGACATGATTCAATACACCCTCTAACACCTATGAAATCAATCCATCAAGTTTGATTTAGGTCAAGGACTTGATTTCATAAAGGATCGTACAGTTTGGAATTCATCTGACAAAAAGTCAACTGTGCACAAAAGTCAAACTTTGACTTTTTGAGATTTTTCACAAAAATGGATTTTTAACCCTAAAATGATGTTAATGTATGATTTGAATCACCATTCATCAAGAAAAATCAAAGAAAGTGAGATAACTTGTAAAAGGGGTAACCATAAAAACTTAGAAAATTTTCTAAGTTATGAACAAAGTGGCAAGGGTGCCAACTTTGGAGGATCATAACTCCTAAATCACAAAGCCATTTTTCCCCCATCCAAAGCTTGATTTGTAGATCTCATGGCCCTCTACAAAAGCTTAAAACTGACCCCCTCCAAATTCCTCATGGATTTTCAGTTATGGAATGATCAAAATCTCAAAAAGTGAAAATGTCACTTTTTTCCAACACTTAGTGAAATTTTCACTAAGTCAGAATCTGCCTTACTTTTTTTCCAAATGTAGGGGCATTTTTCACTTAGATCCAAAAAGTATCAAAACCAATTATGATCAAACAATTGTTGTATCATATGAGGGCTTTCCAAAATGACCAAGAACATCACCAAACTCAACTTGAGCCATGAGATATGACAATAGCAACATGCCTTGCTGAAAACTGCCAAGGCTAGGCAGAATTTTGCAATTTTGCTCGATTTGGCATAATCAGATAATTCCAAGCCTTGTCATCACTTTGGACACATCTGAGGATCAAATCTAAAGGGGATAATCACTGAGCCAAGCCTCCAAAGTCTTTGGAACAAGAAATAGCATGCCAAACCTAGAATTGCCTAAAATAGGGACAAGACTCCAATTTTGGATTGGAGCATTTAATAGATGCTTAGAGGTGGCATGGACTGACACATTTGTAACTGAATTCAGTCAAGATTCCTCCAGCAACTAGGGAACTACATCTCTGTGCTCTAACCTCTAGTCAATGGCTAGAGGGGACTTGGATTTCTATTGCTCAACATTGACCAAACCTCTGTTGCAGTTTCCATTAACTATTGATCCCAAAACAAACTTGCTCTACTATAAATAGAGCTCATTTGTGCTTAGTTTGAGTACACCATAGCCATCAAACAGATGCTTTCCTCAAAATCCCTCTCTTTAGGCCAAAATGCCTTCTTTAGCAAGGTAACTCTGAGTTTTTGAGTTTGAGAGCAATTCCAATCAAACCAATCATACACACACCTCATAAACATCATATGTAGGTGATCCAAACTCTCATAAGTGACTTGTAACACCAAAATCACAAAGTCACCTCTCAAAACCTCAAAATAGGCTTTTTGTGCATTTTTCAAGCCATTCTTGATTAACTCACTTTCCAAACCAGATAAAACCTCAAACACACTCCAAATAACATCCTTGAACTGTCCCAAATGGTTCCCCCCATCTGGAACACCATTTGAGAGAGTTGCTATTTTGGTCACTTTTGACCCCTTTTGAAAGAAAGGGTCAGTTTGTGTTTTTGCAGGTACCAGCTGATTCCACTCATCCTAAAAGCTTCTAAGGGATCATTTGAGTGTGTCCAAAGCATCAAATCATTTCTGGAATAAGAGGTTTGACAGATTGCACAAAAACTCCAAAAAGCTAAAAAAGAGGTAAGCCTCATGACTTGAACCTTCCAAAATATGCATTGCTTTGAAGTCCACTGATCATGCACACCTCATGCATGTTATATATGTTGTGTTTGAACCAATTGATCATGTAATTCATGCCTGTATCAAAGTGTAGCATAGAAAATGCAATTATAGGCCTTTTTTCAAAACCCCTATCAGATTTTGAGGAGGGAGTATGATCTGAAAAAAAATACCACCACTATTGGATTCCTTGTGAAATTCTAGGCCAGATGCATATAAATTTTGTCTCAAAACATGGAGAAATGAGAAAGTTATGACCTTCACGTTTTTGACCCAAAACTTGCCTTGCCTTGCCTTGACCAAGCCTAGAAAACAAGGCAAGCCTTGTATATTTGTGTTTTCACTTCAAACAATGGATGTATCACCACCCCAGTGGTAAGGCGCGCGCCCTATAACCTTGAGGTCGTGGGTTCAAACCCCACTCATGCCATTTTGTGTTTTTTCACATTTTGCTATTTTCCCAATATTTTTATGTTTTATTAATTAATTGGAAAATTAATAACTCTTTCAATTTTAATTGTTTTTGATTGGTTATTTTTGCAAAAAATCACAAAATGTTGAAATATTTTATTCCACAAAAAAATTAGATTTATATTATTCATTTAATATAATTAGTATTTTTGTGAATAAATTCATTTTTAATTGTTTTTAAACATTTTAAAAGTGAATATTTACTTTGAAAATCAAAATCAAATGAGTTTTAATATCTCTTGTGATTAATCCCTCATTTTCAAATCTTAAACAAAAATCACAAGTGGTTAATTCAAATTCATTTGGTATTTTTCTTTGATTTTCTTTAAATATTTACTTATAAAAGAAAACAAATTAGGGTTTCGTTGATTTTCAGCCTCACAAATCATTTTCAAACACTCATGGGCCTCTATTAGAGTGTAAGACCCAATCCTTTGTAAATACAAACCTATTTTTGGGCCTCACTTATTGTATAAGTCCCATTGTATTTCAAAAGTCCGGCGCGATCATCGTCCATTTAAAACAAACCATCTGGGCCTCTCCTCGAGCTATAAGACCCATTCAAAACTTTTGGGCCTCTATTAGAGTGTAAGACCCAACCCCCTTTTAACCAAAACAATTTTGGGCCTCAGATATTGTATAAGTCCCTCTGCGTTAAAAGAAACCTCGGCGCGATCGCCATTTTAGAGTCAAATCATCTGGGCCTACCCTCGTGTTATAAGCCCCATTCTTTTTTTTCTTTAAAACTCTTGGGCCTCTAATAGAGTGTAAGATGTAACACCCCTTCTATACCCCGTACAAAAACGGAATAAAAAAAATAATCTTATAATAAAACATCAGAGCAAAGATTAAGTCATTTAGATATAAACAGAGATGTCACATCAACGTGAACTAAAAACAACCTGCTCATAAAGATATATAACACCTGGATAGTTTTTATAAACAAAGGAACTTCGTTCCAAAAGTATCAGCATTCAGTTACAGAATTAAAGCGGAACATCCATAACTGATGTCATCACAAAATATAAGTATGTCATATACATATTCATACAAGGCCACTATATATAAGCTAAAAGAAACATCTACACTCGAACCCCGACTACCCGTGTTACATATCAGAGCCGACGGAACGACAAAAACGACGAAGACACTAATCTTTGCAAAAGACCTCCAGCGTCTAATCTGCAATGCCATTACGGCATTAAACCACAGCAGAAGGGTGAGAAACAGGATTATAATATAATTGCATATCATTATATAACACTTAGCAAAATATGCACAATTATTCTCACCACACAAATACGATACTTGTAAACAACACAAGACATATTAAACCCATTTCACACATCAATCACATAAGCATATACATTAACACAATGCATAACAAATCCTTCTCAAAATTCAACACATAAACATTCATGTAATGAATTATGCAAATGCACAGAGACCGACACAACGACTCTACGCATGCGGTACCAATCCAAACTTGTAATTCATTAGTCCCCCAGGAACTCTTGGAATCATCGCTCGTTACATAGAGTAACTCCCCGTCGGGCCTACGATGTTCCTCGTCGCTATAAATCATTATTTCAGGGCGTACGACGTTTATGGATTGCTTTAGTCCACTATTTCAAGGCGCACAATCCGATTGCCATAGTCCACTATTTCAGGGCGCACAATCATTTGTGATTAATCGCTTCTACCATTATTTCAGGGCGCACAATCATTTGTGATTAATCGCTTCTACCATTATTTCAGGGCGTAAGACGATAAAACTGATTCATTTATGAATCTTCCAATGCAAGAATGCATATCATGATACTTGACACATTAATGACTCATGCCAACATCAAATGCTCATGCATTAACAATAATAATGTATTTCAAGTACATATAAAGTAATGCACACAATTGCCCAAAATGGCCACAAACACCAATATACCATTCCACAACATCAAATTCCCATCAAAGAATCATCACACAAGCCATCTCATAACATATCATAATATGTCTTACAATATTGAAAAATAACTCAAAATTCCATTATTCGGTTTTCCGAAAAAGTCGGCTAAAAGTCGGCCAAAAATAATATTTTCTATCATCATCAAAAAGTACTCATCGACAGCTTCGATTCGGTATAAAGAACTCTTAAATACGATAAACGGTTAACAAGATATGAATATTTCAAAATAACGCAAAAACATAAACCGGACGCCCGACACTACGAAACGGTTCGTAAAAACTGTACCGATTGGACCAAGTTCAGACCCCAAAACTATTTTTCCTAGAAAGAACATCTCGTTAGCTTCCCAACGCTTCGAACGGGGATCAAAACCGACTTACGGTTCAAGAGATATGAATTTCCGAAGTTTCCCCGACAAACCCGAATTTTCTGGTTCAGCACAATATGTATCGATACATAGGCTTATGTATCGATACAAAAAGGCCACATGTATCGATACATAGCACGCATGTGTCGACACATGCTGTAGTGAAAATGTTGTTTTCCCAAATTTCTACAGTATGTATCGATGCATAAGGGTTATGTATCGATACATAAACCATTTCGTATCGATACATAGCTGTTATGTATCGATTCATAACTCTGTTTTTCCTCAAAAACCAGATTTTCTCAAAATACACCTTTTGCTGCCATTTTTCCAAAGTGCCCGGAAACTCGACTAAATCGAACATTTTCACCGAAACAAACATGTACGCGCAACCACCAAATACATAAGAACAATTTAGAACACATAAACGAAATTTCTACGACGTTCGATTTTTCGATTAAATTTCAACCTCTCAAAAAAACCAAAATTTTCAAACATCACCAAATCGAATAAAAAGCACGCTATACGACGACCTAACCTTACTCGATACAACTACGTAGTTTATTTCGATTTCTAACCGCGAAAACATCGGTTTTTATCGATTTCCTACAATTCGACCTAAACGGACAAAATAACGGAAACATAACGAAAACTAACCAAAACATAATCAAACTTCATGAAACTTTAAACAGCAGCTCACATACATATAACCAACCAACACATGTATTTATACGACTTTTCGACCTTAAAAACATCGGTTTCTATCGATTTCGTCCAATACGGCATAAACGGAAACATATGGAAAACCAACCAAAACATCCACACAAAACATACATAATCATACACAATCAATATAATAACCGAGTTTCACACCCTTACCCGATTTAATCGTGTTCTAGAAAGTCGGGAGATTGATTTCTTCCTTCACAAGTTTTTCCTCTCTTTTCTTCTTTCTCTTCTCTTTTCCTCTTCTCTCTTTTTCTTCTCTTTTGGGAAACTCTTACTAACTTTTCTTTTTCTTCTTTTTCTAAACTTATACTAACTATTTTCTTTTATATTTTATTAACTTAAAAATTCTAAACATTTCTAATAAATATCTAAACTAACTATTATTAACTAACACTATTAATTATGAAATATGTCAAATACCCTCTATTCCAATTTTCCCCGCAAACTCTCAAAAACGGTAAAAATACACAATGTGCAAAAATAACATATATTCACACCAATTAGCAATTAACATAAATATTGCTCAATTAAAAATAAAGACTCGACCAATTAACACCAAAAAACACGGGAAAAGGAAATATTAAAAACGGACCGTTACATAAGACCCATCCCTTTGTACATAAAATCTTTCTTGGACCTCAGTCACTTGTATAAGTCCCTGTACAAATTCAACAGTGCGATTACTGGCAAAACCCTGGGCCTCTCCTTGAGCTGTAAGCCCCAATCTTTCTTTTCAAAGCACTTTCTCCTTTGATTTTGAATATAATATTGTTATCAAAGTTTTCTTTGTTGAACAAACTAACAAAATAGCATGGAAGCTCTACAACCGAGTAAGTGTTTACCCGCTTTCATTTACCGCTTTCATATGTATATAACTGTACTGTGGGGATGTTTCGCTGTAAGTCTTATTTCATAAACTCATATCAACTGTGTAATAGTAGTATAGATATTTAGAGTTTCCCCGGCAACTATGTCTAGCACTAGGTGGAGCCCTGTTGATCACTCTTAAAGATAGACAAAACTAGATCCCCCATAGGAGCACCAGATACAGTCTTCTCTTCGGTTGTCACTCCTAGGAATTGTCAAGAAACTCTAACTCCCCATAGATGATATTTTCTCTGTGAATGGCATCTCTTGAGTTTCTTCCAAATTATCGAACTTTCCTAGCTTGATCTATTCTCTGTGAATAGTCTGTCTTGAATTTCTCGAGGTTTGGGGACCCACAGGCTTCCTAAAAGCATCCTCGCCTCCTCTTGGGCGTTGTACAAGGACCCACCAGCTTCTTAGAAGTATTCACAGTCTCCTCTTAGGCTTCGTATAATGATTCTTCCTTTGGGAATGATAGCCTCCTCTTGGGCTTCGTACAAATTGTCCCTCGGCTTCTTAAAAGTTTCCAGCCTCCTCTTGGGCTGGGCTTCGTACAAATTGTCTCGACGACCTCCTAGAGGTATAGGAACATAAATTAGTCATCTTAATAGAACAGTCTTTCAAAGAGTCTAGATCCTGCTACTAGTGTTTCTTAAGCATAGTACAAAAGATAAAACCCGCAGACTCGGACAGTTTCAATACCCTGTGGATTTCCCGTTTCCTTAAAGAACAGGGAACGACCCAGATCCTCGGATCAGTGCCAAAGCACAATAATACCTGTAATCAATCTCTTTATAAGAACTGATTTTCTCTTTGAATCAACATATTGGACCTGTCACTCAACTGAAACAGTTACAATAGCCTCCATCTCGGGCTTCGTACGAGATACAAAAAGGCTCCCTTGTTGAGTCAAACCTTTCAGCCTCCATCTCGGGCTTCGCACGAGATACAAAAAAGACTCTCTTGTTGATTCAAAATAGCCTCCATCTCGGGCTTCATACGAGATACAAAACACTCTCTTGTTGAGTATAAAAGACTCTCTTGTTGAGTCAAATAACTTTTAGCCTCCATTTCGGGCTTCGTACGAGACACAAAGGACTCTCTTGTTGAGTCAACCCTTTTAGCCTCTCTCCCGGGCTTCGTACGAGACACATAAAAACACCCTCTTGTTGGGCCACTATCCTCCTCTTAGGCTTTGTATAAGAAAACCCCGGTTGAGCCAATCAACCTTTTAGCATCAAAGCGGTGCCTCATTCACAGTATACAAACATCAACAACTCCTTTCCCTTCATCTAACTGCTGTAAGCACCAAGCCTCTGGATTATTTACATCCATGCCATTGTCCCTCTTTTAGCATGATAAATTCCTAAGGAAAGATGGTATTGCTCTACACTGAGTTAAAGTCTTCTCCTCTAGGTGGGAAAACCCCTATAAAGGAAATTATGGCATTGCTGGATTCATATATCTCAGTTAAAGTAACCCTCCTTTATAAACAGTTGTGACGAATACCCCTCTTTAGAGATGACAAATTCTCTCTAAAGTCGAGACCTTCAGCTTCATATCTTAGGCTTTGAACAAGATACCAACCAACTTTAGCTTCACATCTTGGGCTTTAAACAAGATACAAATAGACCCTTCAGCTTCACATCTTGGGCTTTGAACAAGATATAAACCACCCTTTAGCTTCACGTCTTGGGCTTTGAACAAGACACCAAAACACCATTTTCCTCCGATAGAATATGAGGAACTACGATCGCTCTGATTTCCCTGTTTCGGTAAATGGGAATACGTAAGCATAAGATTGAAAGAAAAATCTTAGCGAGCACACTAATCTAAAACCTAAAGTCCCATATCTTTACCCAATCTGGCGCAGTATCCTAACCAAACTCCCCATGAACAGTCCCAGTGTTTTCATTCTTTAAAGGAAAATAACCCTAAAAAAGGCCCCATTAGCATATCGCATCCTTAACCTAACAGACCGCTGTTTAAACTCAGTATGCAAGCAGGGTTAGTTGGAGACATCTATTTCCCTTCCTTCATCAGCTTCAATAGGATAAAAAATGAATCGAACTGTAGTAAACCCCAAAGAGCGACAGCGCCTAAGAACCGCATCCCAAATTCGCTCGCTACACCCATGAATAATATTTAAACCTTTCACCTAACACTTCCATTCTGAAACATCCAATGGTCTCATCACTCCTACATGTTTCCAATGTTTAACCTATAAACTCTTACAAGTCCCACACGCATATACAAGATGTGCCACATCACGCTTCCGCTGCGCACTCTGATTACTCGTAACCATCAAAATTGCCAATCTTACGTCCAAAGTCTAACTCTTTCTCATATTCGCCAAAAATCACTGTTTACTTTTAATATACTCAACCTCACACTCTACTGTGTTATCTCACACACTAGACATAAGTCTCTGAATTGTTCCAATAATTTTAATTCTCTGACCATCAAAACAACCATATGCAAAAACTATCGACTTAACTCTTCAGGCACAACATTAGCTTTACCAATAGGATAATTCCAGCTAAAGTCATAACTCATCACAAATTCCAACCATCCTAGCTGTCTCATACTATATTCCTTCCGACCAAACAGATACTCAATATTCTTGTGATTACTAAACACTTCGAACCTAGAACCATAAAGGTAATACCTCCAAATTTTCCAACACAATACAACCGCAACCAATTCCAAATCATGAATAATATAGATCCTTTTATGAATCTTCAATTGTCGTAAAGCATAAGCTACAACTTTACCCTCTTGCATTAACACACTGACTAAACTCATCAAAGACACATCACAATACCTCACAAACGGTTTATTAGGATCACACAGAATCAAAACTGAAGCCGTAAACAAATTCTACTTTAACCCTCTTAATCTTTCCTCACAATGAACATCCAAAGCAGACGAATTACCCTTTGCAAGTCAACTGTCGTAACGAAAATGCTAACTTGGAAAAACCTTCCATAACCTCCGGTAATAACCAACTAAAGTCCAAAAAGATTCTAATCTCCTTAACCAACTTCGGAGCCTCTCATTGTAGAACTGCATCTACTTCCGATGGATCCATAACCATACTCTCATCTGAAATAACATATCCAAGAAAACTAACCTTTTTCAACCCAAATTCTCACTTGAATAACTTAGCATAAAACCTCGTCTCTTTTCAACACTTGTAATTCAAATCTCAAACACTCTACCTGTTCTTCCTCTGAGTTTATAACAGATCCGAATACCCTTAATCAAAAACCACTACGAACTTATCCAAATAAATATGGAAGATACGATTCATCTACTCCATAAACATTACAGACGCATTAGTAACACCAAATAACATCACTGCACGTTGTAATGCCCAACCAAATTCCAAAAGATATAAATTCTTAAATCTTTTGCAAAAATTTTCACTGGGTAACTGGTTACTCACATACAAGCTTAACAGAGTAAATAACAGCCTATCCTGACGATAATAACCATAACCAGTCACATTAAATCGATCAAAGCCTCAACTCACACAATTCACCACTCTTATCAAACATTCCAACCAATTGTGATTTCACTCAAACTCAACCAAACCACTCCAGTTATCTATTCATGAAAGTGGACACTTATTCTCAATCGTTACCTTATTCAACTGTCAGTAATCCATACACAATTTCTTCTCGTGACAGTCCAGATTCCATAAATCCCAACATGTAGCAACAACCAACTCAAAAGAACTCTCAAATTGTTCGCGATTCGTCACAATCCAAAACTTAAGCTATCCAGAACACAACTGCAAGTTTCCCTACTACTCACTAATTAACACGCAACCTCATGCTATCATCTTTTTCCTTACCAATCATGCTGGACCTCGTCAAGTCAACACACCAATGTTCCATCCAAAAACACATCTGAAAACCATGCACAACTGACGGCCCATCATTGTGACTTTCCTGCCAATTTCCAGAACACTATCATCACAAACATAACAAACATCTGAGTTTCACTTCCTAAAAGTTCTTCTACTTACTTAGCTGATCCAAACCTCAAATCTTCACCTTCGTCAAATTTAAGTTCACTCTCTACTCTCTGAGAAGCAGCCATTAATAATACCCAATCATTCTCCCTCAGAGACATTCCAACTTGACCAACATACCAAAACCTCTAATCTGCCTCATCTTCCGATATAAGAATCTTCATCGACTCAACAAAACCATCTGTAACCATTTTCTTAAATTCCAAACAATTCATTTCACACACTATCAAAGCCGGAAAGACACGTCTATTTCATCCAACATAATTCCCGTCTACTATCAACAAGAGATTAAGGGTGACCAGTTCCTCAATTTGTCAATAGACAACCGACAATCATGATGGGGCATAAACCGTCCTTACCAAACTATAATAGCATTTCTTGCATCTTGTGCACAAAACTACCTACGACACAAACCCTTAGTCGACATAAACCTTACCTCTGTATTCCATCCGGAACAGGGAACCACACTGTCCAAACAACACTTACAATCTTGCAACCAACGACACACAACTGAAGCAACTTGGAGAAGCGCCAACTTCTCCCCCACTTATCTCATTCTAAATCCTGCAGACAAAGGATTAGGAAACCAGAAAGCACTGACAGTGTTCCACACACATATCACGTACTAAGGAACAAACAACATCGACAATATTCAACTGTCACACCAACAAACTCAACAACTTGGCTGGACAGACCAACCTGCTCTGATACCACTAATGTAACACCCCAATTCCCATCGCGGATAAATAATACATAAATAAATCAGAGTAAATAAAAATTTATTATTCTTAGACAGAAACAAGGATGCCACATTTAAAGAAAGAAAACACAATCCCTGCTCATAAATTTGATACATAACACAAAATGGAATAACCATAAAAGGGAAACTTTTTCCAACAAAAGGAAAGTTCAATTATGGAATAAAGCGGAAAGATCCATAACTGACTTGTTTTACAAAATAAATTGTTTTATAACATCAAAATATTCATACAAAGGTAATACCAAATAGATCCAACAAATGTATACATATATAACAAAAGCGTTCCCCGACTCCCGTGTTACGTATCAGAGCAGACAGGCCGACAAAAGGATGGAGAAATAATCTTCACAAAAGCCTCCAAGATACTAATCTGCAATTGCCTCATAGAGCAACAAACCACATCAGAAGGGTGAGAAATAACAACTATACCAAGATTGCATAATAATATGCAAACACATATAAATTCACATGTATAAATAAACTCACCCATACAATCACATACTAACACATATAGCATGTATCAATTATACCAACATAATAACATATTCACACATAATGCATACCAAAGTTATGACATATGGAAACACCCTACCACATCATATATATTCATATATAGCATATCATAGATAATTAATACAATCATTGTAATGTACAACATCCCCACAAAACATAGCATATGTCTATACATAAAACATATCATCCATAACCAGTGCATTTATCACCAATGCATATCAAATCACCAATGCTATCACAAGCTCATCACATAATCAATCCATTCATGATTTTCCACACATAATCAATCCATTCATGATTTATGCAAATGCAGAGATACCGACACAACGACTCTATGCAAATGCGGTACCATCCATCCATCATCTCATCATTAATTCACTCAGGAATTATTGGAATCATCGCTTAATACTTAGTGTAACTCCCCGTTGGGCAAACGATGTTCCCCGTCGCTTTAGGTCCTCTTGGTATAAGGCTCACGATGTTTATGGATCGCTTTAGGTCCTCTTGGTATAAGGCTCACGATCCGATCGCTTTAGGTCCTCTTTGTATAAGGCTCACGATCGTCTATAACGTCGCTTTAGGTCCTCTCGGTATAAGGCTCACGACCGTTATATCAGATTCCCTCTGGAATCATTTCGTCGCTCACACTCACTAGGGAACACGACATCACAAGAATGCATATCACGATACTTGGCATACAATGACTCATGACAATCAAATGCATACATATATACACCCATAATCATGCATATACAATCAAACACAACACAATGCATTTACTTGCCCTTAGGCCACAAACCATCATCACAACATTTCATCACATGCATTCACATCATATAATAGCACACAAGTCATACGATATATATCAAAAGCATATTGCATGATAACACATCAATTACACACAGTTAAGACGGTAAAAGTCGATAAAACGACACATTTATAATTTCTCAACACAATTAAATTGGCCACCAATCTCAAAACAATTTTTATACGAAAGAACATCTCATTAGCTTTCCATCGGTACCAAGAACGTCTCGATCCGAGTTACGGATCAAAAGTTATGCACTTTCAAAGAAAACAGAATTAATTGAAATTCCCCAGGAGCGCCCGGCGGTACCAACTTTCGCTCGACGGTGCTCCCTTCGCCTCTGCATCGCCCGGCGGAGCAGCAGCGTAAAACCTCCAACCAAAACTTAAAAGATTCAGCAGCGTGACAAGCTGCGCCTCTTGGGTATCGCCCGACGGAGCAGCGACGCAACCCATGCGTCGTCCGGCGCTCAAAGCACCGCCCGACGCCCTACACCAGAAGCAGAATTTTCTGCTGCGGTTTACACAGTTCCAAACCCCAAAAATCCCATTTTCTCTCGCAGAACGTTTTCAATCAATCTAAACAAGCATCAACAATGTTCATACATGTAATACGATCATACTACGTGATTCATATCGATTTCTGACCGTGAAAACCTCGATTTCTATCAATCGTTCACAAATTCAACCAAATAGAAAACATATATTTTTCCACCAAACATTCAAACAAATACATACATATACATATACAATCGAAATATAATTGGAACTTCTCACCCTTACCCGATTAATCGCGATTGAAACGAAGTTTCTTCACTTTTTCCTCTTTCTCTTCTTCTCTCTTTTTCCTTCTCTTCTCTTTCTCTTCTTTCCCTTTTCTTTCTTTTCTTTTCCTTTCTCTCTTATAAACAAAATAACTTATATTTTCTAAAATATCTAACTGATCAAATGACCATTTTACCCCTCAGCTCAAATATCTCGCAAACGCGATAAAACATAAACATACCGATGCAAAATATATCATACAATAAAAGTTAAAAACAAAAATATAATTTAATGCAAATATTTTACATATCAGAGAAATTAACCAATTAACTCAATTAGCAGGTAAAATGCAATAAATTCACACATTTCACAACATTCACATAAATGAAATAAATAACTACAATTAAATAAATCGGGGCGTTACACCCGGTACTCTTTCCTTGTGCCTGATCTTTATTCTAAGGACAATCCCTCTTCAGATGGCCCATCTTCTGACACTGAAAGCACTTCACACCTTCTATACCACACCTTCTAAAATGCATCCTACCACAAGTACGACACACATGAGGTGCACTTGCTCTAGCATTCTGAACTTGCTTCCCTTTGAAGGCTTGTTGCCTTGGTCTAAACTGTTGGTTGGATCTTCCACGATCATTCTGATTCGACCCATGCAAATCCCCTTCTGCCTGAACTCTCTTCAAACTGTTCTCAGCCACATAACACTGCCTTATCAATTCAGCATAACTAGTGAACTCTCTTTGAGACACACTGTGCGAAATCTCAGCTTTCAATCCAAAGAGGAATTGGTCAATCTTCCACGTTTCATCCGGAGCATACATAGCCTGCCTAGAGTAGGCAACCATGACTTCAAACTTCTCAGCATAAGCAGCCACAGTCAAGGTACCTTGTCTCAACTGTTGGAAATCGAATTCCTTTTGAGTCCTTAAAGAACTAGGGAAATAATTCTCCATAAACGTTACCTTAAATTGCTCCCAGACTTTTGGCACCTCTTGGATAGTCATCAAAGCTGAAGCACTTTCCCACCACCTCATATCAGGACCTTTCAACAAGTGAGAAGCAAACGCCACTTTGTTCTCCTCACTACACTGGACTATCAGAAAGATTCTCTCCATGCCAGCCACCCATTCATGAGCTTTCACAGCATCTAGTCCGCCATGAAATTCAAGAGGATTCATGCGGATGAAATCCCGAAAACTTCCACTTACAACATCTGGAACAACCACCTGAGGATGAAGACCCCCATTCATCTGTTGTACCATCTATTACATGAACTAGTTCTGCTACTGCTGCATCTGTTGTAAGAACTGGGACCATGGGACATACTCCTCGCCGCCTGGCGGATTCGTACCAGCTGGATTAGGTGTGGGTCTGCCACGATTGCTTATGCGTCCGTCAGCCATGTTCCTAAACGTCATACAGATAGGATTAAGTTGATCAGGCTTAATGTCATACATATAACACTTAAGACCAAAGGTGACACAACGCATATGAAACGGAAAGAAATACTTATACAATTTCATGGCTAGGTCGAGGATACGACCTTCTCTGATACCAACTGTAACACCCATATATAACATCATACCCAAAAGCATAAATATTATACATGAATCCAAGTTTTGGTATTGAAATACCATAAGTTCCTAGTTAACACATTGTATACATTAAATGCCCAAAATACATAATGCTAAAATCTACGGCATAATATATACAAGATGTCCCAAAATGCACTAAGAACTAGATCATAATAATGATCTCAAAATAAATGTCATAGAGGAAGCCATGCCATCCCAAAAGCTACGATTCTTAAGGAAAAGTCAAACCACTTTATCCTTGACCTTCGCGGAACCTGTAGTACATGTAATATAATCAACAACATGGGGTGAGATAACAAATCTCAGTGAGTTCCATATCTTATGGATTCTCTCAGCTTTACAAGGTTCTAACCAATCCTAACTCAAGTCCAAGGGAAAGGGAAGGGACTTCGAGTTCACAATTTCAATTCTCACACTATATGGAAACATGTCATGAGTTTATTAACTCAAAATATCACTAATCGATAACCTTACCAAGGCATCTCCTTTTCCCGTCCGCTTCTACGTCTAGAAGGCGACCCGAGTCATCGATCCTTGTAACCTACTTAACATACGTAATGGATTCGGGTTCTACTGGCCATCAACCGTTATGAACCGTCACTTCACACGGGCCATTAACCGTCACAAGTCTCTTTACCCTTAGACTCCATACGTACTAAATGGGAATCAAACCTGTCAAGTAGTCATGCGTACATTCCAGAGGAGCTCCAAGCTCATGAAACGACATATCAGGGGAATGGTTACGATTACGTGATCACACACACAACTTGATTGTATTCGACAATCACAAGGCCACATTGCCTCAAGGCCCTTTCACCTTATCACCTATACTAGGTTCACACATGTTCCATACTAGTGTTCCACTCTCATCTAGACCATTACTCGGCAAGGATGCACCTTTCTACAACACATGCCCGAGCATCGCCATCTAGAGTTCTCTATCAATTTCTAGTCACACTACAAGATTCTACTATAGTTTCATGTTGAGGTTTCCTCACTCTATAGGATAAGCAAAGTATGTTACAATTACACAATAGAAACACATAATAATGCATCATAATGGTACCAATTCCGGGTTTCCTCCGATTATTTAATCGAGCAATAAAACCGACATTTTTTACCTTCATCATATAAATTATTCTCACAGCTTTCCATTGGTATCAAGAACACTTAAATCGGATAAACGGATCACAAGTTATGGAATTTAAAAGGAAAGGGGAACATTTGCAAAAGTCCCAGGAGCGCCCGACGCTCCAAATATCGCCCGGCGGTCATAAATCCCATCTCAAAACTCAAAAGTTACAGAAACGTACCACACTGCGCCTCTTGGCCATCGCCCGACGGAGCAGGGGCGCACGCTTCGCGTCGCCCGATATAACACCCCAATTCCCATCGCGAATAAATAATACATAAATAAAATCAGAGTAACTAAAAATTTATTTTTCCGACAGAAACAAGGATGTCACATTTAAATAAACAAAACATCATCCCTGCTCATAAATTTGATACATAGCATAAAATAGATTACCCTCAAAGGGGAAACCTTTTTCCATATAAAGGGAAAGGTCAATTATGGAATAAAGCGGAAAGATCCATAATCAACTTGTTTTACAAAATAAACCGTTTTAAACATCAAATTATTCATACAAAATATATCCTACAAATATATACATATATAACATAATCGTTCCTCGACTCCCATGCTACGTATCAGAGCAGACACCAAGACTTAAGCAAAGACGAAGATCTAACTCTTCCACTTGCCTCCACGCCCCTAAAGCTGACAATCTGCACTATGCCATAAAAAGCATATTCCAGCAGAAGGGTGAGAAATAACAACTATAACAAGATTGCATAATAATATGCCACAACACAAATAAATTCACATATATAATATTTCTCACCACATACATCACCTACTAACACATATAGCATGTCATCAATACATAACATATTCCTAACAATCCTACCACATAGCATATCACAGTTATGACCTATGAAAACACACCACGACATCACATATCATATGTTTATACACAAAACATATTACTCACAACCAATGCATTTATCACCTATGCATAATAATTCACCAAAGCTATCACAAGCTCACACATAATCAATCCATTCATGATTTATGCAAATGCACAGAGACCGACACAACGACTCTATGTAATGCATATGCGGTACCGACTCATCACCCGAGCTCAATTGAAGAACTCAATGGAAATATCCTCCCTGCCGGGCCTACGATATTTCCCCATCGCTCATACCATCATGGCATCCGATGTTTCTGGATTGTTCACGCAGACACAATCCGATTGCTCAAACCCCACAAGGGCACACAATCATTCTGAAGATTCCCACGGAATCAAGTGTAACTCATCGCAACGATTACACCCATTGACTACGCAATGTTCAGAGGATCCTCAATGATCATTTGTGTAATCAATCACACCCAACAGGGACGTGATATTACACCCGATTCTCCACGGAATCGCGACACATGAATGCATGTCATGATGTTTCTCATACAAAATGACCACATACACTCATGCAATGCACACATATTTCACAATATAGTTATGCATATACCATTAAATACACACATTGTAATTTCTTGCCTTTCGGCCATAATTCATCACCACAACATGTCATCACATGCATTCACATCATATAACGTCATACAAGTCATACGATATCCATATCAAAAGCACATTGCATGAACACCTCAATTACGCACGCTTACAACGACAAAAGTCGACAAAACAACACCATTCAAATATCATACATCCATCACCAATGCATATCAATCATGCACAACATTTCATCACATATATTCACATCATATAGCGGCACACAAGCCATACGATACATATTAAAAGCATATAGCACGGTAAAACACCGACCGCACGCGTTTAACGCGATAAAAACCCGACAACCCAACACTTTTCTAAAACCACGACCTAAATAAATCATCTACTGCCCTCCAAACCAATTTTATAAGAAGTAATATTTCATAAGCTTTCTAACGCTTCGAACAGGGACCAAAACGGACTTACGGTTCAAAAGTTATGGCTAAAATACGAAAATACTGTTTTTGCTGTCCCAGGCAAATTCGCCTGGCGAATACCTGGCGAAACGGATTCGCCACCAACTCGCCTGGCGAATCTGGACGAACCAGAATTTCTCAAAAACGCATTTGGGACCTAAAAATGATCCAAATCTTTAACCCACATGATAGTATTACCCCCAATGACCCAAAAATACATGTTAGAACACGTTTAGGCATGTATTTCATCAATTCATCCGTGAAAACATCGATTTCTACGAATTACTCACAATTTCACCCAAATAGAAAAACCTATATTTTCACCCAAACATTCAAACAAAACATACATATACATATACAATCGAAATATAATCGAAACTTCTCACCCTTACCCGATTAATCGAAGTCCAAGCATTGAGTTTGATGATTTTCCTCTTCTCCCTCTTCTCTCTTCTTTCTTCTCCTTCTTTCTCTTTTTCTCTTCTCTTTCTCTTTTTCTCTTCTTTACTATTTTTCTGTCTTTTCTTTCTTTTATGAAAATATCTACCCCCCAAAAAGACCAAAATACCCCTCAGCTCAAATATCTCTCAAACGCTCTCAAAATGCGATAAAACATAAACAATGATGAAAAATAACATTTTGTCAAATAGAAGTCAAGAATAAAATAATATAAAACCAAAACCAATTAAATCTACTCTATTAAATAAATCTAACAAAACTGGGGCGTTACAATTCTTCCCCACTTAGACATTTTCGTCCTCGAAAATCTAACCGATACGAACAACTCCGGATACGACTCTCGCATCCGACTAACAAATCAACATGCCAACAAAAGGAACACCACGAATAACACAACTGACAAACCACCTTGCTAACTACCACAACGGCACGACAACGACGACAATTACAACGACAAGATGCAAAGCCCGTACAATGCACTTGACGACAAACTCACGACTCAAAGAAAAGCCAAGATACCAACACACAGGTTCACTCTAGAACCGAAACACAACAATATTGTTACCCTATCCTAGGTAACACTCCCCGAATTCCCCACACAGGAATTAGCTACACACACTCGAACCATCACCATGGAAACGAGGCAATCAACACAAACAAGAACATAAAGTTCCACGACACCACAAGGTCTCAACAACATCAACAAAACCAGAACACCGACATCCTTGTCACACAACCATACTACAACAATGCTACGATTCCCAATCGAACATATAACCAAAACATCCATCTACAAAGTAGCCCATGAATAATATTCAAACCTTCCACCTAACACTTCCATTCTGAAACGTCCAATAGTCTCACCATTCCTACATGTTCTCAATGTTCAACCTATGAACTCTTACAAGTCTCACACGTAAATACAATATGTGCCACCTCACGCTTCCGCTGTGCACTCTGATTACTCGCAACCATCAAAACTACCATGTATAAAAACTTCCAACTTAACTCATCACGCACGACATTAACTTTACCAATAGGATAATCTGAGCCAAATTCATAACTCGTCATGGATTTTAACCATCCTCGCTGTCTCACCCTCTATTCCTTCAGACCAAACTAGTACTCCATATCCTTGTGATTACTAACACTTCGAATCTAGAACCATAAAGATAATACCTCCAAATATTTCAACACAATACAACCGCGACCAAATCCAAACTCAAAAGAGTATAGATCCTTTTATAAATCCTCAATTGTCATAAAGCATAAGCCACGACTTTACCCTCTTGCATTAACACACAGACTAAACTTATCAGAGACATATCTCAATACCTCACAACCGGTTTATCAGGATCACGCAGAATCAAAACTGGAGCCATAGACAACTTCTACATCCGCTCACCAAAACTTACTCACAACGAACGTCCAAAACCAACGAGTCACCCTTTGCAAGTCAACTGAGATAACAAACGTACGAACTTAGCAAAGTCTTCCATAGCCTGCTGTAACAACTAACTGAGCCCGAAAGTTTCTAATCTCCTTAACCGACTTCAAAGCCTCTCATATAGAACTACATCTACTTCCGATGGATCCATAACAATACCATCATCAAAAATAACACATCCAAGAAAACTAACCTTTTCAACCAAAATTCTCACTTGAATAACTTAGCATGAAACTTCGTCTCTTTTCAACACTTGTAATACAATTCTCAAACACTCTACCTGTTCTCCCTCTGAGTTTATAACAGATCCGAATATCCTCAATCAAAACCATTACGAACTTATCCAAATAAATATGGAAGATACGATTCATATACTCCACAAACATTACGGACGCATTACTATCACCGAACAACATCACTGCATGTTGTAATGTCCAACCAAATTCCAAAAGATATAAATTCTTAAAGCTTTTGCAAAACCTTGCATTGGGCAGCTGGCTACTCACACACAAGCTTAACCGAGTAATTACCAGTCTATTCCGATGATAACAAACATAACCAGTCACATAAAATTGGTCAAAGCCTCAACTCATACAATTCACTATTCTTATCAAACATCCCAAACAATTGTGATTCCACTCAAACTCAACCAAACCATTCCAGTTATCTTTTCATGAAAGTGGACACTTGTCCTCAATCGTTACCTTATAAAAATTTCCGTAATCCATACACAATTTCTTTGCTTAACAGTCCAAATTCCATAAATTCCAACATGTAGCAATAACCATCCCGAAGGAACTCTCAAATACTACATCCACACTTAAGGTTTTCTCAAAATTTCCATTAATGCTCTAAAATTCCAAAGACTCCAAACCTCACCAGAACTCTAAGTTCCGCTTTCCATAGTCTCAATACCGATACCATCATACGCATCATACTTGTTATTCCATTCAACCATCATTCCCTTTTGTAACTAACAAAGCTGGAGCTCTCTAAGACAACGCCTTAATGTTCCATTCAAAAACACATCCAAAAACCATGCACAACTGACGGTCCATCACTGTGACTTCCTGCCAATTCCCAGAACACTATTATCACAAACAAAACAAACACCTTGGTTTCATCGCCTACGATTTTTTCTACTTACTTAGCAGATTCCAAACCTCACATCTTCACCTTCGTCAAATTTGAGTTCACACTTTACTCTCGGAGAACAACCATTAATAATACCCAATAATTCTCCCTCAGTTACATTCCAACTTGAACAATATACCAAAACCTTCAATCTATCTCATAAACAATAATTTCACTTTCCACAGCATAGAACACTTTCATATCTTCATATCGATATAAAGAACGCTCAAATCGGACACCTGAGTCAAAAGATATGAATTTTTGAAGGAAAGTCAATTATTGGAAAACAGCCAGATTCGCCTGGCGAGTCAAGATTTCGCCTGGCGAATACCTCTTCGCCAGCCCTTCGCCTGGCGATCAAGCGGCGAATCCTGATTTTTCTGAAAACTCAAACTTCCAGTAGCTAACACATTTTTGTCTTTCCATTTTCGCCTGGCGACTTCCGATTTCGCCTGGCGAATCTCCCTTCGCCAGCACCTCGCCTGGCAAACTATTGGCGAATCATAAATGTGGAAAAATCCCAAGAGTTACAGAAGCTACCCCATTTCTGTCATTCCAAATTCGCCTGGCGACTTACGATTTCGCCTGGCGAATCACCCTTCGCCAGCACTTCGCCTGGCGAACGAGTGGCGAGACTTAATCCGCCTGGCGAATTCCCAATTCGCCTGGCGAATCGCACCAGAACCAGAATTTTCTGTTGCACTTCCATGGTTTCCACACCTCAAAATCCAACTTTTCCAAACCAACACATTTTCAAATTCCAAACAATTCCTCACACGCATTATCAAGGCCGGAAAGACACATCTATCCCATCCAACATAATTCCCGTCTACTATCAACAAGAGATTAAGGGTGATCAGTTCCTCAATTTGTCAATAGATAGCCGACAATCATGATGGGGCATAAACCGTCTTTACCAAACTATAATAGCATTCCTTACATCCTGCGCATAAAACTACCTAAGGCACAAATCCTTAGTTGACATAAACCTTACCTCCGCATTCCCTCCAGAACCGGGAACCACACCGTCCAAACAACACTTACAATCTTGCAATACACAACACACTGAGCCAACGCTCCACACCTGAAGCAACTTGGAGAAGTACCAGCTTCTCCCCCACTTATCTCATTCTAAATCCTACAGACAAAGGATTAGAAAACCAGAAAGTACTGACAGTGCTTTCACACATATCACGTACTAAGGGGCAAACAACGACGACAGTATTCAACTGTCACGCCAACTGACTCAACAACCTGGCCGGACGGACCGACCTGCTCTGATACCACTAATATAACACCCCAATTCCCATCGCGAATAAATAATACATAAATAAAATCAGAGTAACTAAAAATTTATTTTTCCGACAGAAACAAGGATGTTACATTTAAATAAACAAAACATCATCCCTGCTCATAAATTTGATACATAGCATAAAATAGATTACCCTCAAAGGGGAAACCTTTTTCCATATAAAGGGAAAGGTCAATTATGGAATAAAGCGGAAAGATCCATAATCAACTTGTTTTACAAAATAAACCGTTTTAAACATCAAATTATTCATACAAAATATATCCTATAAATATATACATATATAACATAATCGTTCCCCGACTCCCATGCTACGTATCAGAGCAGACACCAAAACTTAAGCAAAGACGAAGATCTAACTCTTCCACTTGCCTCCACGCCCCTAAAGCTGACAATCTGCACTATGCCATAAAAAGCATATTCCAGCAGAAGGGTGAGAAATAACAACTATAACAAGATTGCATAATAATATGCCACAACACAAATAAATTCACATATATAATATTTCTCACCACATACATCACCTACTAACACATATAGCATGTCATCAATACATAACATATTCCTAACAATCCTACCACATAGCATATCACAGTTATGACCTATGAAAACACACCACGACATCACATATCATATGTTTATACACAAAACATATTACTCACAACCAATGCATTTATCACATATGCATAATAATTCACCAAAGCTATCACAAGCTCACACATAATCAATCCATTCATGATTTATGCAAATGCACAGAGACCGACACAACGACTCTATGCAATGCATATGCGGTACCGACTCATCACCCGAGCTCAATTGAAGAACTCAATGGAAATATCCTCCCTGCCGGGCCTACGATATTTCCCCATCGCTCATACCATCATGGCATCCGATGTTTCTGGATTGTTCACGCAGACACAATCCGATTGCTCAAACCCCACAAGGGCACACAATCATTCTGAAGATTCCCACGGAATCAAGTGTAACTCATCGCAACGATTACACCCATTGACTACGCAATGTTCAGAGGATCCTCAATGATCATTTGTGTAATCAATCACTCACACCCAACAGGGACGTGATATTACACCCGATTCTCCACGGAATCGCGACACATGAATGCATGTCATGATGTTTCTCATACAAAATGACCACATACACTCATGCAATGCACACATATTTCACAATATAGTCATGCATATACCATTAAATACACACATTGCAATTTCTTACCTTTCGGCCATAATTCATCACCACAACATGTCATCACATGCATTCACATCATATAACGTCATACAAGTCATACGATATCCATATCAAAAGCACATTGCATGAACACCTCAATTACGCACGCTTACAACGACAAAAGTCGACAAAACAACACCATTCAAATATCATACATCCATCACCAATGCGTATCAATCATGCACAACATTTCATCACATATATTCACATCATATAGCGGCACACAAGCCATACGATACATATTAAAAGCATATAGCACGGTAAAACACCGACCGCACGCGTTTAACGCGATAAAAACCCGACAACCCAACACTTTTCTAAAACCACGACCTAAATAAATCATCTACTGCCCTCCAACCCAATTTTATAAGAAATAATATTTCATAAGCTTTCTAACGCTTCGAATGGGGACCAAAACGGACTTACGGTTCAAAAGTTATGGCTAAAATACGAAAATACTGTTTTTGCTGTCCCAGGTAAATTCGCCTGGCGAATACCTGGCGAAACGGATTCGCCACCAACTCGCCTGGCGAATCTGGACGAACCAGAATTTCTCAAAAACGCATTTGGGACCTAAAAATGATCCAAATCTTTAACCCACATGATAGTATTACCCCCAATGACCCAAAAATACATGTTAGAACACGTTTAGGCATGTATTTCATCAATTCATCCGTGAAAACATCGATTTCTATGAATTACTCACAATTTCACCCAAATAGAAAAACCTATATTTTCACCCAAACATTCAAACAAAACATACATATACATATACAATCGAAATATAATCGAAACTTCTCACCCTTACCCGATTAATCGAAGTCCAAGCATTGAGTTTGATGATTTTCCTCTTCTCCCTCTTCTCTCTTCTTTCTTCTCCTTCTTTCTCTTTTTCTCTTCTCTTTCTCTTTTTCTCTTCTTTACTATTTTTATCTCTTTTCTTTCTTTTATGAAAATATCTACCCCCCAAAAAGACCAAAATACCCCTCAGCTCAAATATCTCTCAAACGCTCTCAAAATGCGATAAAACATAAACAATGATGAAAAATAACATTTTGTCAAATAGAAGTCAAGAATAAAATAATATAAAACCAAAACCAATTAAATCTACTCTATTAAATAAATCTAACAAAACTGGGGCGTTACACCCGACGCTCCAAGCACCGCCTGACGCTACGCACCAGAAGCAGAATTTCTGCCGCGTTTTCCATAGTTCCAAAACCTCAAAAATCCATCTTTCACACACCAAATCATTTTCAAACAACCAAAACAAGTATCAACAATGTTCATATGCATATTATGATTATACTACGCAATTTATATCGATTTTCAACCGTTAGATTCATGATTTTAGCAAGATTACTCATTTTCTCACAATATCAAACCTAACTCTAAAACTCAAGAAACTCTACAACTAAAGCATTTATCTAGAACCTACCTTGATTAGAGGATGATGATGAAGAAGATGAGATGATTTGGTGAAGAAGGGATGATGATCTTGATCTTTCTCTCTTCTAGGTTTTCCTCCTTTTTCTTTCCTTTCCTCTTCCTTCTCTCTAACTTCTTTCTATCTTTTTCTTTCTTTGTTTCTATTGTGGAAAAAGGGTGGAAAGGAAATGATATAGAAAAATATCATTAATTAGTAATACTACTAATTGTCTAAATAGTCTCTAAAGTTCCAATAATTAACACCTCAGAGTCACATAATATTAATTGGATTTGCTCTGAGCTCAACAGTTACTCTAATTATTTTCGCAGATAATTTCTCAGAGTACACCAGAACTCAGTTGATCATAACTAATATTATCTAGAGTAATTAAAATTAGGGGTGGCAAAACGGGCCCGACCCGTTGGGCATACCCGTTTTACCCACACTTTAGTGCGGGGTGGGCCAAGAATTTAGGCCCTCACCCTCTAATGTGTCCGCCCCGCCTGCCCCGTTTTCTTCGCGGACTTTTGCAAGCACGAGCATTTGCATAAAATTTTGCATTTTTAAGCTTAAAAGGATCTGTGCCCGCGGGTTTTCCCCGTCCCTCCCTCATTTTTTTGCGGGGTGAGCCTAAATTTTAGACCCGCATCCTCAACTATGACCGCCCCGCCCTGCCCCACCCCATTTTTTTCGGACATTTGCAAAGTGAGCCTAAACGGGACGGGCGTGCCTGTTTGCCACCCCTAATTAAAATACGGGGTATTACACATTATACAAATTGAAAGTCGGCAACAATAGAACCCGCACGACCGAATAAAGCAGAAAGAAACGGCGTCGTATCAACGACCTCGGTCGTTTCACTCCACCATCAGCACCACCTTCAAATTCAATTTCAACTTTAACTCTTTCTTTTTGTAAAACAAACCCTAATTTCTTCAATCCAATGACACCATGCACGGACGAATGTGAACAAGATAATAATAACCTAAATGCCACCGACAACGATGACAGCGACGAAGATGGTCTTAAAGAAGACATGGCCGCCGTTGATATCAGATTGAAGATAAACCCCATTCTATCTTCGAAAGTTCAGGTGCCTAGCTGAATGGAGACTCATTGGTATACTTGGGTTCGCGTGCAGAGGACGACGCCATTTACTGGGCAATCGATGTTTCCGCTAAGGTACCTCAATTAGGTACCGACACCAACTTGGAATTGCGTTTCGTGGAGCTCCGAACTCCCATGGTGGCCACCGATTGGGAAGATTTCAAAGCAATGGAAAACCTAGCTATTGCCGGTCATGTAAGTTGGGTATTTTGCTTCTCTTTTATCAAACTATTGTGCTTTCATTTAGTCTATGAATGTCAATGCAACTTCCTAATTATTACTGCTTTGGCTTGGACAGGCCAAGGCGCTGCTAGAATGGCATAATATTTCCCAATTTTGTGGACATTGTGGAGAGAAAACTGTCTCAATGGAAGCTGGGAGACGGAAGCAATGTTCCAATGATTCTTGCAAGAAAAGGATATATCCACGTGTTGACCCAGTTTGTTGTTTTCTTTTCTTTCTTGATTTTATGAATAGGATTGTCATCATCAATGTTTTGCTTGCTTTATTTGTGTACTCGGTTGTAATTATGCTTGTAGTTGATAGAGAGAACAACTGTGTCCTCTTGGGTACACGACAGAAGCTTAATATTAGAGTGTGGAGCTGCTTAGCTGGTTTCGCAGAGGTGCATGTCTTGACCATTTTTTAGACATCCTCGTTTTTTAGAGACTCGAGAATTTTCTTGTTGTGTACTTTTTTTAGTTTTTTGTCTTTTCCCTTTCTCCATGCATATAAATTTCTTATTAGTTTGTATCATCTTGTTGCATCTAGCAAGGAGAAAGCTTGGAGGAAGTTGTAAGAAGAGAAACTTGGGAAGAGAGTGGTGTTGAAGTGGGAGAAGTTCTATATCACAGTTCTCATCCATGGCCTAGTATGGTTTATGCTACATCGTTATACATTAGTTTTAACCCTATGATTTTATAATTTTATTAGTGAAAATCCTTTGTCAGTTCCATACAATTAGATGAGTTAACACAATATAGGTTAACATAGTCAAATGTCATGATGAATCAATGCAATTAGATGTGTATTATACTATTTTTCTTGTTGAATTTATCAATATATTTTCCCCTCTTCTTATTTATTAATGTCATAATTTTTATCTCTATGTTGCTAGTTGGTTCAAATAGCATTCCATGCCAGCTGATGGTTGGTTTCTTCGCATATACAAAATCCCGCGAAATAACTGTGGACAAGAAAAAGTTGGAAGGTACGTTAACTCATTAACCTCCATTACTTAATCACATCCCCCTATTTACCATATAATCCTTCATTATGTCTTTTATTTTTCTAAATGACTTAAACTAATGAGTTAACTTGTAAAAAAACTAATTATAAGTGAGACAGAGTTACATACACCAAATTTCAACTTTAACTCTTTCTGTAAAATAGTGTTTTCGATGGCAGATTGAGGTCCATGGAGGAGGGACAAAATCCCGCCATACCGGCCGCTTTGCGGCGCTGTTATTGCGAATTATGGTGGAAAAATCCGTAGTAGCGGCCAATATTTACCATTGCGGGGAGCCCAAAAACCGCCATGTAAATCCGCCATAGTAGCCATGGCGGGGCAATTTGATAACACTGTTGTAAAACAAACCCTAATTTCTTCAATCCAATGACACCACGCACGGACGAATGTGAACAAAATAATAATAACCTAAATGCCACTGACGATGATGACAGCGACGACGACGGTCTCAAAGAAGACATGGCCGCCGTTGAACCCAAGTATAGCAATGAGTCTCCAATTCCAATAAACAATGTATCAAATTTCCGTAGATAGAATGGGGTAATATCAGATTTATTTTGTCATATATTATTAAATGTTCTATTTGTCATTACAATGCTTCCCATTATTGAGGGCTGATTTTTTAACTTAGACTTGGCAGTTCAGAGTGCTCACTCGAAGACATAATTGATTCATTTAAAGGTCTTGAAATCACACCAGTGAGGATTAGAGCATTTTTACCTAAAGTTAAATGGGATCCATTGGCTTTTATGCATGTTACTGGATGTACTGGTGCTGACTGTGAATCAAGGTATGTATTTCTTAGTTAGTAAACTTTTGTTTTTCTATGCAAGTAAAGACGGTTATTGATGATAAATCTTTGTGCTTTATGGATTTGTTATTGCTCTATTCTCATGCTTCATATCATATCTCGTCTGATGATGTTAAAATGATAAAGAGAGAGAAGAAGTGGAATTCTGTTATAATATTCTCTTTTTAAGTGAATGAAGTACAATAGGTCATATATATAGAAACTAGAGTAAGTGGCTGTGACTCACAGTGTGACAGCTCAGTGATTGTGAGTCACAGTAGGACAACTCATCAATAACAAGGAAATAGAAAACTATATATATAAACCTATATCACTAATATCCCCCCTTAGAAACAGAGGGTGCTACAACCAAACTTCTTTTGTTGAAAACCCTGAGTTTGTCCCTGTGAGGGAGAAACTTTGCTGCAGATAATGGCTTTGTTAGAACATCAGCCCACTGGTCTTGGGCAGACACATGTGCCACAGTGAGGCTGCCATTGAGAACTTTTTCCCTGACAAAAAATATGTCAAGTTCCATATGTTTTGTTCTGTTGTGAAGAACAGGGTTATGGGCCAAAGTAACTGTGCTGAGGTTGTCACATAGGATTCTGGGAGTTTGAAATTGATAGTGCAGTTTAGTGAGAAGGGACTGAATCCATAACAGTTCTGCAGCCAGTTGAGCCATGCTCCTATACTCTGCTTCTACACTAGATCTAGCAACCAGTTGATGCTTCTTAGACCACCAAGAAATCAGATTTGGGCCTAAGAAGACACAGGCCCCGGAGGTTGACCTTCTGTCATCGGGGTCTGCTGCCCAATCAGCATCACAAAAGCCCATAAGAGACAAAGGTTGATGCTTGACGGCTGGCTGAAGAAGTAACCCTATTGTGAAGAGTACCACTTAGATACCTTAGGATTCTTTTCACTGCTTTCCAGTGCTCCTCAAGGGGGTTAGACAGAAATTGGCACACTTTGTTGACAGAAAATGAGAGCTCAGGCCTAGTAAGGGTTGTATATTGAAGTGCACCAACAATGGACCTAAATTGGGTGGGGTCTGAAACTGAATCAGAACCAAATTTAGATAACTTGCTGCTGGATATCATAGGAGTAGGCATCCCATTAGCAGTAGACATGTTAACCTTGGCAAGAAGGTCAGTCACATATTTAGTTTGAGATAGAAATAAGGATCCATTGGAGAGATGAGTAACCTCAATGCCCAAAAAATAATCCAGCTGGTCCAAATCCTTGAGAGCAAACTTGGTGTTAAGGCTCTTGATGAGATCAGTGATGAAGGGGGATGAATTTCCAGTGATAATAATATCGTCTACATAAACCAGTATCATGATAGTGAGGCTGTTAGTGTGAAAGAAAAACAAGCTAGGATCACACTTACTAGCTGTAAAACCATGCTGCACTAAGGAGCTTTTAAGCCTGTCAAACCAGGCCCTAGGATCCTATTTTAACCCATATAGGGCTTTGTTAAGTCTGCAAACAAGAGATCTGTCGGTGGATTCAAAACCAGGGGGTTGAATCATGTGTACCTCTTCCTCAAGGAGCCCATTGAGAAATGCATTATTCACATCTATTTGCCTAATAGTCCATCTATTTGTGACACCAAGGGTGAGAATAGTCCTGACTGTAACAAGCTTAACAACTGGGGAAAAAGTCTCAGTAAAATCACTACCTGCCTGCTGGTGAAACCCTTTGGCAACTAACCGTTCCTTATACCTGTTGATAGAGCCATCAGGGTTCTCCTTTACCCTAAAGACCCATTTACAGCCTATGGGCCTTTTTGTATCAGATGGAGACACCAAAGTCTACGTCTAATTTTTCAAAAGAGCTTGATATTCTTCCTGCATTGCCTGAAACCAGTGTGGGGAAGCCAGAGCCTGTTTAACTGTTGTTGGTTCCATATGAGTGAGTAAAAGGGTGGGATGAATTCTGGGTTGCACAATTCCATTTTTAGCTCTAGTTTGCATAGGGTGGACATTGTGAGGATTAAGAATAGGAGGACTGGGAGGAGCAGAGATGGCTGCAGAATTAGGGCTGGAATTTGCAGAAGGAACATAAGTTGGTGATATGGTACTAGCTTTAGCTAAGTCAGAAAAGGCAGGAGTAGGTAAAGGAGATTGAGAAAGATTAGGTTGGTGGGAGACAGATGTGGGACTAGACAGATTTGTATTAGGAGTAGCTATGGTTTGGGAATGAGCAGGAGTACGAGAAGATTGTCTGTCAGTAGCAGAAATAGTAGGACTAACATGTTGAAGGGGAGGGACATGGTAAGTGGGAATGATGGGTGGAGAGGCATCAGAAGAAAGCCAAGATTTGCTAGAGATAGAGTTGAGAACATTGGAGGAAGATGTGGGAGAGGGAAACAGATTCAGGTAAGGAAACCTAGTTTCATGAAACAAGACATCCTTAGAAATATATATTTTGCCATCTGCTGCAAGACACTTGTAACCTTTATGGACAGAAGAATATCCCAAGAAAATGCATTCCTGAGACCTATAGGCTAGTTTGTGAGAGTTGTAGGGTCGTAGAAAAGGGAAGCAAACACATCCAAAAACACGAAGACTAGAGTATTAAGGAGATTTATGTATTAAAATGGAATAAGGGGATTGTTGTTGCAGTGTGACACTAGGTAGCCTATTGATAAGGTAAGCTGCAGTCACAAAGGCATGATCCCAGTATGTAAGAGGAAGTTTGGAGTGAGCAAGCAAAGCTAAGCCCGTTTCAACAACATGTCGATGTTTGCGCTCAACTATGCCATTTTGGTGGTGAGTATAAGGGCAGGTAAACCTATGGACAATTCCTAACTCAGTGAGGTATTTGGTAAAGGGTTTGAATTCTCCTCCTCCATCACTTTGAACTCCTTTATCTTGCAATTAAATTGAAGTTCAACCATGGACTTGAAGTGAATGAATTGGGTTAAGGTATCAGATTTTAATCGAAGAGGGAAAACCCACACAAATCTGGAAAACGCATCAACACAGGTGAGGAAATAGGTGTAGCCACCTGAAGACTGAATGGGTGCAGGCCCCCATAGATCACACACAACAAGCTCAAATGGGTGATGATAAACAGTGGTAAAGAGAGAGGATGGAAGCCTGTGGGATTTCCCCAGGCAGTAAGCAGAACATGAGTTTGTGGGAGGTTTATGAGGAATGGGAACATTAAAAAGCTTTAAAACTGCTACAAGAGCTTGGTGATGAGGGTGACCAAGTCTGGTGTGCCATAGAATATATTTGCTATCAGAAATGGAGGAAGAGCAGGGTATAGGAGTATTAGAGTGAGACATATTAAAATGAGAAATATAAGCAGTAGGAGGCAATTGTAAACCAGAAGTACTAGGATTCTCATTGATATTAGAAACAGGATTACAGGAGGAGATACAGTTGTAGGAAGCATTTAAGTTACAAGTAGGACTAGAACTTAGATTATTACAAGTGCTAAAGCTAGAACTAAGGTTATTACAAGTGCTAAAGCTATTAGACTTGGATGAAGACAAGGCTGGATTAGCAAATCTGTAGAGACCATCAGCTCCAACAGTGCCACAAAGAAGAACTTCAGAGGAATCCTGCGATTTGACAAGACAGATTTGAGGATGAAATTCAAAAAAGACATGATTATCCTGTGCAAATTTACTGACACTCATGAGTTTCTTAGTTATGTGAGGAACAAGAAGAAGATTGTGAAGAATTAGGGCTGAGTTAGAATGATTAGAGAGAGGGAAATTCATGGAACCAACAAAGTTAATCGACAAAGCTTGGCCGTTTCCCATATACACTTGATCAGCTCCAGACAATGAGGAAGCATCAGTCAAATTTGAAGCATCAGGCGTGACGTGGTGAGACGCACCTGAGTCAGGGTACCACCACTGGTTGCTAAAGCCAGCTTTTGATCTTGCATAGAATGCCTGAGGTTGAGGATGCCTGAGTGGTGATGGTCGTGAGGCAGCTGAATATCCAAAGGAAGAAGGATTGAAGGGAGTTCGTGGTGCCATGATATAAGGACTGAAGGGAGCTCGTGGTGAGGGAAGAGCTAGTGCGCCAGAATAAGCATATCTATGGTAGCATATAGAAGCATCATGGCCAGATTTATGGCAGATCTGACATGAAACTTTGCTGAAATGACCTCCACGTCCAGAACGACCACCATCACGGCCATTTCGACCACCACGTGAACTGTGACTATGACTTTCAGAGTTGGCAGTCACATGACTGGTTCCAGTAGGAAAGTCAGAGTTCGAATTAGCACCAGAGAGATCAGGTGAGGGCAAAGATGATGCCGACGAAGCCTGGGTGAGATTCACGGTCACAGATTCAGTGAGAAGAGTTTTGCGATTCTTTTCGATTCGCGATTCGTGTGCAAGAAAACTCGACTCAAGTTCATCCAATGAACACAGATCTTCCTTGCTGTTTATCGCAGCAACAATAGGATCATACTCTTCAGGGAGAGCGTCAAGAACCACTTCAATTAGGTTTCGAAGTGGAACAGGATCGCCGATCGAGACAAGCGACTCAATAATTTCACGAACACGAACAATGAAATCAGTGATGATGCGAGATCCTTTCGTCAGATTTCGTAACTCAGATCTGAGTTGACGCGCCTTGGTGGTGAGCAAGGTGTTGAAGTAACGCTGCACTTCAGACCACACTTGCCAAGAATAGGTGCAATCAACGAGTTTCAGAAGGAGAGAATCGAAGATTATTGAGAGAAGCCAGGTGCAAATAAGCGCATCTTGTTGTTCCCAGTCAAGAAACACCGGATTTGCGCCGCCGGAGACAGGATCGGCACCGGGAAGGAACCGTGGAGGCACAAGCGGAGCCGTTACGAACCGCTGAAGTTTGTGGCCGCGAATCACTCCATCGATTTGCTGTTTCCACTGTTTGAAATTCTTATCATCTAATTTAACGGAGATAAGATGAGAGAGCTTAACATGAGCGGAGGGAAAACCGCCTTCAGAGTTGAACGGTGACGCCATGGAAGCGAGGAGATCGAGAAAGAGAAAAAAAATAGCTCACGATACCATGTTAAAATGATAAAGAGAGAGAAGAAGTGGAATTCTGTTATAATATTCTCTTTTTAAATGAATGAAGTACAATAGGTCATATATATAGAAACTAGAGTAAGTGGTTGTGACTCACAGTGTGACAACTCATCAATAACAAGGAAATAGAAAACTATATATATAAACCTATATCACTAATAGATGAATATGAGGACTACATCGTCTCTGTTATTTAGTTACTGTGATTTGAAAATTTTGTAATATGATATTTTATATGTTTAATAGATGAGAGATGCTAACATAGAGTTTGAAGTTGGTGAAAGAAAAAATTAAGATAGTACTACTATGCTTTAGTCCCACCATGTATACTGGCTTACTTTTTTATAGGAACCTGAGTCTGGACCTTAGTCTAATAAGAGTTAGTTAGGATATTTTCTTAATTTTAGGGAATATTCCGTCATAAAAGAGAATGAAAAAGATTAAAGACGACATTCAGAAAGTTTGTTAGAAAGCAATTAGGACTTAAAAGAGAATTCTCTCTTGTTTAGGATCTTAGCTCTGGATTAGGAGTTCATAAAACTCTGGTTTACATATTCTTGTTCCACTTTCACCATTGTAGAGCCTTGGGCTCACCAATTTCATACAATAACATACAGTTTCTTTATCTTGATTTTACTGGTTCTATGACTTTGTTTGGGTTGGGGAGATCGTGACTAGATAAGGTTCTAATTGAATTGAAATAGAATTCTGCATACGATTATAGTGTATATGTATATTTCATACCTGTTCAGTAAATTAGGTTTGGGTATTGAAAATGTTCTATAAATCCCATACCATTCCTTTAGGGAAGATCAGCTTGTCTCTTATTATGCTCGATTGATGTGCTTTCAGATGCTTAATTATAAGTGTTATATTATTTGTATATTCAACAGTTGTTTGACTATTGTTTCATGTTCACTTCCTTTTTATGAAGAATATCTTCCTGGGCATTGCAGACATCTATGACGATCACCATCACAGACAGTTTATCCTTTTTGGTTTTTAAAAAGAGTTCAAGATCAACATAGATCATGCAGGTGGGACTGTACGTGAAAAGATTTTTATAATGGTGGTGCTTAACGTGTCTGTGATGATTGTCATCACAGATGTCTGTTTGAATCTAATGTAGCCCATAGAATAACATATATCTATGAATTGATGGATTCTCATACTTATATTGGACAAATTCTTCTAACATTTGCAACCATAGGTGGTTGAATTGTGAAGACCCTTTGATAGATCATGGCTCATGGACTGGTGAAGAGGATAGGTCTCTTTTGATTATTATCCAAGAGATGGGCATCAGGAATTGGTTTGACATTGCTGTGTCATTGGCCACAAACAGGACTCCATTTCAATGCTTGGCACAATACCAAAGGAGCTTAAATTCTTCGATGATAAATAGTGAATGGACTGAGGAAGAAGATGTTCAACTTTGTTCTGCTGTTGCATATTTTGGTGAGAGTAATTGGTAGTCGGTGGCTTCTGTTTTAGAAAGGCGGACGGGAACTCATTGCTCAAATAGGTTGGTTTACTCTTTGTTGTAATTTTGTACTATATTTATATATATATTTTTTGTATTTTGGTAATAATCCATTATCTGAAATCAGAAAAATTTCAATGGTAGCCCATAACTTAAACTAACGATGTACATATTATTAATTAGTTTAAAGCCTAGTCATAAGTATTTCATTTACAACTGTTTGTGATTTTAAATCGTCTATTTTTGATATTTTCTCAAGGGAATGTCATGTGGGCTTTCCGGTGTAAGTGACTAACAAATAATAATTAGATTTCAGCTAAGTATAGTTTGAAACTCAGCTCAGTATAGCTTGCAGGTATTATGAATGGGAGATTTCAAAAAGAAGTATTATACCGTTATAACTTTGGCTTCAAGCTTTTGCCATTCGTTTAGTAACACACCAGTAATCTACCCTGTTGTATGTTGATTTACATTTTGGTTTTAACTGGAAATATCTGGTTACAACTTTTAGATGGAGACATTTTATGTTTTTCCAATCCCAAACTGCTATGTATTAAATGAATTGCTATAAATTGTGTACTTCTAGAAGTTAGTCTATGAGGCCTAGCATTATTTTATGCCTTGTTTACCGCAATGCATCTTAAACTGCATTTGGAATAGGCTTAAGCCTCTAAATCCTTCCTTTATTTCTCTTGCAAGGTTGCTTTATGGAAAAATAAAATGACAATGATATGCCTATTATTAATAATGAAATGACGCTAAATTAGAAAATAACAAAGCCTAGTCACTGATTTAAAAAACTGAAACGCGGTCAACTATACTTGTTTTTCGGAATTGGCATTGATGTTAAGTATTTTAAAGAACAAGAGAAGTTTTTTATTTGCTGCTGCATTTTGTGTTCTAATGCAACAAATTATAATTGATGTAGATGGAAAAAATCAATTTGTCCTGTGAGGAAATGAAGCTTTACACTCAAGGAGGATGAACGCCTAACAGTAGCAGTTACGCTGTTTGGAAGAAAATGGAATCAAATAGCTAAATATGTTCCTGGCCAGATTCAATATCAGTGTAGAGAAAGGTAATGGATTTTATTATGAATATTTTGGCAACACTGACTTTTTATGGTTTAAAGCTCTTGTTGAATTTCTTGAGCATTCTTTTGCCAGATACCCCCTTCTTTGAAATGGGGTGGATGGACTGAGGAAGAGGATTTAAGATTAGAAGCTGCAATCACCAAGTATGGATATTGCTGGTCTGAGGTGGCTGAAGATGTACCTCCCTGCACTGATTCTCAATGTCGGAAGTATGAGTCTAACTTTAACTTTGATTAAAATATTTGTTTTAAAAATATTTCAGTTTTGTTATATTAGTATACTTATACATATTTGTTTCATTGATCAGAACATGGAAGGTGATATGTCTTGAACAAGTTCCTTTGCTACAAGAAGCAAGAAAGAGACAAAGGTCTCTTCTTGCCAGGAACTTTGTCGACCGAGAATCAGAACATCCAGCCCTTACACTGAATGACTTCATTCCCTTACAGATATTAGTTCCACCATCTCATGTTGATGCTGAGAAACTCCAAAAGAAACAGAAGAGAAAGTCGCGGTACACTCTCTTTAAACTCCCTTTCATTTTCCCATTGATTCTTAACTTGCATATATATATTTGATGCCAACTTTGTTAGAATTATTTTTCTAGAAAATTGTGCTAGCTGGCCATATAGTGTTTGAAATTGAAAGTTGCTTTATACCTTTGTTTCTAAATCCCATTTATTGCATGCAGCGGCATTCGTAAGGAAGAGAGGTCCAAAAAACATGAAAAGGAGACTGAACTTTGTACTGTTGAAGCACGAGGTGCAGATCCCAAGAAAGAGAGGCCTAAAAGACATGCAAAAAATAAATCATTTTATCCTGAGGATGTAGAAGATATAGTTCCCAAGAAAGAGAAGCCTAAAAGACATTCGAAGAAGGCTCGAATTTGTCCTGAGGACGTACAATATATAACAGCATATAATGATAGGGCCAAGACTTCTGGTGGTGGTGGTATTCCATTCTCTGCACCGAGCATTGTTCCCAAGAAAATGAGATCTAAAAGAGGTGCTAAAAAGGCTAAGCCCAAGGAAGTAGATAATATAGCATGTAGTGACGAGATGAAAATCAAATCCCATCTGGTGAGCAAGACAAATTATCTCTGTCATGTGTTATTGGTGGAGCTAAAGATTTGTTAATGCAAACAGAAGATGATTCTAGCAGACAAGTGAGAAAACCAGAAGGTACAAATGCAACTAGAAAATCAAAGGATACACACAATTCGAATGGTAATGGCAATGCTATACCTCTTAAGTTCTATGTTAGAAAGAAAACAAAGAAATAAAGTCAAGTTACTGAAGGATGCCATGCTTGCTCTCCCTCCATATTGAAAAAAGGATCTACATTACAACATGGAAACAAGCCAACCATCATTTCTAATGACAGTGAACCATCAATGTCAAAAGTTGTTGAAGAGGAGACTGTTTTAAATGGTGGTGTGGCTGAAGCTGAACAAGACAAGACAAGACAAGGAGACGACAAAGACAACACAATATTCAGAAATGAAGTTGTTGCTGATGATCCAATTCACCTGGGCTGGTAACCTGTTTGTTTTCTGACTCTTAGGTATGTATAATACAAAATAGTGGATTAAGACATGTGCTCTGGAAATTGTGGAATGGAAAAACCATATCATAAGGGGAAGCTAGGTAGTGGGTAATTGAGAAACCTGATATATAGCCATGATCATAAATTTAACTCAGTTTGCCTGCAATAGAAAGATAAAAGACCATGGCCCGGATTGCGTGTAACTGCAACTGCAGCATATTGCTACAGTAGGAATCTTTTGAATTAGACGAGGACATAGAGTTAAAGGCACTGTGAGTTTTGAGATAAAAAGTATGCCAATGGAATTTCCCTGAGCTTTTGGCCTGTATAGAAGCACATTTTTGGCCTAGCCAATATATGTATACATACTGTTGGACTGCTCGCATTATCTGAATAGTAATACACTAACAAACTTAACGCAACTACATGTAAGCATGTGAAATTTTACCATGACAAATATAATCAAATTGGATTTCAAACCGGCAAGACTTCAAGAAATCATTAGAATTGCGACAAAAATACGTAACATTATTAACATTGGGATATGAATATTATTAGCACCCTTGGTTGTTTATATAGGATAAGTCATTTTACTTATATTTTGTCTCTAGTTTTTGTTACTAAGCTGCAAAAATATGTAACAAATTGACTTGGTTGTGAGCATGTTGGAAATATCAGAAGCCCTTGATCTAGGCCAATCTCTAGGTGTTCCTGCTAGCTCTTTGATTTGCTCCTTATGGTCTACTGTACATTTCATGTGAACTTTTTTCATATTTAGTTCTTCGAAACTTAAGAACTTTGTAACACCAATATAAGTTTTTGTGTGATTACAGATAATCATTTTTGTTTTCTCAAATTATTACTGATATAAATGTATCTTATCATAAGTTTTGGATGTCTTAAATTTAGAGTCAAATCGCAGCTATGTCACACTATCTCACCATAGCATAGGAGAATTTAGAAAAATTGTCGTTGTTTTGTGTAATACACCGCGGTTTTACACCCTATTTAAAGAAAAGAGTGTGTAAATTTGCAAACCTCTAGTAATCGCTGCTCATTTTACATCCGAATTTTATGAAATTGGGTGTAAATTTGTTTGATTGAAATGCAATTATTCACATATCTACACCCGTTTTCTATAAAATAGGGTGTAAAGTTAAATATATATATATATACATCCGTTTTAAATAAAAAAAATGTGTAATATACCATCTATAAATGTATATATGTAAAAATTTACACCCGATTTCTATAAAAAAGAGTAATTTAACATCAAATTTACACTCGTTTTCTATAAAATAGGGCATAAAGTCGAATGTCTATACATTCGTTTTAAACAAAAAAAAGGTATAATATACCATCTAAAAATGTATATATGTAAAAATTTACACCCGATTTCTATAAAAAAGAGTGTAATATAACATCAAATTTACACCCGTTTAAAAACAGGTGTAAATTTGTCAGACATTTTTCACGCGTTGAATTCACACCCTCCAATAACGGGTGTTAAATGTATAAAAATCGGGTGTAATTTGTAACACCCCCAATCTATACCCCCAATTAAATAAAGCGATAACAAATAATCAGAGTATAATTCAAACATTCATGGCATATAGACGGAGGCGTCACATCAATTGAAACAAAATACAACAACCTGCTCATAAAGATATGCAACAATCAGGTAGTAATACAAACAGAGGAACTCAGTTCCTAACACCTACTATTCAGGTACAGAATAAAAGCGGAAAATCTGCAACTGAAACCTCATATATATATATATATATATATATATATATATATATATATATATATATATCACATGAAAGTTTGTCTGTCATACACATAGTAATACATGTACAATAAAAAAAAACATATACACATAAATTACAAACGATCTCCCCGACCACCCGGTGTTACATACCAGAGCTGACCAACAAAAGAATGAAGACCTAAGATTCACAAAAAGACCTTCAGCATCTAATCTGCAATGCCTCATAGAGCATTCAAAACAGCAGAAGGGTGAGAAACACAATCATAATATAATTGCATACAATTATATAATAACACAAAAATACACATGTAATATATTCTCACCACGACTTACACTAGAATTCAAATACAAAACAACACAATGCGTATATCATATATCCATCACCAAGGTATATCAACCATGCACAATGCATTTATCACCAACATATATATATATATATATATATATCAACAACACCAATTCCATTCACAATGTCACACAAAATCAATCCATTCATGATTTATGCAAATGCACAGAGACCGACACAACGACTCTATGCAATGCAATGCGGTACCGTCCATCCATCATTCTCATCACTAGTTCACTCAGGAACTATTGGAATCATTGCTTGTTACTTAGCGTAACTCCCGTCGGGCAAACGATGTTCCCCGTCACTCACACCTCTTTGTATAAGGCACACGACGTTTATGGATCGCTCACACCTCTTTGTATAAGGCACACGATCGTCTATAATCATCGCTCACACCTCTTTGTATAAGACACACGATGTTATAGCAGATTCTCTCTGGAACCGTTTCGTCGCCCACACCCACTAGGGCACACGACATCACAAGAATGCATATCATGATGCTTAGCATACAATGACTCATGACATTCAAATGCACACATATACACATGCATATACAATCAAATACAACACAATGCATTTTCTTGGCCTTAGGCCACAAACCATCATCACAACATTCACATCATATAACCTCACGCAAGTCATACGATATATATCAAAAGCACATTGTATGATACTACATCAAATACACACAATTAAAACGGTAAAAGTCGACAAAACGACACATTTCCAAATTCCCGACATAATTAAATCGGCCAATAGTCTCAAAACCATTATAATAAGAAAGAACATCTCAATAGCTTTCCAACGATACCAAGAATGTTCCAAACGGATAATCGGAACACAAGTTATGAAATCAAAAAGAAAAGGAAATCGCGAAATGGCAAAATTCAGCACCCTCTCCGGTCCTACGCGTATTTCCCTGAGCCATACGCGTAATGCCCAGCTCAGTCGCCCATCCATACGCGTATTGCCCAAAGTGATACGCGTATGGGCAGAGACCAAATTCTCCCCAAAAATCCCACTAAAAGCTCCATACGCGTAATGCCTCACACGTTACGCGTATTGCCTTGCCAGATACGCGTACCATTACGCAAATCAGCAGATGGTCGAGAAAAATGAACCTCCATACGCGTATTACCCTCAATTCCCCTTGCCATACGCGTATTGCCCAAATCAATACGCGTATTGCCCTGCGTGTTACGCGTATGGGCAGAGAAAAACCCAGAATTTTTTGTAGAATTTCTGCTGCGAAATTCCACTAAAATCACTCCCAAATTTCACCTAAACACCACAAAATTACCAATAGAGTGCACAACAACACCTATCTAACATGTCTCAGCAATTATGATCATTAAAACGTGATTTCAGACACAATTGAATCAATTTCCAACAATCTCAACATATTATAGTTTTGGTTCTATATTCAATTTCAACCCAACAACAAACAAATACATACATACATAATCATACACAAGTATAAGATAATCGAGTTTCACACCCTTACCCGATTAATCGTGTTTTCAAAAGTCGGTTGATTAGATTTCTTCCTTTCCAAGTTTTTCTCTCTTTTCTTCTTTTCTTCTTTTCTTTCCCTTTTCCTTCTTCTCTTTTTCCTTCCTTTCTATTTTCTCTCTTTTTTTTTCTCTTTAAGTTCTAACTTAAGAAAATAAGTAAAATGACCAAAATACCCCTACACTCAAATATCTCGCAAACGCTCTCAAAACGCGATAAAACATAACAACAATGAAAAATAATATATTATCAAATAAAAGTCAAGAATAAAATAATATAATAATAAAAATAATTAAATCGACTTGATTAAATAAAACTAACAAAAACTGGGGCGTTACAACTCTCCCCCACTTAGAAATTTTCGTCCTCGAAAATATTACCTGAGACGAACAACTCCGGATACGACTCCCGCATTCGAATCTCCAACTCCCAAGTCAAATTGCCCTCAGCAGCGCCTCCCCACGCTACTTTCATAAGCGCAATATCCTTGCCTCTTAACCGCTTCAACTCACGATCCAAAATCCTCACCGGTAATGCCTCAACCGTAAGGTTCTCCCTTACCTCTACCTCATCCATCGGAATCACATGCGACGGATCCAGAACATACTTCCAAAGCTGTGAAACATGGAACACATCATGCAAACTCGAAAGATTCGGCGGCAACACCACCCAATAAGCCACAACACCCACTCTCGCAGATATCTGGTGAGGTCCAATAAACCGAGAAGTAAGCTTCTTCGACTTCAATGCACGAACAACACCCGTCACCGATGTAACTCTCAAAAATACATGATCGCCTTCTTGAAACTCAAGATCTTTCCTCCTTCGGTCATGATAACTCTTTTTCCTACTCTGAGAAGCCTTCATTTTCTCACGAATAAGTTTCACCTTTTCCGTAGTTTGTTGCACTAACTCTGGTCCAACCACCGAACTCTCACCAGATTCATGCCAACACAACGGTGTTCGACATCTTCTTCCATACAACGCTTCAAAAGGTGTCATTCCAATACTCGAATGGAAACTGTTGTTATACGTGAATTCCACCAACGCAAGATAACTATCCCAAGCACCACCTTGCTCAAGAACACACGCTCTCAGTAAATCTTCCAACGACTGAATAGTTCTCTCGGTCTGACCATCTGTCTGCGGATGATAAGCCAAACTCAATCTCAACTTGGAACCTAACGCTTTTTGCAAACCTTCCCAAAATCTGGAAGTAAACCTCGGATCTCGATCTGAAACAATACACAACGGAACACCATGTAATTTCACAATCACCCTGATATAAATCTCAGCCAATCTCTCCAAAGAAAAACTGATGTCAATCGGAATGAAATGCTCCGATTTAGTCAGTCTATCCACCACCACCCAAATGGCATTATGTCCCCTCTGTGTACTCTGCAACCCTGTCACAAAATCCATAGAAATGCTGTCCCATTTCCACTCGGGAATATCCAACGGTTGCAACAATCCACTAGGCTTCTGATGTTCTACTTTTTACTTCTGACACGTCAAACACGCATAAACAAACCGAGCCACATCCCTCTTCAATCCAAACCACAAAAAGATCTTCTTCAAGTCTTGATACATCTTATTAGCTCCTGGATGTATACTCAAATTACTCCGGTGTCCTTCCTCTAAAATCATCTTTTTCAAGTCCGAATCATCAGGAATACAAATTCTACCACGGAATCTCAAAACACCCTTATCATCCACTTTAAAATCACCATTCACACTTTTATCTCCAACCGTCATCAAATCAACAAATTTCACATCCAACTTCTGTTTCTCGCTAACGGTTAACAGAAAATCATTAGTGACCTTTAACATTCCAAGCCTCACGCTGTCAGATGTCAATTCGCACACCAAACTCAAATCTCTAAATGCTTCCAAAAGTTCCCACTCTTTAACCATCAAAGCAGACATATGCTAAGATTTCCGGCTTAACGCATCGGCTACCACATTAGCTTTACCAGGATGGTAATTCAAGCCAAAATCGTAGTCCTTCAAAAATTCCAACCATCTTCGTTGCCTCATATTCAACTCTTTCTGATCAAACAAGTATTTCAAACTTTTATGATCACTAAAGACTTCGAATCTTGCACCATAGAGATAATGCCTCCAAATTTTCAATACAAAAACCACGGCCGCTAATTCCAAATCATGAGTAGGGTAATTCTTCTCATGAATCCTCAATTGCCTCGAAGCATAAGCCACCACCTTACCTTCTTGCATCAACACTCCACCTAAACCAATCAAAGACGCATCACAATACACCATAAATGGTTCAGTAGGATTCGGTAAGATCAAAATCAGAGCTGTAGTCAATCTTCTCTTCAGCTCACTAAAACTTTCCTCACACTGAATATCCCAAATGAACGCTTTACCTTTACAAGTCAGTTGGGTCAATGGAAGTGCTAACTTAGAAAAACCTTCAATGAATCTTCGATAATATCCAGCTAAACCCAAAAAGCTTCTAATTTCAGTAACAGATCTAGGAGCCTCCCATTGTAGAACTGCATCTACTTTAGATGGATCCACAACAATACCATTACCTAAAATCACATGCCCAAGAAAACTCACTTCTGACAACCAGAACTCACACTTGGACAACTTGGCAAAAAGTCTCCTCTCCTTCAAAATTTGCAACACAACACGTAAATGCTCCGCATACTCCTCCCGGGACTTAGAATAAATCAAGATGTCATCAATAAACACAACGACAAATCGATCCAAATGCTCATGGAAAATACGATTCATATACTCCATAAACACACCTGGCGCATTAGAAACCCCGAACGGCATCACAGAATATTCGTAATGACCGTATCATGTCCTAAAAGCCGTCTTCTAAATATCTTCCTCTTTCACTCTAATCTGATGATAACCTGACCTCAAATCAATCTTACTAAACACACACGCACCTACCAACTGGTCCATCAGATCATCAATTCTCGGAAGAGGATACTTATTCTTAATTGTCACCTTATTCAGCTGGCGATAATCAATACACAATCGCATACTTCCATCCTTATTCTTCACCAATAAAACTGGAGCACCCCAAGGAGATACACTCGGTCTCACAAACCTCTTTTCTAACAATTCATTCAACTGCTTCTTTAACTCAACCAACTCAGATGCTGACATACGATAAGGTGCCATAGACACAGGTCTAGTACCAGGAACTAGATCTATAGAAAACTCCACCTCTCTCTCTGGCGGTACATCTGAAATATCCTCCGGAAACACCTCTGGAAATTCACACACAACTGGAAACACATCAAGTGCAACTTTACTATCCACAGTCAACGATGCAATCAACCCGAACAACTGAGCTTCATTCGCCAAAAGTCTCTTCAACTCTTTGGTAGATAAGAAACTCGATTCCTTGTCTTCCTCAAGAGAAGGAAATCGCACCAACTTATGATAGCAATCAATATGAACCCGATTGAACTACAACCAATTCATACCCAGAACCACATCTAAACCCTCCAACGGAAAACACACCAAATCTATCTCAAAATCTTTACCATAAATGTTCAAAGGACAACTAAAACAAACCAAAGAAGTAGTTACCGACCCCATTGCTGGAGTATCAATAACCATCTCTCCACCCATGGAAGACAACAAAAGATTCAAATGCTTCGCACAATCAGACGAAATAAACGAATGAGTCGCTTCGGTATCAATAATAGCAACTAAAGGCGTACTATTAATAAAACAAGTACCTCTGATCAGACGGTCTGCACTAGTAGTCTGAGTTTCTGCCAATGCAAATACTTTCCCTCAAGCCTGAGCTTGGTTTGGTTTCGGACACTTCGTACTAACATGACCAGGTTCACCATAGTTGAAACACTTCCCCACATTCTTCTTACAATCAGCTGCAACATGTCCTAAACCTCCACAGTTGGAACACTTTCTCATATCCTTCCTACATTCAAACTGACAATGTCCTAAGTCACCACACCTATAACATCTCAGAGGATTAGACATACCTCCCCCACTTGGCCTTTTATTGAAATTACCCCTTTGCTTACCCTTATCAACTGGTGTCACATAACGACCACCACGAAACAGTTGCTTCCCTTTCCTTTCGTTCACACTCTTATAGTGAGTAGAACGAGCTTTGCTATCCTTCTCATAAATTCTACAACAATCCACCAGATCTGAAAACCTCCTAATCCTTTGATAACCGATTGCCTGCTTGATCTCAGGACGCAATCCGTTCTCAAATTTCACACATTTGGAAAACTCCGCAGTTGCTTCAGCATAATGTGGATAAAACTGAACAAGTTCCACAAACCTAGCAGTGTAATCAATAATAGACATATTACCTTGTTTCAACTCCAAGAACTCTATTTCCTTCTTTCCTATAACATCTTCAGGAAAGAACTTCCTCAAAAACTCCCTGCTAAACAAAGTCCAAGTGACCTCTTCATCTGCAGCTTCCAACACATGACGCACACTAACCCACCAATCATCAACCTCCTCCTGCAACATGTGAGTACCCAGTCTCACCTTATTTTCCTCAGCACAATCCATCACTCGAAAGATTCTTTCAATCTCCTTAAACCAAATCTGTGCACCATCAGAATCATGTCTCCCTTTGAAGACAGGCGGTTTGTTCTTCCTGAACTCATCATTCCCACCAGCATTAGGTGCACCCTGCACAGCCCGAGCCACAGCTTGCATAGCAGCAGCCAAAGCAACATCATTCCTACCAGCCATATTCTGTTCATATCCAATAACAACATCAATGGTTAAACAAACAGCTCACCCAAACACAAGGACCGACACGGACTGGCATGAACTGACACAAACTGACACGGACTGGCTCTGATACCACTTATGTAACACCCCTAATCTATACCCCCAATTAAATAAAGCGATAACAAATAATCAGAGTATAATTCAAACATTCATGGCATAGACGGAGGTGTCACATCAATTGAAACAAAATATAACAACCTGCTCATAAAGATATGCAACAATCAGGTAGTAATACAAACAGAGGAACTCAGTTCCTAACACCCACTATTCAGGTACAAAATAAAAGCGGAAAATCTGCAATTGAAACCTCATATATATATCACATAAAAGTTTGTCTGTCATACACAGAGTCATACATGTACAATCCAAAAAAAAAACATATACACATAAATCACAAACGATCTCCCCGACCACCCGGTGCTACATATCAGAGCCGACCAACAAAAGAATGAAGATCTAAGCTTCACAAAAAGACCTCTAGCATCTAATCTGCAATGCCTCATAGAGCATTCAAAACAACAGAAGGGTGAGAAACACAATCATAATATAATTGCATACAATTATATAATAACACAAAAATACACATGTAATATATTCTCACCACGACTTACACCAGAATTCAAATACAAAACAACACAATGCGTATATCATATATCCATCACCAAGGTATATCAACCATGCACAATGCATTTATCACCAACATATATATATATATATATATATATATATATATATATATCAACAACACCAATTCCATTCACAATGTCACACAAAATCAATCCATTCATGATTTATGCAAATGCACAGAGACCGACACAACGACTCTATGCAATGCAATGCGGTACCGTCCATCCATCATTCTCATCACTAGTTCACTCTGGAACTATTGGAATCATCGCTTGTTACTTAGCGTAACTCCCCGTCGGGCAAACGATGTTCCCCGTCGCTCACACCTCTTTGTATAAGGCACACGACGTTTATGGATCGCTCACACCTCTTTGTATAAGGCACACGACCCGATCGCTCACACCTCTTTGTATAAGGCACACGATCGTCTATAATCATCGCTCACACCTCTTTGTATAAGGCACACGATGTTATAGCGGATTCTCTCTGGAACCGTTTCGTCGCTCACACCCACTAGGGCACACGACATCACAAGAATGCATATCATGATGCTTAGCATACAATGACTTATGACATTCAAATGCACACATATACACATCCATAATCATGCATATACAATCAAATACAACACAATGCATTTTCTTGGCCTTAGGCCACAAACCATCATCACAACATTCACATCATATAACCTCACACAAGTCATACGATATATATCAAAAGCACATTGTATGATACTACATCAAATACACATAATTAAAACGGTAAAAGTCGACAAAATGACACATTTCCAAATTCCCGACATAATTAAATCGGCCAACAGTCTCAAAACCATTATAATAAGAAAGAACATCTCAATAGCTTTCTAACGATACCAAGAATGTTCCAAACGGATAATCGCAACACAAGTTATGAAATCAAAAAGAAAAGGAAAGCGCGAAATGGAAAAATTCAGCACCCTCTCTGGTCCTACGCGTATTGCCCTGAGCCATACGCGTAATGCCCAGCTCACTCGCCCATCCATTCGCGTATTACCCAAAGTGATACGCGTTTGAGCAGAGACCAAATTCTCCCCAAAAATCTCACTAAAAGCTCCATACGCGTAATGCCTTGCCAGATACGCGTACCATTACGCAAATCAGCAGATGGCAGAGAAAAATGAAGTTCCATACGCGTATTACCCTCAATTCCCCTTGCCATACGCGTATTGCCCAAACCAATACGCGTATTGCCCTGCGTGTTACGCGTATGGGCAGAGAAAAACCCAAAATTTTCTGCAGAATTTCTACTGCGAAATTCCACCAAAATCACTCCCAAATTTCACCTAAACACCAGAAAATTACCAATAGAGTGCACAACAACACCTATCTAACATGTCTCATCAATTATGATCATTAAAACGTGATTTCAAACACAATTTGAATCAATTTCCAACAATCTCAACATATTATAGTTTTGGTTCTATATTCAATTTCAAACCAACAACAAACAAATACATACATACATAATCATACACAAGTATAAGATAATCGAGTTTCGCACCCTTACCCGATTGACCGTGTTTTCAAAAGTCGGTTGATTAGATTTCTTCCTTTCCAAGTTTTTCTCTCTTTTCTTCTTTTCTTTCCCTTTTCCTTCTTCTCTTTTTCCTTCCTTTCTATTTTCTCTCTTTTTTTTTCTCTTTAAGTTCTAACTTAAGAAAATAAGTAAAATGACCAAAATACCCTTACACTCAAATATCTCGCAAATGCTCCCAAAATACGATAAAACATAACAACAATGAAAAATAATATATTATAAAATAAAAGTCCAGAATAAAATAATATAATAATAAAAATAATTAAATCGACTCGATTAAATAAAACTAACAAAAACTGGGGCCTTACATAATTTCATATGTCTGCACTAGTGAGGAGTGGTTGTTTCATCTGAGTAAAAGGTGAAGAACAAGACGCGAGATCAGTTAGAAAGATTGGTTATTATTCATTAAGATTGATTCGGTTAACTTCAAGATTGGAGTTTTTCTAACATACGGTATCTAGAGCACTGGTTGTGTGATCTTTGGGACACATTGAATCGCAGTGAATCATCCGAACGAGCATTTTCCAGTAAATCTTCCAATCTTGAATGGTAAGAATTGTGAAAATTGGTGTAAGCAGATGAAGGTTGTTTTTTGTTAACAAGATCTTTGGGATCTTGTGAAGAATGGAGTAATACCAATTGGAGAGAATGTTACGGATAAACAAAAGGTTGCACACAAAAATTTAAAGAAGAAAGATTACAAGGCTCTCTTTTCAGTTCGTCAATATGTTGATCCAGACAACTTTGTGAAAGTTGGTGACGTAAATTCAGTGAAGAAAGCATGGGACATCCTAGAGAAATCATTTGGAGGCGCTGAATGTAACACCCTAAACCCCAAAACTTATATATCAAACTTTACATGACAATCTAAGATGTCACCACCGACAAAACCTTTAATAAATCAAACTTTTAAGAAACATGTTGCGGAAAATATTAACGCCATACAACACTTGTCATCGCACACTCACCTTTATTTAGGGTACCATTGCGGCAATATTGATTTGTTTCAAATAACAAAACATTGCAACTTAGACTTTTAGTCTTAATCTTCAAATCATAATAAATTGTTTTCAAAGTAAAGAGTTATCATATTTAACTCTTGAATAACTCCAACATAATCTGAATAAACAATTAAACTGCAACAAACATAATAAGCAAACAAACGTGTTCCCAACTCTGATGTTAGAGGATTAAAGTAAAACTTCAAAAACAATGATGAAACTAAACGAAGTAACTCCAAGAGTTAACTTCCACTTAGAGCAGCAAAATCTACTCCTCAGTATCTACAAGATGTCCATGGTAGACAACATGAAAGCAAAGGGGGTGAGAAACAACAAACCAATATAAACAGTGTAAAGAATCCTAAGGTAGAGAGTACACATTAAGCACACATTCATTACACAACCATCAACAACATGTTCTTACACCCAATTCATGACAACAATTACATAATCACTTCCAATCATCAACATCATGAACAATCAACAACATATGCAATCATATATTCAAATGTACTCCACAACTGACTCATTATGCATGCGGTATCATTCATGAACACACATTCATCTCGCTCTCGATCCCCACCGTAAGATCAGAGTACACCAAATGATTAACATCACCATAAATAACTCTTCACCGATTCCCACCTAAAACCGGCTACTTTCTACAAATCCCCACCATAGGACCAAAGCACACCAAAACTAGACCGGAGCCCATACACCATGATGCATGACTCTCAATAACATGAATTATCACAAAAAGGTTCACCAAAAGGATCCTCACTCACATCTCACCATTTATGTATCACAACATTCATCATACGCAACAAACAATTCATGTTACAATAACAAAAACAACAACAAACAATAAAAACTCATCAAACGTGACTTCATAGGCATTCATTCACGTTACTTCACCAAAACAACAACACATCATCGTATAAACATAATGATTCGCTAACCGATAGTATAAGTCATCACAAATATCCCTATAGTAGGTAATTTAATATAACTCAAACATTTCACCAAGCACCACCATGAGGTAGCTCTGCGTGTTAGCTTTCTAACACGTCAAACGACGCATCATTTGGACCTACGGATTAAAAGATACATCCAAAATTGTCGGACAACACAATAAAAACAAAAGCATATTTTTTCACTATTTGGACTGTGACAATCGATTATAATCCGGGGCAATCGATTGTCACTGAAACACGTTTTTCTATTGTTTTCGTAAAAATCACACTTTCAAGCATTGCAATCAATTGTAATCCCCCACAATCGATTGCACTGCTGATTTTTTTTCATTTATTGAAGGCATGCAATCGATTGTAATACCCCTACAATCGATTGTACTTCTTACTTTTTTCTTTCATAAATTCAAGTTTTCATCATACGATCTCAGTCCCCGTACCCCTAAACCTTCATACATGTTTCCAACTCATTTTTCTCTAAATCCATTGATTCAAAAACGAATTTGACAGAGATTCATGTTAGCATAAGCACTAACATAAACAACACTTATCTCACTATAATCCATAGCAATCTCATCAATAAATTTAACATCAAACTCATTGTCAATCAAGAATAAATCAAGCTTTCACATCTTCATCAATGGCATAACTTCATACCTACATACGCATGATCTTCAAACATGGATTCAAGTATAATAACACATATAAACATGAATCAACCAACCATTTTTCAGAAATTCATCATATAACACATTATTAAACGAAAACCTAGAATCCTAATAAGATTAAGGACTTCTCATCTCTACCCCCATCATGCAATAAACCTATATTGGATTCCCTTTATCCCCCTTTGCCTTAGATTTCCATCAATTGAGGATGAATCAAGCAATCTCTATAGTTCCTGTAGCATCAGATTTTTGGTGATGCGACCACCTACTGCATATTTTGGTGCTACTTTATGATTTATGTATTTATCTTGTGAAGCTTGAAAGGAAGGGGAAGATATCTTAAACTAACCCTGCAAGCAAATTTTTTCTTTAACAAATGCTAATAGATCGGGTATCAGGGTCTGGTTATACAAAGGGAAGCTATTAACACCCAGAGTATCTATAGTAATCTATAGGAACCTTCTTTTGCATGTATTTCTTCTATTTTGAAGTGCTTTCTTGTGTTTATCTACCGTGGATTGGGAAAGTTTCTCCTTTGGGAGTGTAGAGAGAATGTTTTTGTTGTTTTTAGGTTTTTCTATTATTTTTGGGAAGGTATCTAGACCTGGAATTTTTTATTTGTGTGCTCGCTAAGATTTTGCAATCATATGCCTACGTATTCCCGTAAAGAGATTTGGGAAATTAAAGCAGTCGTAGTTCCTCATATTCTATGGGAGGAAAGATATTTGGTGTCTTGTTCAAAGCCCAAGATTGAAGCTAGCTGAGTATTTGTGTCTTGTTTAAAGACCAAGATTGAAGCTAAAGGGGTATTTGTGTCTTGTTTAAATCCCAAGATTGAAGTTAAAGTTGACTCAGAGAGAGAATTTGTCATCTCTAAAGGGAGATATCTCACCTATTCATCACATATGTTGAGTAATTGGTTATAAGGGAAATTACTTTAACTGGGATGTGTGGAATCCAGCAATGCCATAATTTCCTTTATAAGAGAAATGCCATGAAGGAAGAAGCTTTAACTCAGTATAGAGCAATGCCACTTTTTCCTTATAAGTCTTTCATGCTAAGAGAGAGATATTGGCTTAGATGTATAGAATCCAGAGGCTTGTCACTTACAGCAGTCAGATGAAAGATGAATTTTAGCCAGGATAAGGGAAGGACTCTAGCTTGGCTTTTTAATAAACAAGTGTGCCACTTACAGCAATTATCTGGACAAAGGTTTTGATTGTTTGTTTTTTTTTATATGTGATGTATAGAGGGGATATCCTCCTGTAGAGTGGACTCATGGTCTCATCTGAGGGGATGTTGATTTTTGGGTGCCTTGTTCAAAGCCCAAGGTTGAAGCTGAAGGAAACTGACTCCACTGGGGAGTGTTATATATGTCTTGTACAAAGCCCAAGATTGAGGCTAATTGGAGGAAATTCTTATATGAAGCCTAAGAGGAGGCTGACTCTTAATGAGGATCAATGAAATCCAAAGAGAAGGTCTAAATTGTATTGGGGAATCCAAAGGTAAATTAATCTTGTTGGGTGTAAGACCCCAAAATTTTCCCTCCTATTTATACCCAATAAGTGGCTTATGATTCACCTTTCATGTGCATTTATGTCATAAGCATTACACATACATCATTGGTCTTCCCAAGGCATGGTATCAAGGGCTTCTCCATCATTGATTGTGCAAAGAAAAGAGAATGAGGTACCCTTAAGCACTCAAGCCACAAAGGCTCTTCAAGACTCAAGACACCTCATTTGGTTCACCATTTCATCAAGAGATTGAGATTGGCAAGAAACTTTGAGAGAATCACCTCCTTCTATCTCTTGATCCTCTAATTAGGATTTTGGTCATCTGAGCATATGACAACTCCAGTGAGCAAGAATATTGAAGCTTTGACACCATCTTATCACATACAACATTTTGGTTTAAGAAGATATTCATTCACTCCATAGGAATTAGGGTTTTGACCATCAGGAAACACCTCCTAACCTTCAAGGCCAAAACTAGGGTTTTTCCTAAAATTAGTTTATTTCTGATTTTTTAGGCAAGACTTGATTCCATGGCTTTCTATGCGTTCTCAGGTATCTAGGGTTGGGATATGGACCATCAATTTCAGTCAGAAGGATTTCAATTGGCCAGATGATTGAGAATCAGACAAATTAGGAATAAAGTCAACTGATCAAGGAAAAAGTCAACTCTTGACTTTTTAGGTCAAACTCATGTTCATCATGTCATATATGGTCAAGGGGTGAGATTTGATCAAGAAATATCAAAGGAATCATGAAAAATAAGGAATTGTGGAAAGTTACTAATTTTGGTAAATTAGGTTTTTTGAAACTTTCCATTTATGGAAAGTTCTTTATGCCATGCAACCATCTTCCAAGCCATTTTTCTCTATGATACAAACTTCATTTCAACTTTTGTTAAATATAAAAGTTGTAGTATGGATTCCAAGCTTTCCATCCATATAAAGAATGTTCCATTTGGATTTCTAGATCAAAAGTTATGATCAATCAAAGTTGGGATCATCAAGTTGTTCAAATGAAAAAACTTAGAATTTTTTCTAAGTCCCAAAACTCAGTTTGGTAACCATGATTTCAACACCATTTTTCATCATGTTTTAGGCCTATATTCCAATTCTTTTTGACATCAACATTGTTCTATCAAATGCCCTCTTTCCAAAGCTACCAAGAGTGGGCAATTTGGTTCAAAACTCATGGAGATATGATCAACCAAAGTCGTGACCATCACATTGCTCAAAAGTGGAAAATAACTTAGAATTTCTTGGCATTCATGACAGCTTGGATCATGCAATCTTCAATGACAAATTTAATGATGTTCAAGACCTCAAATCCAATTCTTTTCACATCAAGCTTGTAGTATCAAGTTTCCTCTTTGATTTGATTCCAAGATCATCCTTTTTGGTTTCATATCCATTGAAATATTGTTCTCCAAACCACTACCATGAGAATTTTCTTCATAACATAAACCAAGCCATGATAACTCCACTCAAATTGCAAGAACTTTGCGCTGTCTGTAACGCCCCAAATTTTGTAAGAATATTTATTTAATTTATTTAAATATTATATTCGTGGATTTCTGTGAATTTTGGTGATTCGTGTCGATGTTGGTGTTTTTGTGAAGTTTTGGTTATTTAAATAAATAATAGTATGTAATATGAAATGTATTGTATTATTATTTATAAATAATATTAGAGGAATTAAGGGCGAGATAGACATTTGAGGAGAATTAGTGAGGGCATTATGGAGAAAGCCCAATTTTGAGGCTCAAGGGTTAGAGTGAATATAAAAGGAGGATTTTGAGAATAGGGTTCTTTTTGGTTAGAACGTGAAAAGAAGGAAAGAAGGAGAGCTCTGAGGAAAAAGGGAAAGGCGAGGATTTTCGTGAAGGGTTCCAAAGGCTCAAGAGAGAACACATCGGATCAACAATCTAAGGATGTTTCTGGGTCATTTGGGGCTGTAATCGCAGGTACCTTTGAGGCTGGGAAGTTACTGATGCGTAGCAGCGATTTGCTGTAATCGCAGGTTCGCTAAGCGAACCATTGCTTCGCCAGAAGAATGTTCGCCAAGGCTCGCTAAGCGAGCAGCACAGCGAATGCGCGATAACCTGAGAGTGGGAACTGAGATGATTCTGGAGTAGAATTGGGGATTCGCTGGGAGTCTCGCTAGGCGAATGAATCAGCGAGTAGCTTCGCCCGACGAACAAAATAACGAGTATGACAGATACTGGGTTCTGGTGTCTTGGTGTGGTGTCTGTGGGGTTCGCTGGCCGCTTCGCTAAGCGAAGGTTGTAGCGAACAGGTTCGCCTAGTGAATCCTGGAGCGACCGTCTGCTGTTCGCGAATTTTGTTTGTGCTATTTTTGATGTTTTGATGCTGTGATTTATATGATGATTTACCATGATGTTTTTGATGATATTGAGGTGATTAATTGTGATGTTTTGATGAGTCTATGAGAACATGATTTATGTGAAAATTGATGAATGATGATGCATATAATGATGTTTATTGATGATGATGATTAGTGATGTTGTGTATCATACATTCATATGCATACTCTGTGGCGACGCTTCATTCTCATTGTGCGGATATGAGGTAATTATGACGTGCTTTGGTTCCAATTGTGGAATCGATCCTATTGACGGGGATCTTTGGAGGGGTGATGGCCTAGTGTCCATCGATTATGACGATTGGTACCACATGCATGAGTCTTGTTGTGCATTGCATTTTATGTGGCATTGATGTGATTGTGATATAGTGCTTCCTGATGTTTTTCCTTTATGATGTCTGTTGATGTTGTATTTATGAAGATAATGTCATTTTATGTATATCTTGTTTTATAATGATTATTATGAATTGTGATTACTCACCCTGCCTGTTTGAATGTTGCCTCCACGTGGGTAACGTGCAGGTGATCAGGTTTAGCTGTGGATACTTTTCGAGGACCTTGAAGTTATTTTGCTTTTGGTCGATTTAGAGGGTCTTGCTCTGAAAGTGTAACATCGGGTTGGGGTCCTTTGAGTCGAACTATGTTGTTTCCTTATTTTTGTTGTCATTGATGATATGGTTTTATTTTGATTATTACGATGTTTGTTGAAAACCTTTTAATTGAGAATTTTGAGTTCCGCTGCCATATGAAGGCTTTTTGTGAAATTTTGAGAAAAACCCTTTGTCTATAGGGCAAGTGTGTTATTACGATTTTTAATGAGAAATGTGCACCCTTTGAGGTGATTTTTGATGCTTTACTCTGATATTTGAGTTGTTTATGCTGCAACATTATGGGAGTAGAAAAGGGTGTTACATTAGTGGTATCAGAGTAGGTCGGTCCGTCCGGCCAGGTTTTTATGTGTTGTCAGTCCCCTGTCAGTCGACGAGTGTGTGTACACTGTCGATGTTTTGTTTCTTCTAACCTTGTTGATGGTGTGAAGGATGGATGAAAGAAATGATCGTGCAATTTCTGATGCGTTGGAATCGGTTGCTAATGTGGTGGCACAATTGAATCCAAATGGTGGAGCCCCTGGTGAGTTTAGTGCGTTGGGGAAGTTTCAGAGGAACAATCCACCGACTTTTTTGGGTACTCATGACCCAGCAAGTGCACATAAGTGGCTGAAGGAAATCGAGAAGATCTTCAGGGTGATCGGGTGTTCTGATGAGCAACAGGTTCAGTTTGGAACGCATATGCTGGAAGAAGAGGCTGAGGACTGGTGGGATAACACCCGTCAGAGACTTGCAGATGTGGGCACTGATAACTTGGGCTGTGTTTAAGAAGGAGTTTCTGGGAAGTATTTTCCAGATGATGCTCGTGGTAAGAGAGAAGTGGAATTCCTTGAGTTGAAGCAAGGAGATATGACTATGGCGGAGTACGCCGTGAAGTTCGAGGCTTTGGTGAAGTTCTGTCCGCACTACAATTGTGTTGATGCTGAGATGTCTAAGTGTCTCAAGTTCAAGAATGGGATGAGACCAGAGATCAAGCAGGGTATTGGGTATCAGCAGATCCGCAGGTATGCTGAGTTGGTTGACAAGAACAGAATCTATGATGAGGATAACCGAGCTCGATCTGCTCACTACAAGTAGTTGAGTGAGAAGAAAGAGTAGTATAGGGGTAAGCCTTATACAACTTCAGCTGACAAAGGGAAGCAGAAGGATGCAGAGGGGAAAAAGTCAAGTGGGGGAGCATCTCCCGCTTCTGGAAAGTGTCATAAGTGTCGTGAGCAAGGTGTAGCGAGCAAAACTGGACGTGTTTCTTAAGCATTGTCGCTCTTTTGGGGGGTACTACAAGTCTATTCATTTTTTATCCTATTGAAGCTGATGAAGGAAGGGAAATAGATGTCTCCAATTAACCCTGCTTGCATACCGAGTTTAAACAGCGGTCTGTTAGGTTACGGATGCAATATGGAAGTGGGGCCTCTTTCTTCTTACTTTGTTTAGAACGGAACATCGGGAATGTTCATGGGTAGGGGGTTAGGACTGATACTTTTTAATTGATATAGGTGGGTATGGGATTGTGGGTTTTTGTTGAGTGTGCTCGCTAAGATATTTCTTGCAATCTTATGCCTACGTATTCCCGTTTACCGAAACAGGGAAATCAGAGCGATCGTAGTTCCTCCTATTCTATGGGACGAAATGGTGTTTTGGTGTCTTGTTCAAAGCCCAAGAAGTGAAGCTAAAGGTGGTTTGTATCTTGTTCAAAGCCCAAGATATGAAGCTAAAGAGTCTATTTGTATCTTGTTCAAAGCCCAAGATGTGAAGCAAAATTTTTTGTCTTTAGAGAGAATTTGTCATATCTAAAGAGGGGTTTGTTTGTATCTTGTTCAAAGCCCAAGATGTGAAGCTAAAAGTTTCGTATTTAGAGAGAATTTGTCATCTCTAAAGAGGGGTTGTTTGTCACAACTATTGGGTGACTGGTTTATAATGGAGGATTACTTTAACTGGGATATGTGAATCCAGCAATGCCATAATTTCCTTTATAAGGGTTTTTGACCTGAAGGAGAAGACTTTAACTCAGTGTAGAGCAATGCCATCTTTCCTTAGGAATTTCTCATGCAAAAAGAGGGACAATAGCATGGATGTAGATGATCCTGAGGCTTGCCGGTTACAGCAGTTAGATGAAGGAAAAGGAGTTGTTGATGTTTGTTTACTGTGAACGAGGCACAACTTTGATGCTAAAAGGTTGATTGGCTCAACCGGGGTTTCCTTATACAAAGCCTAAGAGGAGGCTATTGACCCAACAAGAGGGTGTTTTTATGTGTCTCCTACGAAGCCCGAGAGAGAGGCTAAAAGGGCTGACTCAACAAGAGAGTGCTTTGTATCTCGTACGAAGCCCGAGATGGAGTCTAAAAGGGATGACTCAACAAGAGGGTCTTTGTATCTCGTACGAAGCCCGAGATGGAGGCTAAAAGGGATTACTCAACAAGAGAGTCTTTGTATCTCGTACGAAGCCCGAGATGGAGGATATGGTTACTGTTTTAGTTGAGTGACAGATCCCATATGCTGATTTAAAGAAAAAATCAGTTCTTATATGAGTATTGTTTGCACTCAGGGATTTGATTCGAGGATCAGGGTTATTTCCTATTCTTTAAGGAAATGGGAAATCCAAAGGGTATTGAGACTGTCCGAGTCTACGGATTTCATCTCCTAGTTTTGAAAGGAACTTGAGAATGTCTTTGAGACTCAAGGGAATTAGACTGTCCAAGTCTAGAGTTTCATCTTTTGTACTACGTTTAAGAAACAGCAGTAGCAAGATCTAAACTTTTTGAAAGACTGTTCTATTAAGATGACTAATTTCTGTTCCTATACCTCTAGGAGGTCGTCGAGACAATTTCTACGAAGCCCAAGAGGAGGCTGGAATCTTTTAAGAAGCCGAGGGATAATTTGTACGAAGCCCAAGAGGAGGCTATCATTCCCGGAGGAAGAAATCATTTATACGAAGCCTAAGAGGAGGTTGTGAATACTTCTAAGAAGCCGACGGGTCCTTGTACAATGCCCAAGAGGAGGTGGGGATGCTTTTAAGAAGCCTGTGGGTCCCCAAACCCCGAGAAATTCAAGACAGGCTATTCACAGAGAATAGATCAAGCCAGGAAAGTTCGAGAATTTGGAAGAAACTCAAAAGATGCCATTCACGGAGAAAAGATCATCTATGGGGAATAGAGTTTCTTTGACGATTTCTAAAGGTGACAGTTTGTGAAAGGGTTCACCGAGAATGCTGTCTTTCAGGTCTCCATATTGTTTAACCCCAAGAGGAGGGAAGACTGTATCTGGTAATCTTATGGGGATCTAGTTTTATCTATTTTAAGAGTAATCAACAGGGCTTAGTGCTAGACGTAGTTGCCGGGGAAACTCTAAATAGCTATACTAGTATTACACAGTTGATATGAGTTTATGAAAGAAGACTTACAGTGAAACAGCCCCACAGTACAGTTATATATATATGAAAGCGGTAAATGAAAGCATATAAACACTTACTCGGTTGTAGAGCTTCCATGTTATTTTGTTAGTTGTTCAACAAAGAAAGATTGAAAACAACAGTATATTCAAAAATCAAAGGAGAAAGTGCTTTGAAAGAAAAGTTGGGGCTTACAGCTCAAGGAGAGGCCCAGGGTTTTTATCAATGATCGCACTATCGTTTTGTACAGAGGGACTTATACAAGTGACTGAGGCCCAAAAAGGTTTTCTGTACAAAGGGGTGGGTCTTACACTCTCTCAAGAGGCCCAAAAGGTTTAAAAAAAAGAGCGGGGTTTATAACACGAGGGTAGGCCCATATGATTTTTTGTTTGAAATGGCGATCGCGCCGATATTTTTGAAAACGTAGTGGGTCTTATACAATGACTGAGGCCCAAGATAATTTGGTTTTCAAAAGGGGTTTGGTCTTACACTCTAATAGAGGCCCAAAAGTTTTGAATGGGTCTTATAGCTCGAGGAGAGGCCCAGATGGTTTATTTTTAAACGGGCGACGATCGCGCCGAACTTTTCTTTTAACGCAGAGGGACTTATACAATATCTGAGGCCCAAAATTGTTTTGGTTAAAAGGGGATTGGGTCTTACACTCTATTAGAGGCCCAAAAGTGTTTGAAAATGATTTGTGAGGGTGAAAATCAAAGAAACCCTAATTTGTTTTCTTTTAAAAGTAAATATTAAAAGGAAATCAATGAAAAATACCAAGTGAATTTAAATAAACCACTTGTGATTTTTGTTTAAGGTTTGAAAAATGAAGTTTTAATCACAAGAGATATTAAAACTCATTTGGTCTTGATTTTTCAAGATGAATGTTCATTTTAAAATGTTTAAAACAAATAAAAAATGAAGTTATTCACAAAAATACTAATTATATTAAATAAATAATATAAACTTAATTTTTTTTGTGGAATAAAATGTTTCAACATTTTTGTGATTCTTTGCAAAAAGAACCAATAAAAAATAATTAAAATTGAGTGAGTTATTAATTTTCCAATTAATTAATAAAACATGAAATATTGGAAAAAATGGCAAAATGTGAAAAAACACAAAATGACATGGGTGGGGTTTTAACCCACGACCTCAAGGTCACAAGGCACGCGCCTTACCACTGGGGTGGTGATACATCCATTGTTTTGAGTGAAAACACAAATATACAAGTCATGCATTGGTTTTAGGCCTGGCCCAAGGCAAGGCAAGGCAAGTTTTGGCTCAGAAATGTGAAGGTCATAACTTTCTCAATTCTTAATGGTTTGAGACAAAATTTATATGCATCTGGACCAGAATTTCACAAGGAATCCAATGGTGGTGGTAGTTTTTTCAGATCACACTCTCTCCTCAAAACCCGATAGTGGTTTTGAAAAAGACCTATAATTGCATTTTCTATGCTACACTTTGATACAGGCATGAATTACATGATCAATTGGTCCAAACACAACAAATATAACATGTATGAGGTGTGAATTGTAACGCCCCGTTTTGTCCGATTTATTTAATCGAGTCGATTTAATTATTTTCGTTTTAATATTATTTTATTCTTGACTTTTATTTGACAATATATTATTTTTCATCGTTATTATGTTTTATCACATTTTGAGAGCGTTTGAGAGATATTTGAGCGTAAGGGCAAAATGGTCATTTTGGGTAGTTAGATATTTATATAAATAGAGATTTGAGAGGAAATAGAGAGAAAAGAAAATAGAGAGAAAGAAAAGAGAAGATAGAAAGGAAGAGGAAAGAAAAAGGGAGAAAGAGGAAAATCGCGGGAACTCCGTTTCGAGCGCGAATAATCGGGTAAGGGTGAGAAGTTTCAATTATATTTTGCTTGTGTATGTATAAGTGTTATTTGTTGTAATTGTTTTGGTTGTTTCGTGACTTTTCTTATCGATTGAAATTAGGAGTAATTGATAGAAATCGATGTTTTCACGGATGAAATTCGATATAAACTGCGTAAAATACTTGTTGATTATGTCTGAACATGTTTTGGTTGTTCTGGTATGAATTAGAAGGGTTTGGGTGGTAGAAATGATGTATTTTGGTCCCATATCACCTATATTGACGCTGCTGTGAATTCTGGGTTTCGCGGGTTCGCCTAACGAACCCCAGCGAAGGAACGGGCGAATGTTCGCCTAGCGAACTTTATGTTGGTTTTCCACTGCCTTGGTTCGCTAGGGTTCGCCTAGCGAATACTGGAGCGAACATGATATTTTTCTATTTTGTTTTCTTCGTAATTTTCAAACCGTGAGTCCGTTTTGACCCCCGTTCGAAGCGTTGGAAAGCAAATGAAATATTATTTCTATTAAAAATGGTTTGGAGGTCATTAGATGATTTATTTAAGTCGTGGTTTTGTAAAAGTGTTGGGTTGTCGGGTTTTTATCGCGTTAAATGCGTGCGGTCGGTGTTTTACCATGTGTTGTGCTATTGTTGTGTAACGTGGAGCTTTTATGTGGTTTATATGATGTTGATGGATGTGATAATTATGTTGTTGTGTGGTAAAATACATTATTTGATTAAATATCAATGTATGTTGTTATGATGTTTTGTGGGATTGTTGTGGTTTGTATGATGTTGAAGCATGTGATAAGTTGTTGTTATTTTTGTGGTTGATGGTGAGTAATTCTTGATATGAGTTGATATGAGTGTATATGCTAAAATGCTAATTGTGGTGGTTGTGGATTATGATGAAATGCATTATTTATGTGAAATTCAATGTGTGTTGTTTGGTGGCCTTATGGCAAGTAAGTGCATTGTTTGAATTGATTTCTAATGCATGAATAATGATGATGAGATAATTCATATTGTTGAATTGTGGTGATGCATTTGATTGTCATGAGTTCTTGTATGTCAAGCATCATGATATGCATCTTGTGATATCGTGTGCCCTTGTGGGGTGTGAGCGACGAATCGATTCCAGAGGGAATCCGCTATAACATCGTGTGCCTTATACAAAGAGGTGTGAGCAATGATTATAGACGATCGTGTGCCTTATACAAAAAGGTGTGAGCGATCAGGTCGTGTGCCTTATACAAAGAGGTGTGAGCGATCCCTAAATGTCGTGTGCCTTATACAAAGAGGTGTGAGCGACGGGGAACATCGTTGCCCGACAGGGAGTTACACTAAGTAACAAGCGATGGTTCCAATAGTTCCTGAGTGAACTAGTGATGAGAATGATGGATGGATGGTACCGCATTTGCATAGAGTCGTTGTGTCGGTCTCTTTGCATTTGCATAAATCATGAATGGATTAATTATGTGATTATGTGTGGAAAATCATGAATGGATTGATTATGTGATTATGTGTGGAAAATCATGAATGGATTGATTATGTGATTATATGTGGAAAATCATGAATGGATTGATTATGTGATTATGTGTGGAATTGTTAATTGATTGAGTATGTGTTGAGATTTAGGACTGGATTGGTGAATTGATGTGCATACGTGATAAATGCATTGGTTGTGGATAATATGTTTTATGTATAGGCATATGCTATGTGATGTGGTGATGTGTTTCCATATGTCATAACTTTGGTGTGCATTATGTCTGAATGTGTTATTATGTTGGTATAATTAATATATGCTATATGTATTGTATGTGATGCATGTGGTGAGAATAACTGTGCATGTGAATTTTTATGTGTTGCATATTATTATGCAATCTTGATTTAGTTGTTATTTCTCACCCTTCTGTTATGGTTTGTTGCTCTATGAGGCAATTGCAGATTAGTAGTGTTGGAGGCTTTTGTGAAGATTAATTCTGCATCTTTTTGTCAGTCAGTCTGCTCTGATACGTAGCACGGGAGTCGGGGAACGCTTTTGTTATATATGTATACATTTGTTGAATGTATTTTGTATTACTTTTGTATGTATATTTTGACGTTATAAAACCATTCATTCGTAAAACAAGTCGGTTATGGATCTTTCCGCTTTATTCCATAATTGAACTTTAATTTTATATGGAAAAAGTTTCCCTTTGAGGGTATTCTATTTTGTGTTATGTATAAAAATTTATGAGTAGGAGTTGTATTTTCTTTCTATCGTTGTGGCATCCTTGTTTCTGTCGGAAAAATAAATTTTTATCTACTCTGATTTATTTATGTATTATTTATTCGCGATGGGAATTGGGGTGTTATATGCATGATCAGTGGACTTCAAAGCATTGCATATTTTAGAAAGTTCAAGTCACGAGGCTTACCTCTTTTTGAGCTTTTTGGAGTTTTTGTACAATCTTCAAGCCTCTTGTTCCAGAAATGATTTGATGCTTTAGACACACTTAAATTATCCCTTAGAAGCTTTTAGGATGATTGGAATCAGCTGGTACCTGCAAAAACACAAACTGGCCCTTTCTTACAAAAGGGGTTAAGAGTGACCAAAATAACAACTCTCTCAAATGGTGTTCCATATGGGGGGAACCATTTGGGACAGTTCAAGGATGACATTTGGAGTGTGTTTGAGGTTTTATCTGGTCTGGAAAGTGACTGAATCAAGACATGGCTTGAAAAATGCACAAAAAGCCTATTTTGAGGTTTTGAGAGGTGACTTCGTGATTTTCTGATTACAGGTCACTTGTGAGAGTTTGGATCACCTACATATCATGTTTATGAGGTGTGTGTGTGTGATTGGTTTGATTGAAAAAACTCTCAAACTCAAAAACTCAGGGTTACCTTGCTAAAGAAGGCATTTTTGCCATGAGAAAGGGATTTTGAGGAAAGCATCTGTTTGATGGCTTTGGTGTACTCAAACTGAGCACAAATGAGCTCTATTTATAGTAGAGCAAGTTTTTTTGGGATCAATTGTGAATGGCAACTGCAGTAGAGGTTTGGCCAATGTTGGCAAATGAAAATCCAAGTCTCCTCTAGCCATTGACTAGAGGTTAGAGCACAGAGCTTTGGTTCCCTACTTGTTGGAGGAATCTTGACTGAATTCAGTTGTAAATGTGTCAGTCCATGCCACCTCTAAGCATCTATTAGATGCTCGAATCCAAAATTGGAGTCTTGTCCCTCTTTTAGGCAATTTTAGGTTTGGCATGCTACTTCTTGTTCCAAGGACTTTGGAGGCTTGGCTCAGTGATTGTCCCCTTTGGATTTGATCCTCAGATGTGTCCAAGATGATGGCAAGGCTTGAAATTGGCTGATTTTGGCAAATCGACCAAAAATGCAAAATTCTGCCTTACCTTGACAGTTTTCAGCAAGTCATTTTGCCATTACCATAACTCTGAGCTCAAATTGAATTTGGTGATGTTCTTGGCCATTTTGGAAAGCCCTTATATGATACAACAACTGTTTGATCATATTTGGTTTTGATACTTTTTGGATCCAAGTGAAAAATGTCCCTACATTTGGAAAAAAGTGAAGGCAGATTCTGACTTAGTGAAAATTTCACTAAGTGTTGGAAAAAAGTGACATTTTCACTTTTTGTGATTTTGATCAATCCATAACTCAAAATCCATGAAGAATTGGAATGAGGTCTAGTTGAAGTTTTTGTAGAGGGCCTTTAGGAGTTATGATCCTCCAAAGTTGGTACCCTTGCCACTTTGTTCATAACTTAGAAAATTTTCTAAGTTTTTATGGTTACCCCTTTTACAAGTTATCCCACTTTCTTTGATTTTTCTTGATGAATGATGATTCAAATCATACATTAACATCATTTAGGGTTAAAAATCCATAATTGTGAAAAATCTCAAAACGTCAAAGTTGACTTTTGTGCACAGTTGACTTTTTATCTGATGAATTCCAAAATGTGCAATCCTTTCGGAAATCAAGTCCTTGACCTAAATCAAATTTGATGGACATGTTCCATGGGTGTTATAGGGTGTATTAAATCATGTCTTAGGGTTTGGGAGCATGTCCTGGTCAAAAGTCAAAGTTACAGTTGACTTTTCCCGCGAAACCCTAACTGTGGTATTGATGAAACTGAGACTTGTTGCTCAAGCTTCCTGGATCAATCCATTATTGAAAATGGATCAATGTGGTGTATTAGAGACCCTCAAATCCTCTCTTGAGGTCTTGGCTCATGATTTGTCCCAAAAGTCAACTTAGGGGTGAATTAGGTCAAGAAACCCTAATACCTGATTTTTGATGTATGCATCCCCTGAGGTCAAATTGACTTGATACTTGGGCCCATGAGGTTCCATGGAGTATATTAGGTTATGCTTTGAAGCATTGGCTCATGCCCAGAGGAAAATTCCCAACTGGAGGCCCTGGTCGACCAAAACCCTAATTTGGTGACACTTGCGATCTTGAGGCTTGATCCACCTAGAAGGGAGCATCCTGGTGCTTAATCCTTGCTATGGGAGTCCTCTTGATCCATTTTGGATGTTTGAGAGGTTTAGACAAGTTGAAGATCATGTCATTCCTTGATTGATCCTTTGTCTAAGAACTCTGAGAGGGCTTGAAACCCTAAGTTTGATTGTAGTGGATGCTTACCCATCTTCGGGGAGACTGATGAAGCATAATGATACACCCATATTGTGATCATGATTTGCACAATGATGGGAATCTTAGTGGTCAAAATTTGGGGTATGACAGATGCCCTTATTTACTCTTCTTGGACCCGAAGGTGCGAATGACGAAGGTGTTCGGGCATTTGGGGTGCAAGAGGATTAAATATCGGAATACTCGAAATTTTGATGGTGGTTATGAATGGTAGCTTACGCATTCATCTTCTTTTGCTAAGCAATGACGCTTAGAAAAGGTAAACTTCCCCTCGATCCTGGTTTCCAGCCAAGGAACTGGTCTTAGTTTCTGAAATAAACTTCCCCTCGATCCTGGTTTCCTACCAAGGAACTGGTCTCATTTTCTGAAATAAACTTCCCCTCGTTCTTGGTTTCCAGCCAAGGAACTGGTCTCAGTTTCTTTTGTGAATAAACTTTATTGACAAGGGATGTTATTCGTAGCGGTTTTCCTCAAACTTCTCGTTGAATTTTCCTGGGGAGATGCCATTTGATGGGAAAAAGAATGATGTCAGACTTGCTGGGGAACCCAATCGTCTGAGTTGTAGAGGTGAACAAACTTCTCTATTGGAGACGCCATTTGTTTCTACTGGGGAAAGCGAGTTTCTTGAGAGACTGCTTCTGTTTGGGGTCTTACATCATACTTTTCTCGGGATCTTCCCGGAGAAATGCCATATGATGGGATCCAATTTTGAGGTGCCGATGACCTTTTCATCAGTGGTTTTTCGGAGCAAAACTGTTGTATTGCCGAATCTCTGATTAAGAGGATTTCTCTGGGGATTTTCCTTAATCCGGGAAAGCGAAAATATCATCTTCAATGGCGAAGAGTGACATCGGTTGAAGGTTCTCTGGTCTTTCAGAGGTTCAAGTTATCAAAGTTGTCAAGGACCCAACTTCAATCCAGAAATAAACTGGAGGAGAGATTGTTCAAACGCAACATTTCCTAATCGAGGAAAGAACTGACAACTCGACTGAGAAGACAGCTATCACTAGGGATAAGACCGACTGGAGTGATAGTGATGCAATATGAATGAGAATGAAAATAGAATGCATGATGTATGTATGTATGTATGTATATGCTGACAAAACTGACGCGACATACAAGCTAAAAGATGAACATGACGGGATACTCGGCCATCGGGGGGCGAAGTCGTACCGTTGATCCAAAAGTAGCAATTCTGCCTTGCTTAGGAGAGACAGTCCTTGCGGGGAATATCGTTGGTCGGGCTTAGGAGATAAGAACTCGGTCGAGGGTATCAAATGGGAAAGCCGCATATGATATAGCTGATCCTTCATTCAGGCGCACTGGCTTAGAAGGTGTACTTCGATTCTGCACTTTGAAGCTCGCTTATTTCTGGAGTAGCGAGCGACGTTCTCTCGATGCTCAATAGTCAAAAGATATTGCCATCTTTAGTTTAAAAGAAGAAAAAGTTTTAACAAGTAAATTCATTTTTGTTTCATTTCAAGAACCGTTGATCATGTTAAAATGTCGTTCTATAAAGCTTAAAACAAATGAGAATTGCAAACAAAAGCAATAGGGCTCAAATTTTATTAATAGGATGGAAATCAGCCAAGCGCGTGATTCCATGGAGTATTTACAAAGTTAGAAAATGGTAATTTAAGCGAAAAAGGCTACATTGAAACATGATGACCACTATCCTTCTACCAACTTTGAATTCTGGACATCCTGAGCTTCCGTCGAAGATGACCTTGATTGGAGTTTTCCTCCGATGGATGGCATTACTGCTGCTGAGGGATTTGCCCCTTTGTTGAACGTAGTTACCTGCCATTATCCCTAATTTTTGCCTGGATTGTACTTTGAGATTTCCAATCCAACGGGATGATTTTTGATCATGTCTCTAATTTTTGCCTGGACCGCCCTTTCGGGTTTTCAATCCACCGAGACGTTTTTTTTAGGCGAAGTATTTCTTGACTACATCAACATTCGTGGGGTAGGCAAATTCCTCTCCGTCCATAGTTGCAAGTCTCAAGGCGCCGCCTGAGAAAGTTTTCTTGACCACATAGGGGCCATCATAATTCGGAGTCCACTTGCCCCGAGAATCAGTGAGAAATGATTGTATTTTCTTGAGCACGAGATCTCCTTTCCTGAAGATGCGAGGTCAGACTTTTTGTCAAAGGCCTTCTTCATTCTCTGTTGATACAACTGACCATAGCATAGTGCCGTTATTCTCTTTTCTTCAATCAGATTGAGTTTGTCGTGTCGACTTTGACACCATTCAGCCTCTGTAAGCTTAGCTTCCATCAATACCTGGATTGATGGGATCTCTACTTCTATGGGGAGCACTGCTTCCATGCCATATACTAGAGAGAAAGGGGTTGTCCCTGTTGAAGTGCGGACGGATGTGCGATAACCGTGAAGAGCAAAGGGTAGCATCTCGTCCCAATCTTTGTAGGTTACAACCATCTTTTGAACAATCTTCTTGATGTTCTTGTTAGCCGCTTCTACCGCTCCGTTCATCTTAGGTCGGTAGGGAGATGAGTTATGGTGTTCGATCTTGAACTCTGCGCACAACTCCTTCATCATCTTATTGTTCAAGTTAGATCCATTATCAGTAATGATCTGGCCAGGAACACCATAACGACAGATGATATTGTTTTTGATAAATCGGACCACCACTTGTCGGGTTACATTAGCGTATGACGCTGCTTCGACCCACTTGGTGAAGTAGTCAATGGCTACCAGGATGAACCGATGTCCGTTCGAAGCCTTGGGCTCAATCATGCCAATTATGTCGATTCCCCATATGGAAAAAGGCCATGGGGAAGAAAGAACTTTGAGATGCGCTGACGCTACATGGATTTTGTCGGAGTATATCTGACACTTGTAACACCTCCTCATGTACTTGTAGCAGTCGGATTCCATGGTCAACCAATAGTACCATGCTCTTAGAATTTTTCTCGCCATTGTGTGTCCGTTGGCATGAGTGCCAAAGGACCCTTTGTGAATTTCTTTTATCAGCATGTCTGCTTCTGGTCTGTCGATGCATCGGAGCAAGACCATGTCAAAGTTCCGCTTATAAAGTGTATCACTGCTCAGAAAGAAGTTTCCAGCCAGTCTTCTGAGGGTTTTTCTGTCCTTTCTAGATGCCCCCTGTGGGTACTCTCGTTTCTGAAGGAAGCATTTAATATCGTGATACCAAGGTTTGTCGTCTATGACTGCTTCAATCGCGAAGATGTAAGCGGGACGCTCAAGGCGTATTATGTCGATCTTAGGTATGCCATTCCATTGATCTACGCTAATCATGGAAGATAGAGTTACTAAAGCGTCAGCCATGTGATTCTCATTACGAGGGATGTGATGAAACTCGATTCTGTTGAAGAAAGGTAACAACATTCTTGCATAGTCTTTGTAAGGAATCAATCCTGACTGGTATGTGTTCCAATCTCCTTTGATCTGATTGATAACCAGGGCTAAGTCGCCATATACGTCAAATTTCTTGATCCTCAAATCAATTGCTTCTTCGAGACCCATAAAACAAGCTTCGTATTCGGCCTCGTTATTTGTACATTTGAACGTAAGTCTGGCGGTGAAAGGAATATGGGTACCCTGAGGGGTTATGATGATTGCCCCAATTCCATTTCCATATTGATTGACAGCTCCATCAAAAATAAGTCCCCATTGGGAATCTGGTTCTGGCCCTTCACTGGGTAGCGGTTCATCGCAATCTTTCATTTTTAGATACATGACATCTTCGTCTGGGAAGTCAAACCCGATTGATTCTTGATCGTCAATCAGTTGATGAGCCAAATGATCGGCTAAAACACTCCCCTTAACGGCTTTCTGAGCGTGGTACTCTATGTCATATTCTGATAGCAACATCTGCCAACGGGCAATCCTTCCCGTGAGAGCAGGTTTTTCAAATACATACTTGATTGGATCCATTTCGGAGATTAACCAAGTAGTGTGAAGAATCATGTACTGGCGCAGACGTTTGGCTGCCCAAGCCAAAGCGCAACAAGTTTTCTCGAGCATCGTGTACCGAGTTTCACAGTCGGTGAATTTCTTGCTCAAATAGTAGATGGCAGACTCCTTCCTTTTGTTTTCGTCTTGTTGGCCAAGTACACACCCCATTGAGTCTTCCAAGACTATTAAGTATATGATCAGCGGTCTTCCTTCCACTAGAGGGGATAGAATCGGTGGGTTCAACAGATATTCCTTGATACTATCAAAGGCAATTTGACAATCTTTTGTCCAAACGCAGTCCTGATTCTTTTTTAGCAGTTTGAAAATCGGCGCACATGTCGCGGTCATGAGGAATATAAATCTGGAGATGTAGTTCAAACGTCCCAGGAATCCTCTGACTTGTTTTTCAGTCTTCGGAGAAGGCATTTCTTGAATGGCCTTGACCTTGTCAGGAATAACCTCAATTCCTTTCTGGATGACGATGAACCTTAAGAGTTTCCCTGAACGGACACCAAAGGTGCACTTGTTGGGATTCAATCGGAGTTTGTACTTTCTCAGCCGCTCGAATAATTTTGACAGGTGGGTCACATGCTCCTCTTCTGTCTTAGATTTTGCAATCATATCATCGACATATACCTCGATTTCTTTGTGTATCATGTCATGAAAAAGAGTAGTCATGGCCCGTTGATAGGTTGCCCCGACGTTCTTTAAACCAAACGGCATTACCTTGTAACAAAAGGTACCCCATGAGGTAATGAACGAAGTTTTCTCCATGTCTTTCGGCGCCATTTTGATCTGGTTATAGCCCGAGAATCCATCCATGAAGGAGAAAACTTTGAACTTTGTTGTACTGTCAACCAGCATGTCAATGTGCGGTAAAGGAAAGGCATCCTTTAGACTATCCTTGTTTAAATCTCTGTAATCGACACACATTCTGACTTTCCCGTCCTTTTTCGGAACGGGTACGATGTTGGCTAACCATTGAGGATATTCTGATGTAGCGAGGAAACCTGCGTCAATCTGTTTCTGTACCTCCTCTTTGATTTTGATGGCCATGTCTGGATGAGTCCGTCTCAACCTTTGTTTTACAGGTGGACATTTCAATCTCAATGGTAAATGGTGTTCCACGATGCTGGTATCCAACCCTGGCATATCCTGATAGGACCAAGCGAATACATCGGGGAATTCTTTGAGAAGCTTTAATAAACCCTCTATGGCAGTTGGACTGAGCAGTGCCCCAATCCTGATTTCTTTTCTCTCTTTTTTCGAACCTAAGTTTACCGTTTCCAACGGTTCTTTATGAGGTTCAATGGACCTTTCCTCTTGTCTGAGTAGTCGGGAGATCTCTTCTGGAATTTCGTCGTCAACTTCTTCTTTAGCCCCAAATACCGGGAACTCAAAGTTGGGAGAAGGCATCGGATCATATGTTTCAACGGGGTTTAAGACAAGCAATCTGCATGACGTGATGATTAGTGTTTAGAAGAGATAGAGAAAATGCAAGTGTGTGCAATGTATTTCTTTTACTGCTTGTTTTTATTATTTGAGATGTTTTTTAGGATTACCATTTTCTGAGAAAAGCAAAAAGAGAAAACAGCAATTAACGCAGAAATTACAGAACGACGTTATTTTATTAATGAACAAGTCGATTCTTGAAACTACAGCCCTATAAAACAAAACTCTGTAGCTTTAGGCAAAGCGAAGAGGGAAAATTTACAGAAAGCGAGCCCTATCAAAACATCTGTTTCACCTGGGCAGGGTGAAAGGCTAAAGATGGAAATTACTTTGACTTATGAACAATCTTCGGGACATCGACAGCAACCCATTGGCGGTGAACTCCTTGGTGAATCACAAAGTCTGGTACTTTCCTCGATTTGTCTTCAGAAATGAAGCTGATTTCTGGTGGAGCAGGATCATTGGAATCTGTCTCCCAGGCAGAATTGTCGTAGGAGGATTCCTCTGTTGTCTTTTGCATAGCATTTGCGCTCTCAAGTAGATCTCCCCATCCAGTTGGCTGGATGTCTTCGAGCCTGATACGAGAGCTTTCGAGAGCGGTGTACTTGACGAAGTAGTCGAACTTACCACTCGGTTGTCCCAAGGTGTCCCATACTTCTCTGGAACTGGAGGAGTCATCTCTCTCGATGACGCTGACCTCGGGAAAAGCATAGTTGATTAACTCTAATCCTGCGAACGTTGTGAATTCATCGTCGTGCGGGGTGTTTTCAGGATACCCTGGGTGTTGATCCCATGACATGGTGGGGACACAAGTATTCTGTTCAATGATGCTCAACTGATTTTTATTGTTCGGCTGATTCTCTTGCCCCAAGTCTCCTCGATACGGCTGCCACATTGGCAGGTCAGCCATCAGGCCATAATAGTCGTGGTCAAAGTTGTCTTCCATTGGAGTGTCTTCCTCTAATGAGTTTGGTGGAGCAGGACATCCTTCCGGATCACAATCTCCAAATATCATTTCGACATCCGACCGAGGTATAAATCTCGGGCTCTGTGTACGAAAGCAAAATGGAGTCTGCATTTCATCCTGAAACATATAACTGTCCTCGTTAATATAGGACTTCCATTCCTCATCTGTGTCGGAGGAATCATCTTTATTGATGGTATGTACTTCTTGAGGCACTGGGTGAAAGAAACCTCCACTGTGGAAGAAGTCTTGAATGGGATGAAGCCTTTCATTGCTGGTAGTAGCTGTCTGGGTACAGGTTGCAGAAAAACCAAGACCCTTCTTTGTTTTATTGTCAGTAGGAATGACTAGCTGTCCCCATCCTGTTGTATTGGCACTCTCAACCGCTTTGATAGCATCTTTGTACGAGGAACTGGAAGTTCCCTCTTCGGATTGATTGTCCTTGCTCACCGAGAGCGCTTGGAACTGAGTTCCAATAACCTCCTCGGGTTCTACACAAGTAGATGATGATAAGTTACTCATGAGCAAGGCTTGTTCTCCACAGACCGTGACGAGCTGGTTGTTCTGGACGAACTTTAACTTTTGGTGGAGGGTCGAGGTGACCGCCCTAGCCTGATGTATCCAAGGTCTTCCTAATAAACAACTGTACGTTGCCCGGATGTCCATGACCTGGAAAACGACTTGGAAAGTGTGAGGACCAATAGTTACGGGAAGGTCGACTTCGCCGATAACCGTTTTTCTGGACCCGTCAAATGCTTTGACGACGACCTCACTGGTTCTTATCGGGGGTCCTTTGAAGGATAATTGCATCAAAGTGGACTTCGGCATAACATTCAGGGCTGACCCTATGTCTACCAGTACGCTGGCTAAAGCATTGCCCTGGCAGCTGACCGTGATATTGAGCGCCATGTTATGACGGCGACCTTCTTCAGGTAATTCCTCATCACTAAATCCCAAGTTATTGCAGGAAGTGATGTTAGAGACAATGTTATCGAACTGTCTGATTGTTACATCCTGTTCTACAAAGGCTTGCTCCAAGACTTTCTGTAGAGCCTCCCTATGCGCTTCTGAACTGAGTAAATGTGACAGCACAGAGAGGTTTGAAGGAGTTTGTAATAGCTGATCAACAATGTTGTATTGACTCCTTTGGATGAGCTTCAGCATCTCATCATTATTTTTCGAAAGGTCGGGATTACTGGACTGACCGACCGGTGGATTAGGAACTTCTGTCTAAGGTTCCTTTTCTTTGCTGGACTCTCCAACTCCTCTGTTGAAGATTCTACCGTTCTGTGTTACACGACTGATGTCTGCGATATTTACGACGGAGGGTAATGGAATTTCCTTTCCATTTTCAATTATCGTCGCACCGTATTTGTAAGGGATTGCCTTAGTTGATTCATACGGTAGTGGTCCCGGTAGATAGATGACTATGGGAGCCTTCTAATTTTTCTGACTGCCGTAAGAAAATTCGATCCGTTCCTGGTTGGGAACTCTCGATTCGTCAAGTAGAGGAATGATGGCACAAACATCCCTGTCCCTCTCATGATCGGAGATTACGACAACGTCCTCAATTTGATCAGCGAGGTAGTCCAGCGCCCAGTTGATTGGTCCAGAACCCGGATATGGGCGAATCTCTCTACGATCCACCTGACCCTGAAGAGCTGCTCGCACAAGGTAGCACCCTTGGTTACTTTTTGAACAGACTCTACAACGTTCGTAGTTGTGTGGCGGCACCTTGCCACGCCCGCTTTGAATGCAATGTAACCTCACTAGGTTAGCTTCCACAGATCGGACATCCTGACTTTGACGCCGAGTAGGGTTCCTGTTATTGATACTAATTTGCTGAGTATCTTCATCCATATAGATTGGCATCCACCAGTGATTTAATAAGTGCTGAAGCGCCTCCTGGACAAGGGCATAGCCTTGATTGTTTTCGCAACCCGCCTTACAGCTTTGATAGTTATGTGAAATCAGGAACCCGAGTCGGACCTGCTCAGCATGTAACTCTACCAGGTTGGTATTCATTAAGCGAATATCGAAGATCTGAACCATGTTGATCTGATAGTGGTTCCTATCATGGTAGTCCTAGATCCATCCAAGATCCATCTGATGCTGGAGGGCCTCCTGTACAAAAGAGCATCCATGTTCATTTACCGAGCAAGTCAGACAAGAACTGTAATTGTGTCGTGGCAGATTATGATACTGGCTTTGACTTTGGTGCATTGCCACCAGGTTGACATTCATCGCACGGATGTCGTGGTTTTGAATGACGTTGGAATTCGTATAAACCATGTTAACTCCACGAACTCGGTGCTCTTGGATCCATCCGAGATCCATTCGAGATCCATTTGTTCCTGTAGATATGATTGCACCACAGAACATCCCTGATTGTTTTTAGAGCAAATATCACACTGATGATAATTATGAGGTGGCACATGGCCATATCCACTTTGTCTACAATGCATCTTGACCAGATTGGTCCTTAACAAGAGTACATCGTGAATTTGATAGACATTGTTAGACTCTCCCTCTATCAAGTTGACTGCAGCTTTCTCATGTTGAGGCAGCGGGTTTGTGAGAATATTCAGATTCGTATCTTTGAAAGATAAGACCCCGCTTCTAACAAGCTTTTGCACGTCAGATTTAAAACTAAGACAATTCTCTATGTTATGCCCCGATCCTCCTTGATGATAAGGGCAAGTCTGGTCCACCTTAAACCAAAAAGGCGGATTTTCCGGTACTGCAAGAGGGGATTTAGTCTGGATGTGCCCCTTGGCCAGTAGTAACGAAAATAGTTTTGCGTATGATACAGGGATAGGATCAAATCCTGGTGGCCGCGTTGTACGGTTGTTGTTGTATAGAGGACGAGCCTACTAAAGAGGTTGTTGATTAAGTTGGCTCTGCGCAACCTGAGGTTGATACGTAGGCGCGGGATTGATAGCAGGAGTCACAGCTGCTACTGGTTGATAACGTCGCCTTTGCTTTTCGAGAGAGATATTCCCAATATCTTGCTCTTTTTTCTTAGGGAGAGCACTACCATATCGTTTTGTACTACTTGATGATCCAGCATCTTTTACTAGACGTCCTTCTCGAACAGCTTCCTCGAGACGTACCCCCATACCGACCATTTCGGTGAAGTCACTGGGCGCACTGGCAACCATTCTGTCATAGTAAAATGAGCTTAAGGTTTTTAAGAATATTTTTGTCATCTCTTTTTCCTCAAGAGGTGGACAAATTTGAGCATCAATTTCACGCCATCTCTGAGTGTATTCCTTAAAGGTTTCTTTATCCTTTTTTGACATTGATCTGAGCTGATCTCTGTCTGGTGCCATGTCCAGATTATATTTATATTGTTGGACGAAGGCAGTGCCAAGATCTATGAATGTACTGATCGTAGCGCAGTTTAAACCCATGTACCATTTGAGTGCGGCACCGGTTAAACTATCTTGGAAGTAATGAATCAGTAGGTCCTGATTCTCTGTCTGAGCCGACATTCGCCGAGCATACATTACCAAGTGACTCTGAGGGCAAGAGTTACCCTTGTATTTTTCAAAGTCGGACACTTGGAACTTGTGCGGAACTTTCACATTGGGGACCAGACAAAGGTTTGCGGCGTCTTTTCCAAATAAATCTTGACCGCGGATGGCTTGCAGTTCCTTTTTCATCTCCAGGAACTGTTCCTGGAACTCGTCCATCCTGTCGAACATAGTTTCCTTTCTACCAGAAGGTATCTGTGGAATCTGTCCTTCCGGAACAGTGTGCACCACAGGGGGTGGCACCGTGACTACGGCCGTGAATCTTGGCGTTGAGGTGACCTCTGAGATCACAGTTCTTTGTAGCTGAGCTTCTGCCATGGCTTGCATGTCGTTACGAAGCTTTCTCATATCCTCTCTCAGAGCGTCGATCTCTTCTTTCAACTCTCTGTTCTCTTCCTCAAGATCATCCATCTTTTTCTGACGATTGGCCCGAGTATTGTACGAATGAGACAGTTTGACCCTAGAATCGAGACACAAACGTGAGATTCGTAGGTAAGAAGAATACGTTGCGTGAGAATGATGAATGCAGTGATTATATTAAGTGTTTTTTCGATTTAATCAAAATAAACTTCGACATTCTGATTGCAAATATCAAACAGTGGGGAAACCCCGTTTTATTGAATTCAAAGGATTGCGAAAATAGAAATACAGTAGATTACAAGGTGCGGAAACAGAAACCTAAGCTAAGGGGTCCCGAGTCCTCTCTGAGGAGAAACCGGGTGTTGATTCTGGTACTTTCCTCTTCTTGGACCGGGGCTCCTGGGCCGTTGTCGGGTTTTCATTCCTTTGCCAGGTGAAAGGAGCGAGCAAATTCCTTTGGTCATCCTGATTATCCACAGCGTGCTGCTCCAAAATTTCAATCAGGGCATCTTTATCCTTCAGTAGTTGTTGTATTTTGATACACTCCACATTGAGGGTGTGGTACTTGTTCTTCCAAGACCTCCTCTCCCGCTGAACTTTGTTGTGAGTAACCTGGAGTTTTTCTGTTTCAGTCATGAAGTACATGACAGACTCCCTTGGCGGAAGAATTCCGTGACGAGGATAAGGCATCTTTAGCTTGAGAGCTCTAGTTTGTACCCAGTGGAGGTAAGGCTCCACCGAGACACAGTCCGGTTTTCCTAGAGACTCTCGTCCTTTCTTATGAACATGTTTCCAAGCGTGCACCATTTCCATCTTTAGTGCTCTGTCATTTTCTCCTTCTTTGAAGAAAAGACCTTCCAGATGAGCATTCCGCGGGACATGCCTCATCGGGTATCCAAATTGACGACGAACCAATACTGGATGGTAATTGATTCCTCCCTTAGTTCCTATGAGGGGTACGTTGGGGAAGTTTCCACAACGGTCAATGATCCCGATTCCCTCATAAATCCTATTGCACCAATCTATGTCAGAGTTAGTAAGAGACATGATTCTCTGCGACCAACGTAAAGTATTCTTTTGATCCCAAAAAGCAGCAGACTTAGGGAAATGGGAGATAAACCATTTGTATAGCAGAGGTACACAACATGTGATCTCCCCTCCGTTGTACAAATTCCCTAAGTGAACAGAATGATACGCGTCCGCGAGCAAAGTCGGCACAGGGTTTCCAATGAGAAAAACCTTAATGGAGTTGATATCGACGAAGTTATTGATGTTGGGAAACAGAAATAACCCATAATTGAGTAAGACAAAGATGCTTTCAAAAGCAGTCACGTTCCCTATACTAGCGAAGTACAGGGCCTTCTTTGTCAAAAACTGGGCCGGCAAACCTTGTATGCCACCCTTAGTGGTCATGTGAGTCCTGACCTCTGACTAGTCCAAATAAATTGCTCTTGCAATGGTCTGATCCTTTGGAATTTCTTCCAGTCCAGAAAAAGGAGCTCGATCAGTGATGTGTAAATCAATCAGATGAGAATATTCCTCCAGCGTTGGTGCGAGCTGATAATCCGGGAATGTGAAACAGTGATAGACCGGATCGTAAAACTGAACGAGTGCATCCATGATTCTTTCAATTACTTGGACCCTTAACAGAGGTAGCAGACCTCCGTACTTGGCTCCGAAAGCTTCAGGGTTAGTGACCATTCTCGTCAAACCTCTCAAATCCTCTAACTTTGGAACCTTGAAAGTGTACTTATGAGTTCTCCTTCTACCGAAATCCATGAGCGCAGTCTTTTTCTCTGACATTTGCAATCATTGTCTTAGTTTAATTTGAAAAAAAGAGAGACTAGAAGAGAAGATTTTCTTTGATGTAATGTTTTTTTAAATGAATGCATGAATGCAACACACAAAAACATATAAAAAATATCGGGTCAAAGGGTTGGTGTCATGGAGTCAAGGCTCTACCCGTCCCAAAGGTTTATACTAGTGATTTTTGTACCTGTCTCTCAACATCATCAACTCTTGTCGAGAAAAACACCAGCGGGCCGGGAACCGTGCTAGGTGGTGTTTTTTCGAAGAGTCCTCAGAAGAAGGTGGTATCGCGTGACAACTATTTTCGATAACTTCCGCACCACTAAAGGGGTTTTTCCTAGGTGTATACTCAATCTTTCCACATGCGGCATCACACGCATTCCCATTAGCAGAACAATAAACACATATATCAATTAGGAAAAGCAGTATATATATTTGTCCTAATGTCCTAGACTTTTAAAAGCTATGAATCCTGTGTTCCTGGCAGAAAATGGCTCCCCGGCAGAGGCGCCACTCTGTGGTTCCTTCCCAATTTAAAGGTTTTGACCTAAGATCCTAGTGAAGGCCGATCCTAGTAATAACGACATCCCCCGATGAAACCGTCATAAAATAACTTGTCAAAGGCTTTTACTTTAAGAAAGAAAGAAAATCAAAGACTAATGCCCCACGGTGGGCGCCACTTTTCTGTAGCGAGCAAAACTGGACGTGTTTCTTAAGCACTGTCGCTCTTTTGGGGGTACTACAGGTCAATTCATTTTTTATCCTATTGAAGCTGATGAAGGAAGGGAAATAGATGTCTCCAATTAACCCTGCTTGCATACCGAGTTTAAACAGCGGTCTATTAGGTTACGGATGCGATATGGAAGTGGGGCCTCTTTCTTCTTACTTTGTTTAGAACGGAACACCAGGAATGTTCATGGGTAGGGGCTTAGGACTGATACTTTTTAATTGATGTAGGTGGGTATGGGATTGTGGGTTTTTGTTGAGTGTGCTCGCTAAGATTTTTCTTGCAATCTTATGCCTACGTATTCCCGTTTACCGAAACAGGGAAATCAGAGCGATCGTAGTTCCTCCTATTCTATGGGAGGAAATGGTCTTTTGGTGTCTTGTTCAAATCCCAAGACGTGAAGCTAAAGGTGGTTTGTATCTTGTTCAAAGCCCAAGATATAAAGCTAAAAAGTCTATTTGTATCTTGTTCAAAGCCCAAGATGTGAAGCTAAAAGTTTCGTCTTTAGAGAGAATTTGTCATCTCTAAAGAGGGGTTTGTTTGTATCTTGTTCAAAGCCCAAGATGTGAAGATAAAAGTTTCGTCTTTAGAGAGAATTTGTCATCTCTAAAGAGGGGTTGTTTGTCACAACTGTTGGGTGACTGGTTTATAAAGGAGGATTACTTTAACTGGGATATGTGAATCCAGCAATGCCATAATTTCCTTTATAAGGGTTTTTGACCTGAAGGAGAAGACTTTAACTCAGTGTAGAGCAATGACATCTTTCCTTAGGAATTTCTCATGCTAAAAGAGGGACAGTGGCATGGATGTAGATGATCCAGAGGCGTGCCGCTTACAGTAGTTAGATGAAGGAAAAGAAGTTGTTGATGTTTGTTTACTGTGAACGAGGCACAACTTTCATGCTAAAAGGTTGATTGGCTCAACCGGGGTTTTCTTATACAAAGCCTAAGAGGAGGCTATTGACCCAACAAGAGGGTGTTTTTATGTGTCTCGTACGAAGCCCGAGAGAGAGGCTAAAAGGGTTAACTCAACAAGAGAGTGCTTTGTATCTCGTACGAAGCCCGAGATGGAGGCTAAAAGGGATGACTCAGCAAGAGGGTCTTTGTATCTCGTACGAAGCCCGAGATGGAGGCTAAAAGGGATGACTCAACAAGAGAGTCTTTGTATCTCGTACGAAGCCCGAGAAGGAGGCTATGGTTACTATTTCAGTTGAGTGACAGATCCCATATGCTGATTTAAAGAGAAAATCAGTTCATATATGAGTATTGTTTGCACTCAGGGATTTGATTCGAGGATCAGGGTTATTTCCTGTTCTTTAAGGAAATGGGAAATCCAAAGGGTATTGAGACTGTTCGAGTCTACGGGTTTCATCTCCTAGTTTTGAAAGGAACTTGAGAATGTCTTTGAGACTCAAGGGAATTAGACTGTCCAAGTCTAGAGTTTCATCTTTTGTACTACGTTTAAGAAACAGCAGTAGCAAGATCTAGACTTTTTGAAAGACTGTTCTATTAAGATGACTAATTTCTGTTCCTATACCTTTAGGAGGTCGTCAGGACAATTTGTACGAAGCCCAGGAGGAGGCTGGAATCTTTTAAGAAGCCGAGGGACAATTTGTACGAAGCCCAAGAGGAGGCTATCATTCCCGAAGGAAGAAATCATTTATACGAAGCCTAAGAGGAGGCTGTGAATACTTCTAAGAAGCCGACGGGTCCTTGTACAACGCCCAAGAGGAGGCGGGGATGCTTTTAAGAAGCCTGTGGGTCCCCAAACCCCGAGAAATTCAAGACAGGCTATTCACAGAGAATAGATCAAGCCAGGAAAGTTCGAGAATTTGGCAGAAACTCAAGAGATGCCATTCACGGAGAAAAGATCATCTCTGGGGAATATAGTTTCTTTGAAGATTTCTAAAGCTGACAGTCTGTGAAAGGGTTCACCGGGAATGTTGTCTTTCACGTCTCCATATTGTTTAACCCCAAGAGGAGGGAAAACTGTATCTGGTAATCTTATGGGGATCTATTTTTATCTATTTTTAGAGTAATCAACAGGGCTTAGTGCTAGACGTAGTTGCCGGGGAAACTCTAAATAGCTATACTAGTATTACACAGTTGATATGAGTTTAAGAAAGAAGACTTACAGTGAAACAGCCCCACAGTACAATTATATATATATATATATAAAAGCGGTAAATGAAAGCATATAAACACTTACTCGGTTGTAGAGCTTCCATGCTGTTTTGTTAGTTATTCAACAAAGAAAGATTGAAAACAACAGTATATTCAAAAATCAAAGGAGAAAGTGCTTTGAAAGAAAAGTTGGGGCTTACAGCTCAAGGAGAGGCCCAGGGTTTTTATCAATGATCGCACAATCGTTTTGTACAGAGGGACTTATACAAGTGACTGAGGCCCAAAAAGGTTTTCTGTACAAAGGGGTGGGTCTTACACTCTCTCAAGAGGCCCAAAAGGTTTAAAGAAAAAGAGTGGGGCTTATAACACGAGGGTAGGCCCATATGATTTTTTGTTTGAAATGGCGATCGCACCGAGATTTTTGAAAACGTAGTGGGTCTTATACAATGACTGAGGCCCAAGATAATTTGGTTTTCAAAAGGGGTTGGGTCTTACACTCTAATAGAGGCCCAAAAGTTTTGAATGGGTCTTATAGCTCGAGGAGAGGCCCAGATGGTTTATTTTTAAACGGGCGACGATCGCGCCGAACTTTTCTTTTAACGCAGAGGGACTTATACAATATCTAAGGCCCAAAATTATTTTGGTTAAAAGTGGATTGGGTCTGTCACTCTATTAGAGGCCCAAAAGTGTTTGAAAATTATTTGTGAGGGTGAAAATCAAAGAAACCCTAATTTGTTTTCTTTTAAAAGTAAATATTAAAAGGAAATCAATGAAAAATACCAAGTGAATTTGAATAAACCACTTGTGATTTTTGTTTAAGGTTTGAAAAATGAAGTTTTAATCACAAGAGATATTAAAACTCATTTGGTCTTGATTTTTCAAGATGAATGTTCATTTTAAAATGTTTAAAACAAATAAAAAATGAAGTTATTCACAAAAATACTAATTATATTAAATAAATAATATAAACTTAATTTTTTTTGTGGAATAAAATATTTCAACATTTTTGTGATTCTTTGCAAAAAGAACCAATAAAAAATAATTAAAACTGAGTGAGTTATTAATTTTCCAATTAATTAATAAAACATGAAATATTGGAAAAAATGGCAAAATGTGAAAAAACACAAAATGGCATGGGTGGGGTTTGAACCCACGATCTCAAGGTCACAAGGCGTGCGCCTTACCATTGGGGTGGTGATACATCCATTGTTTTGAGTGAAAACACAAATATACAAGTCATGCCTTGGTTTTAGGCCTGGCCCAAGGCAAGGCAAGACAAGTTTTGGCTCAGAAACGTGAAGGTCATAACATTCTCAATTCTTAATGGTTTGAGACAAAATTTATATGCATCTGGATCAGAATTTCACAAGGAATCCAATGGTGGTGATAGTTTTTTCAGATCACACTCCCTCCTCAAAACCCGATAGTAGTTTTGAAAAAGACCTATAATTGCATTTTCTATGCTACACTTTGATACAGGCATGAATTACATGATCAATTGGTCCAAACACAACATATATAACATGTATGAGGTGTGCATGATCAGTGGACTTCAAAGCATTGCATATTTTGGAAAGTTCAAGTCATGAGGCTTACCTCTTTTTGGGCTTTTTGGAGTTTTTGTGCAATCTGTCAAGCCTCTTGTTCCAGAAATGATTTGATGCTTTAGACACACTCAAATGATCCCTTAAAAGCTTTTAGGATGATTGGAATCAGCTGGTACCAGCAAAAACACAAACTGGCCCTTTCTTGCAAAAGGGGTTAAGAGTGACTAAAATAGCAACTCTCTCAAATGGTGTTCCAGATGGGGGGAACCATTTGGGACAATTCAAGGATGATATTTGGAGTGTGTTTGAGGTTTTATCTGGTTTGGAAAGTGACTGAATCAAGACATGGCTTGAAAAATGCACAAAAAGCCTATTTTGAGGTTTTGAGAGGTGACTTCGTGATTTTGTGATTACAGGTCACTTGTGAGAGTTTGGATCACCTACATATGATGTTTATGAGGTGTGTGTGTGTGTGATTGGTTTGATTGAAAAAGCTCTCAAACTCAAAAACTTAGAGTTACCTTGCTAAAGAAGGCATTTTTGCCAAGAGAAAGGGATTTTGAGGAAAGCATCTGTTTAATGGCTTTGGTGTACTCAAACTGAGCACAAATGAGCTCTATTTATAGTAGAGCAAGTTTGTTTTGGGATCAATAGTGAATCGCAACTGCAGCAGATGTTTGTCCAATGTTGGCAAATGAAAATCCAAGTCTCCTCTAGCCATTGACTAGAGGTTTGAGCACAGAGCTTTGGTTCCCTACTTGTTGGAGGAATCTTGACTGAATGCAGTTGTAAATGTGTCAGTCCATGCCACCTTTAAGCATCTATTAAATGCTCCAATCCAAAATTGGAGTCTTGTCCCTCTTTTAGGCAATTCTAGGTTTGGCATGCTACTACTTGTTCCAAAGACTTTGGAGGCTTGGCTCAGTGATTGTCCCCTTTAGATTTGATCCTCAGATGTGTCCAAGATGATGACAAGGCTTGAAATTGGCTGATTTTGGTAAATCGACCAAAAATGCAAAATTCTGCCTTGCCTTGGTAGTTTTCAGCAAGGCATTTTGCCACTACCATAACTCCTAGCTCAAATTGAATTTGGTGATGTTCTTGGCCATTTTGGAAAGCCCTTATATGATACAACAACTGTTTGATCATATTTGGTTTTGATACTTTTTGGATCCAACTGAAAAATGTCCCTACATTTGGAAAAAAGTGAAGGCAGATTCTGACTTAGTGAAAATTTCACTAAGTGTTGGAAAAAAGTGACATTTTCACTTTTTGTGATTTTGATCAATCCATAACTCAAAATCTATGAAGAATTGGAATGAGGTCTAGTTGAAGTTTTTGTAGAGGGCCATGAGATCTACAAATCCAGCTTTGGATGGGGAGAAATGGCTTTGTGGTTTAGGAGTTATGATCCTCCAAAGTTGGTACCCTTGCCACTTTGTTCATAACTTAGAAAATTTTCTAAGTTTTTATGGTTACCCCTTTTACAAGTTATCCCACTTTCTTTGATTTTTCTTGATGAATTATGATTAAAATCATACATTAACATCATTTTAGGGTTAAAAATCCATAATTGTGAAAAATCTCAAAAAGTCAAAGTTGACTTTTGTGCACAGTTGACTTTTTATCCGATGAATTCCAAACTGTGCAATCCTTTAGGAAATCAAGTCCTTGACCTAAATCAAACTTGATGGACATGTTCCATGGGTGTTATAGGGTGTATTGAATCATGTCTTAGGGTTTGGGAGCATGTCCTGGTCAAAATTCAAAGTTACAGTTGACTTTTCCCGCGAAACCCTAACTGTGGTATTGATGAAACTGAGACTTGTTGCTCAAGCTTCCTGGATCAATCCATTGTTGCAAATGGATCAATGTGGTGTATTAGAGACCCTAAAATCCTCTCTTGAGGTCTTGGCTCATGATTTGTCCCAAAAGTCAACTTAGGGGTGAATTAGGTCAAGAAACCCTAATTCCTGATTTTTGATGTATGCATCCCCTGAGGTCAAATTGACTTGATACTTGGGCCCATGAGGTTCGATGGAGTATATTAGGTTATGATTTGAAGCATTGGCTTATGCCTATAGGAAAATTCCCAACTGGATGCCCTGGTCGACCAAAACCCTAATTTGGTGACACTGGCGATCTTGAGGCTTGATCCACCTAGAAGGGAGCATCCTGGTGCTTAATCCTTGCTGTGGGAGTCCTCTTGATCCATTGTGGATGTTTGAGAGGTTTAGACAAGTTGAAGATCATGTCATTCCTTGATTGATCCTTTGTCTAAGAACTCTGAGAGGGCTTGAAACCTTAAGTTTGATTGTAGTGGATGCTTACCCATCTTCGGGGAGACTGATGAAGCATAATGATACACCCATATTGTGATCATGATTTGCACAATGATGGGAATCTTAGCGGTCAAAATTTGGGGTATGACACAAGGTCACTGAGCTGATGTGTGTACCAATAATGTGGTGAGGTGCTATCGATGTGGTAAGAAGGGGCATAGAGCTACTGACTACAAAGATGAAGGTCCGACCTGTTTCAATTATGGTGAGAAAGGTCATATCAGTACTCAATGTCAGAAGCCGAAGAAGACTGCTACTGCTACCCAGACCAGTGGTCGTGTGTTTGCTTTGAGTGGTGCAGAGACGCCAGAGAAGAACAATCTGATTTGAGGTACTTGTTTTATTAATAATATTGAGTTGGTTGCTATTATTGATACTGGTGCTACTCATTCTTTTATCTCGCTTGAATGTGCTAATAGATTGGGTTTGAAGTTATCTGTTATGAATGGTAAAATGGTAATAGAAACTCCAGCTAATGGTTTTGTTACTACTACCCTTGTGTGTTTGAGATGTCCGGTGATGATTTTTGAGAAGAACTTTGTGATGGATTTGGTGTGCCTACCCTTGCACCAGATCGATGTGATCTTTGGAATGAATTGGTTGAAGTTCAACCGTGTTCACATCAATTATTATACCAAGGCTGTAGAGTTTCCTGAGTTTGATGATAGTGGGGAGTTGATGTTCTTGTCTGCTAAGCAAGTAGACGAACTTGTGGAAGACGAAGCCGTGGTGTTTGCAATGTTTGCATTGTTGCAAATTGATCGTGAAGCTGCGAGTATGGAGTTGCCTGTTGTCTGTGAATTTCCAGATGTGTTTCCAGATGACATCAGTGATTTTCCCCCAGAGCGTGAAGTAGAGTTGGCAGTGGACTTAATACCTGGAACGAGTCCAGTGTCGATGGCTCCTTATCGGATGTCAGCTTCTGAGTTAAGTGAATTGAAGAAACAATTGGAAGAATTGCTAGAGAAGAGGTTTGTTAGACCAAGTGTTTCTCCATGGGGTGCTCCTGTGCTGTTAGTGAAGAAGAAAGATGGTAGCATGAGGTTGTGTGTGGATTATTGGCAGTTGAATAAAGTGACTATTAAGAATAAGTATCCACTACCGAGAATTAACGATTTGATGGATCAGCTAGTAGGTGCCTGTGTGTTTAGCAAGATTGATTTGAGGTCGGGATATCACCAGATTCGTGTCAAGCCTGATGATATTCTGAAGACGACTTTCCGGATGAGATATGGACACTATGAATACATTGTGATTCCGTTTGGTGTATCTAATGCACCTGGTGTGTTCATGGCGTACATGAATCGGATTTTGCATGAGTATTTGGATAAATTTGTAGTGGTGTTTATCGACGATATCTTGATATATTCTAGATCTGAAGAAGAACATGCCGAACATTTGAGAACTGTGTTGTAAGTACTGAAGGAGAAGAAGTTGTATGCAAAGTTGTCCAAGTGTGAGTTCTGGATGAAGGAAGTAAGCTTTCTTGGCCATGTTATTTCAAGGGGTGGAATTGATGTTGATCCTTCTAAGATTAATGTTGTATTACAGTGGGAGAATCCGAAGTCTGCTACCGAGATATGAAGTTTTATGGGATTAGCAGGTTATTACCGCAAGTTTATTGAAGGCTTTTCTAAGTTGGCATTACCTCTGGCTCAGCTGACTCGAAAGGGTCAAGCTTTTGTGTGGGATGTAGCTTGTGAAAAGAGTTTTGTGGAATTAAAGAAGAAGTTAACGACTGCTCCAGTGTTGATTTTGCCCAATCCGAGTGAATCTTTTATGGTGTACTGCGATGCGTCGAAGATGGGTCTTGGAGGAGTATTAATGCAGAATAGACAAGTTGTTGCCTATGCTTCGAGACAATTGCGAGTTCATGAGAGGAATTATCCTACGCATGACTTGGAATTGGCCGTTGTGGTGTTTGTGTTAAAGATTTGGAGGCATTATCTGTTTGGCTCTAAATTTGAAGTGTTCAGTGATCATAAAAGTTTGAAGTACTTATTCGATCAGAAGGAATTGAATATAAGGCAGAGGAGGTGGTTAGAGCTGTTGAAGGATTTTGATTTTGATTTGAGTTATCATCTGGGCAAAGCCAATGTAGTGGCCGATGTGTTGAGCAGAAAGCCATTGCATATGTCGATGTTTATGGTGAAAGAGTTGGAATTAATTGAATAGTTCCGAGATTTGACTTTGGTTTGCGAGAAGACTCCTGACAGTGTGAAGTTTGTAACACACTAATTCCCATCGCGGATAATTAATACATAGATAAATCAGAGTAAATAAAAATTTATTTCTTAGACAGAAACAAGGATGCCACATTTAAAGAACGAAAACACAATCCCTGCTCATAAATTTGATACATAACACAAAATGGAATAAACATAAAAGGGAAACTTTTTCCAACAAAGGGAAAGTTCAATTATGGAATAAAGCGGAAAGATCCATAACTGACTTGTTTTACAAAATAAATTGTTTTATAACATCAAAATATTCATACAAAGTTAATACAAAATAGATCCAACAAATGTATTCATATATAACAAAAGCGTTCCCCGACTCCCGTGTTACGTATCAGAGCAGACAGACCGACAAAAGGATGGAGAACTAATCTTCACAAAAGCCTCCAAGACACTAATCTGCAATTGCCTCATAGAGCAACAAGCCACAACAGAAGGGTGAGAAATAACAACTAAATCAAGATTGCATAATAATATGCAAACACATATAAATTCACATGCATAATTATTCTCACCACAAGCATCACATATTAATACATATAACATGCCACATATACATAACATATATCTAATAATCCAACAACATAGCATATATCAATTATCCAACATATTCACATATTCACACATAATGCATACCAAAGTTATGACATATGGAAACACACCACCACATCACATAGCATATGTCTATACACAAAACATATTATCCACAACCAATGCATTTATCACGAATGCATATCAAATCACCAATGCTATCACGAGCTCAACACATAATCAATCAATTCACAATTTCCCACACATAATCAATCCATTCACAAATTCCCACACATAATTAATCCATTCAAGATTTATGCAAATGCAAAAAGACCGACACAACGAATCTATGCAATGCAATGCGGTACTATTCCATACATCATCTCATCATTAATTCACTCAGGAATTGTTGGAATCATCGCTTATTACTTAGTGTAACTCCCCGTCGGGCAAACGATGTTCCCCGTCGCTTTAGGTCCTCTTTGTATAAGGCACACGACATTTATGGATCGCTTTAGGTCCTCTTTGTATAAGGCAGACGGTCTGATCGCTTTCGGTCCTCTTTGTATAAGGTACACGATCGTCTATAACGTCGCTTTAGGTCCTCTTTGTATAAGGCACACGGCCGTTATAGCAGATTCCCTCTGGAATCGTTTCGTCGCTCACACCCACTAGGGCACACGACATCACAAGAATGCATATCATGATGCTTGGCATACAATGACTCATGACAATCAAATGCATATACAACCATGTGAACCATCTCAACATCAACAATCATGCATTGCAATCAAACCCAAAATAATGCATTTTATCATAATCCACAAACCACAACAATTAGCATTTTAGCATATACCCTCATATCAATTCACATCAAGAATTACTCACCATCAACCACAAAAATTACAACAACTTATCACATGCTTCAACATCATATAAACCATAACAATCCCACAAAACCTCATAACAACATACATTGATATTCAATCAACAATGTATTTTACCACACAACAACATCATTATCACATGCATCAACATCATATAAACCACATAAAAGCTCCACGTTATATAGCAACAGTACAACACACTGTAAAACATCAACCGCACGCATTTAACGCGATAAAAACCTGACAACACGACTATTTCTCAAAAATACGAATTAATTAAATCATCTTTTACCCTCCAAACCATTTTTAATAGAAATAATATTTCATTAGCTTTCCAAAGCTTCGAACGGGGGTCAAAACGGACTTACGGTTCAAAAGTTATGAATTTTTGGAGTTTCGGAAATTTCTCATTTTTGCCCAGACCACGCTGAGCGCGCAGACACCCGCGCTAAGGGCGCTACCTACGGAGACTCGGCGGAATTTGGCCTTAAAAACACCATCGGAAGACTTCCGGACATCCGTTTTCGATTCCGTAAAAAGCTGCGAACTCAGAATTCGACGTACTACAATATTTTCACCATTAAAAAGCCATCCAACACATTTTCCAGTTTTAAAATATTGTGAAACATAATTTTATCAAATGAATCAACTTCCGAACTCGATCCAATCCACACGAAAACACTCCACAAGCAATCCCAATTAATTCTTATCCTTACCCGACTATACTACGCGAATTATTCCACATTTCAACCGTCCAAACATTAATTCACCCAAAATCGTCATTTTATCAAATATGTAAAAGTTCTGAAATCAACCAAAATTCAATCAAACGAACTTAACCAATCACGGCCTAACATCACTCGACTAAACCACACGATCTATTCCGACTTTCGACCGTGAAAACATCGACTCCCACTCATTGTTCATAAATCCAACCTAATTGAAAACTAGAAGAAAATAACCAAAACAATCCAAGAAAACATACACATATACATATGCAAGCAAGATATAATCGAAACTTCTCACCCTTACCCGACTATTCGCGATTGAAACGGAGTTTCTTCATTTTTTCCTCTTTCCCCTCTTCTCTCTTTTTCCTTCTCTTCTCTTTCTCTTCTTTCCCTTTTCTTTCTTTTCTTTTCCTTTCTCTCTTTTTCTCTCTATTCTCTATTTATATAAATATCTAACTTATCAATTGACCATTTTGCCCTTACGCTCAAATATCTCCCAAACGCTTTCAAAATGCGATAAAACATAAACAGCGATGAAATATATTTCGGGAAATAAAAGTTGAAAAGAAATTATAATTTATTGCAAATATTTTACCTATCAGGGAAATTAACTAATTAACTCAATTAGCAGGTAAAATACAATAAATTCACACATTTCACAAAATTCACATAAATGAAATAAATAAATACAATTAAACAAATCGGGGCGTTACAACTCTCCCCCACTTAGACATTTTCGTACTCAAAAATATAACTGAGACGAACAACTCCGGATACGACTCTCGCATCCGACTAACCAACTAACATGCCAACACTCGGCACACCACGAATAACACAAACTGACAAACCACCCTGCTAACAGCAGCTACAACAACGACACGACAATGATGACAACTACAACGACAAGATGCAAAGCCCATACAATGCACTTGACGACTAACTCACGACTCAAGAAAACCATGTTACCAACACCCAGGTAACACTCCCCTAATCTCCCACATAGGGATTAACCACACTCACTCGAACCAGCACCATGGAAACGAGGCAACAAAAAAAAACAAGAACCTAAAGTCCCACGTCACAACATCGTCTCAACAACATCAACAAAACCAGAATACCAAACATAACATCAATACAACAATGTTGTGATTTACCCACCAAACATGTAACTAATACATCAATTTACATATTAGTACATGATTAATATTGGAACCTTCCACCTATCAATTCCATTATAAAACATCCCACGGTCTCATCCTTCCTACCATTTTCCACTGTTCAACCTTTGAATTCTATCAAGTCACACACCAGACACAAGTCTTTGAACTGCTCAAATAATTCTAACTCCCTGACCATCAAAATAGACATGTATAAAAACTTTCGAATTAACTCATCGGGCACGACATTAACTTTACCAAAAGGATAATTCCAGCTAAAGTCATAACTCATCACAAATTCCAACCATCCTCGCTGTTGCATACTATATTCCTTCTGACCAAACAGGTACTCACTATTCTTGTGATTACTAAACTCTTCGAACCTAGAACCATAAAGATAATACCTCCAAATTTTCCAACACAATACAACCGCAACCAATTCCAAATCCTGAATAATATAGATCCTTTTATGAATCCTCAATTGTCGTAAAGCATAAGCTACGACTTTACCCTCTTGCATTAACACACTGACTAAACTCATTAAAGACACCTCACAATACCTCACAAACGGTTTATTAGGATCACACAGAATAAAAACTGGAGCCGTAGATGAATTCTAGTTTAACCCTCTCAAACTTTCCTCACAATGAACATCCAAAGCAAACGACTTACCCTTTGCAAGTCAAATGTCGTAACAAAAATGCTAACTTGGAAAAGCCTTCCTTAACCTCCGGTAATAACCAACTAAAGTCCAAAAAGACTATAATCTCCTTAACCGACTTCGGAGCCTCTCATGTAGAACTACATCCACTTTCGATGGATCCATAACAATACCATCATCTGAAACAACATATCCAAGAAAACTAAACTTTTTCAACCAAAATTCTCACTTGAATAGCTTAGCATAACACTTTGTCTCTTTTCAACACTAGTAATTCAATTCTCAAACACTCTACCTGTTCTCCCTCTGAGTTTATAACAGATCCGAATATCCTCAATTAAAACCACTACGAACTTATCCAAATTCACGACACAATCAAATCAGCCACTAAATCTCAACACCATTTTTATAAGAAAGAACATCTCAATCCGAGTTACGAATCAAAAGTTATGGATTTTAGAAACAAAAACAGTTTTTTTTTGCTCCAGGTCGCGCGAAGTGGGTTTCCACCCTGCGCTGAGCGCACTCCTCACTGCCTGGAGAGGATGCAAATTCTCCAGACCGCGCTAAGCGGTCGTCTGTGCGCTAAGCGCGCACTGCGATATTCAGAAAAATAAACCCTTCGACCTTCCTTCCTAAAATTCACCATTTTCATCTCAAATCAATTCCAAACATCAAAACAAGTATCAACAACCAACCAAAAAGAACTCTTAATATCAATATTACATCCACACATAAGGGTTTTCTCAAGATTTCCATTAATGCTCTAAAACTCCAAAGACTCCAAACCTCACCAGAACTTTAAGTTTCGCTTTCCAAAGTCTCAATACCATTATACACATCATGCTTGTTATTCCGTTCAATCATCCCTCCTTTTTGTTACCAACAATACTGGAGCTCTCTAAGACGACACACTTGATCTCACAATTCTCCTTTCCAGTAAATCTTCCAACTGCTCTATCAGTCCGGGTACTTCTAATGCTAACATCCAATATTCTATCCGGAAATACATCTGAAAATCACGCACAACTGGCAGCCCATCATTGTGGCCTTTCTGTCAATTTCTAGAAAACTATCATCACAAACATAACAACATCTTAGTCTCATCTCCTAAGAGTTTTTCTACTTACTTAGCAGATATAAACCTCAACTATTCGCCTTCGTCCAATTTAAGTTCACACTCTACTCTCTGAGAACAACCATTAGTAATACCCAATCATTCTCCCTCAGAGACATTCCAACTTGACCAACATACAAAAACCTCAAATCCGCCTCACCTTCAGATATAAAAATCTTCATCGACTCATCAAAACAATCTGTACTCACTGGCTTAGCTCCAAACGATCACAAAACATACTATCAAAGCCAGAAAGACACGTCTATTCCATCCAACATAATTCCGTCTACTATCAACAAGAGATTAAGAGTGATCAGGTCCTCAATTTGTCAATAGACAGCCGACAATCATGATGGGGCATAAACTGTCTTTACCAAACTATAATAGCATTTCTTGCATCTTGTGCACAAACTACCTAAGGCACTAATCCTTAGTTGACATAAACCTTACCTCCGCATTCCCTCCGGAACCGGGAACAACACTGTCTAAACAACACTTACAATCTTGCAACCAACGACACACAAACGAAGCAACTAGGAAAAGTACAAGCTTCTCCCCCACTTATCTCATTCTCAATCCTGAAGACAAAAGATTAGAAAACCAGAAAGCACTGATAGTGTTTCACACACATATCACGTACTAAGGGACAAACAACATCGACAGTATTCAACTGTCACACCAACTGACTCAACAACTTGGCCGGACGGACCGACCTGCTCTGATACCACTAATGTAACACCCCAATTCCCATCGCGGATGATTAATACATAAATAAATCAGAGTAAATAAAAATTTATTTCTTAGACAGAAACAAGGATACCACATTTAAAGAATGAAAATAAAATCCCTGCTCATAAATTTGATACATAACACAAAATGGAATAAACATAAAAGGGAAACTTTTTCCAACAAAGGGAAAGTTCAACTATGGAATAAAGCGGAAAGATCCATAACTGACTTGTTTTACAAAATAAATTGCTTTACAACATCAAAATATTCATACAAAGTTAATACAAAATAGATCCAATAAATGTATTCATATATAACAAAAGCGTTCCCCGACTCCCGTGTTACGTATCAGAGTAGACAGACCGACAAAAGGATGGAGAACTAATCTTCACAAAAGCCTCCAAGACACTAATATGCAATTGCCTCATAGAGCAACAAACCACAGCAGAAGGGTGAGAAATAACAACTAAATCAAGATTGCATAATAATATGCAAACACATATAAATTCACATGCATAATTATTCTCACCACAAGCATCACATATTAATACATATAGCATGCCACATATACATAACATATATCTAATAATCCAACAACATAGCATATATCAATTATCCAACATAATCACATATTCACACATAATGCATACCAAAGTTATGACATATGGAAACACACCACCACATCACATAGCATATGTCTATACACAAAACATATTATCCACAACCAATGCATTTATCACGAATGCATATCAAATCACTAATGCTATCACGAGCTCAACTCATAATCAATTAATTCACAATTTCCCACACATAATCAATCCATTCACAAATTCCCACACATAATCAATCCATTCATGATTTATGCAAATGCACAGAGACTGACACAACGACTCTATGCAATGCAATGCGGTACCATTCCATCCATCATCTCATCATTAATTCACTCAGGAATTGTTGGAATCATCGCTTGTTACTTAGTGTAACTCCCCGCCGGGAAAACGATGTTCCCCATCGCTTTAGGTCCTCTTTGTATAAGGCACGCGACGTTTATGGATCGCTTTAGGTCCTCTTTGTATAAGGCACACGATCTGATCGCTTTAGGTCCTCCTTGTATAAGGCACATGATCGTCTATAACGTCGCTTTAGGTCCTCTTTGTATAAGGCACACGGCCCTTATAGCATATTCCCTCTGGAATCGTTTCGTCGCTCACACCCACTAGGGCACACGACATCACAAGAATGCATATCATGATGCTTGGCATACAATAACTCATGACAATCAAATACATATACAACCATGTGAACCATCTCAACATCAACAATCATGCATTGCAATCAAACCCAAAACAATGCATTTCATCATAATCCACAAACCACAACAATTAGCATTTTAGCATATACCCTCATATCAATTCACATCAAGAATTACTCACCATCAACCACAAAAATTACAACAACTTATCACATGCTTCAACATCATATAAACCACAAGAATCCCACAAAACCTCATAACAACATATATTGATATTCAATCAAACAATGTATTTTACCACACAACAACATCATTATCACATGCATCAACATCATATAAACCACATAAAAGCTCCACGTTATATAACAACAGCACAACACACTGTAAAACACCAACCGCACGCATTTAACGCGATAAAAACCCGACAACACGACTATTTCTCAAAAACACGAATTAATTAAATCATATTTTACCCCCCAAAGCATTTTTAATAGAAATAATATTTCATTAGCTTTCCAACGCTTTGAACGGGGGTCAAAACGGACTTACGGTTCAAAAGTTATGAATTTTTGAAGTTTCGGAAATTTTTCATTTTTGCCCAGACCGCGCTGAGCGCGCAGACACCCACGCTAACCGCGCTACCTTCGGAGACTCGGCGGAATTTGGCCTTAAAAACACCATCGGAAGACTTCCGGACATCCGTTTTCGATTCCGTAAAAAGCTGCGATCTCAGAATTCGACATACTACAATATTTTCACCATTAAAAAGCCATCCAACACATTTTCCAGTTTTGAAATATTTTGAAACATAATTTTATCAAATGAATAAACTTCCGAACTCGATCCAATCCACATGAAAACACTTCACAAGCAATCCCAATTAATTCTTATCCTTGCCCGACTATACTACGCGTATTATTCCACATTTCAACCGTCCAAACATTAATTCACCCAAAATCGCCATTTTATCAAATATGCAAAAGTTATGAAATCAACCAAAATTCAATCAAACGAACTTAACCAATCACGGCCTAACATCACTCGACTAAACCACGCGATCTATTCCGACTTTCGATCGTGAAAACATCGATTCCCACTCATTGTTCATAAATCCAACCTAATTGAAAACTAGAAGAAAATAACCAAAACAATCCAAGAAAACATACACATATACATATACAAGCAAGATATAATCGAAACTTCTCACCATTACCCGATTATTCGCGATTGAAACGGAGTTTCTTCATTTTTTCCTCTTTCTCCTCTTCTCACTTTTTCCTTCTCTTCTCTTTCTCTTCTTTCCCTTTTCTTTCTTTTCTTTTCCTTTCTCTCTTTTTCTCTCTATTCTCTATTTATATAAATATCTAACTTATCAATTGACCATTTTTCCCTTACGCTCAAATATCTCCCTAACGCTCTCAAAATGCGATAAAACATAAACAGCGATGAAATATATTTCGGGAAATAAAAGTTGAAAAGAAATTATAATTTATTGCAAATATTTTACCTATCAGGGAAATTAACCAATTAACTCAATTAGCAGGTAAAATACAATAAATTCACACATTTCACAAAATTCACATAAATGAAATAAATAAATACAATTAAACAAATCGGGGCGTTACAACTCTTCCCCACATAGACATTTTCGTCCTCGAAAATATAACTGAGACGAACAACTCTGGATACGATTATCACATCTGACTAACCAACTAACATGCCAACACTCGGCACACCACGAATAACACAAACTGACAAACCACCCTGCTAACAGCAGCTACAACAACGACACGACAATGACGACAACTACAACGACAAGATGCAAAGCCCATACAATGCACTTGATGACTAACTCACGACTCAAGAAAACCATGTTACCAACACCCAGGTAACACTCCCCTAATCTCCCACATAAGGATTAACCACACGCACTCGAACCAACACCATGAAAATGAGGCAACAAAAAAAAAGAACCTAAAGTCCCACGTCACAACATCGTCTCAACAACATCAACAAAACCAGAATACCAAACATAACATCAATACAACAACGTTGTGATTTACCCACCAAACATGTAACTAATACATCCATTTACATATTAGTACATGATTAATATTGGAACCTTCCACCTATCACTTCCATTATAGAACATCCCACGGTCTCATCCTTCCTACCGTTTTCCACTGTTCAACCTTTGAACTCTATCAAGTCACACACCAGACACAAGTCTCTGAACTGCTCAAATAATTCTAACTCCCTGCCCATCAAAACAGACATGTATAAAAACTTTCGAATTAACTCATCGGGCACGACATTAACTTTACCAATAGAATAATTCCAGCTAAAGTCATAACTCATCACAAATTCCAAACCATCCTCGCTGCTGCATACTATATTCCTTCCAACCAAACAGGTACTCACTATTCTTGTGATTACTAAACACTTCGAACCCATAACCATAAAGATAATACCTCCAAATTTTCCAACATAATACACCACAACCAATTCCAAATCCTGAATAATATAGATCCTTTTATGAATCCTCAATTGTTGTAAAGCATAAGCTACGACTTTACCCTCTTGTATTAACACACTGACTAAACTCATCAAAGACACCTCACAATACCTCACAAATGGTTTATTAGGATCACAGAAATAAAACTGGAGCCGTAGACAAATTCTACTTTAACCCTCTCAAACTTTCCTCACAATGAACATCCAAAGCAAACGACTTACCCTTTGCAAGTCAACTGTCGTAACGAAAATGCTAACTTAGAAAAGCCTTCCTTAACCTCCGATAATAACCAACTAAAGTCCAAAAAGACTCTAATCTCCTTAACCGACTTCGGAGCCTCTCATGTAGAACTACATCCATTTTCGATGGATCCATAACAATACCATCATCTGAAATAACATATCCAAGAAAACTAAATTTTTTCAACCAAAATTCTCACTTGAATAGCTTAGCATAACACTTTGTCTCTTTTCAACACTTGTAATTCAATTCTCAAACACTCTACCTGTTCTTCCTCTGAGTTTATAACAGATCCGAATATCCTCAATTAAAACCACTACGAACTTATCCAAATTCACGACACAATCAAATCGGCCACTAAATCTCAATACCATTTTTATAAGAAAGAACATCTCAATCCGAGTTACGAATCAAAAGTTATGGATTTTAGAAACAAAAACAGTTTTTTTTTTGCTCCAGGTCGCGGTAAGCGGGTTCCACCCCGTGCTGAGCGTGCTCCTCACTGCCTGGAGAGGATGCAAATTCTCCAGACCGCGCTAAGCGGGCGTCTGTGCGCTAAGCGCGCACTGCGATATTCAGAAAAATAAACCCTTCGACCTTCCTTCCTAAAATTCACCATTTTCATCTCAAATCAATTCCAAACAGCAAAACAAGTATCAACAACCAACCAAAAAGAACTCTTAATATCAATATTACATCCACACATAAGGCTTTTCTCAAGATTTCCATTAATGCTCTAAAACTCCAAAGACTCCAAACCTCACCAGAACTCTAAGTTTCGCTTTCCAAAGTCTCAATACCATTATACACATCATGCTTGTTATTCCGTTCAATCACCCCTCCTTTTTGTTACCAACAATACTGGAGCTCTCCAACACGACACACTTGACCTCACAATTCTCCTTTCATGTAAATCTTCCAACTGCTCGATCAGTCTGGGTACTTCTAATGCTAACATCCAATATTCCATCCGGAAATACATTTGAAAATCACGCACAACTGGCAGCCCATCACTGTGGCCTTTCTGTCAATTTCTAGAAAACTATCATCACAAACATAACAATATTTTAGTCTCATCTCCTAAGAGTTTTTCTACTTACTTAGCATATATAAACCTCAATTATTCGCCTTCGTCCAATTTAAGTTCACACTCTACTCTCTGAGAACAACCATTAGTAATACCCAATCATTCTCCCTCAGAGACATTCCAACTTGACCAACGTACAAAAACCTCAAATCCGCCTCACCTTCAGATATAAAAATCTTCATCGACTCGTCAAAACAATCTGTACTCACAGGCTTAGCTTCAAACGATTCACGAAACATACTATCAAAGCTGGAAAGACACGTCTATTCCATCCAACATAATTCCGTCTACTATCAACAAGAGATTAAGGTTGATCAGGTCCTCAATTTGTCAATAGACAGCCGACAATCATGATGGGGCATAAACCGTCTTTACCAAACTATAATAGCATTTCTTGCATCTTGTGCACAAACTACCTAAGGCACAAATCCTTAGTCGACATAAACCTTACCTCCGCATTCCCTCCTGAACCGGGATTAACACTGTCCAAACAACACTTACACTCTTGCAACCAACGACACACAAACGAAGCAACTTGGAGGAGTACAAGCTTCTCCCCCACTTATCTCATTCTCAATCCTGAAGACAAAATATTAGAAAACCAGAAAGCACTGATAGTGTTTCACATACATATCACGTACTAAGGGACAAACAACATCGACAGTATTCAATTGTCACACCAACTGACTCAACAACTTGGTCGGACGGACCGACCTGCTCTGATACCACTAATGTAACACCCCAATTCCCATCGCGGATAATTAATACATAAATTAATCAGAGTAAATAAAATTTATTTCTTAGACAGAAACAAGGATGCCACATTTAAAGAACGAAAACACAATCCCTTCTCATAAATTTGATACATAACACAAAATGGAATAAACATAAAAGGGAAACTTTTTCCAACAAAGGGAAAGTTCAATTATGGAATAAAGCAGAAAGATCCATAACTGACTTGTTTTACAAAATAAATTGTTTTATAACATCAAAATATTCATACAAAGTTAATACAAAATAGATCCAACAAATGTATTCATATATAACAAAAGCGTTCCCCGACTCCCGTGTTACGTATCAGAGCAGACAGACCGACAAAAGGATGGAGAACTAATCTTCACAAAAGCCTCCAAGACACTAATCTGTAATTGCCTCATAGAGCAATAAACCACAGCAGAAGGGTGAGAAATAACAACTAAATCAAGATTGCATAATAATATGCAAACACATATAAATTCACATGCATAATTATTCTCACCACAAGCATCACATATTAATACATATAGCATGCCACATATACATAACATATATCTAATAATCCAACAACATAACATATATCAATTATCCAACATAATCACATATTCACACATAATGCATACCAAAGTTATGACATATGGAAACACACCACCACATCACATAGCATATGTCTATACACAAAACATATTATCCACAACCAATGCATTTATCACGAATGCATATCAAATCACCAATGCTAACACGAGCTCAACACATAATCAATCAATTCACAATTTCCCACACATAATCAATCCATTCACAAATTCCCACACATAATCAATCCATTCATGATTTATACAAATGCACAGAGACCGACACAGCGACTCTATGCAATGCAATGCGGTACCATTCCATCCATCATCTCATCATTAATTCACTCAGGAATTGTTGGAATCATCGCTTGTTACTTAGTGTAACTCCCCGTCGGGAAAACGATGTTCCCTGTCGCTTTAGGTCCTCTTTGTATAAGTCACACGATGTTTATGGATCGCTTTAGGTCCTCTTTGTATAAGGTACACGATTTGGTCACTTTAGGTCCTCTTTCTATAAGGCACACAATCGTCTATAACGTCGCTTTAGGTCCTCTTTGTATAAGGCACACGGCCGTTATAGCATATTCCCTCTGGAATCGTTTCGTTGCTCACACCCACTAGGGCACACGACATCACAAGAATGCATATCATGATGCTTGGCATACAATGACTCATGACAATCAAATGCATATACAACCATGTGAACCATCTCAACATCAACAATCATGCATTACAATCAAACCCAAAACAATGCATTTCATCATAATCCACAAACCACAACAATTAGTATTTTAGCATATACCCTCATATCAATTCACATCAAAAATTACTCACCATCAACCACAAAAATTACAACAACTTATCACATGCTTCAACATCATATAAACCACAACAATCCCACAAAACCTCATAACAACATACATTGATATTCAATCAAACAATGTATTTTACCACACAACAACATCATTATCACATGCATCAACATCATATAAACCACATAAAAGCTCCACGTTATATAACAATAACACAACACACTGTAAAACACCAACCGCACGCATTTAACGCGATAAAAACCCGACAACACAACTATTTCTCAAAAACACGAATTAATTAAATCATCGTTTACCCTCCAAACCATTTTTAATAGAAATAATATTTCATTAGCTTTCCAACGCTTCGAACGGGGGTCAAAACGGACTTACGGTTCAAAAGTTATGAATTTTTGGAGTTTCGGAAATTTTTCATTTTTGCCCAGACCGCGCTGAGCGCGCAGACACCCGCGCTAAGGGCGCTACCTACAGAGACTCGGCGGAATTTGGCCTTAAAAACACCATCGGAAGACTTCCGGACATCCGTTTTCGATTCCGTAAAAAGCTCCGATCTCAGAATTCGACGTACTACAATATTTTCACCATTAAAAAGCCATCCACCACATTTTCCAGTTTTGAAATATTTTGAAACATAATTTTATCAAATGAATCAACTTCTAAACTCGATCCAATCCACACGAAAACACTCCACAAGCAATCCCAATTAATTCTTATCCTTACCCGACTATACTACGCGAATTATTCCACATTTCAACCGTCCAAACATTAATTCACCCAAAATCGCCATTTTATCAACTATGCAAAAGTTATGAAATCAACCAAAATTCAATCAAACGAACTTAACCAATAACGGCCTAACATCACTCGACTAAACCACGTGATCTATTTCGACTTTCGACCGTGAAAACATCGATTCCCACTCATTGTTCATAAATCCAACCTAATTGAAAACTAGAAGAAAATAACCAAAACAATCCAAGAAAACATACACATATACATATACAAGCAAGATATAATCGAAACTTCTCACCCTTACCCGATTATTCGCGATTGAAACGGAGTTTCTTCATTTTTTCCTCTTTCTCTTCTTCTCTCTTTTTCCTTCTCTTCTCTTTCTCTTCTTTCCCTTTTCTTTCTTTTCCTTTCTCTCTTTTTCTCTCTATTCTTTATTTATATAAATATCTAATTTATCAATTGACCATTTTGCCCTTACGCTCAAATATCTCCTAAACGCTCTCAAAATGCGATAAAACATAAACAGTGATGAAATATATTTCGGGAAATAAAAGTTGAAAAGAAATTATAATTTATTGCAAATATTTTACCTATCAGGGAAATTAACCAATTAACTCAATTAGCAGGTAAATCACAATAATTCACACATTTCACAAAATTCACATAAATGAAATAAATAAATACAATTAAACAAACCGGGGCGTTACAAAGTTGGGAATGTTGAAGTTGACGAGTGGTATTCTGGAAGAAATCCGAATGGGACAGCAATCTGACTTAAAGTTGGTTGACCAGTTGACTTTGATTAACCAAGGTAGCAGAGGAGAATTCTGGATTGATGAGAATGGTGTAATGAGATTTTGGGATAGAGTGTGTGTTCCAGAAGCTCCGGAAATCAAGAAGAGTATTTTAGAAGAAGGGAATCGAAGTGGGTTGAGTATTCATCCCGGTGCTACGAAGATGTATCAGGATCTAAAAAAGTTATTTTGGTGGCCAGGTATTAAGAAGGATGTTGCAGAGTTTGTTTATGTGTGTTTGACTTGCCAGAAGTCGAAGGTTGAGCATCAAAAGCCTTTAGGTATGATGCAACCGTTGAGTATTCCAGAGTGGAAATGAGATAGTATTTCCATGGATTTTGTGTTGGGGTTGCCGAGGACTGCTAAGGGAAATGATTCAATTTGGGTGATTGTGGATAGATTAACTAAGTCGGCTCATTTCTTGCCGATGAAGATTAATCATTCTATGCAGAAGTTAGCCGAGATGTATACTGAGGAGATCGTGAAGTTGCATGGGATACCTTCGAGTATTGTGTCGGATAGAGATCCGAGATTTACATCGAGGTTCTAGAAGAGTTTGCAAGATGCCTTGGGTACTAAATTGAGGATGAGTTCTGCCTACCATCCACAGACGGACGGTCAGACAGAAAAAACTATCCAATCTTTAGAGGATTTATTGAGGGCTTGTGTGTTGGATCATGGAGGATCGTGGGATAGCCATTTACCATTGATTGAGTTCATGTACAATAATAGTTTTCATGCTAGTATTGGAATGGCGCCCTATGAGGCTTTGTATGGGAGAAGGTGTAGAACTCCTTTGTGTTGGTATGAGTCGGGCGAGAGTGCTGTACTCGGACCTGAGATTGTGCAAGAGACGACTGAGAAGATTAGGACGATACAAGAAAGGATGAAAACTTCGCAGAGTCGTCAGAAGAGTTATCATGATAAGAGGAGGAAAACACTTAAATTCCAAGAGGGAGATCATGTGTTTTTGAGAGTGACGACAGTGACTGGTGTGGGTCGAGCTTTGAAGTCTAGGAAGCTTACTCCACGTTTTGTTAGTCCTTATCAGATATCGCAGAGGATAGGAGAGGTAGCCTATCGAATTGCATTACCACCGTCACTTGCGAATTTGCATGACGTGTTCCACGTGTCCCAGTTAAGGAAGTACATCCCAGATCAGCCGCATGTGATTCAGATGGATGATGTACAAGTTAGGGATAATCAGACTGTGGAAGCATTGCCTGTGCGTGTTGATAGTCGAGAGATGAAGCACTTGCGGGGTAAAGACATAGCTTTGGTGAAGGTGTTGTGGGGTGGACCAGCTGGCGGGAGTTGGACTTGGGAACGTGAAGATCAGATGAGGGAGTCGTATCCGACTCTATTTTCTTGAGGTAATTTTCGAGGGCGAAAATTCTTTAAGTGGGGGAGAGTTGTAACGCCCCAAATTTCGTAAGAATATTTATTTAATTTATTTAAATATTATATTCATGGATTTCTGTGAATTTTGGTGATTCGTGTCGATGTCGGTGTTTTTATGAAGTTTTGGTTATTTAATTAAATAATAGTATGTAATATGAAATGTATTGTATTATTATTTATTTTAAATAATATTAGAGGAATTAAGGGCGAGATAGACATTTGAAGAGAATTAGTGAGGGCATTATGGAGAAAGCCCAATTTTGAGGCCCTAGGGTTAGAGTGAATATAAAAGGAGGATTTTGAGAATAGGGTTCTTTTTCGTTAGAATGTGAAAAGAAGGAAAGAAGGAGAGCTCTGAGGAAAAAGGGAAAGGAGAGGATTTTCGTGAAGGGTTCCAAAGGCTCAAGAGAGAACACATCGGATCGACAATCTAAGGTATGGAGAGTAATTGCCTTTCATTGTTTTCATTATAGGATTCGATGTGATTGAAGTGGATTTTGGGGATTTTGGGGTTTTTGAAGGGTCTATGAGTTATTGATGATTTTGAGGGTATTTTGTGAATCGATTAATAAAATTTGAATTTAATCGGATAAAAATAGATCGTGGGGTTGATTTCCCTGTTGATGTTGTTGACTTTGTGGCGAAAGCGATTTAGGGAGTTTATAGGAAGCTTGAGAGTTTTGAAGGTTTAGGGAAATTAAGGTTTCCCGTAGTGTCCTGAATCGACCTAATAGACTTAGGTTTTTGGCCTTTAATTTCTGTGATGCATTAGAACTGTTATAAGGATGTTTCTGGGTCATTTGGGGCTGCAATTACAGGTAACTTTGAGGTTGGGAAGTTACTGATGCGTAGCAGCGATTTGCTATAATTGCAGGTTCGCTAAGCGAACCATTGCTTCACCAGGCGAATGTTCGCCAAGGTTCGCTAAGCGAGCGGCGCAACGAATGCGCGATAACCTGAGAGTGGGAACTGAGATGATTCTGGAGGAGAATTGGGGATTCACTGGGAGTCTCGCTAGGCGAATGAATCAACGAGTAGCTTCGCCCGACGAACAAAACAGTGATTATGACAGATACTGGGTTCTGGTGTCTTGGTGTGGTGTCTGTGGGGTTCGCTGGCCGCTTCGCTAAGCAAAGGTTGTAGCGAACAGGTTCGCCTAGCGAATCCTGGAGCGAACATCTGCTGTTCTTGAATTTTGTTTGTGCTGCTGTGCTATTTTTGATGTATTGATGCTGTGATTTATATGATGATTTACCATGATGTTTTTGATGATATTGAGGTGATTAATTGTGATGTTTTGATGAGTTTATGAGAACATGATTTATGTGAAAATTGATGAATGATGATGCACATAATGATGTTTATTGATGATGATGATGATGATTAGTGATGTTGTGTATCATACATTCATATGCATATTCTGTGACGACGCTTCATTCCCATTATGCGGATATGAGGTAATTATGACGTGCTCCGGTTCCAATTACGGAATCGATCCTATTGACGGGGATCTTTGGAGGGGTGATGGCCTAGTGTCCATCGATTATGATGATTGGTACCACATGCATGAGTCTTGTTGTGCATTGCATTTTATGTGGCATTGGTGTGATTGTGATATAGTGCTTCCTGATGTTTTTCCTTTATGATGCCTGTTGATGTTGTATTTATGAAGATAATGCCATTTTATGCATATCTTGTTTTATAATGATTATTATGAATTGTGATTACTCACCCTGTTTGTTTGAATGTTGCCTCCACGTGGCTAACGTGCAGGTGATCAGGTTTAGCTGTGGATGCTTTTTGAGGACCTTGAAGTTATTTTGCTTTTGGTCGATTTAGAGGGTCTTGCTCTGATAGTGTAACATCGGGTTGGGGTCCTTTGAGTCGAACTATGTTGTTTCCTTATTTTTGTTGTCATTGATGATATGGTTTTATTTTGATTATTACGATGTTTGTTGAAAACCTTTTAATTGAGAATTTTGAGTTCAGCTGCCATGTGAAGGCTTTTGTGAAATTTTGAGAAAAACCCTTTGTTTACAGGGCAAGTGTGTTATTACGATTTTTAATGAGAAATGTGCACCCTTTGAGGTGATTTTTGATGCTTTACTCTGATATTTGAGTTGTTTCTGTTGCAACATTATGGGGGTAGAAAAGGGTGTTACACTGTCCCTTGGTATGCACACCATATACCAATGTCCTTCTCATTTACTACAAATGGCCATGCAAACACTAGCATAATACATGCACCATGTTACTTACCCCATGTGCCATGAAAGAGAAAGAAATAAACTTAACCAGCAAGAATCATGTTGTACCAACCATCAACACTTCATCATATCATCATTACCACTAATCATCATGCCATAACAAATCCATAACCCGTGTGCAACAAAACATAACTCTCATTTTGCAATTTTCACCAAACCTTGCTTAACTAACAATTAACCATACTTACAACTGTTAACCAACTTGATTAACACTTTAACCAATGCACTAAGCATCCATATAAAAACCTCTTAACCCTCTAACTAAGTTAGTTACTCCACATTTTCACAAAATTGATCAGAAAATCATATTTCACACCCTCACATTCAGATCATCGAATCTCTCTCTACTTGGAGTTTTTGCCCAAAATCTCTCCACAATCTTCATCTACCTATGGGATTCGCGTCTGTACGCAACAATTATCATCTGGAATCACCATAGCCTCACCTAAAGCTTCATCAAAGTCCTTCATCAAGCTATTTTTTTCAAGAACCAAGGGTTTTTCAGGCATTTATTTTGCCTTCATCATAGCTCCCAAGGTTGATCAGAAGATAGCAGGAAGTATTAGGGTTTCTGGAGTGTGGAGAGTGAAGCTCAAAACAGGTTTGAATCTTGAATTTCAGAATCATCATAGAACTAGTATATGGACTAGAATCGTGTAGTTAGGCTTGCATCTGAAGTCCTCTAAATGGAGGCAATGGTTTTGGCTAGAAACTAGGGCATTTTGTGATATTTTGAATTTTTCAGATCTAAGTTATTCGCGTCGTATCTCACCATTGAGTGATCTTTTGAATAAACTAAAGTTAGATTTGGAATCTACGTGGAAAACTGAGCAGGGTAGTGTCATGCTTTTTCGTTTCTGGTTGTTTCCGCCGCCGGCCATGGTCGCGTCCCACCGGAGAAGATGACCGGAAGTCTTCTCCGGCCACCTGCAAACAACCCCTAGTCAATAGTCAATTACGCGTGTATTTATGTGATTCTTATATGTAATACTCATTGCCAGCATGTACATCAGCCATTCCCGCGTGTGAAGTGTTTTTGAAAACAGCCAATGAAAACCCCACAACCCATTAATGAAGGCCACTTCATTCCCCCACGTGACCAATTCCATTTCTTTGTTTTTTTATTTTTCTGAATAAATAAATAACATTAGGGAAATCAGAACAAGATGATTTTTGTAGTCTGAGCCCTCATGCACGCTGCTAAGTGCGCCCCTCATCCTGGCCCATGATGTTTTCTGAACTGAGGAAATGTTATGGCTACACCCTCCCTTGTATTATTGTGTATTTTTTATTTCTTTTTGATACACGTATCAATTTCAATATTAAAAATAGTTTTAGGGGCATAAAATTCTGAATAAATTCATGTATGATCTTGAGGACTTTAATTAATTTTTAATAATTTTTATTTTTAGCTTTGATTAAATTTGATATTTTTTATTAATTTCTTATTAGAATGTGTTCACATTGACATACCTAATGCCTAAAACCTTGAAAAAGGACTTTCCCTTAATAGTTTTGATCCAAATTTTTGTGTGCACTTTGAAACTTCATAATAGGACCCTTATATGTTCCATTGGTATTTTGGTCATGATTTTTGAGTCACTTTTCAAATGATTTTTGGTGACTTGTGTTGAGGGATCCCTAATTGTGACTTGCCTAATGTTTGCAATTGTTTGAGCACCTTTGGTGCATGTTTTTGAGCCAATATTTTGAAAATGATTAGATAATGACATTAAAATTACATGACTAATTTTCCATAAATTTCCAAAGCTTTCATCCATTTTTCTTTGATATTCCATTTCATGCTTAACATTTTGATGTATGCTAGAATTAGGGTTAAACTCAATGACCATATGTGACGTCTCTTGAGCTAACTTTCTTGACTTGTTTGAGCATATTCATAATGTAATTTTGTATGCCTTTGTAATCCTTGGATGTTGCTTTTTATCATGACTCACATGATTCATTTGAACCCTAAATTGCTTACCTGGTCTTACTCAATGCTTGCTTAGGTGCTTTTGTTTGATGATGCATTTATGCAACCCTCTTTGGGATATTTTTGTTCATAATTTCACATATTGTTTAGCATGAATTAGAGCCTGTTAACATTATTTTATAGGTCATTTCACATGCTCCTAATTGATGTTATGCTTTCACAAGTTTTAACATGAATAAGCATTCAACTTTGTTGCCTTGCACTTGAACTTTAGGGTGATTTATTTGGCCAATGCTTTTGATATTCAAATGTGCAATTTCACATGTAATTTACCACTTCCCTATATGTGTGAATACTTGATTCACTTGACCTTGGCTTTGCTTTTACATGCCTGAACTTATTTTGCTTCTAGTGGAAGATTAAGCTGATTTTGACCACTACTTGTGATATATTTTTAGAACATGTTGCCATGATGATCTTGTGGAATGTAGATATTCATTTTGAATATGGATAACATGTGTACATTAGAATTAGCATGGGGTGGAACTTTCTCATCCCATTCATTAGTTCTTTGGTGTGCTCTAAGTAAGACTACTTTTGTGTGAATATAAACATGATTTGTGCATCAACTTTGACCACCTCCTTAACATGAATTTTTGTGACAATTTGAGATACTTTTAGACATTCACCATATGCTTTAGCTTCTGACCTAATTCATTCAAATGCCAATCTCATGCTTGCTTACCATTGTATGTTCATATATGATTGATGCACCTTAAGTATGACATCTTTGTGTACAACTTTCAAACCTTGTGAACATGACTCGATGTGAACTTAATGACCATTCCTTGAAATTTAAAACATGACTTTGCATTGATTATGACATGAAATGTTACTTCCCCATGAGGTTTTCATCCTTTGAGTTAACTTGTTTGAGCTTTTAAAGTGCAACTTACAAGAATATTGTGTTGACTTTTTGTTTGAGTTAAGATATGCTACATGACTTGATTTCTTTTGACTCCTTTTAGGACATTAACATATATAGGATATAGTAGGTTTAGATAATGCCCCTTGTAGGTTCATACACCTTTAGGAATCCTTCTCATTGCTTATTGTTTGACTTTACTCCTAGATTAGAATTAGGACATTTGCTTGTGTACTAGTGCATAGTTTTGCATTTTACTTTCAACTATTCAATAGTTGAGCTTGGCTTAGAGTTGGTAAGTACTTATGATACCTTAACTTAATGTTTACACTTAAATGACTTCTATTTTATCTCACTTCTCATTTACTTCTCTCTTTTGTGATTGAATCATCTAATGTTTAGTTGTGTATGAATCACATGATCCCTTAGGATTCCTAGTTCGACTTAATCTCCGATTAAGATTGAGGTAGGAGAGACATTAGGTTATCAATACAAGTATACTAACATAGGTTAAAATTCCCCCTAACCTCAACTATAGGGCCACCATTGCATGGCAACATATAGGATGGAGTTTCCCCTTAGAGTTTTCTCTCAACCTTTGAGTCTCTCTTCTCTCTCTCTCTAAAAGAAAAGTAAAAACACTTAATAAATATTGTATATGGAGTGTGCCACGAGCCTTATACACATGGGAAATGATTAGTGAAGGTCTACTTTACTGTTCTAAGATGATTTGCAAACGTTCCATTGGGAGCGACCTTGTAAAGTATTCGCTCCTATGTCATAGTCTTTAGCACGATACATATCATAAACAAGACGACAATGTCTTGGCGAGCAACCTTCCCCCAATAATCTCGTAGTCCTTCAAACTACGTTGACTCTGACTTTCCCACTCCCGAGGGAATACGTAGGCCTAGGACGATGATGTCCTATCGAATCACCTTTTCTTTTATTTCCTCATTTCTCCGTTCCCCGTTCCTTTTCCTTTCTAGTCAGCAGTCGAGCTTCAGATAACTACACCCTTTGATCAAAACAACAAGCATGGATCCCATCGAGTACGATGGACGTGAGGGATGCTAATACCTTTCTCTCACGTAACCGAATCTTGAACCCAGACTATGGTGTCGATGACCATGTATTTACCTTCTTTAGGTTTTCTTCGATCGTTTCCTTTCCCCTGCGTCGGGATAAATAATGTTCGGTGGCGACTCTTCTTTCTTTTCTGCCGGTTGATTTTCGCAGTTGCGACAGTTGGCAACTCTACTGGGGACTTTCTTATCCCTAAGCGAGTTAATGCTTGTGCTTATTTGTTTTTGGTTTTTGGGTGTTTATTTGTATGCATTATCTATTTTATATATGGCTTTTATTGCATGTTTATCACTCTTATCGCATTTACTTGCTTTGCATTCATTATTGCCATATATACTGGACTATGCTGGATTGCTGTTTTCTTTAGTGGGATGGGTGTTTTGAGAGATAAGCCCACTACTCAGGCTTGAGTGCACACACATGATTTAGAGTGGATAGTCGTGTCGCTCGCGTAGTGGTGACCACGTGTAGTGTTCACGAGACCCACAGCTAGACGAGGTTCCTCTATGAGATATCCGATACTGCATGTTGATGCAGGTCATCGGATGTTCCCATAGTGAGTTTTTGACTCTGGTGACCATTCTCGAGGACTCAGTTGAGGCACTCCTCCCAAGGGGCGATAATGTCAGACCAGAAATGGCAAACACATTACGCTTCTTGATCCGAGGACCTGAAGCTGGGAACTTGCTATAGGATGAACTTTTTAGGGGAATCAGTTGAGGCCTCCTCGATTGATGATGATTCCAAACCAGAAATGGTGAATGTATTATTATTTCTCGACCTGAGAGTCTGTGACACTGAGGATCCTTGGTTTTTTAGAACCCACATGTGAGAGGAGCTGGGTGTTTACAGGTTTGTAGGTAACCCTGCTTCCAACATACCTGGTTTTCTGGTATTCTTACAGAAGTGGACAGTTATTCCTATTATACTCAATCAGTTATTATTCACTCAGTTCTGCATAAACATTATTCACACAGTCCAACACATACACGTCCAGTTATATGTGGCACCTCTGATACCATGCATATGCATTGCATTTCACTTGCATCCCTAACATTCATGTTTTTTCATTTCCAGGTTTATATTTTACTTTTTATTCTGGTCAGTGGGCTTCTATAGGGATGGATACTGAGAAGAAGAAGAACATCATCATCTACAAGTTTCCAAAGCCAAGTCTAGACCCTCTTAATAGTATGAAGGCTATGGCTAATCCGGATGTGTTGGGAGCTTTCAAGGAAAAGTATGGGTGGATCTTATCTTTTGTTCATAACATCAGTGATTATGAATACAAAGGTCTTCACACTTTGATGCAATTCTATGATCCTCCTCTGAGATGTTTTGTATTTCCAAACTATTTGTTGGTCCCTACCCTGGAGGAGTATTCAAACATCTTAGGGATTTCTATCAAGGAAGGTGATCCGTTCTTCGGTTCCAAGAAAGACTCTGACTTCAGGGATGTGGCTAATGCTCTTTATTTGAGTGAATCAACCTTGGAAGCCAACATCGCCAGTAAAGGAGGTTTTCGGGGTTATCATCTGGGGTACTTGATGAAGAAAGCTCAAGAGGCTGCTGGAGATAAAAGATGGACTATTTTCAACGCAATATTAGCTCTCTGCGTATACAGTATTATTCTGTTTCCCAATGTGCCATACTTTGTCGATGTTGACGCCATCAGAATATTTACAACGCAGAATCCAGTGCCAACCTTATTGGGGATTTTTATCACTCGGTCCATAACAGAAATGAGAAGAGAAGAGGAATATTTGTTCACTGTTGTGCACCTCTCTTTTACAAATGGTTTGCGAACCGTCTGCCTCGTTCAGGCGCTTTTGTGGATTCCAAGGATTCACTGGAATGGTGTCAGCGATTGATGGGTTTTTCTGCCAAAGGTATTGTCTGGGTAGATCATGGGTTACTCTGCAAGGACATTATTCACAGTTGTTGTGAGTTCCCCAATGTTCCGTTGATAGGAAGAAAGGGGGGAATCAACTATAATCCCTCTTTGGCCATCAAACAGTTCGGGTACGCGCTGACAGGTCCACCCGTTATGAGGGATGTGGAGGAGTCCTTATATTTCCAACAACGGATGGTTTGGCAATAGCGCAGAAAGCTTCTGAAGCTTGGTTCATTGTACAGGAAAAAGGTAAAGGTGTTCTGGGAAAAGGCAACAACCGAACGTATCCTCCATATGAAGCCTGGATAAAGAAGAGGGTTGAAGACTTCTACTGGCCTTTTAATCTGGTACCACCTTTGTATCCTGAGATTGTGGAAGAAAGGACCACCGTTGCCATTGAAGAATTCAAAAAGCTGCAAGCTCTGGTGGACGAGCTCCGTGTAGAGAACTCCGACTTGAGTAGCCGCCTGCAAGATGCTTTTCATATCAATATGGGATTGGAATGTAAGGCTCAAGATGCAACGAAGCTGCTAGCATAGAAGGAGAAAGACTTTGCAGATAGAGCGCAATTTTTTCGGAAAGCTAGCATGGCTTCTGAATCCTCCGCCAAAGTCCTTAAGCAAACTAAGCAACTCCTGTCTGAGGAAAAGGTCAAGCTTGCTGACTCTCGGTAAATGTGGAACGAAGTCAGGGTTGAAAATGAGGAACTAAAGGAAGAACTCCAAAAGGCGAAGAGAGGCAAGAAGCACTTCTCTGACAAACTGAAGGAAGCTCGGAAGGAAATTGAAGAGCTCAAAATTTAAGTTGGGATCAAGAAGGCGAAGCTCGGAGATGTCTTTGGAGACGAAGATAGTGTAGAGCATATTGTCGTCAAGCTGAACCAAGATATTTGGAAAAGGAACAAGTTGATCAAAGGGCTGATAGAACGACCAACTCATCCTGACATCGAAGCCCTTCTCGTAGAAGTCAAGGCCAGTTTGTATGGACTAGGGGTTTGGAATTGGTCTGTCTCTGTATTTCTATATGTTGATCATTGTGATTACCATCAGGCTTGTTGATGGACTCCCCCTTGGTTGTATGAAACATGTTTGTATTACTTTGTAAAGTGTTATATGATGAGATGTTTGTTTCAAATATATTGTATTAGTGGTATTCTCAACAATGTTTGTCCAGCTATATTTTCTCCGCAGTATCTATCTGTTGCCATTACATATTCTCAACAACGTATCTGATCCCTCGCCCAATTAAAACTGGAATCAAAATATATATATACCGTGGAAATGATCAAACATGGCATATGTATGCATTCATACATTTCATTTTGCATAACAGGTGCTTATTTCTGGATTTCCTAACCTTGTTTAATTGACAGACAGGATTGCTGATTCTTATATCCATCGCTATTCAACGCGCCAAAATCAACATCAAGCTATGGAACAACTACAGGAAGAAATGGCTAAAATGAGGGCCCGTATGAACCAATTTATGGACCTAATGCAAGGAGTGGCTCAGGGCCAACAAGAGCTAAGGGAAATAGTGCAGAGATCCGAAGTTGAAGTTCTAAACACTGATAATCAGGTTGACCCTCCAGTTTGAGGTGGTATTCACGTCGGTGGGGTTAATGGTGGTATTCCTGTTGCTGGAGTTAATGGTGGTATTCCTGTTGCTGGAGCTGCTGGGGATGCTATCCCCATTCAAATTCTTGTTCCTCATATGAAGGACAATCACGAGGATCAGTTTTCTTTGATGAACGCAGATTTGGGAAGTAACAATGGTGACGGAGACTGGAGGTATCAATTGCTTGCTAAAAGGCTCAAGGCCGTAGAGTGTCAGAATAATAGGGGCATTGATGTAGCAGACATGGGGCTAGTTCAGGGAGTGAGGATTCCTCCCAAATTCAAGGCTCCATTTTTTGACAAATACAATGGTAACTCTTGCCCAAAAACTCATTTGCAAGCCTACTTTAGGAAGATATCTATTTATTCTAATGACGAAAAGCTATGGATGTACTTCTTCCAAGATAGCCTGTTTGGGACATCTCTAGAGTGGTATATAAAGCTTGAAAGAGCTCACGTCAGGAAATGGAAGGAGTTGGCAGAGGCATTTCTAAACAGTATTAGTATAACATCGATATGGCACCTAATCAGACTCAGCTGCAGAGCCAGACACAGAAAAGTAAGGAAAGTTTTAAAGAATACGCCCAGCGGTGGCGTGAGTTAGATGCACGGGTGCAACCACCGTTACTTGAAAGAGAAATGGCTGACATGTTCATGGGGACGTTGCAAGGTCCATTCCTAAAATTCCTGGCAGGGTGTTCGTCAACTGGTTTTTCTGATATTGTAGTTGCTGGGGAGAGGATTGAATATCTGATTAAGCTGGGTAAGATCCAAGATAGTATTGAGTCATCTTCTGGTGTGCGGAAACCTTTTGCGGGTGCGAGTAAAAAATTGGAGGGCGAAACTAATGCTATGTCTTCTTAGAAGAGTAGAAATAGAGGGTAGCAGACCCCATATCATCAGACTGCTGTTGTAACCATCCCCGTTGCTGCACCATAACAAAATCAGCAACAACAACAACAACAGGCTCCGAGACAAGCCTACCAACAGAGATAGAGAACGATTGACCGACACTTTGATCCATTGCCAATGTCCTATGCCATGTTACTTCCGCAATTACTGAAATTGAATCTGGTAGAACTCCGTACAATGGGTCCTCCTCTTAAAAAGCTCCCAACTGGGTATGATGCAAACGCGAGTTGTGACTTTCATTCCGGTGGCCCTGGACATACTATTGAAAGATGTAGAGCCTTTCATAACAAGGTTCAAGATCTAATCGACTCCAAATCTATCAATTTTGCTCCTCCCGCCGATCCAAATGTTATCCAGAATTCGATGCCTACCCACGGTGGGGCAACTGTCAATACTATTGAAGAAGACAATGGTCTGAGGTTGGTATCTGATGTTAGGGTTGTCAAGACGTCGCTGTTGGTCGTAAAGGACCGTCTCTTGAAAGGGGGTGTATTCCCTGGTTATGGTGTGGACTGTCTAGATTATTTGATTAGAGTGAATGGTTGTGATAAGTTGAGAAGTGGTATTCAGAATCTGATGAACGATGGGTGTTTGCAATTCAATCAAGTTTTCAGTGTTGATAATGATGTTTCGACCATTATCATCCCTTTCACGCCGGTGCAGATTCTAGTGCCAGCGAGGTGTAACACCCCCTTCTACACGCCAGGCTATTAAAGCGATAACAATTAATCAGAGTATAATTAACAATTCATGGCATAGACGAGAGCGTCACATCAAAAGGAATTAAAATCACGCAATAACCTGCTCATATAGATATGCAACAATTCAGGTAGCACATAACAAAGGAACTTAGTTCCTAACACCCACAATTCAGATACAGAATAAAAGCGGAAAATCTGTAACTGAATCTCATATATATACATCATAAAAAGTTTGTCTGTCATATACATATTCATACATGTACAATCCAAAATACGTGTATACATAATACAAATAATCACATAACGATCTCCCCGACTACCCGGTGCTACATATCAGAGTCGACCGACAAAAGAATGAAGACCTAAGCTTCACAAAAAGACCTCCAGCAATCTAATCTGCAATGCCTCATAGAGCATTAAAACAGCAGAAGGGTGAGAAACACAATCATAATATAATTGCATACCATTATATAATAACACCAAAATGCACATGTAAAATATTCTCACCACCACTTACACCATAATTCAATGATAATACAACACAATGCATATTTCATATATCCATCACCAAGGCATATCAATCATGTACAATACAATTATCACCAACATACACATATTTCCATTCATCAATGCCATTCACAATTCCACACAAAATCAATCCATTCATGATTTATGCAAATGCAAAGAGACCGACACACGACTCTATGCAAATGCAATGCGGTACCGTTCCATCCATCATCACATCATTAGTTCACTCAGGAACTATTGGAATCATCGCTTGTTACTTAGTGTAACTCCCCGTCGGGCAAACGATGTTCCCCGTCGCTTTAGGTCCTCTTGAAATAAGGCTCACGACGTTTATGGATAGCTTTAGGTCCTCTCGGTATAAGGCTCACGATCCGATCGCTTTAGGTCCTCTTTGTATAAGGCTCACGATCGTCTATAACCATCGCTTTAGGTTCTCTCGGTATAAGGCTCACGATGTTATAGCAGATTCCCTCTGGAATCGATTCGTCGCTCACACCCACTAGGGCACACGACATCACAAGAATGCATATCATGATGCTTGGCATACAATGACTCATAACATTCAAATGCACACATATATGCAACCATCTCAATCAACAATAATCATGCTTTACCATCAAGCCCAAAACAATGCATTTACATCATACAACAGCACACAAGTCATACCATATCTATCAAAGGCATATTGCATGATAACACATCAAATATACACAATTAAAATGGTACAAGTTGACAAAACGACACCTTTCCAAATTCCCGACATAATTTAATCGACCAACAATCTCAAAACCATTTTAATAAGAAATAACATGTCAAAAGCTTTCCAACGCATCAAACCGCGCCTCAAACCGATTTACGGATCAAAAGTTATAAAGAAAACAAATTGGGAAAAGCTGTCATGTTCGCAATGCGAAGCTCCTAGCGAGCCCTTCGCTCCCTCATTCGCAGTGCGAATACCCCAGCGAACCATGGCAGAAAGGAAAATAGCCTACAGTTTGCAGTGCGAGTCTCTGGCGAATGCCTAGCCAACACTGGTTCGCTGCCCCATTCGCAGTGCGAACGTCTGGCGAACCAAGTCAGAACTGAAATGAGGTAAAGTTCGCAGTGCGAGTCTCTGGCGAATGTTCGCCCTCATCTTCGCAGTGCGAATAGCCAGCGAATGCTCGCTTTCCCCTTCGCTAGGGGATTGGCAGTGCGAACCTGCAAATTCAGAAAAACCCAGCAGCGCTGTTATACCCCCAAAAGCATATTTTCCCCACCAACACATAGCAATCAGAACATAACCCAATCATGGTAACAAGTATTCTACAGCATTTACACCGATTTTCAACCGCGAAAACATCGATTTCTCTCTTCCAACCTAGAATCGAAAAGCTATAGAACACCACAAACATTCACACACACACATACATAATTATACACAAGCATAAGATAATCGAGTTTCGCACCCTTACCCAATTTAATCGTGTTTTTGAAAGTCTGTTGATCGATTTCTTAATCCACAAGTTTTTCTCTCTTTTCTTCTTTCTCCTCTCTTTCCTTCTTTCTCTTTTTCTTCTCTCCTTTTTCTTTCCTTACTATTTTTCTCTCTTTTTCTTTCTATTTATGTTTTCTAACTTAAGAAAATAAATGAAATGACCAAAATACCCCTATACTCAAATATCTTGCAAACGCTCCCAAAACGCGATAAAATATAATCACGACGAAAAATAATATATTTACCAAATAAAATTCAAAAATAAAATAATATAATAATAAAATAATCAAAACGACTCAATTAAATAAAACTAACTAAAACTGGGGTGTTACACGAGGCGGGCTCCTGTAACCATTACAGTGCCCGGACCGATCCTGTTTGAAAGTGAGAAGGCGATCCAGTGGTACTATGGTGCTGAGGTATACTATAATTGTCAAAAACAAGAAGTTGATACTCCGACTGTAATTGATCAGAAAGTTGATAATGTAGGCGTTGGTGGTTTTACTAGAAGTGGTAGGCTATTTGCGCCATAAACTCTTCGAAACGATAACGCAGATGCTTTGGCGAAGGCCAAAGGTAAGCAAGTGATGAATGAAGAGCCTGTGCAGACGGTAGATCCTGGACCATCTTTTGAGAATGATGTTGAGGAATTTATGGAGATTATCAAGAAAGGTGACTACAAGATTGTAGATCACCTTCATCAGACTCCGTCGAAGATATACATTTTGTCTCTGTTGTTGTGTTCCGAAGCGCACCATAATGCTTTGTTGAAAATTCTAAATGCGGCGTATGTGCCTTAGGAAATCTCCGTCAACCAACTAGAAGGTGTAATATCCAATGTTAATGCCAGCCGTGGGCTGGGTTTTATCGACTTTAATTTGACATCAAAGGGCCGAAAACACAATAAAGCGCTTCATATTTCTATGGAATGCAAAGGGGCTATTTTGTCTCACATGCTACCCAAAAAGGCACTAATCAAGCTGGACATTGAAGGAGTGGTACTCAGACCAAGTGACCTGGTGGTTCGAGCGTTTGACGGATTGAAGATATTAGTTTTTGGGGAAGTTGAATTACCTGTCAAGGTAGGACCCCAAGTTTTTAATACTACTTTTTACGTAATGGATATTCAACCTGCATATAGTTGCTTGCTAGGGCGCCCTTGGATTCATGGCGCTGGGGCTGTATCATCAACTCTTCATCAGAAGGTTAAGTTCGTTGTGGATGGACAAGTAGTCACCGTCTGTGGTGAAGTAGACATCTTTGTAAGCCACACGTCTTCCTTCAAGTATGTTGAGATAGACGGCAAAATCCATGAGACGTTGTGTCAGGCGTTTGAAACTGTGAATGTACAAGAAGTCTCTCCTTCATCAGGGAAGAAGCCGGGAGTCTCCATCATGTCTTACAAATAGGCCCAAGTAGTGGTACAGTCAGGCAACACAGGAGATTGGGGTCGAGTAATTGAAGCACCCGTCAAGGAAAATAGGTTTGGAATTGGTTATCGAAGACCAAAGGTTCAAGGCCGTCAAGGACCCATTACTTTCTCCAGTGCTGGAATTATTGATCCTGGGCTAATTTTTGCATTGAGCGACGAAGACGGAGACAGTGACTGTGACACCAGCAACTGGATATGCCCATATCTATCCCAGGTCAAGAGCTCAACAACTGGTCTTCTGAAGATTCCGTCCAAGTCATCTTCACGAAGAGTAATTTTCATTGTTTTCATGCTAAATCCTACGCTCTGCCCAAGACGTAGAGATTCATTGTAGGGCTTACATTGTTACATATTAAATTTTATCATTAATAAAGGATGTTTTTTTGCATTCAAATAGTGTGCTCTCTGTCTTTCTCTTTTTACTTTTTAATAATAAATAGAAATGTTTGTTTTTTGCACTCATAAAGCGTGAATAATCATTCATGCAGATGCATTTCACCGAATTTCATTGATAACGATTCTGCTATGGCTTATTATAACTTTGACAATCCAATTTACCAAGCCGAAGAGGATGGTCAGGAAGATTGTGAACTTCCTGAGGAATTAGCCAGGTTGTTGAAACAGGAGGAAAGAGTCATTCAGCCACATGAAGAGTCATTGGAAGTTATTAATCTGGAAACCGAGGACGCTAAGAAAGAAGTCAAGATTGGGGCTGCCCTAGATGAGAATGTGAAGAAAGGGTTGATTGAAATGTTGCATGAGTACGTTGACATCTTCGCTTGGTCGTATCAAGATATGCCAGGGCTTGACACAGATATTGTTATGCACAGATTGCCTCTCAAAGAGGGTTGTCCTCCCGTCAAGCAGAAGTGTCATACCCCAAATTTTGACCACCAAGATTTCACATCATTATGAGAATAATCACCACAATGTGGGTACACCATCATGCCTCATCAATCTCCTCAAAGATTGTTGAACATTCACTACAATCAAAGATTAGGGTTTTCATCCCTCTCAGGGCATTTAGACAAAAGATCAATCTAGAAAGAACTCGATCTTCAACTTGTCTAACATCTTAAACATCCAACTAAGGATCAAGAGGTCTCCCATATCAAAAATCAGGCATAAGTATGCAACATTACAAGAGGATCAAGCCTCAGGATCGCCAGTGTCACCAAATTAGGGTTTTTGTCGACCAGGGCCTCCAGATGAAAATTTTCATCGGGGCATGAGCCAATGCCTCAATATATGGTCCAATAAATTCAAAATAGTCTCAAGAGTCCATTCACAATGGTAAAATCACCTTGAGGGACCATTTATCAAAAAATCAGGAATTAGGGTTTTGACCTAATTCAACCCTTGAGTTAACTTGTAAATCAAGACATGACTTGAAGCTTCAAGATGAACTTCAAAGACCTTAAATACATTATATTGACATGTCTACATGATTTTATTGATTCAAAGAGCTCAAGTCATAAGCTACAAGAACTCAGATTCATCTGGTCACAAATTAGGGTTTTCTGAAGAAAAAGTCAACCCTATCATTGACTGTTGACCTACACTTGTTCTCAAACCTTGGGGAAGGGTCCAAGACATTCCTAAATACCTTTATAGGCCATCCATGAAGTTTAATTAGGTCTAAGTATTGATTTCATAGAGGAATCACAAAGTCAAAATTCATCTGCTGAAAAAGTCAACTGTACAAAATTCCAAGTTTGACTTTTTGAAATTTTGGTCAACCAAGGTTCCATTAACCCTAAAATCATGTTAATATGTGATTTGAATTATCAGTCATCAAGAAAAATCAAGAAAGGTGGGTTAACTTGTAAAAGGGGTAACCATAAAAAACTTAGAACTTTTCTAAGTTATGAAAAAAGTGGCTAGGGTACCAACTTCCAAGGATCATAACTTGAGATCCAAGCAACCATTTTAGGTGATACAAAGATGGATTTGTAGGTCTTGCTACACTCTACAAAAGCTTCAACTACATCAAACTTCAATTCCTCATGGATTTTAAGTTATGAAGTGATCAAAATGAGAAAAATGAAGAAAATGACATTTTTCAACACTTAGTGAAAATCTGCCTAAGTTAACAGCCTTAAACATCAATGTTCATGATGATTTTTCAATTGGATCCAAATAGTTTGTGAACAAACTATGATCACACATGTTTTGTATCATATGAGGGCTTTCTAAAAAGCACTAGAGTCTCTTATAACTCAACTTGAGCAAGGAGATATGATCCATTGAAAATGGCATTTTCCAACTGATTTTGGCAAGACTGATTTTAGGTCATTGATTAAATTTCTCATTTTTGTGCCATAACAAGTGTTGCTATCCATCTGAACACCTCAAGGGGGGACAAAGAGGGAACCAACACTGATCACCAAGCCTCACAAGTCCATGAAGCTATGTTTAGGCAAGACACACCTAAAATTCAAGATGCTTCAAATGGTCAATTTTGTTTCCAAGCATTTAACTGATACATAGAGGTGGCATTCATCAAGACAATGTTATCCAAGTTCAGTCAAGCCTTATCCCTACAACAAAGGACCACCGCCTGTGCGCTAACCTCAAGTTAATGGTAGGAGGAGACTTGAGATTCCAAAGTGATTCAATTGGACAATGAGCTGCTGCAGTTGCCATTCATTATTGCTTGCTAAATAAACTTGCTCTACTATAAATAGAGCTCATTTGTGATCAGTTTGAGTACACCAAAGGCCTATGACACTTGCCTTTCTCAAAATCACTCTCTCACTCACCAAAATGCCTTTCTTAGCAAGTCATTATCAAATTTTTCAGTAGAGAGTAATTCCATTCAAACCAATCACACACACACCTCATATACATCATATGTAAGCTGATCAAATACTAAAATAACATCTGGAACATCAGAATCACAAAGTGCTACCCCATCTGCTCAGATTTTTCACAAAGTTGCAGTTGAGATGCCATATTCAATTCCAGACCATTTCCAATCATTCTAAGCATTCAAACACACTTCATATGGTGTAGGGAAGCTGTTCAGATCATCAAAACTCATCTATAACATCTCCAACTCAAAAATCAGACTGCTCTTGCTGCACGACCTTCAAGTAAGCCTAAACTTGGTCATCTCTTGATTTATGCATATTTCCTCGCACAATACTTTTGCCAAACGTTCATAATCATGCATAGAATGTTTCCCCTCTATTAGTTGCCTTGTATGAATCGTGTATCAAAATTCTCAGCCTTCATGCACAATTTAGGGTTTTTGAGGTTTTGTCTTGATTTCTTATTCCATGTTTAAGATAAATGAAATTAAAGACCATAGACATGATCGTGAGTTGAAAACGAGCATATTGATATGTGGATTTCATGATTTCATCAAGTATTCAGTGAGATTGATGAGAAAACGCAAATCAGCCAAACCCAGAACACCCGCGTGTTCTTCATGTTTTCTTGGCGCCTTTTTAGAAGATTTAAATTTTTGAATTTTTGTGATTTTATTTAATTGATTCAAAAATTAATTTCTCTCTGAGTTTTAATGATTTTGAGTTGATTCTTTTTTTTAATAATTCACAAAAATGATAAAATATTTTATTTTACAAAAATTTCCCAAAAATATTATTTATTTCATATAATTGGTATTTTTGCAAAGAACTAATTTGTATTTATTTTTAAACATTTTAAAATTTCTTTTTCTCTTGATTTTCCAAACTCAAATGGTTTTTAATCATTTTATGGATAAAAACATGATTTTTGAAACATTGATCCAAGATCATAACTTATTTCTCACATGTTTTCAATGATTTTTATTATTTTTTAAACAAAATTAATTATATTTTAAATGAAATTAGGGTTTTGATTAATTTCACCCTCATCAATCTTTTTCAAAACTCTTTGGGCCTCTATTAGAGTGTAAGACCCACCCCTTTGTAAATAAAAACCTTTTTGGGCCTCAATGCATTGTATAAGTCCCACTGTGTTTTCTAAAATCGCGGCTCGATCGTCGTTTTCAAACAAATTTCATCTGGGCCTACCCTTGTGTTGTAAGTCCCTTATTTCTTTTAAAATCATCTTTGGGACTCTCTTTGGGCTATAAGACCCAACTCCTTTATACATAAACCATTTTGGGTCTCACTTATTGTATAAGTCCCACTGTATTTTCAAAAACCTCGGCGCGATCACCAGTTCAAAATTAAATCATCTGGGCCACTCCTTGAGTTGTAAGCCCCATCTTCTGTACAAAAAATAATCTTTGGGCTCCTCTTTGAGCTATAAGACCCAATTATTTTTGTAAATACTCTGTTAATAATACAGTCTGTATTCAAATAATCATCAGGGCATCTCTTGCTGAATAAGCCCCAACTTTTTCTGCTTTACAATAACTGTTATCAAAACTTGTTTCAATTTCTTTGAACAACTAACAATTACAGCATGGAAGCTTGCTCACCTGTAAGTTTTTATCTGCTTTCATTTACTGTTTTATATATATACTGTATTGTCAGAAGCTGCACGCCTATAAGTCCCTCTTTCATCTTTTAAATACATGTCATATATATATATATATATATATATATATATATATATATATATATATATATATATATATAATGTATTGTGGGAAGCTGCTCCTCTGTAAGTCTTATTTCATATCCTTTTAAATACTTGTCATATATCAACTGTATATATACTTGTATAACTGTTTAGAGTTTTCCCCGACAACTAAGTCTAGAATTAGGTAAAGCCAATTGTTTACTCTCTTGTAACAGTCAAACTTAGATCCCCATAGGATTTCCAGATACAGTCTTGCCTTCTCTTGGGTAAAATCAATATGGAACAAAGAGAGAGGCAGTATTCTCGGTGAACCTTCTCTCAGACTGTCATTTTAGAAATTGTCAAAGAAATTCAATTCCCCAGAGATGAATTATTCCTGGTGAAACTTCTCTTGAATTTCTTCAAACTTTAGAACTATTCACACAAGAAAGGAATTATTCCTAGTGAAACCTTTCATGAACATTCTTAAGTTTGGACCCACAGGCTTCCTAAAAGCATTTCCCCAGACTCCTCTTGGGCTTTGTACAAGGACCCTCAGGCTTCTAAAAAGTTCTCAGCCTCCTCTTGGGCTTAGTACAAGGACCCATAGATCTCTACAGGTATAGGAACAGAAACTAGTCATCATTTGCTAGAGGTGTCTTTCTGAGTCAAAGTGTCAGACCAGTTAATGGGTTGACCTTCATCCCTTAACATACCAGCCTTCTCTTGGGCATAATACAATGATCATCCATCTTCTGAGGATCAAATTTCTCAATACAGTAGACTTGGACAGTCTCATACCCTTTGGATTTCCCATTTCCTTAAAGAACAGGAAATAACCCTGATCATCCTGATCAATTCTCCAAAGCAGAAAATAAAATCAACAGTTTTCATAACTTAAACCTTACTTTTAATTTTCCCTAGCAAGGGTCAATTACTGTAAACGCATCAAAAGCTCTCACCAGAGAAAAGAACTTAACTGTTACATTTCTGTTAAAACCCCCAGCTAGGGTCATCTTACTGTTACAACCCTCATCAGAACCTCAAGGTCTCTGATACCTTAACTCTTCTGTAAACCCCAATAAGAGTTAATCCTCACTATGGACCTGTCTTTGGATTTCAATAATCCTCGACAGAAGATAGCCTCCTCTTAGGCTTTGTATAAGGATTTCTTTCTTTGTATTTCACCAGCAAAGTCAGCCTCCTCTTAGGCTTTGTATAATGATAATTTATCAATTGAATTCCTACAGTTAGCCTCCTCTTAGGCTTTGTATAATGATAAACTCCTCAGCAGAGTCAAAATCTTTCTTTAGCCTCAATCTTGGGCTTTGTACAAGAATGATATATCTCTCCCTAAACAGAGTCAGTTTCCCTTCAGCCTCCTCTTAGGCTTTGTATAATGAGTTTTCCCCTGCAGATTTAGCCTCCATCTTGAGCTTTGAACAAGATACCATATAAATGTTCCCCACCTGAGTGGAGTTAATATTTTCTTTTAGCCTCAATCTTGGGCTTTGTACAAGACAGATAACCTCCAACAGATTCAATCTTTTAGCCTCAATCTTGGGCTTTGTATAAGAAAGATAAATTTTTTTCCCAACAGAGTCAAATCTCTTTTAGCCTCCATCTTGGGTTTTGTACAAGATACCAAATAAACACTCTCTTGTTGAGTTAATCAGTCTTTTAGCCTCCATCTTAGGCTTTGTACAAGATACCAAAACAAAATACTCTCTTGTTGAGTTAAACAGTCTTTTAGCCTCCGTCTTGGGCTTTGTACAAGATACAAAATAAACACTCTCTTGTTGAGTTAGTCTTTTCAGCCTCCTCTTAGGCTTTGTATAATGATTCTCCCCAGTGGAATCAGTCAATCTTTTCAGCCTCCTCTTAGGCTTTGTATAATGATTTTCCCTAGTGGAATCCAATCAATCTCTTAGCTTCAACCTTGGGCTTTAAACAAGGCACACAAAATTCAAAATTCTCTGTAGGAAGATGCTTTCTCTGTTTAATCACATCTCAAAAACATTCAATCAAAACAAAAACCCTCAATCCCAAATAATTGTTGTAAGTGGCACACTTGTTAATAAAAACATCCAAGCTGTCTGTCCATCATTATCCTAGTTAAAACCTTTTCATCTAATTGCTGTAAGTGGCAAGCCTCTGGATACAAGCCCATGTCCCTCTTTTAGCATGAATTCCTAAGGAAAAATGGCATTGCTCACACTGAGTTAAAGTTTTCTCCTTTAGGATAAATCACCCTGTAAAGGCAATTATGGCATTGCTGGACTTCATACAGTCTAGTTAAAGTAATTCTCCTTTTCAAACTAGTTACCCAAACAATTGTGATTAACAGCTGAGATATCTCTCTTTAGAGATGACAAATTCTCTCTACCAATTAACCTTTTAGCTTCACATCTTAGGCTTTGAACAAGATACAAATAACCTTTTAGCTTCACATCTTGGGCTTTGAACAAGATACGAAAAAACATATGTTTCTTCCTTAGAATAGGAGGAACTACGATCGCTCTGATTTCCCTATACTTTATAACAGGGAATACGTAGGCATAAGATTGCAATAATCTTAGCGAGCGCAATAAACCAAAAAACGTAGGTCCCTGACCTTACCAAAAACATCAGAAAACCCAAAAACAACAAAAACAACTTTTTCTCTCAAACATCACCAAACAACAGACATTTTCCCATTTCACAGATAAACACGAATCAATACTAAGTATTAAAGCATGATCCTAAAACTATAACCTGTGGATAACCACATATAGGATGGGTAATTGACAACTTCCCATTGTATAACCTGACCCCAGACTCCCCAATCTCTGTCAAGCGTTTATTCAGTTAAACAGATGCGTGCAAGGTTCGTTTTAGATAACTTTCCCTTTCCCTTCCAGCTTCATAGGATAAATAAGTAATCAGAAAGTAGCACCCAACGTATTCCTCCCACTGAGGTGAGGAATCCCATTTCAGCGATAAGGTAGTCGCATCACCGACAAAAATCGCTCGTTACAGAAAAATGGCGACTCTGCTGGGGAGCCATTGACTATTTTAGGATATAGAACTAGCTTCTTAAGAGGTCTAGGATGTTAGTTTTAGGATCAATACTATATATATATATATATATATATATATTGCTTTCCTACTTGATATCTGTGTTTATTTTTCTGTCAATGGTAATGCGAGTGATGTCGCATCTGGAAAGATTGAGAAAAACCTAGGATAAGTGATGGCATAGACGGGCAGTCTTAAAGGAAGTGAGTTCCAAATAAGCAAATCCTGGTAGACCATCTAATCAGTAGAGGTATCCATGTGTTACTACGCTGAGCGACCTATGGTCTGCGAAAGTGGACGATTTCACAGTGCGATGACCTGTGAAACTGAGGATTTAGTAGACTGTGTAAACTGTGTCCTTTTGGTAGTGCGGTGGCTATCGGAAATAGTCGATACGAGATAACTACAGTCAATCTGAGATTTCTTTTGGGATACGATAGCTCGCTCGGGTGAACCAGCTTGTTGTTGTATTGTCTGAATTAAATCAGTGATTTTTGAGATCTTACCTGTTCTACAGGTACAAAAATCACCAAATAGATCAACCTTTGGGAATGGGTAGAGCCTTGACTCCATGCTCGTGACGTTGAACCCCTTAAACCCATGTTTTTTCTATGTTTTTGTGTGCTGCATTCATGCATTCATCTAAAAAACTTAAAACAGAAAAAATCATTTCTCTTCTATTCCCTCTCTTTTCTCAAAATTAAACTAAACGGTAAACTGCAAATATCAGAAGGATTGCGTTATGGATTTCGGTAGAAGAAAGATGCACAAGTACACCTTCCATATTCCAAAACTAGAGAATTTGAGAAAGTTGGAAAGGATGATTACCAACCCGGAGGCTTTCAGAGCCAAGCACGGAGGACTATTATCTCTGTTAAGGATCCATGTAGTTGAAGGAATTTTGTCCGCGCTGATTCAGTTTTACGACCTGGTCTATCATTGTTTCACCTTCCCAGATTACCAACTCTGGAGGAGTACTCTCACCTGATCGATATACCGATCACTGACCAAACTCCCTTTTCAGGATTGGAAGAAATTCCAAAGGAACAAATCATTGTAAGAGTAATTTATTTGGATGAGTCAGAGGTCAGGACTCATTTAACCACTAAAGGAGGAATCCAGGGCTTACCAGCTAAGTTCCTGATGACGAAAGCCCTATACTTTGCCAGTGTAGGAAACCTAACCGCTTTCGAGGATATCTTTGTCTTACTCACCTACGGATTATTCCTCTTTCCCAATATCGCTAACTTTGTCGATATCAATGCCATTAAGATTTTTCTGATTGGAAACCCGGTACCAACTCTGCTCGCAGATGCTTATCATTCCGTACATTCAAGGAATTTGTACGCTGGAGGAATGATCTCATGCTATGTACCCTTGCTTTACAAGTGTTTTATTTCCCATCTACCAAAGTCTGTTGCATTTTGGGATCATAAGAACTCTGTACATTGGTTGCAGAGAATCATGTCTCTTACCAACTCTGACATAGACTGGTCAAATAGGATTTATGAGGGTGTCGAAATCATCGATCACTGTGGATACTTTCCCAATGTACCCCTCATAGGAACTCAAGGTGGAATTAATTATCATCCAGTCCTATCCCGTCGTCAATTCCGATACCCGATGAGACATGTTCCGAGAAATGTTCATCTGGAAGGTCTTCTCTTCAAAGAAGGAGAAAATGACAGAGCACTTAAAAAGGATGTTAGTTCTTGTATTGGCTGGAATTTTGGAAAAACAAAGTTGAACAATGTTGATGTCATATGTCTGATGTCTTAACATTGGTTCCTAACATTAGTTATTGCAGGGTTGAAGTTTTATATGCTGATGTTAAACTTGATGTCTTGACATCAGTTATTTGAACATTAGAACATCAGGCTGTGATGTTTTAGGGCTGCGCATGAAAGTTTGTTTTGAGAAGATCTGTTAGAGAGATTGTGTGCGAATATCTTGGAGAAGATATTTTCAGTTGTAATCTTATATTGAGCAGATATTGTTACTATTTTCATGCAAAAAGATATGGAGAATAATTAGATTTAATTGAAGATTTAATTGAAGATTTAATTGAAGATTTGATAGAAGATCTATTTAGTAGCAGAATCTTTTGCATATTTGGAGCAGCTGATTTGTTGTGATTTGAAGGCCCAAATCCAGTTGGGAAATAGGTTATAAATAGAAGCATTGTAACCTAGTTTTGGTAATCCAGCCATCATGTAAACTATAAGGGTTGTGTTGTTTGATGAACCACCCGGTTTGTGGGATGGTCATCATGTTTATCTTTATGCCTGTGGGTAAGAGATGTATTGGGCTTAGAGGAAGCTGTTAAGCAACTCTAAGCATTGTTCTTAGTCATGAGGGTCATGTCTAGGTATTATTATAGGAGTGTGTCTTCTATTTTTATGTGTTTGGAGAGTTGTTGGAAATCAAGTTGTTGATGCAGTAACTAAGATGTTGACTGCTAGACATCATTGCGATGATTGGGAGTGAGATGGAGTCTCTTACCTAGGGTGGACTTAGGTAGAAGGGTCATTGGGTAGGGATTAAGTGAGTAGATTGTCAACTGGTATTGTTGAGTCTGTTATTTAATACTTCTAATAGTGGACTTCCTTCCTGGCTTGGTATGCCCCCAGATGTAGGTTGTTAGACCGAACTGGGTGAACAAATTCTGTGTGCACTTTTCTTTTCAGCAACTTATTTAATTTTCTATAATTGCCTTGCTGTTTATGTCAGACCAGATGTCTCGACATCATGTAGGACATCTGGGATCTGTTATACCAAAATTTCAATTGGTATCAGAGCAGGCATCCTGTCTGTTTCTGGATGAGATCTAGGGAAGATACTTTCTCTTTCATGAGCAAGGAAGATAGTTTTGCTGAGTTATGGACTTGGTCAGTTCATATAGTTGTTTGTTTAATCCCTTGAAGTGAAGGATGGACTATTCATGACAAGGTATGTCTTGGACCTGTCTGTTGTTATCAGGTGTGTAGCTTTGGTGGAGAACTGCTATTGTGAGTTTGATTTATTTTCAAACCTTTTTGGTGTGCAAGGATTATTGAGTAGTGCCTGAAGGGTGTTGAGGAGTTGTTGTGTGTTCCGCTGCATGGTATCTGATGTAACCCTGGTTGTTTCTTGTGTCTCTGGTGGTGGGACTTTAGGAAGGTATTTTCTTGGAAAGACTTTAGAGTTTGGTCTCCTCAACAAAAGAAGAATATATTTCAAATCAGGTATTGAAGACCAATCTGTCCAGAACACTGATTCCTTCCTTCTCAATTTTCTTGATGATGAAAGAAGAGGGTGGAACCAAAGCAAAAGAGTATCACTGTCAAATCTTTCATGCGGGAGTGAAGATCTTGATAAGTTATCTCTTAAGCATATTTATGGTGTCCAATGTAGTTCTGGTATATCTGAAGATGAATTCTCTTGTGAAGATACATGTTTCTGATTTTCAAAATCATGAACTGGAGGAAGTTTCATCAAGAAAGAAGCTGAGCTTGATATGTCAATCCTAATGTCTCGACATCGCGCTACACATCAGCAGTTTATGGTAAATGTTGAGTCAAAGTCCTATTAGATTGTAGCTGTTTTGAAGGATCACTGAAGCTGTGAAGTTGAACAATTTTTGAGATGTTGTTCATAATGTCATAGCATCTCAGCTGGAGCTGGTTGAAGAAAAGGTAGTAATCTTGATAGCAGAAGAGAAGGAGATGATCCCTGTTTAAGCTAAAATGTCTGAGGACAATTTTATAGGGAAAATGCATCCAAGAGTTTGTGTGCAGTAGCAGTGTAAATCAGCCTGTGGTCAATTGGTGTATGCTGAGCTCTTTCAATTTTGTGGCTTGAAGGATTGGAAGTAGCAGATTGTCTATGGTATGTTATCACTCTTAAGTTAGACAAGAGGTCTGAACCTTGTGCTTATAAGAAGAAGCTTCTGAAAGAGTGTGTTATGCAAGTTACTGCAGTTTTGTTGGTCTGATCTTGGAAATTGATCAGATGTTGATATGTTCTCGTGGGTTCACTGCAAGAAATATGTGTGGATTACTATGGTTGTAGTCTCCAAATCCTAGTAGATGTTTAATGTGATTTAGACTGATGTCGGAACTGATGTTAAAACATCACTTCAGTTCTTTGCTCAGGGTGGAGTGAAAGATCAAGACACTGACCTAACCTGGAAGGCTTTTGTGGTATGAATGGTTGTCATAATGGTTGTCATGAAGAAGATTCAGAAGATGCTAGAATCTGAAGAAGGGTTAAACCACAAGGATTTAAGATCAATTGCTATTTGTGATATTCACAAGTATTTAATTGATTATCCTTGAAAGACAAGATTAAGGATGTTCTGTCAATTGTTTTAACATCTTTTCATCAGAGGTTTGGAGAATCATGGGAGGGGTTCTACATTCGCTCACAAGTCGCCTAGGTGTTGACCTAGGATTATTGCTTAACATCTGTTCCTAGAGAGTATTGTGAATGACTTGTCCAGATGGTGGTACTGTTGAAGATGAAGACGGGAGACTATGTAGACATCATAATCTTGTTGGTTACAACTTAGATCAGTTTATTCCTGATCTACGTGGTCTGGAGCATGTGTTTGCTCTGGTTGTGAAGGTCAAGGATAAGTGGCAGTTATCTCTGGCTTCCTACTGGCGGCTCTACTAAGGGAAGTGACTTTCTTTAGTATTGCTATGGGGTAGTCTTGGACTACTTATTTTCTGAAGATTCAAATGTGGTAGGTTTGAAGTCTTTGGAGTTTCTAAGCAGGATGGAGGTTGTCTACTCAAACTTCGTTATTGAATCAAGTCTATGAGAGCATGGAAATCTGTTTCTGCAAAGGGAGGAGGTTCTTCTGAGTGGCAGAAGGTAGAGTTGAATTCAACAGTTGGGTGACATAATGTTCTGACATCTAGCTTAACATCAGAAGTCTCAACTGGTGATGTGGCACATCAGCTTTTGATAGGGTGATCTACAGGAATGAACAATAGGATGCTTCAAAAAGATCGTTCTCATGGCAGTTTGTGGGAGCTGCAGGAAGGAGAAGATGTTACATGACCATGGCTTAGGGAGTCTAAGTGTGTTTGCTATTGAGCAATTGGAACATGTGACTTGAAGATCTGGTTTCCTTGGTAGATCGGGATATCTTTGTAAGAGTTCTGACAAACATGAAAAAGGTCAAAATGTGGCATTTGGTTGTTTTCATATGAGGAATCATGCTTGAGGTGATCAAACTGTGGCATTTGGTTGATCTCAGAAGTGAATTTGAAGAATTAAGATAATCAGAGTGTGGCAGCTGGTTATTATTGAGGATTGTCTTGGAACAAGTTACTCTTGGGCAGAAGGGTGATGAGTTGAAGACTCAAGGAGATTATTTTTCTTGAAGGTGGATGAGAGTTTATTCCTCTGGTTCTTTGGATTACTATGCTAGAGTAAGTCCAGTTGGTGGAGCATATCAAGAATCATGGTGTTGATGTTTTGGTGAGTGGAAGATGTTCTAACTTGTGATAGGACATTATCTGGGATGATTACCTACATTGTATCTAAAGAGAATCTACCTAATCATACGGGAGAATGATGAAGTAGAAGGTTTGCTTTGGAAGGAGAATGTAGAGAAGACTGAAGTAGATCAGGTATTGATTACTTGAAAGTCTGAATATGGATATTCATCAATTGATCCAAATGTCAAAAATAGATGATTGGATGTGTATCGCTAAAGGCAGAAGAAAAGCATGTGAAGGGGACATAGCCCTATTGTCAAGTCATGCTAGAGAGTAGTTGATCAGCCTGGCAAGATGTGGAGTTTGGGAACATGTGAAGATAACAAACCAAGAGAGAATCATGTGAGTATAATAATTTGCAGTCTGAACTCTTTGTTCAAACAGGGTGTGCGAGCTCATGGTATTCAGGTGTGTATGTTAACCTGAATAAGCTGCTCTGACTGTGTTTTATTGGGAGCTTCTTGAAGGACTTCTATACGAAATAAGTCCTCTGAATGGTAATGAGAAGCTGATGTCCCCAAAAGATGTTGTTGAATGGTGATGTTGTAACATCATGATTGCTGATGGTTATATTTGGAAGATTATTGAGAGTGTGCGTGTGGAGTTGGATGCTCAAGCATTTGTGTCAGAAGAGATGTTTCTGACTATGTGAATTAGAATGTGGAGATTCTGGTCTTATTTTTAGTAGTTTGTTCTGGCAAAGCATGACTACTAATTTTGAAGACTTCACTAGTATCAACAACTACTGGGGGATGTAATGGTAGAGGGATTATGATGTGATCTGATCAGAACATTTTTTTAGAGAGTTGTTCCTTCTTCTGCTACAAGTATCTCTTGAAGAGATTAGATATCAGTAAAGCAGAGAATTTGTGGAGTCTGTGAGCAGTGTCAAACAAGTCAGGATACTTGGTTGGGTTCTCCAAAAGTGAAAGTACAGTATGTGAGTGTGCTCAAATGTTTATCTCCATCTGGAGCAGTAGTTAACCATGACAGGGGGAGTACTTGTCTATGGATTCTGCAGCAAAGGTGCATATATTGTGAAGCTTGCATGCTGATCAAGCTTGTGGAGATTGGTTGCCTCTTATAAGGAGATAATGTCAGATAACATGTTATGACATTAGGCTGTTGGATGGCATGTTGGTGTGGACATGAATGGTTCTAGCCATGTGAAGCTAATTGTTTGTATCATGTGCGTACATGCTTCTGAGGAGAAGTCTGAAGACAATTTTATGCAGTTTTGGAAAAACTTTGTTGATGGGAGATGTCACACTTGTCTTGATGTGTGTTATTAATTCTAAGTAAGAGGAGTTTACTTAGAGTTCAGTGGAAGGCATTGTGAGTGTGCTTCAGAACTTGTGGATGATTGTGTGAAGCATTCCTGACTGGATGGATGAAGACTGTGTCTGGATTTTCCAAATGCTATGATGTACTGGTCAAGGAGCATCAGTTATGAAATATAAGGGGAGAACTTCTGTCTGTACTAGTGTGGTACTTGGATTGTTTGAGGATTAAGCATTTTGTGAATGCGTTCAGCAGGTGTGTTGAACAGAGGGTGCGCTCTTGAAGACATAAAGATGAGTCTTATATTTTCCATTCATTTAAGGTGTTCTTCTTGCAAATGAGCACTGGTTATCTTAGATAGGGAGAGTTGATCTTTTGTTGAAGAAGTTGTTTATCCATATTGTAATGTCAGACAAGATGTCATGACATTGTGTTACTGGTGAAGTTCATGGTGTACTTGACAGTTCAGACCTGGTTCTATAGATTTGTGTGTCAATGGATTGAATCAGAAGTATACATTTACACCAATGTTTGTCAATTTTTGGCCAAAAAGGGGGAGAGAATGTACAGTAGTAGCTGTTGAGTCTGGATTTTGTTCTGAGTATGTTGGTTGGCAGATTCAGAGTTTGTCCAATTGTGGCTAAAAAGGGGGAGAGTTAGCATAGTTGTCTGTTGTGGTTCTAGGCTTGAGCGGGAGTGTGTAGTTTGTGCAGCTGTTTTGATGGCTGCAGTTTTGAGGGGGAGTTGCTGCTGCTAGTTGTGTTTTGGAATGTTAGGAGTATGAAGTTTTTTCGCTGCAGGTATCTCTGATGTTGGCAGAGTTTGTTTTAGCCAAAATTAGCCAAAGGGGGAGATTGTTAGTTCTTGTATTGGCTGGAATTTTGGTAAAACAAAGTGGAACAATGTTGATGTCATATGTCTGATGTCTTAACATTGGTTCCTAACATTAGTTGTTGCAGGGTTGAAGTTTTATATGCTGATGTTAAACTTGATGTCTTGACATCAGTTATCTGAACATCAGAACATCAGGCTATGATGTTTTAGGGCTACGCGTGAAAGTTTGTTTTGAGAAGATCTATTAGAGAGATTGTGTGTGAATATCTTGGAGAAGATATTTTCAGTTACAATCTTATATTGAGCAGATATTGTTACTATTTTCATGCAAAAAGATATGGAGAATAATTAGATTTAATTGAAGATTTGATTGAAGATCTATTTAGTAGTAGAATCTTTTGCAGATTTGGAGCAGCTGATTTGTTGTGATTTGAAGGCCCAAATCCAATTGGGAAATAGGTTATAAATAGAAGCATTATAACCTAGTTTTGGTAAGCCAGCCATCATGTAAACTATAAGGGTTGTGTTGTTTGATGAACCACCCGGTTTGTGGGATGGTCATCATGTTTATCTCTAAGCCTGTAGGTAAGAGATGTATTAGGCTTAGAGGAAGCTGTTAAGCAACTCTAAGCATTGTTCTTAGTCATGAGGGTCATGTCTAGGTATTGTTATAGGAGTGTGTCTTCTATTTTTATGTGTTTGGAGAGTTGTTGGAAATCAAGTTGTTGATGCAGTAACTGAGATGTTGACTGCTAGACATCATTGCGATGATTGGAAGTGAGATGGAGTCTCTTACATAGGGTGGACTTAGGTAGAAGGGTCATTGGGTAGGGATTAAGTGAATAGATTGTCAACTGGTATTGTTGAGTCTGTTATTTAATACTACTAATAGTGGACTTCCTTCCTGGCTTGGTATGCCCCCAGATGTAGGTTGTTAGACCGAACTGGGTGAAAAAATTCTATGTGCACTTTTCTTTTCAGCAACTTATTTAATTGTCTATAATTTCCTTGCTGTTTATGTTAGACCAGATGTCTCGACATCATGTAGGACATCTGAGATCTGTTATACCAGAATTTCAAAGGAGGTAGTGCATGCTTGGCAACACATTCATAAAAAAGGACCAGAGTCTCTAGGAAAACTGGATTGTATCTCTTTGGATCCTTACCTCGCTTGGGTACAAACTAGAGCTCTCAAACTGACGATGCCTTACCCTCGTCAAGAAGTTTTTCCGTTACAAGAATTTGTCCTGTATTTTATGTCAAATACGGAAAAACTCCATGTCGCTCTTAACAAAATTCATCGAGAGCGGAACTCTTGGAAGAACAAGTATAGGACTCTCAACGTGGAGAATGTCAAACTCCAGGAACTGTTAAAAGAAAAGAATGCTCTGATCGGAATATTTGAGCAGCATGTTGAGGAGAGTCGGGAATATCAAAAGAACCTACTCAATCCTTTCATCTGGCAAAGATCAAAAGAACCTACTCAATCCTTTCCCTTCCAGCTTCACGGGATAAATAAGTAATCAGAAAGTAGCACCCAACATATTCCTCCCACTAAGGTGAGGAATCCCATTTTAGCGATAAGGTGGTCGCGTCACCGACAAAAATCGCTTGCTACAAGAAGCTTAGAAGAACGAAACTACACATGGAAATCAAGATCAAGAAAGAAGTTCAGAAGTAGTTAGATGCAGGTTTCTTGGCTGTTATCAGTTATCCACCATGGGTTGCAAATATTGTGCCGATACCTAAGAAGGATGGCAAGGTCTGGATGTGTGTTGACTACCGTGATCTGAATAGAGCGAGTCTGAAAGATGACTTCCCATCACCTCACATTGACGTATTGGTTGACAACATGACTCAGTTCTCGGTATTTTCTTTCATGGACGACTTCTCTGGCTACAATCAGATTAAGATGGCACCAGAGGACATAGAGAAAACAACATTCATTACTGTCATACCCCAAATTTTGACCACTAAGATTTCACATCATTTGTGAGAATCATCACTACAATATGGATATACCATCATGCTTCATCAATCTCATCAGGAATTGTTGAATATTCTCTACAATAAAAAATTAGGGTTTTAACCCCTCTCAAGGCTTTTAGAGAAAAGATCAATCAAGAAAGGACATGATCTTCAACTTGTCTAACCTATTTAAACCTACATAAGGAATTAAGAGGATTCCCATATCAAGAATCGAGTACAAAGTTGTGGCATTCCAAAATGAAGGAGCCTCGAAACACCCGATATCCCCAAATTAGGATTTTGGACGACTGGGACCTCCAAAGTGAGATTTTCACAAAATGATGAGCCAAGACTTCCACACATGACTAAATATGTTCAACATAACCCTAAGGATCAATTGGCAAAGTCAAAACACCCTCTGAGGATGCATTCCCCAAAAGTCGGGAATTAGGGTTTTACGCACCGAACCGATCCGGAGCTAAAAGACAAAACATGAATTTTTGGCAAAAAAGGTCCTTATGATTCATATATTTATAAAATATGATTTATAATGTCATTTCAACAAGAATTGATCAATAAATCATGATAACTTGCAAAAGGGGCAATCTTGAAAAACTTAGAAATTTTTCTAAGTTACTAAATGTAATGGTTTAGGTACCAACTTCCAAGGGTCATAACTTGTGATCCAAGCCTCCATTTTGAGTGATCCAAAGCCTGATTTGTAGAATTTCCTACACTCTACAAAAGCTTCAACTACAAGAAACTCTAATTCTTCATGGATTTTTAGTTATGGAGTGATCAAAATGACAAAAATGAAGAAACAACACTTTTTCAACACTTAGTGAAAATCTGCCAAAGTTAGCAGCCTTGAACACCAAAGTTCATGGGCATTTTTCAATTGGATCCAAATAGTTTCAAAACTAACTATGATCATACATGTGTTGTACTATATGAGGGCTCTTTAAAAATCACAAGAGCTTCCCATAACTCCATTTGAGCAAGGACATCTAGGTCTCTCAAGATGACCATTTCCAACTGCCTTGCACAAGGCAGAATTTGTGCATTTTGCTCGAGCCAGCCAAATTGTGCAAACCTAAGCCTTGTCACACTTCTGAAAACATGCAAGAACCTCATCAAAGACAAAATATCTGGTCCACAAGCCTTGCAAGTCAAGGTACCTCCTATTTTGGCATGTAGAATTCAAGTTTCCAATTCAAAAACTTCAAACTTGTCAAGAGGCATTGAATGGATGCATAGAGCTGGCATGTATCAGTCCATAATAAACAAAATGAGTCAAGCATTAGCCCTGCTGCAAAGGACCATAGGCCTGCCACACTGACCCAAGTTAATGGCCAAAGAAGACTTGGAAACCTTTATGTTACAATTGGACAAAGGCCTGCTGCAGTTGCCATTCACTATTGCTACCAAAACAAACTTGATACACTATAAATAGACCTCATTTCTGATCAGTTTGAGTACACTAAAGGCCCCAAACAGATTCCTTTCTCAAAATCACAACCTTCACTCCCAAAACACCTTCTCTTGCAAGTCACTATCGGGTTTTGCATTTGAGAGTGATTCCAACCAATCCAATGGTTCACACACCTCACATATAACATATAGAAGTGATCCAAACACTCACATAACATCTGGAACACCAATTTCACAAAATCACCAACCAACTGCTCAAGTTCTTGACAAAGTTCCAGTTGAGGTATGTAATGCCCCAGTTTTGTTAGATTTATTTAATCGAGTCGATTTAATTATTTCTATTATTATATTATTTTATTCTTGACTTTTATTTGGCAATATATTATGTTTTATCGCGTTTCGAGAGCGTTTGCGAGATATTTGAGTGTAGGGGTATTTTGGTCATTTTACTTATTTTCTTAAGTTAGAAACTTAAAGAGAAAAAAAGAGAGAAAATAGTAAGGAAGGAAAAGGGAAAGAAGGAAAAGAGAAGAAAGAAAAGAGAAAGAAAATAAGAAAAGAGGGAAAACTTGGAGAGGAAGAAAACGATTCAACCGACTATTGAAAACACGATTAATTAGGTAAGGGTGCGAAACTCGATTATTCTATACTTGTGTATGATTATGTATGTATGTATTTGTTTATTGTTGGGTTGAAATTGAATATAGAACCAAAATCATAATATGTTGAAATTGTTGGAAATTGATTCAAATTGTGTCTGAAATCATGTTTTAATGTTCATTATTGCTGAGATATGTTAGATGGATGTTGTTGTACACTCTATTGGTAATTTTTTGGTGATTGGATGAGATTTGGGAGTGTTTTTGGTGGAATTTCGCAACAGAAATTCTGCAGGAAATTCTGGGTTTTTCTCTGCCCATACGCGTAACACGCAGGGCAATACGCGTATTGGTTTGGGCAATACGTGTATGGCAAGGGGAATTTTGGGCATTACGTGTATGGAAGTTCGTTTTTCTCAGCCATCTGCTGATTTGCGTAATGGTACGCGTATCTGGCAAGGCATTACGCGTAACGTGTGTGGCATTACGCGTATGGAGCTTTTAGTGGGATTTTTGGGGAGAATTTGGTCTCTGCCCATACGCGTATCACTTTGGGCAATACGCGTATGTAATGGGCGAGTGAGCTGGGCATTACGCATATGGCTCAGGGCAATACGCGTATAACCAAAGAGGGTGCTGAATTTTACCATTTCGCGATTCCTTTTCTTTTTGATTCCATAACTTGTGTTCCGATTATCCGTTTTGAACATTCTTGGTATCGTTGGAAAGCTATTGAGATGTACTTTCTTATTAAAATGGTTTTGAGATTGTTAGTCGATTTAATTATGTCGGGAATTTGGAAATGTGTCATTTTGTCGACTTTTACCGTTTTAATTGTGTGTATTTGATGTATTATCATGCAATGTGCTTTGGATATATATATCGTGTGACTTGCGTGATGTTATATGATGTGAATGCATGTGATGAAATGTTATGATGATGGTTGGTGGCCTAAGGGACAGAAAATGCATTGTGTTGTGTTTCATTGTATATGCATGTGTATGGATGTGTATATGTGTGCATTTGAATGTCATGAGTCATTGTATGCCAAGCATCATGATATGCATTCTTGTGATGTCGTGTGCCCTAGTGGGTGTGAGCGACGAAACGGTTCCAGAGGGAATCCGCTATAACATCGTGTGCCTTATACAAAGAGGTGTGAGCGATGATTATAGACGATCGTGTGTCTTATACAAAGAGGTGTGAGCGATCGGGTCGTGTGCCTTATACAAAGAGGTGTGAGCGATCCATAAACGTCGTGTGCCTTATACAAAGAGGTGTAAGCGACGGGGAACATCGTTTGCCCGACGGGGAGTTACACTAAGTAACAAGCGATGATTCTAATAGTTCCTGAGTGAACTAATGATGAGATGATGGATGGATGGTACCGCATTGCATTGCATAGAGTCATTGTGTCGGTCTCTGTGCATATGCATAAATCATGAATGGATTGATTTTGTGTGGAATTGTGAATAGAATTGATGCTGTTGATATATATATATATATATATATATATATATATATATATATATATATATATATATATATATATATATATATATATATATATATATATATATATATATATATATATATATATATATGTTGGTGATAAATGCATTGTGCATGGTTGATATACCTTGGGGATGGATATATGAGATATGCATTGTGTTGTTTTGTATTTGAATTCTGGTGTAAGTTGTGGTGAGAATATCTTCACATGTGTATTTTAGTGTTATTATATAATTGTATGCAATTGTATTATGATTGTGTTTCTCACCCTTCTGCTGTTTTAAATGCTCTATGAGGCATTGCTGATTAGATGCCGGAGGTCTTTTTGTGAAGCTTAGGTCTTCATTCTTTTGTCGATCGCTCTGATATGTAGCACCGGGTAGTCGGGGAGATCGTTTATGATTATGTGTATATGTATATGTTCTTTTGGATTGTACATGTATGATTCTGTATATGACAGACAAACTTTTATGTTATATATATATGAGATTCAGTTGTAGATTTTCCGCTTATATTCTGTATCTGATTTGTGGGTGTTAGGAACTGAGTTCCTCTGTTATTTGCTACCTGATTGTTGCATATCTATATGAGCAGGTTCTTGTATTTTGTTTCAATTGATGTGACGCCTCCGTCTATGCCGTGAATGTTTTCATTACACTCTGATTAATTGTTATCGCTTTATTTGTTTGGGGGTATAGATTGGGGGTGTTACAAGGTACAGTCACAAGTTCCAGCTCACTTCAAACCACTCCAAGCATCCAAACACAATCCTTGGCACCTAAGGAAGTTGTCCAGATCATTGGAACCAACTTACAACACCTCTAACCCAGAATTTGATCATCAGTTGCAAGAGGTAAGCCTGAACTCTTCAAACTCCATGATGCATGCATATTTTACTGCACAATAATTTTGCCACATGTTAATAATCATGTATAGAGTGTTTCCCCTTAATCAATAGCTTTGTATGAATCGTGTATGGAATTTCCTAGTGCTATTGCAGAAATTAGGGTTCTTGAGGTTTTCCTTTGATTTCTCATTCCACACTTAAAATAAATGAAATTAAATACCATAGACATGATCCTAAGGTGAAAACGAGCAAGATGATATCTGGATTGTGTGATTTCATCAAGTATTCAGTGAGATATGAGAGATTTTGCAAATCTGCAAAAATCAGAACATGCGCGTGTTCTTGGTGTGTTCTTAGCGCCATTTTTTGAAATTTTGAATATTTGAATTTTGTGATTTTATTTAATTGATTCAAAAATTTATTTCTCTATGAATTTTAATGATTTTGAGTTGATTCTTTTTTTTCAAAATTCACAAAATGTTAAAATATTTTATTTTACAAAAATTTCCCAAAAATATTATTTATTTCATATATTAGATATTTTTGCAAAGAATTAATTTTTATTTGTTTTTTGAACATTTAAAATATTTTTTCTTCTTGATTTTCCAAATTCTAATGATTTTCAATCATTTTGTGGATAAAAACATGATTTTTCAGATATTGATCCAAGATCACAACTTATTTTTTCACATGTTTTCAATAATTTTATTAATTTTTAATCAAAATTAATTCCATTTTCAATCAAAATAGGGTTTTGATTAATTTCAGCCTCCTCAACCTTTTTCAAAACACTTTTGGGCCTTCAATAGAGTGTAAGACCCAATCCCTTTGTACATAAACCATTTTGGGCCTCAGACATTGTATAAGTCCCTCTACACTTTTCAAAATCACGGCGCGATCGTCGTCTTTTTAACAAAATCAACTGGGCTTCTCCTTGAGCTATAAGTCCCACTTCACTTCTTTTTTCAAACTCTTTGGGCCTCTAATAGAGTGTAAGAGCCAATCCCTTTTCCACCAAAATAATTTTTGGGCCTCACTTATTGTATAAGTCCCACTGTATATTCAAAAATCTTGGCGCGATCGCCAGTTCAAAAAATCAAATTACCTGGGTCTCTCCTTGAGTTGAAAGCCCCATCTTTTGTACAAAAATAAATCTTGGGCCTCTAATAGAGTGTAAGACCCATTCTCTTTTGTAAATACAATAACTTGGGCCTCAGTCCTTGTATAAGTCCCTCTGTACTTTTTAAACTACGACACGATCGTCGTCTTGTCAAATAAATTCATCTGGGCTTCTCTTATTGTATAAGACCAAAATATCTTTTCAAAATAACTTTCATTTGTGATTTAAATTCAAATGTACAACTGTTATCAAAACTTTCTTCAATTTCTTTGAACAACTAACATTACAGCATGGAAGCTTGCTCACCTGTAAGTTTTTATCTGCTTTCATTTACATGCTTTTACATATATAACTGTATTGCTGGAAGCTTGCACACCTGTAAGTCCTTCTTGCATCTCTTTTAAATACATGTCATATATATATAACTGTATTGCTGAAAGCTTGCACACCTGTAAGTCCTTCTTTCATATCCTTTTAAATACTTGTCATATATCAACTGTATATATACTTGTATATCTGTTTAGAATTTTCCCCGACAACTAAGTCTAGAATTAGGTAAAGCCAGTTGTTTACTCTTTCAATATAGTTAAACATAGATCCCCATAGGATTTCCAGATACAGTATTGCCTTCTCTTGGGCTTATACAATATGGAACAAAGAGAAAGGCAGTATTCTCGGTGAACCTTTTCTCAGACTGTCACTATTAGAAATTGTCAAAGAAATTCAATTCCCCAGAGAAGAATTATTCCCGGTGAAACTTCTCTTGAATTTCTACAAACTCTAGAACTGTTCACACAAGAAAGGAATTATTCCTGGTGAAACCTTTCTTGAACATTCTTAAGTTTGGACCCACAGGCTTCCTAAAAGCATCCATAGCCTCTTCTTGGGCTTTGTACAAGGACCCTCAGGCTTCTTAAAAGTTCTCATGCCTCCTCTTGGGCTTAGTACAAGGACTCAGAGACCTCTTACAGGTATAGGACAGAACCTAGTCATCATTTGCTAGAGCAGTCTTTCTTGAGTCAAAATATCAGACCTGTTTAGGGTTGACCTTCATCCGTTAACATGCCAGCCTTCTCTTGGGCATCATACAAAGATTATTCACCATCTGAGAACCAATTCTTCATAACCAGTAGACTTGGACAATCTCATTCCCCTTTGGATTTCAATGAAACATTTTCCTTAAAGAACAGGAAATAACCCTGATCATCTGATCAATTCTCCAAGCAGAATTAAAACCCACAGTTTTCATAACTTAAATCCTTAAACCTTACCTTTAATTTTCCCCAGTCAGGGTCAATTACTGTAAATTCACAATTTACAAAACACCAGAGGAAAGAATTCCCAAATGTTATATCTTCAGTTAAATTCCCAGTTAAGGTTAATTTTCTGTCACAATCCTTATCAGGACCTCAAGGTCTCTGATACCTCAACTCTTCTGTAATCCCCAGCAAGAGTTGAACTACCCAAATTTGGACCTGTCTTTGGATTTCCTTAATCCTCAGTAGAAGCTAGCCTCCTCTTAGGCTTTATATAATGATTTTTCCTCAGCAGTTAGCCTCCTCTTAGGCTTTGTATAATGATAAATCCCTCAGCTGAATCATAACTTTTAGCATCAATCTTGGGCTTTGTACAAGATACCCCCTAAATATCTCTCCAGTAGAGTCAGTCATCTTTTTTAGCCTCAATCTTGGGCTTTGTACAAGACAACTATTAAACCCTCCTTAAACAGAGTCATACCCTTTTAGCCTCAATCTTGGGCTTTGTACAAGACAGATATTCTCCAACTGAGTAAAACCTTTAGGCTCAATCTTGGGCTTTGTACAAGACAGATATTCTCCAACTGAGTAAAACCTTTAGCCTCAATCTTGGGCTTTATACAAGACACACAGAAATGTCCTCCCTAGTGGAGTCATCAATATTTTTTAGCCTCAATCTTGGGCTTTGTACAGGACAAATAAAACTTTTCCCCAAAGAGTTGAACCTCTTTTAGCCTACATCTTGGGCTTTATACAAGATACAAAACAAACACTCTCTTGTTGAGTCAGTCTTTTAGCCTCCATCTTGGGCTTTGTACGAGATACAAAATAAACACTCTCTTGTTGAGTCAGTCTTTTTAGCCTCCTCTTAGGCTTTGTATAATGATTTCCCCAATGGAATTCAATCAACCTCTTAGCTTTAACCTTGGGCTTTGATCAAGGCACACAAAAAATCAACATCCCCTCAGAGGAAATCAAAATCTCTGCAGGAAGATATTCTTTTTTGTTTAATCACATCTCAAAACAGCCAATCAAAACAAAACCTTAATTCCAAATAACTGCTGTAAGTGGCATACTTGTTGATAAAAACATCCAAGTTGTCTGTCCATCATTATCCTGGTTAAAACCTCATTTAATTGTTGTAAGCGGCAAGCCTCTGGATATAAACATCCAAGCCAATTTCCCTCTTTTAGCATGAATTCCTAAGGAAAAATGGCATTGCTCACACTGAGTTAAAGTTTTCTCCTTTAGGACAAATCACCCTGTAAAGGAAATTATGGCATTGCTGGTCTTCATGCATTCCAGTTAAAGTAATTCTCCTTTAAAACCAGTTACCCAAACAACTGTGATTAACAGATGAGATATCTCTCTTTAGAGATGACAAATTCTCTCTGTCAAAACCTTTTAGCCTCCATCTTGGGCTTTGAACAAGATACAAAATAACCTTTTAGCTTCAATCTTGGGCCTTGAATAAGACACAAAACATATGTTTCTTCTTTAGAATAGGAGGAACTACGATCGCTCTGATTTCCCTATACTCCATAACAGGGAATACGTAGGCATAAGATTGCAAAATCTTAGCGAGCACACTAAACCAAAAACCTTAGGTCCCTAACCTTATCAAAAACATCGGAAAACCCGAAAAACAACAAAAATACTCTCTCTCTCAGACATCCCACAACAAACATCTTTCCTATTTCACAGATAAACATGATCCAATATCAAGTAGAACCTAGAACTATCATCTCATGGATAACCATGAATAAGATGGGTAACTGACAACTTCCCATTGTATAACCTGGCCTCAGACTCCCCAATCTCTGTCAAGCATTTGTTCAGTTAAACAGATGCGTGCAAGGTTTATTTTAGATAACTTTCCCTTTCCCTTCCAGCTTCACGGGATAAATAAGTAATTAGAAAGTAGCACCCAATGTTTCTCCCATTGAGGTGAGGAATTCCCATTGTGATAAGCTGGTTGCATCACCGACAAAAATTGTATGCTACAATTACCCCATGGGGAACCTTCTGTTATAAGGTGATGTCTTTCGGTCTAAAGAACACAGAGGCAACCTATCAACACGCAATGGTGACTCTCTTTCATGATATGATTCATAAGGAGATTGAAGTCTACGTTGATGACATAATTGCGAAGTCACCGACCGAAGAGGAACATTTGGTGAATGTGCATAAGCTCTTTGAACGATTGAGAAAATTCAAGTTGAGACTGAATCTGAATAAGTGCACTTTCAGAGTGAGATCCGGCAAATTGTTGGGCTTTATCGTCAGTGAAAGAGGGATCGAGGTTGATCCAGCCAAAGTAAAAGCAATTCAAGAGATGCCTGAGCCTAGAACGGAGAAACATATTCGTGGTTTCCTAGGGAGGTTGAACTATATTGCTAGATTCATCTCTCATCTTACGGCCACTTGTGAACCGATATTCAAGCTCCTGAGAAAATATCAGGATATCAGGTGGAATGATGACAGCCAAAGAGCATTCGAAAAAATAAAAGAGTATCTTCTAAAACCTCCAATCCTTATACCTCCAGTTCTAGGGAGACCACTGATAATGTATTTGACAGTACTTGAAAACTCGATGGGTTGTGTACTCGGTCAACACGAAGAGATAGGTAGAAAAGAGCACGTCATCTACTACCTGAGCAAGAAATTCAATGATTGCGAGTCAAGATACTCAATGCTTGAGAAGACATGTTGTGCACTTGCATGGGCAGCTAAGCGTTTGAGACAATACATGCTGACTCACATAACTCTGTTAATATCCAAGATGGATCCATTTAAATACATCTTTGAGAAGCCAGCTCTCACCGGAAGGGTTGCTCGTCGGCAAATGGTCCTGACAGAATATGACATTCAATACATGTCCTAGAAAGCCATCAAGGGTAGTCTTCTGTCCGAGTATCTTGCTCAACAACCACTTGGTGATTATCAGCCGATGAAATTTGAATTCCCTGATGAAGACATAATGTATTTGAAAATGAAGAACTGTGAAGAACCGTTAGTTGACGAAGGGCCAGATCCTGATTCTAAGTGGTGTCTGATGTTTGATGAGGCTGTTAATGTAAATGGTAATGGAGTAGGGGCAGTTATTGTCACTTCGAAGGGTTCTCATATACCTTTCACCGACAGACTGACTTTTGAATGCATCAACAATGAAGCTGAGTATGAAGCTTGCATTATGGGTATCGAAGAGGCTATTGATCTGAGGATTAAAACGCTTGATATATTTGGGGATTCCGCTTTGGTGATCAATCAGGTCAACAGAGATTAGAATACTTATCATCCTAATTTGATTCCGTACAGAGATTACACGAGAAGACTATTAACTTTCTTCAATACAATGAAACTTTACCATATACCTCGTGATGGAAATCAGACGGCATGCGCTTTGGCTACGTTATCCTTGATGATTAAAGTGAATTGGTGGAATCATGTGCCCAAAATTGATGTGACACGCCTTGATAGGCCCGCTTATGTGTTTGCATCCGAGACATTTGTAGATAGTAAGCCTTGGCATCATGATATCAAGTGTTTTCTGAAAAGTCAAGAGTACCCGACAGGGGCATTCAACAATGATAAGAAGACTCTTAGAAGATTGGCTTGTAGCTTCTTCTTGAATGAGGATGACGTGTTGTATAAGCGGAATTTCGACATGGTTTTGCTCATATGCATGGATAGACACGAGGAAGACATGTTGATGCAAGAAGTGCACGAAGGTTCCTTTGGTACCCATGCTAACGGACATGTTATGGTGAAAAGGTTATTGAGAGCAGGTTATTACTGGATGACCATGGAATCAGATTGTTTCAAATATGCTCGAAAGTGCCATAAATTCCAGATTTATGCTGACAAAGTGCATGTGCCTCTGAATCCTTTGAATGTTATGACTTCTCTATGGCACTTTGCTATGTGGGGCATTGATATGATCAAAAAGATTGAGCCCACTGCTTCAATTGGGCACCATTTCATTCGAGTTGCCATCAATTATTTCACCAAGTGGGTAGAAGCAGTTTCCTTTCAAATGTCACCAAATAAGTGGTTGCCCGGTTTATTAAGAAGGAGATCATTTGTCGTTATGGGGTTCCCGAAAGAATCATCACTGATAATGGTTTTAATCTCAATAACAAGATGATGCAAGAGCTGTGCTAGAGCTTCAAGATCGAACATCACAATTCTTCTCTGTATCGTCCAAAGATGAATAGTGTTGTCGAGGCAGCCAATAAGAACATTAAGAAGATTATGCAGAAAATGGTCATAACGTACAAGGATTGGCATGAGATGTTTCATTTTTCTTTACATGGGTACCGTGCTTCAGTGCGTACATTAACTGGGGCAACTCCGTTCTCACTCGTGTATGGTATGGAAGCAGTCCTGCCAGTTGAGGTTGAGATCCCCTCTCTGAGGGTTATGATGGATGTGAAGCTAGACGAAGCTGAATGGGTTCAAACAAGATTCAACAAGCTGAGCCTCATTGAAGAAAGAAGAATGGCAGTTGTATGCCACGGGCAGTTATATCAAAGGATGATGAAGAAAGCTTTTGATCAGAAAGTGTGTTCTCATTGTTTTTAGGCTGGTGATTTGGTGTTGAAACAGATTCTTCCTCCACAGACAAATCATAGGGGCAAATGGACCCCGAATTATGAAGGCCCGTACGTTGTTAAGAAGGCTTTCTATGACGGAGCCTTGATGCTTTCAACTATGGACGATGAAGATTTTACGTCCCCTGTGAACTCAGACACATTTAAAAAATACTTCACATAAAAGAGAGCAGCTTGACAGTAAAAAGAATAAGTCCAGACAAAAAAGGGCATCCCGGTGAACCATAAAAAGAAAAGGTTCGGGAAAAAATTAGGGATATAAAAAAGAAAAAAATGAGTAAACCTGCAAAGTTGAAAACCTGGAAAGCCGACTTAGGTAAAAATGGGTATACTGGTGGATTGAAAACCCGTAAAGGGAGATCCAGGAAAAAGTTAGGGATTAAAGCGAAAGGATGCGATCTGAGTAGTCTGTACCTCATCTTTTTTCAACAACTGGAAATCTCGAAGGATAGGAATCAGTCCAATCACCCTTCTCGGAAAGCAGAGTATTCAGAGCATTTTGAAGACATACGAGTCATAGCAGAATTGAAACTCAATGTGAATATGTTTTTACATTGCCACTAGTGTAGTTTCTTTTATTTTTATGCAATTACCTCTTACTAAGAATTGCTTCCTGATGTAAATGCCTATTTACAGGCCAACTCAATCAATAAATTCATTTCACTCAAATAACTTTCTCTCTCGTTTTCATTTTACTGTTTTGTTTGCAAAAACGTCCGAATTTTTGATAAACATTGCATTTGAAAATAATAAAGCTCTACAAGAATATACGTGAAAACATTTAAAATTGCTTTGAATGTTGAGTGTCCTTGGGTGGTAAATTCAGAACAAATAATACCCCGGGGCACATGTGTGTATCCTTTTTGTGTTTGTAGGCACAGGTACTCGTACTCAATATTCAGTGTGCAAGTCAAAGACCATTTTCCTCTCACGGTAATGGTGGCATCGTTCAAATATGAGAATGAATGTATCCCCAGCAGAAATAGCCAAGGTTGTATCACCCTCAGCAGAGGTTATGTCTTATTATTATCCTCCCCAGCTAGAGTCTAGGGATCTGGTTTCCCCAGTCAGAATTAGATTTGTCTTTCCTCCAGTAAGAGTTCAAGCCCCAGACAGGGTAAGGGTAGTTTGTTCTTGCTCTCCAAGCAAAGTGGCATCCCCAAGAAGAGACTCGTTTGAGTGCACGGCTCTAGTAGAGTTTCTCTCCGCACAGAGTACCAGCGTATAGTTTCCTTATCAACTCAACAAGCATTTCCTTCCTCAACAAAGGTTTGTTTGATCTCAGTTCCCCTAGAAGCCTAATTAGAAGGTTGTCATTTCCCCAGCAAAGTCCTATGGTTATAGGTCCTACCCAGGCATTACGGGTTTAGATGATGTCTTACCAGCCAAGTCATCACTCCCTACAATTCAAAGCCCAGATGTATCAACATTACTCCTCAGCTGAGTTATTGATCTTTTTCCCCACAGAAAGTCAGAAGATCAAATCAGTGGCCACTCCCTCAGCAGAGTTTCTAATCATCATCCTCAGCCGAGGATTCTCTTTGCAACTTGCATATAGTAATCATTGCATCCTCAAACGCGTAGCATTTCCATTTCGTATGGAGCATTATGCCATAGAAAAATTCAAACATATGCATTCGAAGCATAAGCCAGGTTTGGATATTCTCGTTGCCATGCGTTCCCCCAACAGAAAGTGGTTCAACTTAAGGAGTTCAATCTTACTTTATCCCCTGTGAAGTGGCCAATAAACTCGTTTGTCTCACTGGTATTCCCTTGCAGAGTTATCTGTTCAGACTTCTCTTTTTTCCAGTAGAAAATGATGTAACTGTAGCCCTAAGTAGGCACCTCAATCAATTTTTAGGGTATTAGATCTGTCAATCTTCCCCCTTCTGATCTTTGTTCCCTAGTAGCGTCGTTTGACTAGGATTCCATTATTCCCTCTCAATTCTCTTTGATACCGATAAGTATCATCTTTCAATATCGGTCTGTATCGTCAATTCAATACTCGTGTTTGTGTCTGTATTTTTCTTTGATACTGGTAAGTATTGTTATTTTTCTTTGATCTTTAGATACCTGTAAGTGTCGTCATTCAAATTTTGCTTGATATCGGAAAGTATCATCTTTCGATACCAGTCAGTATCGCCAACTCAATATTTCTTTGACACCTGTAAGTTTTCTTTTGATACCGGAAAGTATCATGTTTTGATACCGATCCGTATCGTCATCTCATCTTTCTTTGATACCGGAAAGTATAATCTTTCGATACCGGTCCGTATCGTCATCTCATCTTTCTTTGATACTGGAAAGTATCATCTTCCGATACCAGTAAGTGTCGTCTGTTTAGTACACATTCGTGTCTGCATCTTTCTTTGATACCAGAAAGTATCATTCTTCGACACCGGTAAGTGTCGTAAATTTATTACACTCATTCGTGTCTGCATCTTTCTTTGATACCGGAAAGTATCATCCTTTGATACCGGTAGATTTTATAAATCGAATACACTCATTCGCGTCTCATCTTTCTTTGATACCAGAAAGTATCATTTTTCGATACCGGTAAGTGTCGTCAATTCAGTACATGTGTTTGTGTATGTATTTTTCTTTGATATCGGAAAGTATCATCTTTCGATACCGGTCCGTATCATCATCTCATCTTTCTTTGATACCGGAAAGTATCATCTTTCAATACCGGTGCATATCGGTAACCCAAACACTCTTTCATGTTCACCTTTCTTCAATACCTGTAAGTATCATCTTCCAATATTCGTTTGTGTCGTTGATCCAAACCTACGTCTACGTCTTACCTCGTGATTTTAGACATCGCTCTATTTCGTTTCTTTTTCATAGTCGATTCCTCAATCTTACCTACTCTTTTATCCCCAGTAGGGTCTTCCACACTCATCTTATTTACTACCCTTATTTTATACCCACAGAGTGCAAATTTTATATTTCCTTTGGTAATCAATCCATATATATCTCGAATGTCTGAAAGCCACCGCTCTCATCCCTTCAGGTCCACAATTGATTGAATAGGGGAAGCTGTAACACCCCAAAATTTGGCCTCCTATTTATACCCAATAAGTGGCTTATGCTTCACCTTTCATGTGCATTAAGGTCATAAGCATTACACATACATCATTGGTCTTCCCAAGGCATGGTATCAAGGGCTTCTCCATCATTGATTGTGCAAAGCAAAGAGAATGAGGTACCCTTAAGCACTTAAGCCACAAAGGCTCTTCAAGACTCAAGACACCTCATTTGGTTCACCATTTCATCAAGAGATTGAGATTGGCAAGAAACTTGAAGAGAATCACCTCCTCATATATGTTGATCCTCTAATTATGGTTTTGGTCATTTGAGCATATGACAACTCCAGTGAGCAAGAATCTTGAAGCTTTGACACCATCTTATCATATACAACATCTTTTTTTAAGAAGATCTTCATTCACTCCAGAGGAATTAGGGTTTTGACCATCAGGCAACACCTCATAACCTTCAAGGCCAAAACTAGGGTTTTGCCTAAAATCAGTTTATTTTTTATTTTTTGGGAAAGACTTGATTCCATGGCTTTCTATGAGTTCTCAGTTATCTAGGGTTGGGATATGGACCATCAATTTCATTCAGAAGGATTTCAATTGGCCAAATGATTAAGAATCAGACAAATTGGGAATAAAGTCAACTAATCAAGGAAAAAGTCAACTCTTTAATTTTTTAGGTCAAACTCATGTTCATCATGTCAAATATGGTCAAGGGGTGAGATTTGATCAAGAAATATCAAAGGAATCATGAAAAATCAAGAAGCATGGAAAGTTACTAATTTTGGTAAATTAGGTTTTTAGAAACTTTACATTTATGGAAAGTTCTTTATGCCATGCAGCCATCTTCCAAGCCATTTTTCTCCATGATACAAACTTCATTTCAACTTTTGTTAAACATGAAAGTTGTAGTATGGATTCTAAGTTTTTCCTCCATATAAAGAATGTTCCATTTGGATTTTTAGATCAAAAGTTATGATCAATCAAAGTTGGTATCATCAAGTTGTTCAAATGAAAAAACTTAGAATTTTTTCTAAGCCCCAAAACTCAGTTTGGTGACCATGATTTCAACACCTTTTTTCATCATGTTTTAGGCCTCTATTCCAATTCTTTTTGGCATCAACATTGTTCTATCAAATGCCCTCTTTCCAAAGCTACTAAGAGTGGGCAATTTGGTTCAAAACTCATGGAGATATGATTAACCAAAGTCGTGACCATTACATTGCTCAAAAGTGGAAAATAACTTAGAATTTCTTGGAACTCATGACAACTTGGATCATGCAATCTTCAATGACAAATTTCATGATGTTCAAAACCTTAAATCCAATTCCTTTTCACATCAAGCTTGTAGCATCAAGTTTCCTCTTTGATTTAACACCAAGATCATCCATTTTGGTTCCATATCCATTGAAATATTGTCCTCCAAAACCACTACCATGAGAATATTCTTCATAACATAAACCAATCCATGATAACTCCACTCAAATTGCAAGAACTTTACACTGTCCCATGGCATACGCACCATATACCAATGTCCTTCTCATTTACTACAAATAGCCATGCAAACACTAGCATAATACATGCACCATGTTACTTACCCCACGTGCCATGAAAGAGAAAGAAATAAACTTAACCAGCAAGAATCATGTTGTACCAACCATCAACACTTCATCATATCATCATTACCACTCATCATCATGCCATAACAAATCCATAACCCGTGTGCACCAAAACATAACTCTCATTTTGCAATTTTCACCAAACCTTGCTTAACTAACAATTAACCACACTTCCAACTGTTAACCAACTTGATTAACACTTTAATGAATGCACTAACCATCCATATAAAAACCTCTTAACCCTCTAACTAAGTTAGTTACTCCACATTTTCACAAAACATATCAGAAAATCATATCTCACACCCTCACATTCAGATCATCAAATCTCTCTCTACTTGGAGTTGTTGCTCAAAATCTCTCCACAATTTTCATCTACCTATGGGATTCTAGCGTCTATACGCAACAATTCTCATCTGGAATCACCATAGCCTCACCTAAAGCTTCATCAAAGTCCTTCATCAAGGTATTTCTTTTTCAAGAACCAGGGTTTTTCAGGCATTTATTTTGCCTTCATCATAGCTCCCAAGGTTGATCAGAAGATAGTAGGAAGTATAAGGTTTCTGGCATGTGGAGAGTGAAGCTCAAAACAGGTTAGAATCTTGGATTTCAGCATCATCATAGTGCTGGTATATGGACTAGAATCATGTAGTTAGGCTTGTATCTGAAGTCCTCTCATTGGAGGCAATCTTTTTTGCTAGAAATTAGGGCATTTTGTGATGTTTTGAATTTCTTAGATCTAAGTTATATGCGTCGTATCTCACCATAGAGTGATCTTTTGAAGAAACTAAAGTTATATTTGGAATCTACATGGAAAACTAAGCAGGGTAGTGTCACAATTTTTTGTTTCTGGTTGTTTCCGCCGCCGGCCATGGTGGCTTCCCACCGGAGAAGACGACCGGAAGTCTTCTCTGGCCACCTGCAAACAAACCCTAGTCAATAGTCAATTACGCGTGTATTTCTGTGATTCTTCCATGTAATACTCATTGCCAGCATGTACATCAGCCATTCCCGCGTGTGAAGTGTGTTTGAAAATAGCCAATAAAAACCCCACAGCGCATTAATGAAGGCCACTTCATTCCCCCACGTGACCAATTCAATTTCTTTGTTTTTTTTTTCTGAATAAATAAATAACATTAGGGAAATCAGAACAAGATAATTTTTGTAGTATGGGCCCTCACGCACGCTGCTAAGCGCACCACCCATCCTGGCCCATGATGTTTTCTGAACTGAGGAATTGCTATAGCTACACCCTCCCTTGTATTCTTGTGTATTTTTTATTTCTTTTTGATACACGTTGCAATTTCAATATTAAAAATAGTTGTTGGTGCATAAAATTCTGAATAAATTCATGTGTGATCTTGAGGACTTAAATTAATTTTTGATAATTTTTATTTTCATTTTTTATTAAATTTGATATTTTTTTCTCAATTTCTGATTGGAATGTGTTCACATTGACACACCTTATGCCTAAAACCATGAAAAAGGACTTTCCCTTAATAGTTTTGATCCAAATTTTTGTGCTCACTTTGCCACTTCATAATAGGACCCTTATATGTTCCATTGGTATTTTGGTCATGATTTTTGAGTCACTTTTCAAATGCTTTTTTGTGACTTGTGTTGAGGGATCCCTAATTGTGACTTGCCTAATGTTTGCAATTGTTTGAGCACATTTGGTGCATGTTTTTGAGCCAATATTTTGAACATGATTAGCTACTGAACTTACCATTTGTAGCGCGATTTTTGTGTTCTTGAAGCACTATCGCTTGGGTACTATAGTTCGGTTCATTTTTTATCCTGTTAAGCTGATTAAGGAAGGGAAATAGATGTCTCCCATTAACCCTGCTTGCATACTGAGTTTAAACAGTCAAAACTGTTGGTTTACAGATGCTATGTGGATGTGGGCCCCTCTTGAGTTTATTTTGTTAAGAACGCAATGTATGGACTATTTGCGAGGCTTTTGGTAACGTGTTTAGATTTGATGTTTTTGGGTGGATTTGATGGAGATATTGGATTTTGGGTTTAGTGTGCTCGCTAAGATATTTCAATCTTATGCCTACGTATTCTCGTTTAACGAAATAGGGAAATTAAAGCAATCGTAGTTCCTCCTATTCTAAGAGAGGAAAAAGGTTGTTTTGGTGTCTTGTTCAAAGCCCAAGACATGAAGCTAAAGGGAGTATATGTATCTTGTTCAAAGCCCAAGATACGAAGCTAAAGATTTTTTGTGTCTTGTTCGAAGCCCAAGATTGAAGCAAAAAGGTTCGACTGAGAGAGAACTTGTCATCTCTAAAGAGAAGTTATTGATATTTGTATGTTGTGAGCAAGACATAGATTTGATGCTAAAAGGTTGATTGACTCAACCGAGGATTTCTCTATACAAGGCCTAAGAGGAGGCTATTGACCCAACAAGAGGGTGTCTTTTATTTGTCTCGTACGAAGCCCGAGATAGAGGCTAAAAGGGGTTGACTCAACAAGAGAGTGCTAATGAATGACTGACTCAACCAGAGAGTGCTTTTATATGTGTCTTGTACGAAGCCCAAGACGGAGGCTAAAAAGGTTTGACTCAATAAGAGAGTCTTTTATACTCAACAAGAGAGTGTTTTAGTGTCTCGTATGAAGCCCGAGAGGGAGGCTAAAATGGTTATTGACTCAATAAGAGGGTCTTTTATAGTGGTTGACTCAACAAGAGAGTCTGAGAAGTGATCGACGCAACAAGAGAGTCTGAAAAGGTTAGCTCCGCTGGGGGGAGGATCTTTGTACAAAGCCCAAGAGGAGGCTGACTTTCCTGAGGAAAGGCCTAAGAGGAGGCTAACTTACTGCCGAGGATTAGGTCCATAGGCAGGTCCAAGGGTAGGGAACTCTCATGAGAGAGGCCGGGTTTCTGCTGGAGATTGATCCAGAGTGATCGGTGTTTTTTCCTATGTTTGAAAGTAACTTGAGAATGTCTTTAAGACTTAAGGGGTTTTAGACTGTCCAAGTCTAGAGTTTTATCTTTTGTACAACGCCTAAGAGGAGGCACGGGCATTAAGGGATGAGTATCAACCCTAAAGTGGCCAGAGGTTTTACACTGGAAAGACTGCTCTAGTAAAGGATGACTAAGTTCTGTCTTATACCTTTAAGAGGTCATCAGGGTCCTTGTGTTAAGCCCAAGAGAAGGCATGAGAACTTCTAAGAAGCCAAACGGTCCTTGTACAACGCCCAAGAGGAGGCGGGGATGCTTTTAGGAAGCCTGTGGGTCCCCAAACCAAGAGAAGTTCAAGAAATGCAATTCACAGAGAAGAGATCATTCTAGGAAAGTTTAAGAATTTGGAAGAAACTCAAGAAATGCTATTCACGGAGAATAGATCAACTCTGGGGAGTAGAGTTTCTTTGACAATTTCTAAGAGTGACAGTCTGAGAAAGGGTTCACCGAGAATGTTGCCTTTCTCTTTGTTCCATATTGTTTAACCCCAAGAGAAGGGAAGACTGTGTCTGGTAATCCTATAGAGGATCTAGTTTTGTTTGTATTTAAGAGCGATCAACAGGGCTTTACCTAGTTCTAGACGCAGTTGCCGGGGAAAACTCTAAATAACTATACTAGTATTACATAGTTGATATGTGACAAGTATATAAGATGATGTGAAAGAAGACTTACAGTGAAACAGCCCCACAATACAGTTATATACATATGAAAGCAATAAATGAAAGCGGATAACCACTTACCCGTTGTAGAGCTTCCATGCTGTTTTGTTAGTTGTTCAATAAAGAAAATTTTGATAATAATATTGTATTCAAAATCAAAGGAGAAAGTGCTTTGAAAAGATTGTTGGGGCTTACAGCTCAAGGAGAGGCCCAAGGTTCTAACAGTGATTGTACTGTTGTTTTTGAAAATGTACAAAGGGACTTATATAATATGTGAGGCCCAAAATTGTTTTATTTACAAAGGGGTTGGGTCTTATACTCTAGTAGAGGCCCAAATAATTGTTTTTGTACAAGTAGTGGGGCTTACAACTCAAGGAGAGGCCCAGGGTTTTTTTTGTTTGAAAACGACGATCGCGCCGAGGTTTTTGAAAACACAGTGGGTCTTATACAATGACTGAGGCCCAAATCATATTGGTTTCAAAAAGGGGTTGGGTCTTACACTCTATTAGAGGCCCAAAAAGTTTTTAATAAAAAAGAAATAGGTCTTATAGCTCAAGGAGAGGCCCAAGATTTTGTTTTAAAAGGCGACGGTCGCGCCGTGATTTTGAAAGTACAACGTGACTTATACAACGTCTGAGGCCCAAAAATGGTTTGTATTTACAAAGGATTGGATCTTACACTCTACCAAGAGGCCCAAAAAGTTTTAAAATGATTGATGAGGGTTGAAATCAAAGACACCCTAATTTTGTTTTCCTTTAAAAGTAAATATTTAAAGAAAATCAATAAAAGTGATAAAAATACCAAATAATATTGAATAAAACACTTGTGATTTTTGTATAAGGTTTGAAAAATGAGGTTTTAATCACAAGATGAATTAAAACTCATTTGGTTTTGATTTTCAAGATAAATATTCACTTTTAAAATGTTTAAAAATAATTAAAAATGAAATTATTCACAAAAATACCAATTATATTAAATAAATAATATAAATTTGATTTTTTGTGGAATAAAATAATTCAACATTTTTGTGATTTTTTGCAAAAAGAACCAATAAAAAATAATTAAAATTGAGGGAGTTATTAATTTTTCAAATCATTAAAAATAATATGAAAAATAATAAAAAGGTGAAAAAACACATTAAAAAGGGGTCTGGGGCGAGGGGGATTCGAACCCCAGACCTCTTGTGTGCAGTGTGCACGCCTTACCACTGGGGTGGTGATACATCCGTGTATCAAACCCCAGCCACAAATATACAAGGCTTGCCTTGTTCTTGGTCTGGTAAAGGCAAGGCAAGGCAAGGTTTTTGGTCAGAAACGTGAAGGCTGTAACTTCCTCATTTCTCCATGGATGGAGACAAAATTTATATGTATCTGGCCTAGAATTTCACAAGGAATCCAATGGTGGTGGTGCTTTTTCCAGAAAATCAGTCCTCCTCAAAACCCGATAGTGGTTTTGAAATAGGCCATATTGTGCATTTTCTGTGCTACCTCTTGGTACAGGCATGGATTACATGATGAATTGGTTCAAACACAACACATATTACATGTACAAGAGATGCATCATCAGTGGACTTCAAAGCAAGACATATTTCAGAGAGTTCAAGTTATGATACTTACCTCCTTTAGAGCTTTTTGGGCTATCTACCAAGTGCTTTGTTCCAGAAATGTTTTGATGCTTTGAACCCTCTCAAATGACCCCTTAGAGCTTTTAGGATGATTGGAATCAGTTGGAAACCTCAGGAATGGAAATTGGCCCTTTCTTGCAAAAGGGGCAAAAGTGGCCAAAATAGCAACTCTCTCAAATGGCGTTCCAGATGTGTGAAACATTTGGGACAGTTCAAGGATGATATTTGGAGTGTGTTTAAGGTTTTATCTAGTTTGGAAAGTGACTGAATCAAGACATGGCTTGAAAAATGCAAAAAGGCCCTATTTTGAGGTTTTGAGAGGGGACTTGGTGATTTTGGTGTTACAGGTCACTTGTGAGAGTTTGGACAACTTAGATATAACATATTGGATGTGTTTGGATCATGAGTTGTGATGTAATTGCTCTCTAACTTAAAAACTCAGAGTTACCTTGCTAAAGAAGGTATTTTTGCCTAGAGAAAGAGATTTTGAGGAAAACAAGTGTTGTAGTGCTTTGGTGTACTCAAACTGAGCACAAATGAGCTCTATTTATAGTAGATCAAGTTTGTTTTGGCTACAATAGTGAATGGCAACTACAGCAGAGGTTTGGCCAATGGTTGCATTTTGGAATCTCAAGTCTCCTCTAGCCATTGACTAGAGGTTAGGGCACAGGCTGCTGGTCCCCTAGTTCAGAGATCATCCTTGACTCATTCAGTTGGAAATGGTTCAGTTCATGCCACCTTGGTGCATCCATTGAATGCTCTAAAACAAAATTGGAGTCTTGTCCCCTCTTTAGGCATTTTTAGGTTTGGCATGCTACTTTTAGTTCCAAAGACTTGGGAGGCTTATGGATCAGTGTTTGTCCATCCTTGGTTTCCCTCTGAGGTGTTCAGATGGATAAACTTGTTTGTCATTTGCACAATTTGGCCAAATCGAGCTAAATGCACAAATCAGCCTTGCCATGACAGTTTGCAGCAAGGCACATTGGCATTGTCATATCTCATGGCTCAAGTGGAATTTCATGGGGTTCTTGGCCATTTTGGAAAGCTCTCATGTGATACAACATATGTGTGATCATAGTTTATTTTGATACTTTTTGGATCCAAGTGAAAAATGCCCCTACATTTTGAAAAAAACAAGGCAGATTCTGACTTAGCGAAAATTTCACTAAGTGTTGGAAAAAAGTGACATTTTCACTTTTTGTGATTTTGATCATTCCATAACTTAAAATCCATGGAGAATTGGAAAGAGGTGTAGTTGAAGCTTTTGTAGTATGCCATGAGAGCTACAAATCCATCTTTGGATCAGCCAAAATGGTTGCTTGGATCTCAAGTTATGATCCTTGGAAGTTGGTACCCTAGCCACTTTGTTTCATAACTTAGAAAAATTCTAAGTTTTTATGGTTACCCCTTTTACAAGTTATCCCACTTTCTTTGGTTTTTATTGATGAATGTTGATTCAAATCACACATTAACATCATTTTAAGGTTAGGGAACCATAATTATGAAATATCTCAAAAAGTCAAACTTTGACTTTTGTGCACAGTTGACTTTTTACCAGATGAATTCCAAACTGTGCGATCCTCTTTGAAATCAAGTCTTTGACCTAAATCAAACTTGATGGATTGATTTCATAGGTGTTATAGGGTGTATTGAATCATGTCCCAAGGTTTGGGAGCATGTCTTGGTTAAAAGTCAAAGGCACAGTTGACTTTTTCTTCAAAACCCTAAGTGTGGTTCCGATGAAATTGAAACTTGTTGATCAAGCTTCTTAGATCAATCCATTATTGCAAATGGATTAATGTAGTGTGTTAGAGTCCCTCAAATAATGTCTTGAGGTCTTGGCTCATGTTTTATCCTAAAAGTCAACTTAGGGGTGAATTAGGTCAAGAAACCCTAATTCCTGATTTTTGATGTATGCATCCCCTGAGGTTAAATTGACTTGATGATTAGGTCCATGGAGTCCCATGGAGTATCTTAGGTTATGCTTTGAAGCATTGGCTCATTCCTAGAGGAAAATTTCCACCTGGAGGCCTTGGTCGACCAAAACCCTAATTTGGTGACACTGGCGATCTTGAGGCTCGATCCACTTGGAAGGTAGCAAATTTGTGCTTGATCCTTGATGTAGGAATCCTATTGATTCTTTATGGAAGTTTGATAGGTTAGACAAGTTGAATATTGTGTCATTTCTTTATTGATCATTTGTCTAAGGCTCAGAGAGGCCCAAGTGTATTGTAATTGATTGTATTGACTACAACTGTAGGATTAGGGTTTTAAGAAATTGAAGAAAGTTTTGAGAAAACTTTGAATTTGAATTTGAATTTGAAGAAAATTGTTTAAAAGAAAAGAATGTTTGGGGCTTATAACTCAATGAGAGGCCCAAGTGGTCTAAGAGCAATTTTATCGGGAATAATGCTCCTCTTAGTATCAGTTTAAAACAGACAGATGATTTTGAAAATGGAGGTATGGGGCTTATAACTCAAGGAGAGGCCCATGGAAGTTGTTTATTGTTTAAAACCAAGTTTATGTACAAAATATTGGGGCTTATACTCAAGGAGAGGCGCAAATGACTTATTTTTTAAAACAGGGATCGCACTGCGATACTAAAAGATGTTGTGGGACTTATACTATAGCAGAGGCCCAAAATTTTATGTACACGAGGGTTTGGGTCTTACACTCTATTAGAGGCCCAAAAGTGTTTGTATAGAAGAAAATGGGGCATATACTCAAGGAGAGGCCCAGATAAAAAATATTGAACGTGCCGTTATTTTGAAAACCGCACCGGGACTTATACTATGACAGAGGCCCAGGAATTATTTATTTATAGATGAGGTTGGGTCTTACACTATATTAGAGGCCTAAAAGTGGTTCAAATGAAGATTGAAAATTTGAAATCAAGGAAAAAGCCTAATTTTAATAAAAATACAATTTTTCAAAGAAAAAAAATAAAAAAAATGATATAAAATATCAAATATATTTAAAAAAATGTTGTGAACTTTGAAAAATGTTCTGAAAAATCAAGTTTTATTCACATGAAAGCTTGAAATTCATTTGAGTTTGAAAAATCAAGAGAAAGATTTCATTAAAAATGTTTAAAAACAATTAAAAAGAAATTCTTTATAAAAATTCAAAATATATTAAATAAATAATATTCTTTTTATTTTTTTGTGGAATAAAATATTTTAAAATTTTAGTGAATTTTGAAAAAAATGATTAAAAATCAGAGAGAAATTAATTTTTGAAATCAATAAAAAATAAAAGAAAATTCAAAATTTTGAATATTTGAAAAAGGCGTCAAGAACAAGTCATCTTCTTCGCGCGAGCTTTGCTTTTCTATATTTGCAAATCCCTCCATAACACTCTCAATTCGTAATGAAATGGAATGATTCAAACATCAATCTTGCTCGCTTTTAATCAAGGATTAAGATGGTACCATTTAATTTCATTTATTTTAAGAATGGAGAGTTATCATTTATGAACACAGAAACCCCAGAATTTGCAAAAACTATCATGAAATCTTAAACACAACTGAAACATAGCAATTGATTGAGGGTTATCACTCTATGAACTACCAGAAACATGTTGGTAACTTGAAAACAAATTTATGATGCATGTAGTATAGAGTTTGAGAGCTTCAGGCTTACTTGTGCAAGAGGAATTCGAATTTTGATGTAGAGGTGTTACAAATGTTGTGTGATGACCTGGACAACTTCAATGGACCTTATGTAAGGTGTTTAGAAGCTTAGAATGGATTGGAAACACCTTGAACTCCTTGTGGCACTTCAACTGCAATTAGGCCTAGGTTGGATTTTGAACTTTGTGATTCTGGTGTTATAGATGATGGAGAAGTGTTTGGATAGCTTCATTATGATATATATGAGGTGTCTACACCATCAGTTTTGATAGAATTGCTTCCTATTAAAAAATTCAAAAGTTACTTGAAAATGAAGCAAATTCTGGTTTTGGAGAGTGAAATGAAGGAAAACATGATTGGAGATGTTTTGGCGTGTCTTAATCAGTCACAAATAGCCCCTATTTATATTAGAGGAAGTTTGTTTTGCAAGGAATAGTGAATGGGGGCTTGATCACCCTATTATCCAATGGATTTTGTCATGTAGCCAAAGTCTCCTCTAGCTATTGACTTGAGGTAAACTTTGTAGGTTTAGGTCCTCTGACCCTTGGAGAAATCTTGACTCATTTGGACTGGCTTGTAACTGATTCATACCATCTCTATGCATCACTTACATGCATGATGCATAATTTGAAATTCAAGGTTCATGTCATTATGATTTTGCACACGCCAAGTTGAAATTCTTGCCTCTTTAATCAAGTAACAAGTGAGTCACCAGAAGCTTTGTGTTTTTGGAAGATTACAAAGTTGGCAAAGTGACAAAATTTGAATGAGAAAATCGTGTGGAACAAGTCATGCATCCGTGTTGTTGTGTAGACTGGGTGAAAAATGCCATTTTGGGAAGCTCATAACTTCTTGCTCAAGTTGAATCATGGGAGGCTCTTGTACATTTTAGAAAGCCCATATATCATATTTTAACTTTGATGTTTAACTTTGGTCTTGATTCATCTTGGATCATGGTGAAAAATGTCTCCAAATTTGGACAAAACATGAGACGGATTCTGTCTCAAATTTTTCTAAGTGTTTGAAAAATGTTGATTTCTCATTTTTTTGTGATTTTGATCAATCCATAACTCAAAATCCATGAAGATTTAGGATATCGTGTAGTTGAAAATATTGTAGTATGTAATGATAGCTTTCATTTGAGCTTTGGATGAAAAAAAAAGGTTACTTGGATCACAAGTTATGGTCTTGCAAAGTTGGGTAAAAATCACTTTTTTTCATGACTTAGTGAAAATTCATGTTTCTCAAGATTTCCCCTTTTGCAAGTAACTCACTTTTCTTGATTTTTATTGATGAATGGTGATCCAAACCATAAGTTAACATTGTTTTTGACTTCAAGGAGCCATGTTTGTCAAGAAATCTCAAAAGTCAAACTTGGTTTTGGGGTACAGTTGACTTTTTATTAGATGAATTTCAAACTTTGTGATCCTTTATGAAATCAAGTTCTTGGCCTAATTCAAACCTAATGGATGGATTCCATAGGTGTTTTAGAGTGTCTTGAATCATGTCCCAAGGTTTGAGATCATGTCTTGGTCAAAATTTAAAGGCATGGTTGACTTTTTCTCAAAAACCCTAGTTTGTGGTCCAAATGAATTTGAATCCTTGTATTGCTTGTGAACCAAGTTCTTTGTGTCAATTTGAATTTTTAAGAGGATCAATATGAGATATTTGAGGTCTTTAAAACATTCCTTGAGGTTTTGGCTCATGCCTTGCTCCGAAAGTCAACTTAGGGGTGAATTAGGTTAAGAAACCCTAATTCCTTATTTTTGATGAATGCATCCCCTGAGGTTATTTTGAAATTATGATTGGATCCATGAGGTCCCTATGAGCTTCTTGGATCATGTTTTGAAGTATTGGCTCATGCCTAGATGAAAATTTCTCTCTGGAGACCAAAACCCTAATTTGGTGACACTGATGATCTTGAGGATTGATTAACTTGAAATGTTGCACTCTCATGCTTGATTCTTGATATGGGAGACCTCTTGATCATTCATGGATGTTTGAGAGGTTTGACAAGTTTAGAATCATGTCCATTCTTGATTGATCCTTTGTCTGAGTACTCTGAGAGGGTCCAAAACCCTAACTCTTGATTGAGGTGAATGCCTAACAATCTTTTGAGAGGATTGATGAGGCATGAAGGTACATCCATATTGTGGTGATGATTTATACAATGATGGGAAATCTTGTGGTCAAAATTAGGGTATGACAGATGCCCCTATTTAATCTTCTTGGACCTGAAGGTTTGAATGACAAAGACGTTTGGACATTCAAGGTAAAAGAGGATTAAATATTAGAATACCCAAAATTTTAATTGTGGTTGTGAATGGCAGTTATTTGCTCATCCATCATCTTTTTCTAAGTAATGCTACTTAGGAAAGGGTAAAAACATCCCTTCGATCCTGGTCTTCAGCCACGGAAATGGTCTTAGTTTTCTTTGAAATAAACCTCCCCTCGATCCTGGTCTTCAGCCATGGAACTGGTCTCAGTTTCTTTCTTGTTGTAAACCTCCCATCGATCTTGGTATTCAGCCATGGAACTGGTCTCAGTTTCTTTTGAAATAAACCTCCCCTCGATCCTGGTCTTAAGCCATGGAACTGGTCTCAGTTTCATTCTTGTTGTAAACCTCCCCTAGATCCTAGTCTTTAGCCACGGAACTGGTCTCAGTTTCTTTTGAAATAAACCTCCCTTCGATCCTGGTCTTCAGCCATGGAACTGGTCTCAGTTTCTTCTTGTCGAGTTCTTTTTTTGACAAGGGATGCTAGATGGTTTTCACCAAACGTTTCGTTGGGGAGATACCATTTGATGAAAAAATGATTTGATGTCAGACTTGCTGGGGAAAACCATTGGCCTGAACTGTAGAGGTGTGCAAACTTCTCTGTTAGAGATGCCATTTTCCAGAGAAATTACGTCATACTTCCCTCGAGACTTTTTCGGAGAGACGCCATGTGATGTAATTCAATTTTGAGGTGCTGGTGACTTCATTGAAAGCAAATTTTTCGGGGAAAACTGTCGTATTGCCAAGAGTCTTTTGTAGATAGGTTTTCTCTGGGGATTTATTTTAATCCAGGAAAGCAAAATATCATCTTGATTGGTGAATAGTGAAGTTCCAAAGATGTATGACCAAATGACTTCTTGTTTTTCAGAGGTTCAAGTTATCAAAGTGGTTGAGGGCCAATTTCAATCCAGGAATACACTGGAGAGAGATTTTTTAGATGGTATATTTTCCTGCGAGGAAAGAACTTAAACCGGAATTTTGTCCTATCGGACGTGGTAAGAAAAACTGACAACTTTATTGGAGAGATGACACTTATCACTTGGGGATGAATACGACCAGAGTGATATTAATGCAACATGAGTATGAATATGAATCAATTATGCATGATGTATGAGATGCTAATGCTGACAAAATAGACACGGCATACAGACTGGTGATTGTTCAACTGGATACTCGGCCTCTCTTGGAGATGGGGGTATCACTGGAGATTCTGAAAGTTGTAAGTTCGTTTGGGCATGGGAACCCCAGCGTTTGTTTTGGTTTATGGAGGTAGAAACCTACTAGGGATAGAAATCCATTATTGTTTTTCAGGGGTAGACCCCATTGGGGAGAAAAACCATTCATTGGCTCTCAGAGATAAGAACTCTACCAGGGACATCAGATGGGACATTCTGTCTGAAGCAGTTCGTCCTTTATTCTGGGTGTACTGATTAAAAGGAGTACCTTGATTCTGCGTCTTGAAGTTTGATCACTTCCATAGAAGCCGTCGATATTCCTTTTTTTGTTCAGTAATCAAAAGGAAATTGCCATTTTTAAAAGGAAGAAGTAAAACTTGAACTAAAGTAAATTCATTTTGTTTTGTTTCAAGAATCGTTGATCATATTTAAAGTGTCATTTTGCAAATCAAAATAAATAAGAATTGCAAATAAAAGGCACACAAGCTCAAATTTTATTGATGGAATGGTAATCAGCCAAAAGCATGATCCCATGAAGCATTACAAAGTTTAGAAAATGGTAATTTAAAGGAAAAGGGGTTTCATTGAACATAACGTCCGCTATCCTTCCACCAACTTTGAATTCTGGGTATTTATGAGCTTCCTTCGAAGGTGACCTTGACCGAAGTTTTTCTGACGGATGACATTGTCGTTGAGGAGCCAGTCTTGTCGAATGTAGTTACTTGCCATAAATCTCTAACTTTTTCCAAGATTGCCTTTTCAGGTTTTCAATCCATCGGGATAGTCATTGTTTATGTCTCTGATTTTTTCCTGGACTGCCCTTTCAGGTTTTCAATCCAACGAGACATTTTTTTTATTTCATTTAGGCGAAGTATTTCTTTACTACATCAACATTTGTGGGGTAGGTAAACTCTTCTCCATCCATGGTTGCGAGTCTTAAGGAACCGCTTGAAAAGGCCTTCTTGACAACATAGGGTCCATTGTAATTCGGAGTCCATTTTCCCCTGGAGTCAGTGAGAAATTATTGTATTTTCTAGAGCACGAGGTCTTCTTCTCTAAAGACACAGGGTCTGACCTTTTTGTCCAACGCTTTCGTCATTCTTTGCTGATATAACTGGCCATGGCATAAAGCCGTCATTCTCTTTTCTTCGATTAGGTTTAATTCATCGTGCCTACTTTGACACCATTCAGCTTCTGTTAACTTGGCTTCCATCAATACTCTCATTTACGGGATCTCTAATTCTATGGGGAGTACTGCCTCTATTCCATATACTAGAGAGAAAGGGGTTGCCCCTATTGAGGTGCGGACGGATGTGTGATAACCGTGAAGAGCGAAGGGTAGAATCTCATGCCAATCTTTGTAGTTAACAACCATATTCTGAATGATTTTCTTAATGTTCTTATTAGCCTCTTCTACCGCTCCATTCATCTTAGGCCGGTAGGGAGATGAGTTATGGTGTTCAATTTTGAACTCAGCACACAACTCTTTCATCATCTTGTTGTTCAGGTTCGATCCATTATCCATAATGATCTGGCTTGGAACACCATAATGGGAGATGAGATTGTTCTTGATAAATTAGACCACCACTTGTCGGGTCACATTGGTGTATGATACTGCTTTGACCCACTTGTTGAAGTAGTCAATGGCTACTAGGATGAACCGATGTTCGTTTGAGCCTTTGGGCTCAATCATGCCAATCACGTCGATCCCCCATATAGAGAAAGGCAATAGAGAAGAAAGAACTTTGAGATATGATGGCGGTACATGGATTTTGTCGACGTATATCTGACACTTGTGACACCTCCTCATGTACTTGTAGCAATCGGATTTCATTGTCAGCCAATTATATCCTGCTCTCAGAATTATTCTTGCCATTATGTGTCCATTGGCATGAGTGCCAAAGGAGTCTTCGTGAATCTCTTTCATCAGCATGTTTGCTTCGTGTCTGTCCATGCATCTGAGCAAAACCATGTTGAAGTTTCTTTTGTAGAGTACCTCATTGTTCAGGAAGAAGTTGTCATCCAGTCTTCTGAGAGTCTTCCTATCTTTTCTTAATGCCCCTGGTGGATATTCCTGTTTTGAAGGAAGCATTTGATATCATGATATTAGGGTTTCTTATCGATGACGGCTTCAATCGCGAAGATGTAAGCATGCCTATAAGGCGCATTATTTGATCTTGGGTACGTCGTTCCATCGACTCACATTAATCATGGAGGACAGAGTAGCCAGTGCATCATCCATGTGGTTTTCTTCACGAGGAATGCGATGAAACTCAATTTTGTTGAAAAAGGGAAACAATCTTCTCGCGTAGTCTTTGTAAGGAATCAATCCCAATTGATATGTGTTCCACTCTCCTTTGATATGATTTATAACCAGAGATGAGTCGCCATAAACACCCAAGTTCTTTATCCTTAAGTCGATAGCTTCTTTGAGACCCATGATACAAGCTTCGTATTCGGCCTCATTGTTTGTGCATTTGAATGTCAATCTGGCAGTGAAAGGAATATGGGTACTCTGAGGTGTTACTATGATTGTCCCAATTCCATTTCCATAAGCGTTGACAGCTCCGTCAAAGATTAATTCCCATAGGGAACCTGACTCTGGCCCTTCGCTTTGTAGCAGTTCATCGTAATCTTTCATTTTTAGGTACATGACGGGAAGTCAAATTTGACTGATTCCTGATCGTCAATCAGTTGATGAGCCAAATGATTGGCTAAAATACTTCCTTTGACGGCTTTTTGAGTATGGTACTCGATGTCGTATTCCGATAACAACATCTGCCAATGGGCAATTCTGTTAAGGCGGGCTTTTCAAAGACGTACTTGATCGGATCCATTTCGGAGATTAACCAAGTGGTGTGACAAATAATGTACTGGCAAAGACGTTTGGCTGCCCAAGCCAGAGCGCAGCAAGTTTTCTCGAGCACAATGTATCGAGTTTCACAGTCTGTGACTTTCTTGCTTAGGTAAATGGCAGACTCTTTTCTTTTTGTTTCGTCTTGTTGGCCAAGTACACAGCCCATAGAGTCTTCCAAGACTGTTAAGTAGATTATCAATGGTCTTCCTTCTACTGAAGGGGGCAGAATCGGTGGATTCACCAGATATTCTTTGATGCTTCCAAAAGCCTTTTGGCAGTCTTCTGTCCATACACAATTTTGGTTCTTTCTGAGTAGTTTGCAGATCGATGCGCATGTCGCGGTCATGAGGGATATGAATCTTGAGATGTAATTGAGACGTCCCAAAAATCCTCTTACTTGCTTTTCTGTCTTTGGTGAAGGCATTTCTTGAATGGCCTTAACATTGTCGGGATAAACCTCAATTCCTTTTTGGCTGAAGATGAATCCCAAAAGTTTTCCTGAACGTACACTGAATGTACATTTATTGGGATTCAAGCGGGGTTTGTATTTTCTCATACGCTTGAATAACTTTGATAGGTGTTCCACATTTTCTTCTTCTATTTTAGATTTGGCAATCATGTCATCGACGTACACTTCGATCTCTTTGTGCATCATGTCATAAAACAGAGTTGTCATGGCCCTTTGATAAGTTGTCCCTGCGTTTTTTAGACCGAACCACATTACCTTGTAACAAAAGGTACCCCATGGGGTGATGAACGAAGTTTCCTCCATGTCTTCTAGCGCCATTTTGATTTGATTATAGCCCGAGAATCCATCCATGAAGGAGAAAACTTTGAATTTGGTTGTGTTGTCAACTAGTATATCTATATGTGGTAGGGGAAGTCATCCTTTGAACTTACTTTGTTTAAATCCCTATAGTCTACACACATTCTTACTTTTCTGTCATTTTTGGGAACTGGTACTATGTTGGCTAGCCATCGAGGATATTCTGAGGTGGCGAGGGAACCTGCGTCAATCAGTTTCTGCACTTCCTCCTTAATTTTGATGGCCATATCTGGATGAGTCCTTCTCAGTCTTTGTTTTACCGAAGTACATTCCATTTTCAGTGGTAAGTGATGTTCCACGATGCTAGTATCCAACACTGGCATGTCCTGATAGGACCATGCGAACAAATTTGGAAATTCTTTGAGAAGTTTTATCAAGCCTTCTCTGACAGTTGGACTTAGCAGTGCTCCAAACTTAACTTCTTTCCTTTCTTCTTATGAACCCAAATTAAATGTTTCCAACGGCTCTTTATAAGGCTCAATGGACCTTTCGTCTTTTCTGAGTAATCGGGAGATCTCTATTGGAATTTCTTTATTCTCTTATTCTTCGGCTTCAAATACCGGGAATTCAAAGTTGGGAGAAGGCATTGGATCGTATGTTTTAATGGGGTTTAAAACAAATAATCTGCATGACATGATGATTTCTTTTTAGAAAAGACAAAGAGAATGCAAAAGTGTGTGCAATGTTTTTTTTAAAACGCTTATTTTTATTTCGGGTTTTTTTTTTAGGATTACCATTTTCTAAAAAACGAAAAAGTGAAAATAGCAATAAATGCGTGAATTCAGAATGACATTATTTATTTATGATTTGTCGATTCTTGAAACACAACCCTATAAAACAAAACTTTGTTGCTTTGGGCGAAGCGAAGAGGGGCATTTACAGAAAATTGAGCCCTATAAAACATCCATTTCACCCGGGCAAGGTGAAAGGTCAAAACAAAGATGTGGCAATTACTTCGATTTAAGAACGAAATTTGGGACATCGACCGTAACCCAATGGCGACGAACTCCTCTGTGGATCACAAAGTCTGGTACTTTCCTCCTTGGTTTGTCTTCGGTAATGACACTGATTTCTGGCGGAGTGGGATCATTGGAGTCTCATTCCCATCCAGAGTTATCATAAGAGGACTCTTATGTTGCATATTTAACAGTATTTTCATTTTCAAAAGGATCTTCCCATCCAGTTGGCTCGATATTCTCATATCTGATGTGAGAGCTTTCGGGATCAGTGTACTTCACTAGAAAATCGTACTTGTCGCTTGGCTGCCCCAAGGTATCCCAGGTTTCTGTGGGTATATATGAGTCATCTTCTTTAATGACATTGTCCTCAGGAAATGCAAAGTTGATAAATTCTTGTCCTGCGATCTTTGCAAATTCATCAACGTAACATTTGACATCCTCGGAATGTTATGGGTAAGAATTCCATGACTCTGGGAGAACAGGTGTATTTTTCTCAAGGTCATTAAGCAGATATGCATTATCTGGCTAACTTTTTTGCTCCGAATCTTCCATGTAAGGCTTCTAAATGGGCAAATCATCCATTGGATCATATAAGTTATAGTCACAGTTGTCTTTCATCAGAGTGTCTTCCTCTAATGAGTTAGGTGGAGCACGGCATCCTTCGGGATCGCAATCTCCGTAGATCATCCTGGCGTCTGATCTTGGTATATATTTGGGACTTTGCTTTGAAATGCAAAATGGCATGTATGTTTCTTCCCGAGATATATATCCTTCATCATTGAAATAGGATTCCCACTTTTTAATTGTATCAGAGGAATTATTCTTCTCGATGGTGTGGACTTCTTGAGATATTGGGTGGAGGAAGCCTCCACTGTGGAAAAAATCCTAAATGGGACGAAGGCTTTCGTTCTTATTTGTAGAATTGGTAAGTGTAGGAGAAAAACCGAGACCTTTTCTTGTCTTGTTATCAGCAGGAATTACAATCTGTCCCCATCCTTTTATGTCATCACTCCCTATTACTTTGAGAGTGTCTTTGTACGAGGAAATCGACATTCCTTTTTCTTGGTGATTCTCATTGCTCACCGAGAGTGCTTGAAATTGAGTTCCAACGACCTCCTCTGGTTCTACGCAGGAGAATGATGATAAGTTGCTCACAATTAAAGCTTGTTCTCCTCATACTGTGACCAACTTGCCATTCTTGACAAACTTCAGCTTCTGGTGAAGTGTCAAAGTGACTGCCCCGGCTTCGTGTATCCAAGGTCTTCCTAATAAACAATTGTATGCTGCTCGGATGTCCATGACCTGGAAAGTGACTTGAAAAGTGTGAGGGCCAATGGTTATGGGAAGATCGACTTTGCCGATAACTATTTTCCTGGATCTGTCAAAAGCTTTGACGATGATCTCACTGCCTCTCATCGAAGTACCTTGAAAAGATAGTCGTACCAAAGTTGACCTTGGCATGATGTTTAAGGATGAATCGGTGTCTACGAGTACGCTGGCTAAAGCATCGTCCTGGCAACTGACTGTGATATTGAGTGTCATGTTATGATTCTTGCCCTCCTCTGGCAGTTCTTCATCACTGAATCCTAAAATGTTGCAGGAAGTGATGTTGGAGATAATGCTGACAAATTGCCCTACTATCAAATCTTGTTCTTTAAAGGCATGTTCTAAAACATTCTGTAGAGCTTCTCTGTGAGCTTGTGAATTGATCAGGAGAGATAACACAGAGATCTGAGACAGAGTTTGCAACAATTGAACCATAATGTTGTACTTGCTTTTCTGGATGAGCTTCAACATTTCATCAATGTTCTTTATAGGTTCCGTATTGCTGGATTAACCAATTTGTTGATTAGGAACTTCAGCTTGAGGTTCCTTTTCTTTTGCAGGTTCTCCAACTCCTCTATTGAAGATTCGACCGCTCCAGATAACTCGACTAATGTCAGCAATGTTCACAACGGGTGGCAGTGGAATTTCTTTTCCATTTTTTATGGTCGTCGCACCGTACTTGTACGGGATAGCCTTTTCTGACTTGTATGGTATTGGTCCTGGTAAATAGATAACCACAGGGGTTTCTTGGGCCTTTTGACCATCGTAGGAAACCTTAATCGGCTCTAGGTTGGGAATTTTTCTACTGTCAAGAGGGATCTTTGACTCATTGAGTAGAGGAATTATGGTGAAAACATCCTTTGTAATTCCATGATTGACAGGTTCTCTTTTATTGGAGACTATGATAATGCTTTATTCTAGTAGTCCTTGGTCCTTGTTTTGAACAGGGAGGCAACCTTGTACCATGTTGATTGATTGAGAATTCAAACATGGTTGAGTTTCATTTCGGTTTAACTGATGTTAGAGAGCCGCTCAAACGAGGTAGCATCCTTGGTTATTTTCTGAACAGATTCCACAGCATTCATAATTATGTGGTGGTACCGACTGTACCCACTTTGTATGCAGTGTATCCTTACCATATCCATTTCTAGTAAGCGGATATCACAACTTTGGTGTCTATCAAGATTTCCATTAGTTATACTAACTTGTTGCATGTCTTCATCCTGGTAGATTGGAAGCCACCAGTGTTTCAACAGATGTTAAAGAGTTCTTTGTATAAGCGCATAACCTTGGTCATTTCCGGAGCATTCTTTGCAGTCTTGATAATCATGCGGGGACAGGAAACCAAGTCTAACCTGCTTAGCATGCAACTTCACTAGACTGGTATTTATTAAGCGGATGTCAAAGATTTGAACCATGTTAACCTGATGATCATTCCTTTCATGGTAGTCTTGGATCCATCCGAGATATATTTGACACTGGAGGGCCTCTATTACAAAAGAGCATCCCTGATTGTCTTTTGAGAAAATCAGGCAAGTGTTGTAATCGTGCCGCGGAAAATTGTAATGCTGACTTTGTCTTGAATGCATTGCCACTAGATCGACGTTCATTGCACGAATGTCATGGTTTTGAACAATGCTTGGATGTGCATGGGCCATGTTTACTTCACGAATCCTGTGATCCTGAATCCAGCCTAGATCCATTTGTTCTTGAAGGGCTGCTTGTACTATGGCACATCCTTGATTGTTCTTGGAACAAATATCACACTAATGAAAGTCGTGAGATGGCACATGGTCGTACCCGCTCTGTCTACAATGCATTTTTACCAGGTTGGTTCTCTGTAAGCGTACATTGTGAATTTGATAACTGTTGTGAGGGTCTCCTTCTATCAAATTCATCGTAGTCTTCTCATGTTGCAGTAATAGGTTCATCTGAACATTCGGATTAGTATATTTGAAAGATAAAACCCCGTTTATGATGAGCTTTTGTACATCAGATATGAAGCTGGGGCAATTCTCAATGTTATGTCCTGATCCTCCTTGATGGTAAGGGAAAGTTTGATCTGCTTTGAACCAAAAATGTGGATTTTCTGGTACTGTAAGATGAGTCCTGGTTTGGACGTGCCCCTTGGCCAACAAAAGTGTAAATAATTCTGTATATAACATTGGTATAGGGTCGAACCCTGATGGTTGTGTAGTATGATTGTTGTTATTGTACTGCGGGCGAGCCTGCGGAAGAGGCTGTTGCTACCTTTGCTGGTACTGTTGTTGATTTGGTTGGATCTGAGCAACCTGAGCTTGATATGTCAGAGCTGGCATTGGGTTGATAGCGGGAGTTATTGCTGCTACTGGTTGATACGTTCGCCTTTGCTTTCCCAGAGAGATATCACTGATATCTTGCTCTTTCTTCTTTTGGAAAGCACTACCGTATCTTTTAGTACTGTTGGATGGTTCTGCATCTTTGACCAATCGTCCTTCTCGGACTGCTTCCTCAAGGCGTACCCCCATGTTTACCATTTCAGTGAAGTCACTAGGTGCACTGGCAACCATTCGATCATAGTAAAAGGAGCTCAATGTTTTTAGGAAGATCTTTGTCATTTCCTTTTCCTCGAGAGAATGACAGATATGGGCGGGGATTTCACGCCATCTTGGAGCATACTCCTTGAAGTTTTCTTTTTCTTTTTGGGACATTGCTCTGAGCTAGTCCCTATCTGGTGCCATGTCCACGTTGTATTTATACTGCTGAACGAAGGCTTCCCCCAAGATCTTTGAAAGTACTGATCTTGGTGTGGTTTAAACCCATGTACCATTTGAGTGCGACACCGGTTAAACTGTCTTGAAAGTAGTGGATTAGTAGTTGTTAATTTTATGTCTGGGTAGACATTTTTCGAGCATACATTACCATATGACTATGGGGGCAAGAGTTGCCTTTGTATTTTTCAACTTCAGGCACCTTGAATTTGTGCGATATCTTTACGTTAGGGACTAAACAGAGGTCAGCGGCGTCCTTACCAAATAAGTCTTGTGCACGAATGGCATGCCGTTCCTTCTACATTTCCAAGAATTGTTCCTGGAATTCATTCATCATTTCGTATACTTCTTCGTTTCTGCCAGAAGAAGCCTGTAGAATCTGTTCTTCCGGGATAGTGTGTACCACTGGTTGTGGTATAAAAATTGCGACAGTAATTCTTGGCGCTTCAGTGACCTGAAGTTTGCAACCTTCAGGAGTTTCTGTTGTAACCCTTGCATCTTTATTTACCTGAAATTTGTAACCTTCACGTCTGGAGGTTCCTACTACAGCTTCTGGGTCTTCAGTGACCGGTGGGATGTATCCCTCAGGTATAAAGTTGAGAGGCATGCCCTAGGGGAAACCTTTAGGCATGTTGTACTGAGGATGACTGCCAGGTGTTTCAAATGCTGTTATAGATGTAATCTCTGAGATCACAGTCCTTTGATGTTGTTGTTCCTGGGCTGCTGCCAGGGATTCCATGGTGTTGTGGAGTTTCTCCAAACTCTCCTTTAGAGCGTTGATTTCTTCTCTCAGTTCTCAGTTCTCTTCTTCGAGATCGTCCATTTTCTTTTGTCGATTGGCCCGAGTATTATATGAATAAGACAGTTTGAGTCTAGAGTGCGACACATATGTGAGAATCAATGATAAATATGTGTTATGTGAGAATGATGAATGATATGCAAAGAATGAGAATGATATATTTTTTTAGTTTTTTTTTGTTTTTAAAATAACTTTTAACAATTATATATTGCAAATATCACACAGCTGATACCCTTTTATTGAACTCGAAAGATTCAGTATTTTACAGGGAAAAGTATAGTATTTTACAAAGTGCTAGAAGGAAATTAGGCCTATGGATCCTGAGTTTTCTCGGAGGAAAGCTCAGATGCTAGTTCCTGAATTTTTCTTTTCTTTGATCGGGCCCCTTCAACCGTTGTCGGGTCGACGATCCTTTGCCAAGTGAAAGGAGATAGTAGATTTCTTCATTCCTCCTGACTTTCTATGGCATGCTGCTCTAATATCTCAATCAGAGCATCCTTTTCCTTTAACAGTTCCTGAATATTGGTACATTCCAAATTAAGAATCTGGAACTTGTTCTTCCAAGAGTTCTTCTCACGTTGGACCTTGTTGAGAGCAATCTTGAGTTTTTCCGTATCAGACATGAAATAAAGGACAGATTCCTTTAAGGGAAAAACTTCCTGATGAGGGCAAGGCATCCTCAGTTTGATGGCTCTAGTTTGTACCCAGTGGAGATAAGTTTCTGCAGAGATGCAATTTGGCCTCCCCATGGACTCTTTCCCCTTCCTGTGAATATGTTGCCAGGTATGCACTATTTCTTTCTTTAGTGCCCTGTCATTTTCTCCTTCCTTGAAGAAAAGACCTTCCAAATGAACATTATGTGGGACATTCTTCATCAGGTATCCAAGTTGACGGCGTGCTAAAATTGGATGGTAGTTGATCCCTCCTTTAGTATCAATGAGGGGTACATTGGGGAAATTTCCACATTTGTCGATGATTTTTACTCCGTAATAGATCCGATTATACCAATCTATGTCGGAATTGGTAAGGGACATAATCTTCTGCGACCATCGCATACTACTCTTGTGATCCCAAAAAGCAGCAGACTTAGACAAATGGGAAATAAATCATTTGTAGAGTAATGGGACACAACGTTGTGATCATCCTTCCACCGTAGAAATTCCTTAAGTGTAAAGAATCATAAGCATCCGCGAGCAAGGTTGGGACTTGTTTCCCAATTAAGAATATCTTAAAAGCATTGGTGTCAACGAAGTTGTCAATTTTGGGAAAGAGGAATAACCCATATATGAGCAGAACAAAGACATCTTAGAAAGCGGTTATATTTCTTATACTCGCAAAAAGTATAGAGCTTTCTCCATCAGGAATTTAGCCGGTAAACCCTGGATTCCTCCCTTGGTGGTCATGTGAGTCCTGATATCTGACTCTTCCAAAGAGATTGCTCTTGCAATGGTTTGATCTTTTGGAATTTTTTCCAGTCTAGAAAATGGATCTTGATCAGTGATAGGTAAATCAATTAGGTGAGAGTACTCTTCCAATGTGGGTGTGAGATGGTAGTCTGGAAAAGTGAAGCAGTGGTACACTGGATCGTAGAACTGAACAAATGTAGACAGGACTCCTTCTACCATGTTGACCTTCAAAAGAGACAATAGTCCTCTGTGCTTAGCTCTGAAAGCTTCGGGATTAGTAGTCATCCTTTCCAATTTCCTTAGGTCTTCCAGTTTTGGAACCTTGAAGGTGTACTTGTGTGTTTTTCTTCTACCGAAATCCATAAAGCAACCTCTGATATTTGCAATTATTGTTTCAGTTCTTTTAGAAAAAGGACTTTTTCTTGTTTAAAAAGAGTTTTTTAATGAATGCATGGATGCATGAATACAGCAAACAAAAACATTTGAAAACATGGGTTTAGGGGTTCATCGTCACGAGCATGGAGCCATGGATCTACCCATCGCCAAGGTGTGTACTAGAGGTTAAATTTTGTACCTGTAGAATGGGTTCTAACAAAGGTTCCCAAAATCATTGACACCTCTTAAGGATATTAACAGCAAACCAACTGACTCATGAGAGCTGTTATATCCCAATATGGATCTCTTTTGAGTGTAGTATCGTGTATCAACTACTCTCGATAGTCACCGCACTACCTAATGGTCGAATGGTTAAATGTATACTAATCCTCAGTTTCAAGGGTAACCCAATGGGAAAAAACAATGCTTTCACGACTTGCTCGTTCAACATTGGTAATTCCACGCGGGCACCTCCACTGATTTGGTGAACTCTCAAGTTAACTTGGCCAGGATTCACTCCCTATAAGCCTCCCTGAATACGCCACCATTTATCTTAATTTTCTCTCGGACTCACCACATGCGTATTAATCGCATTCCTAGATAACTATAATTTAAACAAGTATATCAAGTAATATGACAGTATAATAAATGAGAAAGCAAGTAAGATAGCAGAAAAATAAATGCAAAGCAAGGCCTAGACCTCTTAGGAAATCTAATTCTAAAGCCCTAAAACTCCCCAGCAGAGTCGCCATTTTTCTGTAGCATCGGTTTTTTGGTGACGCGAACACCTATTGCATATTTTGGTGCTACTTTCTGATTTCTGTATTTATCTTATGAAGCTTGAAAGGAAGGGGAAGATATCTTAAACTAACCCTGCATGCAAATGTTTTCTTTAACAAATGCTAAAAGATCGGGGATCGGGGTCTGGTTATACAAAGGGAAACTATTAACACCCAGAGTATCTATAGTAATCTATAGGAGCCTTCTTTTGCATGTATTTATGCTATTTTGAAATGCTTTCTTGTGTTTATCTACTATGGATTGGGAAAGTTTCTCTTTTGGGAGTGTAGAGAGAATGTTTTTGTTATTTTTGGGTTTTTCTATTGTTATTGGGAAGGTATCTGGACCTAGAATTTTTTATTTGTGTGCTCGCTAAGATTTCGCAATCTTATGCCTACGTATTCCCATAAAGAGATTTGGGAAATCAGAGCAATCTTAGTTCCTCTTATTCTATGGGAGGAAAGATATTTGGTGTCTTGTTCAAAGCCCAAGATTGAAGCTAGCTGAGTATTTGTGTCTTGTTTAAAGCTTAAGATTGAAGCTAAAGGGATATTTGTGTCTTGTTTAAAGCCCAATATTGAAGCTAAAGTTGACTGAGAGAGAGAATTTGTCATCTCTAAAGGGAGATATCTCACCTATTTATCAATAATGTTGAGTAATTGGTTATAAGGGAAATTACTTTAACTGGGATGTGTGGTGTAACACCCCAATTCCCATCGCGAATAAATAATACGTAAATAAAATCAGAGTAACTATAAATTTATTTTTCCGACAGGAACAGGAATGCCACATTTTAAAGAAAGAAAATAATCCCTGCTCAACATTTTTGATACATAACACAAAGGGAAACTTTTCCTTACAAAAGGATGGTCAATTATGGAATAAAGCGGAAAGATCCATAACTGACTTGTTTTACAAATAAATGGTTTTATAACATCAAAATATAAATACAAAATATATTCAAACAAAATATACATATAACAAATCGTTCCCCGACTCCCGTGCTACGTATCAGAGCAGACACCAAGACCTAAGCAAACGAAGATCTAACTCGTCCACTTGCCTCCACGCCTCTAAAGCTGACAATCTGCACTATGCCATAAAAAGCATATTCCAGCAGAAGGGTGAGAAATAACAACTAAACCAAGATTGCATAATAATATGCAAAAACACATAAATATCACATACACAGTTATTCTGACCTCACACATCACATACCAATGCGTATAGCAAGCCACAGCCGTATAACATGTTTCTAACAATCCAACCACATAGCATATAACAATTATACCAACATAATCACATAATTGCACATAAGGCATACCAAGTCATAGCATTTAGAAACGCATCACACATCACATAGCGTATGTCTATGCATAAAACATATTATTCACAACCAATGCATTTATCACATATGCATGTCAATTTACCAATCCAATCATAATTCTCAACACATATTCAATTAAACATATACCATTCAATACAATTGCACATATTTCACCTCATCAATCACAATCACAATTCCATGCACAATTAATTCATGATTTATGCAAATGCACATAGATCGACACCACGACTCTATGCACATGCCATGCGGTACCGACTTCCATTGTCACGTCATGTCACGTCATTAGTCCACTCAGGAACTATTGGAACCATCGCTCGTTACTGAGAATCTCAAGTAACACCCCGTCGGGCCTACGATGTTCACCCGTCGCTTTAGGTCCTCAGGCATCGCCTCATATTTTCGAGGCACACGACGTTAAGGATTGCTTTAAGTCTCCAAAGGAGCACACAATCGTCTATAACCATCGCTTTCGGTCCTCAGGCATCGCCTCATATTTTCGAGGCACACGATGTTATAGCAGATTCATCGCTTTCAGTCCTCAGGCATCGCCTCATATTTTCGAGGCACACGATGATATAACAGATTCCCTCTAGAATCAAACCGCCACTCAGGACGTTCAACAATGCATATTATGATGTTTGGCATACAATGACTCATGACATTCACATTGCACCCACATACACATCCATAATCATGCATAAATAATCAAATACCACACATTGCATATTCTTGCCCTTAGGCCACAAATCAACAACCACAACAATTACAACAACTTGTCACATGCTTCAACATCATCACATTCATGCATTGCAAATAATTCAAACAATGCATTTCAAACCATAAATGCCACCACACAACACACATTGAATTTCACATCAAACCATGTATTTACCGCACAATAACAACATTCTCACAACATCGCATCACAACACCGTATCACAACATCTCATTACATGTATTCACATCACATAACAACACACAAGCTATACGTTACATATCAAAAGCATATAACACGATAACACAACAATTGCGCACATTTAACGATATAAAAACCCGACAACCCAACACCTTTTTAAAATCACGACTTAAATAAATCATCTACTGACCTCCAACCCATTTTTAAAAGCAAGAACATTTCATAAGATTTCTAACGCTTCGAACGGGGACCAAAACGGACTTACGGTTCAAAAGTTATGGCCAAAACACTAAAATACTGTTTTTGCTGTCCCAGGCAAATTCGCCTGGCGAATACCTGGCGAAACGGATTCGCCACCAACTCGCCTGGCGAATCTGGACGAACCAGAATTTCTCCAAAATGGGTTTGGGACCCGAAAATGATCCAAATCTTCCACCCACATGATAGTATTACACCCAATGACCCAAAAATACATGTTAGAACACATTTAGGCATGTATTTCATCAATTCATCCGTGAAAACATCGATTTCTACAAATCGTCCCTAATTTCAATCGATGCGAAAAAGTCGAGAAACAACTAAAACAATCACAACAAACAACACATATACATACACAAGCAAGATATAATTGAAACTTCTCACCCTTACCCGATTATTCGCGATTGAAACGGAGTTCCCGCGATTTCTCCACTTTTCTCTTCTTTTCTCTCCTCTTCTTCTCCTTTTCTCTTTTCCTTCTTCTTTCTCTTTTCTTACTATTTTTCTCTCTTTTTCTTTCTTTTTATAACAAAATATCTAACTACCCAAACGACCAAAATACCCATACACTCAAATATCTCGCAAACGCTCTCAAAATGCGATAAAACATAAACAATGATGAAAAATAACATTTTGTCAAATAAAAGTCAATAATAAAATAATATAAAACCAAAACCAATTAAATCTACTCTATTAAATAAATCTAACAAAACTGGGGCGTTACAATTTCCCCCACTTAGACATTTTCGTCCTCGAAAATCTAACCGATACGAACAACTCCGGATACGACTCTCGCATCCGACTAACAAATCAACATGCCAACAAAAGGCACACCACGAATAACACAACTGACAAACCACCTTGCTAACTACTACAACGGCACGACAACGACGACAACTACAACGACAAGATGCAAAGCCCATACAATGCACTTGACGACAAACTCACGACTCAAAGAAAAGCCAAGATACCAACACACAGGTTCACTCTAGAACCGAAACACAACAATATTGTTACCCTATCCTAGGTAACACTCCCCTAATTCCCCACACAGGAATTAGCTACACACACTCGAACCATCACCATGGAAACGAGGCAATCAACACAAACAAGAACATAAAGTTCCACGACACCACAAGGTCTCAACAACATCAACAAAACTAGAACACCGACATCCTTGTCACACAACCATACTACAACAATGCTACGATTCCCAAACGAACATATAACCAAAACATCCATCTACAAAGTAGCCCATGAATAATATTCAAACCTTCCACCTAACACTTCCATTCTGAAACGTCCAATAGTCTCACCATTCCTACATGCTCTCAATGTTCAACCTGTGAACTCTTACAAGTCACACACGCATATATCAAATGCGTCACGCCACGCTTCCGCTGCGCCACTTTGATTACTCGTAACCATCAAAACTACCAATCTCACGTCCAAAGTCTAACTCTTTCTCATATTCACCAAAATCACTGTTCACTGTTAATATACCCAACCTCACACTCTACTGTGTTACCTCACACCCCAGACACAAGTCTCGGAACTGCTCAAATAATTCTAATTCTCTGACCATCAAAGCAGACATGCATAAAAACTTTCGACTTAACTCATCAAGCACAACCTTAGCTTCTCCCGAAGGATAATCCAAGCCAAATTCATAACTCGTCACAAATTCTAACCCTCCTTGTCGTCTCATACTCTATTCCTTCAGACCAAACAAGCACTCTAAACTCTTGCGATTACCAAACACTTCAAGCCGAGAACCATAAAAATAATACCTCTAAATACTTCAACACAATACAACCGCAACCAATTCCAAATCCAGAATAGTATAGATCCTTTCATAAATCCTTAATTGTCGTAAAGCATAAGCCACGACTTTACTCTCTTGCATTAACACACTGACTAAACTCATCAAAGACGCATCACAATACCTCACAAACGGTTTATTAGGATTCCACCGAATCAAAACTGGAGCCGTAGACAACTTCTACTTCAGCTCACCAAAACGTACTCACAACGAACCTCTAAAACAAATGACTCACCCTTTGCAAGTCAACTGAGATAACAAACGTACGAACTTAGCAAAGTCTTCCATAGCCTTCTGTAACAACCAACTGAGCCCAAAAGCTTCTACTCTCCTTAACCAACTTCGGAACCTCTCATTGTAGAACTGCATCTACTTCCGATGGATCCGTAACCATACCATTACCTGAAATAACATATCCAAGAAAACTAACCTTTTCAACCAAAATTCTCACTTGAATAACTTAGCATAAAACTTCGTCTCTTTTAACACTTGTAATTCAAATCTCAAACACTTCACATGTTCTTCCTCTGAGTTTATAACAGATTCGAATATCCTCTATCAAAACCATTAAGAACTTATCCAAATAAATATGGAAGATATGATTCATATACTCCACAAACATTACGGACGCATTACTATCACCGAACAACATCACTGCACGTTGTAATGTCCAACCAAACCAGCCCTCATCCAAACTTGTCCAGACTTACATACAAGCTTAATTGAGTGAATAACAACCTATTCCGTTGATAACCAACATAACCAGTCACATAAAATCGATCAAAGCCTTAACTCACACAATTCACCATTCTTATCAAACATTCCAAACACTTGCAACTCCACTCAAACTCAACCAAACCATTCCAGTTATCTGTTCATGAAAGTGGACACTTGTTCTCAATCGTTACCTTATTCAACTGCCAGTAATCCATACACAATTTCTTCTCTTAACAGTCCAAATTCCATAAATTCCAACATGTAGCAACAACCATCCCAAAGGAACTCTCAAATATTACATCCACACTTAAGGTTTTCTCAAAATTTCCATTAATGGTCTAAAATTCCAAAGACTCCACACCTCTCCAGGACTCTAAGTTTCGCTTTCCATAGTCTCAATACCAATGCCATCATACAAATCATACTTGTTATTCCATTCAATCATCATTCCCTTTTGTTACTAACAAAGCTGGAGCTCTCTACGACAACGCCTTAATGTTCCATTCAAAAACACATCCGAAAACCATGCACAATTGACGGTTCATCACTGTGACTTCCTGCCAATTTCCCGAACACCATTATCACAAATATAACAAACACCTTGGTTTCATCGCCTAAGAGTTTTTCTACTTACTTAGCAGATTCCAAACCTCACATCTTCACCTTCGTCAAATTTGAGTTCACACTTTACTCTCGTAGAACAACCATTAATAATACCCAATCATTCTCCCTCAGTTACCTTCCAACTTGACCAATATACCAAAACCTTCAATCCGTCTCATAAACAATAATTTCACTTTCCACAGCATAGAACACTTTCATAGCTTCATATCGATATAAAGAACGCTTAAATCGGACACCCGAGTCAAAAGATATGAATTTTTGAAGGAAAGTCAATTATTGGAAAACAGCCAGATTCGCCTGGCGAGTCAAGATTTCGCCTGGCGAATACCTCTTCGCCAGCCCTTCGCCTGGCGAATAAGCGGCGAATCCTGATTTTTCTGAAAACTCAAACTTCCAGTAGCTAACACATTTTTGTCTTTCCGTTTTTGCCTGGCGACTTCCGATTTCGCCTGGCGAATCTCCCTTCGCCAGCACCTCGCCTGGCGAACTATTGGCGAATCACAAATGTGGAAAAATCCCAAGAGTTACAGAAGCTACCCCATTTCTGTCATTCCAAATTCGCCTGGCGACTTACGATTTCGCCTGGTGAATCACCCTTCGCCAGCACTTCGCCTGGCGAACGAGTGGCGAGACTTAATCCGCCTGGTGAATTCCCAATTCGCCTGGCGAATCACACCAGAACCAGAATTTCTGCTGCATTTCCATGGTTTCCACCCCTCCAAATCCAACTTTTCCAAACCAACACATTTCAAATTCCCAACAATTCATTACACCCACTATCAAAGCCGGAAAGACACGTCTATTCCATCCAACATAATTTCCGTCTACTATCAACAAGAGATTAAGGGTGATCAGTTCCTCAATTTGTCAATAGACAGCCGACAATCATGATGGGGCATAAACCGTCTTTACTCCACTATAATAGCATTCCTTACATCCTGCGCACAAAACTACCTAAGGCACAAATCCTTAGTTGACATAAACCTTACCTCCGCATCCCCTCTTAAACCGGGAACAACACTGTCCCAACCGCACTTACAATCTTGCAATACACAACACACTGAGCCAACGCTCCACACCTGAAGCAACTTGGAGAAGTACCAGCTTCTCCCCCACTTATCTCATTCTCAATCCTGAAGACAAAGGATTAGAAAAACTAGAAAGTACTGACAGTGCTTCCACACATATCACGTACTAAGGGGCAAACAACAACGACAGTATTCAACTGTCACACCAACTGACTCAACAACTTGGTCGGACGGACCGACCTGCTCTGATACCACTAATGTAACACCCCAATTCCCATCGCGAATAAATAATACGTAAATAAAATCAGAGTAACTATAAATTTATATTTCCGACAGGAACAGGAATGCCACATTTTAAAGAAAGAAAATAATCCCTGCTCAACATTTTTGATACATAACACAAAGGGAAACTTTTCCTTACAAAAGGATGGTCAATTATGGAATAAAGCGGAAAGATCCATAACTGACTTGTTTTACAAATAAATGGTTTTATAACATCAAAATATAAATACAAAATATATTCAAACAAAATATACATATAACAAATCGTTCCCCGACTCCCGTGCTACGTATCAGAGCAAACACCAAGACCTAAGCAAACGAAGATCTAACTCGTCCACTTGCCTCCACGCCTCTAAAGCTGACAATCTGCACTATGCCATAAAAAGCATATTCCAGCAGAAGGGTGAGAAATAACAACTAAACCAAGATTGCATAATAATATGCAAAAACACATAAATATCACATACACGGTTATTCTCACCTCACACATCACATACCAATGCGTATAGCAAGCCACAGCCGTATAACATGTTTCTAACAATCCAACCACATAGCATATAACAATTATACCAACATAATCACATAATTGCACATAAGGCATACCAAGTCATAGCATTTAGAAACGCATCACACATCACATAGCGTATGTCTATGCATAAAACATATTATTCACAACCAATGCATTTATCACATATGCATGTCAATTTACCAATCCAATCATAATTCTCAACACATATTCAATTAAACATATACCATTCAATACAATTGCACATATTTCACCTCATCAATCACAATCACAATTCCATGCACAATTAATTCATGATTTATGCAAATGCACATAGATCGACACCACGACTCTATGCACATGCCATGCGGTACCGACTTCCATTGTCACGTCATGTCACGTCATTAGTCCACTCAAGAACTATTGGAACCATCGCTCGTTACTGAGAATCTCAAGTAACACCCCATCGGGCCTACGATGTTCACCCGTCGCTTTAGGTCCTCAGGCATCGCCTCATATTTTCGAGGCACACGACGTTAAGGATTGCTTTAAGTCTCCAAATGAGCACACAATCGTCTATAACCATCGCTTTCGGTCCTCAGGCATCGCCTCATATTTTCGAGGCACACGATGTTATAGCAGATTCATCGCTTTCAGTCCTCAGGCATCGCCTCATATTTTCGAGGCACACGATGATATAACAGATTCCCTCTGAAATCAAACCGCCACTCAGGACGTTCAACAATGCATATTATGATGTTTGGCATACAATGACTCATGACATTCACATTGCACCCACATACACATCCATAATCATGCATAAATAATCAAATACCACACATTGCATATTCTTGCCCTTAGGCCACAAATCAACAACCACAACAATTACAACAACTTGTCACATGCTTCAACATCATCACATTCATGCATTGCAAACAATTCAAACAATGCATTTCAAACCATAAATGCCACCACACAACACACATTGAATTTCACATCAAACCATGTATTTACCGCGCAATAACAACATTCTCACAACATCGCATCACAACACCGTATCACAACATCTCATTACATGTATTCACATCACATAACAACACACAAGCTATACGTTACATATCAAAAGCATATAACACGATAACACAACAATTGCGCACATTTAACGATATAAAAACCCGACAACCCAACACCTTTTTAAAATCATGACTTAAATAAATCATCTACTGACCTCCAACCCATTTTTAAAAGCAAGAACATTTCATAAGCTTTCTAACGCTTCGAACGGGGACCAAAACGGACTTACGGTTCAAAAGTTATGGCCAAAACACTAAAATACTGTTTTTGCTGTCCCAGGCAAATTCGCCTGGCGAATACCTGGCGAATCTGGACGAACCAGAATTTCTCCAAAATGGGTTTGGGACCCGAAAATGATCCAAATCTTCCACCCACATGATAGTATTACACCCAATGACCCAAAAATACATGTTAGAACACATTTAGGCATGTATTTCATCAATTCATCCGTGAAAACATCGATTTCTACAAATCGTCCCTAATTTCAATCGATACGAAAAAGTCGAGAAACAACTAAAACAATCACAACAAACAACACATATACATACACAAGCAAGATATAATTGAAACTTCTCACCCTTACCCGATTATTCGCGATTGAAACGGAGTTCCCGCGATTTCTCCACTTTTCTCTTCTTTTCTCTCCTCTTCTTCTCCTTTTCTCTTTTCCTTCTTCTTTCTCTTTTCTTACTATTTTTCTCTCTTTTTCTTTCTTTTTATAACAAAATATCTAACTACCCAAACGACCAAAATACCCCTACACTCAAATATCTCGCAAACGCTCTCAAAATGCGATAAAACATAAACAATGATGAAAAATAACATTTTGTCAAATAAAAGTCAATAATAAAATAATATAAAACCAAAACCAATTAAATCTACTCTATTAAATAAATCTAACAAAACGGGGGCGTTACATGTGGAATCCAGCAATGCCATAATTTCCTTTATAAGAGAAATGTCATGAAGGAAGAAGCTTTAACTCAGTATAGAGCGATGCCACTTTTTCCTTATGAGTTTTTCATGCTAAGAAAGGGACATTGGCTTGGATGTATAGAATCCAGAGGCTTGCCACTTACAGCAGTCAGATGAAAGATGAATTTTAGCCAGGATAAGGGAAGGACTCCGGCTTGGATTTTGAATCAACAAGTGCGTCACTTATAGCAATTATCTGGACAAAGGTTTTGATTGTTTGTTTTTTTTATATGTGATGTATAGAGGGGATATCCTCCTACAGAGTGGACTCATGGTCTCATCTGAGGGGATGTTGATTTTTGGGTGCCTTGTTCAAAGCCCAAGGTTGGAGCTGAAGGAAACTAACTCCACTATGGAGTGTTATATCTGTCTTGTACAAAGCTCGAGATTGAGGCTAATTGGAGGAAATTCTTATATGAATCCTAAGAGGAGGCTGACTCTTGCAGAGGATCAATGAAATCCAAAGAGAAGGTCCAAATTATATTGGGGAATCTAAAGGGAAATTACTCTTGCTGGGGAATCAGAGAAGAGTTGAAGTACCAGATGCCATGAGGCTCTGATTCTGTTGGGGATTTGTTGATGGTAAATTGACCCTAGCTGGGATGTTAAAATTGAAAATTAAGCCTTGTTGGGGGTCAGGGGAGTTTAAAGGTGAGTCTGAAAGCCTCATAGGTTTTATCTCTTATAAGGGCTAGTGTATTGGTAAAATGATCAGGTTTTATCCTATGCCTTTAGGAAGCCTGAGGGTCTCTGTGTGAGGTCTAAGAGGAGACTAATAAAGTGAGACTTTCCAAGTCTACTTGAATGAAGCCCAAGAGGAGGCTGAGACTATCCAAGTCTCATTAAGAAGAAATAAACTCTGGTTGGAAAGAGATCTTTGTATGAGGCCCAAGAGGAGGCTGTTGGTTGAAGATCAACTTTTGAATGGTAAGATTTTCTGGGCTTTTGACTCTCGTGGGGATTGAACTAGTAGAGATGACTAATTTCTATCTTATGCTTTTAGGAAGCCTTTGGGTCCTTGTACTAAGCCCAAGTGGAGGCTGGGAAACTTCTAAGAAGCATGTTGGTCCTTGTATTAAGCCCAAAAGGAGGCTGGGGATGCTTCTAGGAAGCCTGTGGGTCCAAGCCTAAGAAAAGTTCAAGAAAGGTTTCATCGGGAATAATCTTCTCTTTGTTGAACAGTTCTAAGGTTTGAAGAAATTCAAAAAAGGTTTCACCGGGAATTAATCCTCTCTGGGGAAATGAATTTCTTGTATATGTATATTTCTAAGTTTTGACAGTCTTGAGAAAAGTTTCACCGGGAATAATGCATTTCTCTGTTCCATATTGAATAAAGCCCAAGATGAGGCAGACTGTATTAAGGGAAGTTTCCTACGAGGGAACTAGTTTTGACTAAGTTAGAAACAACCTCTGGTTTGAACTAAGTGTAGACCCAACTGCTGGGGGAAACTCTAGGCAGATATGCACAAGTATATATAGATGAATAGATTAACAGGTATATAAATAAATATGCATTGAAATTAAAGGATGTTGGGTCTTACACTCTGAAAATAGGCCCAAGTGTATTGTGATTGATTGTATTTACTACAACTGTAGGATTAGGGTTTTAAGAAATTGAAGAAAGTTTTGAGAAAACTTTGAATTTGAATTTGAATTTGAAGAAAATTGTTTAAAAGAAAAGAATGTTTGAGGCTTATAACTCAATGAGAGGCCCAAATGGTCTAAGAGCAGTTTCACCGAGAATAATGCTCCTCTTAGTATCAGTTTAAAACAGACAGATGATTTTGAAAATAGAGGTATGGGGCTTATAACTCAAGGAGAGGCCCATGGAAGTTGTTTATTGTTTAAAACCAAGATTATGTACAAAATATTGGGGCTTATACTCAAGGAGAGACGCATATGACTTATTTTTTTAAACAGGGAACGCACTGCGATACTAAAAGATGTTGTGGGACTTATACTATAGCAGAGGCCCAAAATTTTATGTACACAAGGGTTTGGGTCTTACACTCTATTAGAGGCCCAAAAGTGTTTGTATAGAAGAAAATGGGGCATATACTCAAGGAGAGGCCCAGATAAAAAATATTGAACGCGCCGTTATTTTGACAACCGCACCAGGACTTATACTATGACAGAGGCCCAGGAATTATTTATTTACAGATGGGGTTGGGTCTTACACTATATTAGAGGCCTAAAAGTGTTTCAAATGAATATTGAAAATTTAAAATCAAGGAAAACCCCTAATTTTAATAAAACTACAATTTTTCAAAGAAAATTAAATAAAAAATGATATAAAATTTCAAATATATTTAAAAACATGTTGTGAACTTTGAAAATTGTTTTTAAAAATCAAGTTTTATTCACATTAAAGCTTGAAATTCATTTGCGTTTGAAAAATCAAGAGAAAGATTTCATTAAAAATGTTTAAAAACAATTAAAAAGAAATTCTTTATAAAAATTCAAAATACATTAAATAAATAATATTATTTTGATTTTTTTGTGGAATAAAATATTTTAACATTTTTGTGAATTTTGAAAAAAATAATCAATAAAAAATGATTAAAAATCAGAGAGAAATTAATTTTTGAAATCAATTAAAAAATAAAAGAAAATTCAAAATTTTGAATATTTGAAAAAGGCGCCAAGAACAAGTCATCTTCTTCGCACGAGCTCTGGTTTTCCAGATTTGCAAAACCCTCCATAACTCTCTCAATTTGTAATGAAATGGAATGATTTAAACATCAATCTTACTCGCTTTTAATCAAGGATTAAGATGGTACCATTTAATTTCATTTATTTTAAGTGTGGAGAGAGTTATCATGTATTTACATAGAAACCCTAGAATTTGTAAAAACTATAATGAAATATTAAACACGAATGAAACATAGCAATGAATTGAGGGTTATCACTCTATGAACTACCAGAAACATATTGGTAACTTGAAAACAAATTTATGATGCATGTCGTATAGAGTTTAAGAGCTTCAGGCTTACTTGTGCAAGAGGAATTCGAATTTTGATGTAGGGTGTTACAAATGTTGTGTGATGACATGTAAAACTTCAATGGACCTTATGTAAGTTGTTTATAAGCTTGGAATGGATTGGAAACACCTTGAACTCCTTGTGGCACTTCAACTGCAATTAAGCCTAGGTTGGATTTTGAACTTTGTGGTTTTGGTGTTACAGATGATAGAGAAGTGTTTAGATAGCTTCTATATGAATATATATGAGGTGTCTACACCATCAGTTTTGATAGAATTGCTTCCTATTGAAGAATTCAAAATTTACTTGAAAAGGAAGTAAATTCTGGTTTTGGAGAGTGAAATGAAAGAAAGCATGATTGGAGATGTTTTGGTGTGTCTTAATGAGTAAAAAATAACCCATATTTATAGTAGAGGAAGTTTGTTTTACAAGGAATAGTGAATGAGGGCTGGATTATCCAATGGATTTTGTCATGTAGCCAAAGTCTCCTCTAGCCATTGACTTGAGCCTAACTTTGCAAGTTTAGGTCCTCTGACCCTTTGAGAAATCTTGACTCATTTGAAATGGCTTGTGACTTATTCATGCCATCTCTATGCATCACATAAGTGCTTGATGCCAAATTTGAAATTCAATGTTCATGTCATGATGATTTTGCACATGCCAAGTTGAAATTCTTGCCTCTTTGATCAAGTAAAACAAGTGAGTCACCAGAAGTTTTGTGTTTTTGGAAGATTACAAAGTTGGAAAAGTGACAAAATTTGAATGAGAAACTCGTGTGGCACAAGTCATGCATCCTTGTTGTTGTGTAGGCGGGGTGAAAATGCCATTATGGGAAGCTTATAACTTCTTGCTCAAGTTGAATCATGGGAGGCTCTTGTACTTTTTAGAAAGCCCATATATCATACTTTAACTTTGATGTTTAACTTTGGTAATGATTCATCTTGGATCATGCTGAAAAATGCCTCCAAAGTTGGACAAAACATGAAACAGATTATGTCTCAAAATTTTCCAAGTGTTTGAAAAATGTTCATTTCTCATTTTTTGTGATTTTGATCAATGCATAACTCAAAATCCATGAATATTTGGGATATGGTGTAGTTGACAATCTTGTATTATGTAATGATAGCTTTCATTTGAGATTTGGATGGAAAAAAAAAGGTTACTTGGATCACAAGTTATGGTCTTGCAAAGTTGGGTAAAAATCACTTTTTTTCATGACTTAGTGAAAATTCAAGTTTCTCAAGATTGCTCCTTTTGCAATTAACCTCACTTTTCTTGATTTTTCTTGATGTATGATGATACAAACCATAAGTTAACATTGTTTTTTATTTGAAAGAGCCATGTTTGTCAAGAAATCTCAAAAGTCAAACTTGGTGTTGGGGTATAGTTGACTTTTTATCAGATGAATTTCAAACTTTGTGATTCTTTATGAAATCAAGTTCTTGGCCTAATTCAAACCTAATGGATGGATTCCATAGGTGTTTTAGAGTGTCTTGAATCATGTCCCAAGGTTTGAGATCATGTCTTGGTCAAAAGTCAAAGGCATGGTAGACTTTTTCTCAAAAACCCTAGTTTGTGGTCTAGATGAATTTGAATCCTTGCATTGCTTGTGAACCAAGTTATTTGTGTCAATTTGAATTTGTAAGAGGATCAATGTGAGATATTTGAGGTCTTCATAACATTCCTTGAGGTTTTGGCTCACGCCTTGCTCAAAAAGTCAACTTAGGGGTGAATTAGGTCAAGAAACCCTAATTCCTGATTTTTGATGAATGCATCCTCTGAGGCTATTTTGAACTTATGATTGGATCCATGAGGTTCCTTTAAGCTTCTTGGATAACGTTTTAAAGTATTGGCTTATGCCTAGATAAAAATTTCTCTCTGAAGGCCTTGGTAGACCAAAACCCTAATTTGGTGACATTGATGATCTTGAGGATTAATTAACTTGAAATGTTGCACTCTCATGCTTGATTATTGATATGGGAGACCTCTTGATCCTTCATGGATGTTTGAGAGGTTTGAAAAGTTGAGAATAATGTCCATTCTTGATTGATCCTTTGTCTGAGTACTCTGAGAGGGTCCAAAACCCTAACTCTTGATTGAGGTGAATGCCTAACAATCTTTTGAGAAGATTAATAAGGCATGAAGGTACATCTATATTGTGGTGATGATTTGCACAATGATGGGAAATCTTGTGGTCAAAATTTAGGGTATGATAGTTCCATCTTCAAAATCCTAGCTTTTGCTTTTTCTCCCTTTTACCTCTTTTCTACGTATGTCAGATGTTTCCTCTAAAACCTAGTTTTCTCCCTATTTTTAGAATATATTAGTCCCTCACCAATTTTTTTTAATTATGAATTTTGCACAACTCAATACTAGCTTCTATTTTTCCATCACATATTTCCTCTGATTCTCTCAAATGGCTCAATTCTATCATTTTATTATTTATTTAATTAATTAAATAAAATACTACTTATTCTAATAATTAATTAAAATTTCAATTAATTCTAAACAAATATTCTAAACAAATATACCTCTACTTCAAGGATACTTACCCCCACAATCACAGAATAAATAATTTAAAACACCAATTAATCAAATAAAATTCTAAATAATTCAATTAAATTAATTAATCGAATTTGTGGTGTTACAAATCTCCCCTACTTAGAAAACATTTCCCCCTAAAAAATTACCTGAAGGAAACAGAGTTGGATACGACTCTCTCACATGACTCTCCATCTCCCAAGTTATGCTTCCACTAGCAGGTCTTCCCCACACTACCTTCACTTACCACATAACTGTTTCACTTCCTGATCACATATCACTTGTATATCATCCACTTGGATCACATGAGACGGATATGAAATGTATCTCCTCAATTGAGACACATGAAACACACCATGAAGATTAGCAAACAGAGGTGGCAAGGCAATCTGATAGGCCAATTCTCACCTCTTTTGCAAGATATGGTACAGACCAACAAAACATGGCGTGTGAAGGTGTGAAAAGTACACATGAAGGAGGGTGAATTGTGTTTCGTGTTTTATTTAATTTAACTTCTGATAAGAGTTTCAAAATCAGAACTGGTGTTCAGATTCTGTTTTAATTCATTGGCAGCAGATATGATAGAAGTAAACAAATAACAATAGAAGACACAAAAAATTTATCCTGGTTTCTCCCCTAACTGAGATTACTCCAGTACCCTTGCCTCACAAAAGATTTTCATTATAACCACTTCATAATTATAATCGCTTATGCTTCTACATAAGCCTTTTACACTTGCTCATACCAACTGTCTGAGACGTTCTTGCTTAAAGCACATGTCTAAGACTTTCCTTGCTCACAACATCTGACCGAGCCAACTGCTCCAAAGGTTCTCTAGTTAAGACATACCCTTGCTTAGAGCACATGTCTAAGACTTCTACTCACATCCTCTGACCGAGCCACCTGCTCTTCTGGCCATCCAGACTGAGACTTCCTTGCTCAAGCAACACTTGAGACTTTCTGCTCACGCCCCTCAGACAGAGACTTTCCCTTTGCTTAATCAACCTAGCTGAATAAGACTTTCACAGCTCAAGCACTTAAGAAATGAGACTTATGTGGCTTAAGCATCTGGGCTCAAGACTTGTTGCTTGAATCCCAATGAGACAAGACTTTTGCTCAAGCACATAGTGTTATACCCCAAATTTGTCATACCTTTTTTTTTATATACCAAGCTTTGTGTTTCTTAATGATCTTTTTTTAAGATGATCATATGGCCTTTGGCCATGATCCTTTAGGATTCAGGTCATGGAGATATTGTGTGTGCTTATGTTGATTGAAAGATCTTGTAAGGGTGTTTTATTTCAAGTGGAGATAAAGGAAGGATGTGCCCTCATTCTCATGATCAAGTAATCAGGACAGGATCAACTTCCCAAGTTATATGACTGACTCATTTCAAGGCATGATCAATTGTTTCTAAGTGGTTTTTGAATCCTTTTTTAAAATGATTCCAAATCTTGTTCCAATGCATTTTGAGCCATATCCCAAGATTGACACTGAGGTCATGTGGTTAAACAAGATAAGTTGTGGATAAATTTATTTCAACTTTGTTCAAGTTATGACCATTCATGCTTTAAGGAAAGGATAATTCATGCTTGGTTTTTGTTTCGAGATCCATGTTTGAATTGGTTTCAAGATTAATGGTTGATTTTTAAGTCATATGCAAGTCAAAGTTCAGGAGACTCATGGCGCAATAATTTGTGATCAAACACATGATCAATTTATGCAAAAATTTGGATTGCTTTCAAGACATAGTTTAACGGTGGGAGATCAGGGTCAAATCTCAAAGACATGCTCACTTGGTTAGATTGTTTCAAACCCTGAACAATACCCCCTTTAAGTCATGCCTAAGGTTGTTTCGAGATTAGACATGAATCGTATGTTTATTCATTTTTAAGACAACATCCACGAGGATCAAATAAAATATGAGCATGAGTGGAAGTTATGGTTAATAAATTGGCAAGTTATGGCTAGAAATTGTCTTCAAAGCATGTTGAGATTTTGCAAATCATGGATAGAGTTTTTGTTCTAATAGTTATGTAATGACGAGGTTTTTATTTGCAAGCTATCATAATGGATTTTTGGGCAAGGCATCAAATTATGAAATCAAAGATGTGAGTCATTGTGAATGGAATCATGTCATGAGCATTAGGCCTAATGATAAGAAATGCTACTTGAAATTACTCCAAGTCACTGGCCAAAACAATAATCAATATACACTCACATAAATCAAAATTGTCAAAAAAATACCAAGCCATGCTATTTACAAACCAAAACAGCCACAAAATTCCAACAACCAAATATCACCTCACAGGCCAGCATGATACGCATACACCAAAATGTTATACCAACCTTTCCAAACAACAAGGTCGCGCAGCCACCAAGAAAAACCTTTCCAATTTCAAAACCAAGCCATATGCTACAAATATGCCAAATTAAGCCGGTTACGCATACACCAAAAAGCACGAGCCAACACATTCAAATTCCCAAGTAATGAAATGAAATTTGTTCAGCGCAGCACAACCAACTTCCCACGATACAAACTTGCGAAGCTTACACGAGTATTTCACCAAGTCTTCTTCACGCAGCAGCCCATCAAAACCTTCCGTATACAGGACCCCACAACCAATCCATTCCACAACAAAATTATGTGCAGTATTACATCCAAGAGGAGAATAAGCCGCAATACCCAGCTGATATACGATCCACGCCATTTTCCTAAACGACAACTCCACAAGATCACGTTTCACAACCTGCAGCATGCTTTCCATAATAATCACCTGTACAACATGAGCAAAACAATTCACAAAGGACTACGTCACAAACCCAAACGAATCTTCAGCTACAAATACCAATTCACTCCTAATCGCTTCCTTAAAAAAGACGAATCCTTCTTCATTCCTCCTCCACTCTTCTCTCACCTAAATCTTCTTCTTCATCTTCAACCTTAAAAAACTCTACCCAAAAACTTCTTCACAATAAAACAACTTTACAACTTCACTATTTATTCCTCAAATATCAACAACAACATTCACAAACCACGCTCAAACCTTCAACAAACTTTCTTCAACCCAAAATCCCCAAATCATTTTCAAAACCAACCTTCAAACCCTTCTCAAAACCAAATCCGAACCATAGAGAGATGAAGAAGAAGAGTGAATAAATCCCACAAATCTGAAACAAAATCCGATTCACGAATCATAAACCCATACGCACCTGAACCTGAATTGAAGCTTTTTGGTCAATGAAGTCTTTTAAATCATGGATGTTGGTTATCGAGGTTGTTTAACCTTAATTATTTCAAATCTGTAGTGAATGACCATCGAGATCATTTTCTATATTTTGGGATATGATAAGTTACCTTCGATTAATCAACGAAAGTTTGTTATTAAGACGAGACTGTTCGCCTTTCCTTTTCGTGTGGCACGATTCGTTGAGAACGATTTACATATCGTTTTTCCATCGTGTTTTAGTACAAACATCGTTGATTGCGAGTCCTCCTATAGCATGATCTTCGTCGTAGATCGTGCTATGATGGCCTAGCGCTAAAGCGGACCCGATTCGAAAGTGATTCGTCTGATCAATAACAATTAACGATTAACAATTAACCACTTAATTAAATTTTCGCTCATTATTATCTTGCTTTACTTTTCTGTCAATATGTCCTCGATTATATTCTTGTTCATATTATCATACTGTCCATATTATCTTATCATTATTCTTATTCATATTGTTCATACTATTCATATATTGTTCACTCTATTCAAAAAACACAAAAACACTCTAAAACTATCGAAACCCTAAAACAATTTCATTTGGTTGACTATTGGTTATTATCCCCAGCATGGAGTATGGATTTTTTTACAGAAACCCTAGCAAAGAGATTTGTCTGAACTCCTTTTCGTGGCTTAGTTTGGGGCACCTCGCACACACACAACTTCCTCTTGGGCTACCTGACAATGATGCCCTTTATTTCTCGCAATCCCGTGTACTTTACATGTACCCCGCTCCCTTTCCGATGTACGCACTTTACTCACTTTCCTTTGATTGTGGTTTGTTTATTAGGAGCACCCCTAGGGACTAACATAGACTAAACCATTTTCAAACTAATTCTCGATTCGTCGTCGAGCCCATTTTCAAAACAAACCTCAAAAACACATAACAACTATCGAAACTCTTTTCAAGGTGAAATGGAGAGGGATGGAGTCTTCTATCTTTTTCCTCAATTGTTTGGGTGCGAGTTTCCTTACTCGTGTGTAAACAATTGTCACTTCTAAAACACACTAACACAAGTCGTAGTTCCACGAACTACGAATGCTCTGATTCTTCATTCTCGTCGGAATGAAGATACGTAGGCATGAGATTGCATTATCTTGGCGACCTACCTTTTCTTTTTTCCACCTTTTCCATCCAAACCTCTTTTTCCGTAGTCTAACTACGAGCGCTCTGATTCCTCATTCTCGTTCGAATGAGCATACGTAGGCACAAGGGCCCTAATCCTTGGCGATCACTCTAACCTAAAACCACTCATTTCCCTTTAACATCGAAACCTTTTATCGTACCTTTTTCTCTTTATCTCATTTAGAAGAAAACAAATAAGCTTAGCTAATGTTCATCACAAATCGAACTAAGAGGTTCCTGTTGAGTACAACGGACGTGAGGGGGTGCTAACACCTTCCCCTTACGTAACTGTAGCACCCCAAATTTTCTGGATTTTGTTTGCACTCATTTGTGTTAGTTCTGAATTTGCAGCAATTTTGGTAAAACAATGTGGTACGTCAAGATGTCTTGCTTGATGTCTTGACATGTTGTTATAACATTCTGCAGGTGGTGTGTTTTTAGTATTGCAGGATTTGTGCATGATGTCAAACACGATGTTCTGACATCAGTAGACAGAACTTCCAGTTCAGATGTTTAGGTTTTATTTGCTGCGCTATTTTTAGCAATCTTTTGTGTGTTTGTGTTGAGTGATTGCATGCGTAATTCTGGGAGTAAAATTATGTTGGAGTGATATTATTTGGAAGCAATCTGTTTGTGAAGAATAGGGTTGACTATTTTCATGCATAAAGATTTGGAGAATAATTAGTTTTAATTATTAATTAAAACTAAGATCTGTTAATGCCCAAGCCCAATGTAAGGAATGTTTCTGGGAATATTATGTTATCCTATGTGGTGTTGTTTTATAGGTTTCAAGAAGAATATTGAAGAATAATGACTTTCTAATTATGGAGATAAATTATGAAGGATTTGATTGAAGACCTATTATGTAGCAGAAGTTTCTGCTGATTTGTAGTAGCTGTTATGCTGTGATTTGAAGCCCAAATCCAGTTGGGAATAAGGTATAAATAGAATGCTTGTAACCTAGAAAAAGTACGGGTCCAAGATGTAGATCATTAGGGTTTGTGTGAAATTGTGAGCCACTCTGGTACTATTTTGTACTTAGAGTTGGACTGTTTAGTTGAGTTGTATTTGTCAATCATCTATGAGCTCTTAAGCAATGATGGTTGTGTTTCTTTGAAGTGTGTCTTCTATTTTTATGTGACTGGAGAGTTGTTGGAAATCAAGTTGTTGATGCAGTGGCTAAGGTGTTGACTGCTAGACACCATTGCGATGATTGGAAGAGAGGTGGCGTCTCTTATCTAGGGAGAACTTAGGTAGAAAGGTCATTGGGTAGTTATTAAGTGAGTAGATCGTCAACGGGTGTGTTGGCTGTAGGGTCTATGAATTGATATTCCTAATAGTGGACTTCCTTCCTGGCTTGGTATGCCCCCAGATGTAGGTTGTTAGACCGAACTAGGTAAACAATTTTGGTGTTGTTGCTTATGCTTTTCAGTATCGTGTTTAATGTTTATATGCATTTCCTATGTGTTTTGTTCAGATAAGATGTCTCGACATGTCATAGGACATCTAGGTTCTGTCATACCAGAATTTCAATTTGCATCTTCATTAGGTCATAATTCATAATCATTCCTCCGCGTTTATTTTCTAAGACGTGGGATCAAAGGATCTTCTTGTTATCAGTGTTTGCCCTATTCAAGGGTGATTCAGCAAATCATCTTCTGTAAAGTTCATCAGTGTACATGGTTGAGCTTGTGGACTTTTGTTAATTGAGGTTCATTGAATCAGGGTTTTCATGTCAAGGACCTCTAGTTGATCATGTTTCTTTCTACTTCATGCCTTGTCTTCATCTTCAAGTTTTCCTCGGGGAATTGTTCTTGTATTGAGATTCTTGGTTATAAAGACAGGATATCTGTGGATTGAATTGCAGATCATTAGGTCATGGTCAGTTGAGTTTATTGATTGAATTTTGGGATTCATTGAGGATAAGAGTTTGATGTGGATTTGGAGTTTGACTAGAATTAGACATTCAGAGTCCATTTCAACTCATGTTCGTATACACTTTCATAACCATTTCAAATCACAAAAAGTCCATATCCATATTCAGATATCCAAGATCACTTTTTAAATCCATATCCTATTCATTTTCTACCCAAATTTAATCCATATCCATTGTGGATCCAAGGCCATTTCAAGTCATTTTTAATCCAATTCAAACCAATTTTAATTCTAAATCCGCATTCACTTTCAAAATCCTTTTTTTAATCCATATTCATTTCTCAATTTTTCCAAAGTCATATATCATTCACAAATTCAAGTTTGACTCAAGTGCCATGACCTCACCATCAAATGTAGTATTTTTGTCAAGTATTTTGGCTCCAAGTGTAGTCAAAGATATATAACCTTTTTATTACAAATTCAAGCAAGGTATAGGCAATTGTTTGCAGCTTTGGATTAAGAACATTAAGGGCATGATTTATACTCAGAAGATGGGGAAAGAGAGCAAGTTTGCGGCCGTAAATCTTGGTGGGAGTGTTATTACTGGAATTCATGTCGCATGACAACTTTCTCTTCCGCTTCATAAAGTTAGAGATCCAGGGGATAAGGAATTAGATAAAAATGTTGAATTTACATTTAATAGGTTGCTTAACAAAGTTATGGAGATGTGGAAATTATGGGTGGGTTTGCAAGTGATACTTCACTTGGTTCAATCTTGGAGACACTCAAGGCTTTATATTCTATAGCCTAAAGTACTGATGAGAAGCTATTGTTGAATTGGCATCTTGCGAATTTAGAATATGCAAAGGATGGATGTTTTGTCAAATCTTTCGGCAGGCCATTAGGATCAGGATGATCATTATGAAATGGGCGGTGATTATTGTTGGAGGCAATTGGAGATATTAAACTGCTATTTAAATCCCACAAAGTAACCAATTCCCAGTCCACTATAATTGAATTCACAGATATTCCACAACAGAAAAGGAAAAGAATAGCAGCCCAAAAAAATTCATGGTAGATGAAAATAATACATGGCAAAAAAAAGAGTTCAAAATATAAAACTTTTTGTTTACAGCAAAAGCAAAAGACAAAATCAAGGCAGTGCAAAACTTTCGTGACTTTTCTCACAGCTCACTCTAACAGCATTCACAAAAGTAGGGACCCCACATCCAACGTGAAAATGATTCACACAAGGTCATAACAGATTCACTTTTTGAAATCACATAACAAATTCACAAGAATTTCTCATAACAGAATTTCAATTGTGATACCTATTCGACCCCTCTAATCCATGCTATAAATTGAAATTCAGATCGCAGAACTTTGATCATCATCTTCAATATTCTTCTTCAAATATTCTTCACTCTCAAATATCAGTAATTTCATCCTACTGGAACAAACTCTTCATATCTTCAATTCTACTTTTGCAATTTTCATCACCATATCAATTCCACAACCACTTGTATAATTCAAAGCCATTGCAACAACAGAGTTTACAACATAGATCGCTCATCAACTCAACCTCAACCTCCCATCTTGAAGCCTCATGAACCATTTTCACCTCTCACATATTTTCCATTTGCTGTAAACATTTCTTCACCAATCATCTTGAATCCATTGTTCTTCATCTTTGATTCAAGAACCTTCACAAAACCTGCATATCAACAATAGTCCATGATTCAAACAGTTTGGCAGAAGAAAGAAGTTACACAGAGCATCAGAAAAAACTCATAATCGAAGAAAAGGAGTCAGAGAATTGAAAAAAAGGAAGGAGATGCGAGATACCTGAAGGATAGCCTTTGGTTTCCTTTTATTGCCGTCGAAGACGCCATCGGAGCAACTCCAATTCGTAAGTGTTTTTTCCTTCATCACTTTTGGTACCTTAGCGTAGATTGAATCGTGATTCGGTTGATTAGATTTGATTATCTCTTTTCTTCGTGCGGATTCGTGAGTTTTAGTTGTGGTTTGAACGTTGAGTTGAAGTGAAACCGTTGTTTGAACGACAATGAGAATGTTGTGTAAGTGATGCGATGCAGTGAGAGACAATGTTGGGATGTGAGGGCGAACAGAGAGGGCGAAGGTTGAAGGAGCTCCGGTAGAAGTTGAAGAGGATTGGTGGTTGTGTGGAATCCGATGAGTTCATGAGAGAGGACGTGAACGGTGAGGTAGAAGAAGTTCACATTGAGAGTTGAGAGGAGATGAAGCCAAGGTCGGAGAAGGGTGAGGAAATTAGGTCGGAGAGGGCGAAGTGTGGAAGGAGATTGATGCGTGAGAATCATTGCAGAGAGGCGGCGTAACTGTTGAGAGAGGGAGAGAAGAGGACACAGTGTGGGAAGAAAGAGATGAATGTCCATTGTTGTGTTTCTCATTTTGGATCCTCTTAGTCTATTAGGTTAACATAGTTTACCAATTGGATCGGATCCCATAAGCCCAAACCACTTCACTTTTTTTTTGTTGATTGAATATTTGGGTTGATTCTTTGTTGGATCGGGATCGAAGCCCGTTCGTTTTTTCTTTCTACACCCTGTGTTCACTGACAACACCCCGCGGCTTCCATTGGGCCTGATGTTTAATAGCCCAGCGCCTAGACTTCTTTTCCCACTCCCCAGGTCCACTGCTGCGCCCCTCCTTTTTTTCTTTTCTTAGTTAGTTCTTTTTTTATTAAATATTAATTTTAGAAACTAATACTTGTTTTAGAATTTAAGACTTATTTTGGTTTTTGTTTTAGTTTAATTAATTTAGGATAAATAGATTAGTTATTAATTTTGGAATTGGATTTTATTTTGATTAATTATAATTAGATTTTTAATTAGAAATTAATCTTGAATTAAATTTCGTTTGTGTTATTAGATATTAATTTTCGAATTAGTTTTCAATTTTAGATTAACTCCTTTTTACTTAGAATTTAATCTTGATTTTAATTAGCATTTTAATTTTAACTTGGATATTCTTGATTAATTGTTGACCATGATTATGATGCCTATTTTGATTAATTCCTGATTAAATACTTGATTGCCTCTTGTTTGATTTTCTTGTGATTGAGTTGTCTGATGTTTACTTGTTGATTACTCTGTATTCACATGCTCCCTTAAGGCTCCTAGTCCGACTTAATTTCTGATTAAGCTCGGAGTAGGATAGACATTAGGCTCTCAATCCAAGCATGCTAACATTAGGTAGACTTCCCTCCTAATCCTGACCTTAGGGCCACTTTGTATGATAACATGTAGGATTCAGTTTCCCCTAGACCTTGCGTGCGTCTTCTCTTCTTTCTCAAAACAATAATCAAGACACTTAATAAATACTATGAGTATTGTGCGCCACGAGCCTTAAGTACATGGAAAATGAAGAATTGGGGGGGGGGGGGGGGGGGGGTTCCCTTCATTATTCTAGAGTGTTTAGCGGACATCCCGTCTTGGGAAGATTTGCGACGCATTCGCTCCTATGTTATTGACTTTAGTGCAGTACGAATTTTGTACCCCAAATTTTACCTCTTAGATGTCATAACATCTTGCATTTGCATTTAGGCTTCAATCTTTTATGCACTGTTAACTAACCCACATCTTGCAAGTTTGTTTCTTTTGTGTTGAAAACTAGAGTTTACACAGAAAGAGGGTAAGGTCTCCTAAGACAGGCTCTCACATGATTCAAGGTCTCCTAAGGCATTCTTTGGTTCCACACCATCATCACAAAGGTTCACAAATTTATTGGAACCAGGATCTCAAGGCCAAATTAAGTCAACAAGAGACCATCAGACCAAAATTGTTTGAATTAGAGTTTTAACCTGAAGAATCACTGAGGAGGTTTGTCATGATCAATCAAGATTGGATTGGTTCATCAACCAATTAAACTTACCTACATTCAAGATGTCTTGTTCAACAAGAAATCAAGATCATGTGGCTTTCATCGCTAGCACAAAGAGTCACAAGTTCATCTTGTTCCCAAACTAAGGTTTTGTCTGGAATGTCAACCTTTGCCTTTGACTTTTGATTAAAGCATGTCCCCAAGCTTTGAGAAATGGTTTCACATGTTCATAAACATCTTTGGAGGCCATCCATTGGCATTATAAGGGATGGAGAAAGCAAGATCATCAGAGATCATCCAATGGAATTCTTGAGAAAATTAGGGTTTTGACTGACAAAGTCAAGCATATAACTTTTGATATCTTGGCCCAAATGAGGTATTCAAGTCACACTCCATCTTAACATGTTCAATTCTTGATTGGGAGAATGAGAGGTCACCATTTAAAAGATTTCTTGCAAGAAGGGCAAGGTTTTAGTCTTAAAATTTTCTAAGTAAGGAAGAATCCACCTCTTGTGCAAAATTGGAACAGTCATAACTTTCAAACCACACATCCAAATTGAGTGACTCAAAGCCAAAATGGAAGCTCTTTCCATGAACCTAAAAGTGTTCCATATGACCTTTCTCCAAAAAATGCATGGTTTTTTACTTCAACTCCACTTTTCACCAAGATCCCTTGTGATTCAGAACTTGAGTCAAACATGAAAGTTTTAGTGGACATTTGGGACTTTCCAAAAAGTACTAGAACTCCTCAATCCATTGAGTGAGCTAATATTTTCAAAGGAAAGAAGTTTGAGGTCCATTTCTTGAATTTCAAGTTTCATACTTGTGCATAATGGTACATAACCTCTTTTAAGCACCAAAACCCTCACAATTCTGATGTTTTGAGGCAAGATCAACATGTTTAGGACCTCTGTCATGATTGATGCAAGTTGTACACTTAAAACAACATTCTTTAATCAAGTAGATGCAAGTGGATCAAGGAAAGAGAAACTTTTCAACCAAGGCATGACAGCTTCTTTTCTTCCTTGAAACTTGGACTCTGAACTAATCCAATCAGTCCGAAATACAACAGAGCCTAGGGTTAGGGCTTTGAAGACCCTTGAATCAGTAAAGACATCTCACTTGCGAGGGAAAATTTTCAAAAGGGCAAATGTGGCAAGTTTCCATTTCTGACCTTACCTCAAACCCTCAGCTCTTCCTATAAATAAGGTATTGTTCTACTCTCAAAGACACACCAGAATCACCCCACAAAGAGGCTGATTGCTCATTTTATCCTCTCATTCATATGTTCTTGCAAATCTTCAAGAACACTCCAAACACTCTTGCCATTCGTGTGTTTGCTCTCCAAGCTCGACAAACCTTCTCTAAACACTGAATAGAGAAGCTTTAAACACATAAAACCCTAATTGTAACACTTTCATCATCATCTGCCATTTTTGAAATTCAACTCGCATAAAGGATTGGGTTCGGTATTTGAAGCACTTTTCAAAGCTTCTAATCATCTGCTTTTCTTCTACAAAGATTAACAAGGTTCTAGAAAGTTATTTCTCTCCTCTGCAAGTGCTATAGAATAAGCCTTGTACTTTCTCCAAGAGGTAGGAATTCTGAACTTCATACCCTCATGCATATGCATAGTTCTGTTGCTATTTGAATATAAAAATATAGTGTGTTGATTGCTTTGTGATTCTGAATGAAAGCTTGCCATGTTTGGTTGAAATATGGCATGTTATAACATGTTGAAATTTTATGTCGTTGCACTATTATGATGTATTTTACGTATTATACACTGGCTGTTATGTTGAGCAAATAATATGTTTAGAATTGTGGGGAGGTGAACTCCATTTTTGGTTTTTATTTTGTTGGATTTGGTGGAGGAACGAGTGAGATATGATGGCTGGGAAATCTGGCCATGTTTGATTCTTTAGGGCACGAGAGAGAGAGAGAAGAGAATGAGAACGGGGAAGAAGAAGGTGGTGGCCCCCCAGCCAGTCCCATGTGGCACTGAGGTGGCCATTTAGTGAGGGTTTTAAAATAAAAATAATTAGAAGCATGTTATGTTTGGATGAGAGCGTATCATTGCTGGTCCATGGAAGAGGTTTATGTGTATTGGCAAGCAAAGGGTCTGGGGTTCGAATCCCCCTCGCCCCAGACCTTTTTCTTTTTTATTTTTTCCATCTTTTTCACTTGTTTTGATATTTTATTATGAGCTTGCATCCTTTGTTCACACTGCGCGCATAGCTCAGATGGCAAGGCTTTTGGGTACCCATCCTCAGGACGTGGGTTTAACACCCATGGGGTGCATTTCCATTATTTTTTTATCAAATGTTTCCTTTTCTTTTATGATTTATACCTTATTTTCAAATATTCATAACTTGATCATTTTCCACTCTTTTTGATCCATTTTTTTTGCAAAATGTTCCTTAACATGTCTATTTTATAATTGTAAAAAGAAATTGGTAAAAATAATTATTTTTGAAAAATTTATTATTATTGAAAGTGAAAGGCCTTTTTTAGGGTTTCATAAGAACGTCTTGATTTCTCTTGAGTCCTTTGCCATGTTTCTTTGTTTATATTGACCAAATGAGACCCAAAGTATGTTACCTTGAACCCTACTTGATGTGATGACTTTATATGCTTGTGTTTCACTTTAATTCCTTGATGTTTGTTGTGTTCTTACATGAAAATATCCTTTGAAATACCATGGGATCTCTTTAGCTCATTTGCCTTGTAACATGAGCTTGTTTGATCAAATATGTGACATGTTTATGTCTTGAAACTTGAAAGCCATGTTTAGAACCATTTTGAGTGCTTGTATGCATTGGATTACTTTTTTTGTTACTTGAACTTTAAAGAGGTTGTCATATTCTTTTGGTTTACATATACCACTTGTGTTTGTTAAAACATTTCCACACGTTCTCCCATGAAGTGCTTTGTTTATTACCATGCCCATATGTTCATATTTTTTATGATGTTTTGTTAACATATAACTATGTTAAGTTTTCCCCCAAGAGAGGCAAGTTCCTTAGCTCTCCTCTTTAACCCTCATTGCCCCACCTCCTTCCAAAGGAAAGTCCCTCTATTGACCTCAAAGTCATAGATAACTCATTATCACCCTTTGACCTCATAGTCATAGGATTCCCTTGACCTCATAGTCATAGGTAGTTGTATCATCATGGCCTCATAGCCATCTCTTCCCTTGACCTCATAGTCATAGGTGTGCTTTGACCTCATAGTCATAGTCATTCTCCCTTGGCCTCATAAGCATTCAACCTACAAACAAGTTAGAGTTATTGAACTCTATGTGGTTCTCATCACTATGAGAATTCACTCCCACCTATAACTTATACTTAGAGAGCAAACTTAGTGTATATACCCTTAGGTCTTACCTTAGCAGATTCCTTAGCAAGCAAGCATAACATAACACAAACTAACAAGAGGTTCCTGTAGAGTACTATAGATACTTAGGGTGCTAATACCTTCCCTTAGTATAACTAACCCCCGAACCTAGATCCTCTTAGGGTTTTCTTCGATCTTTACCATTTCCTTTGGATAAATCAAATCTCGGTGGTGAATTTCAAAGTTTTGTGATGTAAGTTAATTAATAGCTTGATATCTGATTCTCACCGCAACAGAAATGGCGACTTCACTAGGGAAATAAAATTTTGAGGGTTAAACCAACCTTGTTTATGCTTGTGTTGTTATATTGTTTTACTTGCTATATTTGTATATATCTGTATATCTGTTTTGCTTGGTTTCTTCTGTTTGGCAGGGTTGCTACTATTGAGTGGTGAGATAAGTCCTAACTCGGACTTGACTGCACTTATTATAGGACGATGGTATATTCAAGGAAGCTTTGAGGGAGTCGATTCCCGAAAAATTTAACTTGAGACACCATCACTCAGTTGAGGCCCTTTTGATAGTCTAGTCATGTTGAACGAGTCTATTCGTGAAAACATGCTACTCTCTATCTAGGTGCCCTTGATATTGAGAGTCGTAGTTACCTCTAACCCCACTTTGGCCTTTTTAGGATGTAGTGCGAGGACTATGAGGGAGTCTATTCCCGAATTGGTTGCTACGCGATACTACACTCGGACGAGATTCTCTTGAAAATATTATTGACTACCGAGTCATTTTGGAAATCGATAATATCCGAAAGATGGATTGTCGACTCTGGAAATCGAGCCATGGATTGTCGACTCTGTGTATGATGGGATAATGATCACATATAGTTGTGGGAACTTTGGCAACGTACCTCTTCTTGGTACCAAAGGAGGAATCAGCTACAACCCGGTTTTGGCTCGACGACAGTTGGGATATCAGTTGAGAGATAAACCTCTTGGTATTCATTTGGAAAACATATTTTTTGAAGAATATGACAAAAATGAAGAACAGAGAAGATTGATCTTGAGTGCTTGGGGCGACAGGCACAAGAGAGGAAGGAGTTCTATAGGGAAACCTAATTGTGTGTCCTTGAAGCCTTATATCCAATGGGTCCGAAGAAGAGTTGTTGAGTTGAAAATGCCTTATTCCAGACAAGAACAATTACTTTGAAGGAAGAGTCTGTTCTGTATTTCATGTCAAAGGAAGAAGAATTGAATATTGCTTTGAATCAAGCCCAACAGACAGGAGAATCCTAGAAGTACAAATACCAAGTGGTTGTTGAAGAGAACTTAGAGCTCCAAAAGCAACTACAAGCCAAAAATGAAGAGCTGCTTTCATGCAAGAAAAGGAAAACCTAAGAAAGACCAAGAACTTCTTATACTTAACCTACTCCGTGGAAGTTGATCGTCGACAAACTCGTCATGGAAAAGGCTCAGATGGAGAATGAGAATAGGAAGCTCAAGTTGAGACTCTTAGGAGAATCTCCTTAGGTCTTTTTAGATTTTATTTAGCTCTATGTTTAAGAATTTTGAGATGTACTACTCTTGTATTTCACTCTTCATTAATGAAAATGAGTTTTTTTTATATCCTTTGGTATTCCACGAGTGTCTGAATTCCATAAAACTTTGCATTGCATCTCGCACTCTTTGTTAAACTATCAAGAGACTAACTTTGTTTTGCAGATTTTGTAGAAATTGATACTACTAGAACTTGACCGTATAACTTCGAGATTCCTGAATTGGAGCAACTGTTGGGGTTGAGAGATATGATTGAAGATCCACCAGCTTTCACTGAAAAGTATGGGGGAATCCTATCATTGCTGAAACTCCAAGTGACCAAAGGATCGCTTGAGACTCTAGTCCAACTTTATCATCCTGTGTACCATTGCTTCGTGTTCCTAGAGTATCAACTATTGCAAACTTTGGAAGAGTACTCTACTTGGATAGGCATCCCTATCAAAGACTCTCCTCCGTTCTCTAGAATAGAAGAGAAACTCACTGCCAAAGACATTGCCAAGGGGACAAGGATCAAATTGTCAGAAATTCAAGCTCAGTTAACCAACAAGGGAGGACGACGCGGATTACCCGCTCAATTCTTGCTTGAGAAGGCTCTCTACTTTAAAGACAGAGGAAATTACGCACTCTTCGAATCAACCTTTGCTCTGCTCGCCTATGGCCTATTCTTGTTCCCTAATGCCAAGTACTTTGTTGATGTTCAGGCTATCCAAATCTTCTTAATCCAGAACCCGATTCCTACACTGTTGGCAAATGTCTATCATGTTGTTCATACCAGGTATATACGAAATGGAGGACCCGTTGTCTGATGTGTTGCCCTTTTCTATAAGTGGTTTATTTCGTACTTACCGAAGACTCCAGCCTTTTGGGAAGTTGAAGATAGCACCATCTGGTCCAAGAAGCTGATGGAATTGAAACACACTGACATTGAATAGTATGACTCAACCGATGAAGGAATCCTTATGATCCATAGCTGCGGAGACTTCCCCAATGTACCCCTAATGGGTAGGAATGGCTACGTCAACTATAATCCTGTGCTTGCTCGCCGCCAGCTAGGCCATCTCAAGGAGGGAATTCCTGATTACGAGAACCTAGAGATGCTTTATCTCGAGGTAGAAGAAGGTTTTGAGTCCAAAGTCAGAATTGAGCGCGCCTGGGGCCAAATCAACAGACAATTATGGACTGCTGATTGCACTGTCACTGAGGCACACTTGGAGTGGTCTCGCGAGATAGCTCTCGTGATGAGAAAGCCTTTTCCTTGCCATGAGTCACCCACAAAGGAAAAGCAGAAGATGGTGGAGGCATTGGGGAAGTTAGCTCTTGAGAAGGCAAAAGTCAAGGAGCGTATCAAAGAGCTTATGAGAAAGATCAATGGAGGAGAGGGGTCGTCTAACTAGTGGATCCAGTCTTTAAGTTTCCTTTTGTTGTTGCTGTATTTTCCACGTCCCTTTATGCATTTTGAATTATGAAGATGTACTGTCTCTGATGTAATATTTGAAAGAAGTTCTAATGAAGAAGCTTATTTTGGTGTACATCCTGATATCTGTAATGTTTGCAAAAAAATTTGGTTTCTTGATAGTTTAGCTTGCATTTGCATTTGCGTTTTCATCATGACATAGCATGTGCATTTTCTTCCTTGTCCTTATCTCATGTCACCGTGTTCTCTCCAGAATCGTCACACTGAATTCCCGACACAGCTACAACACGCGAGCCCAAGCTCGTCAAAGAATGTCAGAATAATACTGTGAAATGGATAGAGTTAACAATGAGTTGAGTGAGCTTCGAGGAGGAATGAGGCAGATTCTAGAAGCTATTAACATTATGAAACCAAAGATGGACACACATGCCACTGTGGTCTCTGAGATTATCCCTACAACTGTGGAACCTCCTGTTATTCCTACTATAAACCCCACTTTGGGCATGCCTTTTGATTTTATACATGCTCCGGCCATCACTTCTACTCAGCAAACTGTTCCTTAGGATCATAAAGTTGTTCCTACCTTTACTCGAGCAGCGATGCAAACTCAGGTGCACCCTATTTTTCATAATCCACATCCGGTCTACGATTACCCTGAGATGTCAGAAGAAGGAGATGATCGACATGGAAGGCTGAAGGAAAGTGTAGAAACAATACAGAGAAAAATGAAAGCCATAGAGGGGAGTAAGGTATTTAGTACTAATGCTAAAGACATGTGTTTAGTCTCAGGCTTGGTAATTCCACCCAAGTTCAAACTGCCTAATTTTGACTTATACTCAGGTGCAACGTGTCCTAAGTCGCATCTGATTATGTATTTTCGAAGAATGGATGCCTACATGGATAATGATAAGTTGATGATCCACTGCTTCCAAGATAGCTTGAAAGGAGCTGCTGCCAAGTGGCACTTAAGTCTGGACCAGTCTCAGATCCGTTGTTTCCAAGATGTGACTGATGCTTTTGTAAAGCATTACAAATATAACATGGATTTGGCACCCGATCGTAGACAGTTATTGAGCATGTCTCAGAGCAATACCGAGTCTTTTAAAGAATACGCGCAGCGTTGGAGAGAGACAACATCTCAGGTTGAACCACCTTTGTCCAAAAAAGAGTTGGCCGATTGGTTTGTGGATACAGTGAAGCCAGAGTTCTATGAAAGAATGTTGATATTATGACTGTAGGCGTAAAAGTAGAAGCAGGGTTGAAAAGTGGAAAGGTAGTCAGTGCTTCAAGCAGTTCTACCAATACCAAGAAAGCTCCTAGCCACTCCCACAGAAGAAAGAAGCAGAGACTAATGCCATTATGGCAGGGAAGAAAAATAACCCAAGGTGGAAATAACCTATGTTCCAACAACAGTTGGTTCCGAATCTACCCTATGCAGTATGCTCCACAACACTATGTAACAGTTGTAACACCTACTTTCAACCATCAGGAAGCGCAGCAGGCGCCGGCCTATCAGCAACCAGCTTATTAATAAGTACCAAATACCCATCATTATCAACAACAGAGACAAGAAGCTCCTCAACAGAATACTCCTTACAGAAGACATGGAGGAAAACCTTCATTCCCATCCATACCTATGACTTACACTGAATTGTATCCTTCTCTGGTTCAACAAGGGTTAATTGTTACTAGACCTTTGGGTCCACCCTCAGAAAAATCCATGATGTTCCACAATCCTAACGTTAATTTGCCTTTCATCAGGGGGCTGTTTGTAACACCCCACTACACCATTTTTATAAAATATAGAAATATTATTAAAATAATCAGAGTTTACAACCAAAAGTAGGATGTCACATCATTTAAAATCAACATACAAAACTCCTTTCATTAATGAAATAAAACAGCGAAAAAATATTAGTTTATTCAATTCACGGCCACATTCCAACAACGTCAAAATCCACATAAAACGTGGTCCACCATAAGTTCAAATAAAGAATGATACGTAACAAAATAATAAAGAATAACAAATGACGAAAAACTCCCAAAATCTCGTGTTACGTATCATAGCAACTCCTAAGACTCGATCAAGCAACACACACTCCATGCACACTCAAGTACCTGGATTATCTGTACTTTCGAAGAAACACAGACACAACAAACAACAAAGGGGTGAGAACTACATTCAATAAATAACGGTGTATAATACATGCTAAAGGTAGTACTCACATAATCATATATCAGTAGCACATCATCACGACATTACGCGTATGGGCAGAGGGCCGTGTCACAAGTGAGCCCCATACGCGTATATCAACTTGTAACGCTTGGCCATATGCCTAACAACATGCCTATTACGCGTATTGGCCTTTGGCACGCAAATCCATACGCGTAACGTCTTCCCTGTTACGCGTATGGGCAGAGACTATGAAAAATCCTCATTTTTCATATCAGTCCAAATTCTGCCACTTCGATCCCTCTTCTACACTCCATATCAGTCCTAAAATTGTTTCTACCACAGTTTTAGATTCTATTTTTCATCTTACCTCTTTCACCTATCATTACTAATCAATTGAGTATTTTCTAGATCTAAATTCGTTGTCCCAACCTGCAACAAAACCAGATCTGCAACAGATACACAATAACAACACAACAGAGTTTTAATCACACGAATTTCAGATTCACATCAACATCATATCAAGGATTTTCACACAATCAAGCAAATAGTTCGAATTCAAACACAATACGAAAATCTCTAAGAGGGGAATGAACCCTCACTACCCTTACATGGTATTAGCACCTATATTGAACTCATTCTCCCCCATTACCTCGAATTTGCTCAGAAAATTCCTGCGAAAATTGATTCTTCAAAGCCCTAGTTCTTCCTTGTTCTTCCTCTCCCTAGCCCTTCTTTGTGAAAAATTAGGATTATGGCTAAACTGCCCCTAATTTTGGTTAATGTGTATTTTTCCTTATTTTCCTCCCACTAACCACATTCTAATTAAATCAGATTTTATTTAATTAATAATGAAATTAATAATAATAATAATAATAATAATAATAATAATAACCATATTACTATTATTATTTTTATCCCTTATTATTACTATAATATTATTATTAACTAAGGTCTTTAATTCCTATTATTCAAATAACGACACTACTCTCCGCCCACCCGATCCTAAATACTCCCACCCAAGCCAATACACACAAAAATACACATGATGATTTAATTATTTTAAATGGGGTGTTACAACTCTCCCCCACTTAAAATATTTTCGTCCTCGAAAATGTACCTGATGGAAATAGCTCCGGATACGACTCTCGCATCCTGCTCTCCAGCTCCCATGTCACACTTCCTCCAGCAGCTCCTCCCCAAGCTACTCTCACCAAAGGAATCTCCTTTCCCTTGAGTTGTTTCATCTTGCGATCCTCGATCCTTATCGGCATCGTCTCCATAGTAAGATTATCTCTAATCTGCACCTCATCCCTATGGATAACATGAGATGGATCACATACTTCCGAAGTTGCGACACATGAAACACATCATGCAAGTTCGAAAGTTCAGGCGACAACACCACTCTATAAGCAACTGCACCCACTCTCTGCAGGATCTGATACGGTCCAATGAACTTAGGATCCAACTTCTTTGATTTCAATGCATGTCCCACACCAGTCACTGGGTTAACTCTCAGGAACACGTGATCACCTTCACTGAATTCCAAGTCTTTCTTCCGATTATCATGATAACTTTTTTGCCTACTCTGAGACGTTTTCATCTTCTCGCGGATCATCTGAATTGTCTCAGTGGTCTGTTGCACAATCTCAGGTCCAAGCACCACATTCTCACCAGTCTCATACCAACACAGAGGCGTCCTACACCTCCTACCATACAAAGCTTTGAAAGGTGCCATTCCAATGCTAGAATGGTAACAATTGTTATACGTGAACTTGATCAATGGCAAATGAGTATCCCATACACCACCTTTCTCTAACACACAGGCTCTCAGCAAATCTTCCAATGACTGAATAGTCCTCTCTGACTGACCATCGATCTGTGGATGGTAAACCGAGTTCAACTTCAATTTAGAGCCCAAAGCTTCTTGCAAACTCTTCCAAAATTCTGAAGTAAACCTCGGATCTCTAACCGATACTATGCTCGACGGAACACCATGTAGCTTCACAATTATTCTGATATAAATCTTCACCAGCTTTGACAACGGAAAACTGATGTTAATTGGTATAAAATGAGCGGATTTCGTAAGCCGATCCACCACTACCCAAATAGCATCAAAGCCTCTCGCCGTATTTGGCAAACCAGTAACAAAATCCATAGTAATACTGTCCCACTTCCATTCCCAAATCTCTAATGGTGGCATTAACCCCGAAGGCTTTTGGTGTTCCACTTTCGATTTCTGACATGTCAAACAAGCATAGACAAACTGAGCCATGCCCCTCTTCATACCGGACCACCAAAATAACTTTTTCAAGTCATGATACATTTTTGTAGCTCCCGGATGAATACTCAAGCTACTCCGGTGACTCTCCTCTAAGATTGCCTTCTTCAATTCCACATTATCCTACACAAATTCTGCCCCGGAATCTCAATACTCCAACATTGTCCACTTTAAAATCACCATCGGGATCATCCCCTCCTGTAGGCATCAAGTCCACTAGCTTCACATCAAGTTTCTGATTTTCCTTAATTACATCCAAAAAGTTATTATTCACCTTAAGCATGCCCAATCTAACACTCTCAGGTGTAGTTTCACAAACCATACTCAAGTCTCTAAACTGCTCAATCAACTCCATTTCTTTTACCATTAATGCCAACATGTGAATTGTCTTCCGACTTAGCACATCTGCTACAACATTAGCTTTTCCTGGATGGTAACTCAAGTTAAAATCATAATCTTTCAAGAACTCCAACCATCTCCTCTGCCTCATATTCAATTCCTTCTGATCGAACAAATACTTCAAACTTTTGTGATCACTAAATACCTCAAATCTTGATCCATACAAATAATGTCGCCAAATTTTTAATACAAAAACCACCGCAGCTAATTCAAGATCATGAGTAGGATAATTCCTCTCATGCACCCTTAATTTTCGTGAAGCATATGCCACCACCTTGCCATCTTGCATTAATACACCGCCTAATCCCATCTTAGACGCATCACAATACACCACAAAAGGTTCACTTGGACTTGGTAGAATTAACACCGACGCCGTAGTCAATTTCTTCTTCAATTCTTCAAAACTTTCCTCGCATGCCATATCCCAAACAAAAGCTTGATTCTTTCTAGTTAACTGAGTCAATGGTAACGCCAAATTAGAAAACCCTTCAATGAATCTTCGATAATAACCTGCCAAACCCAAGAAACTTCTGATCTCCGTCGCTGTCTTCGGTGGCACCCACTGAAGCACCGCACTCACTTTAGAGGGATCCACCGCTATGCCATCACCAGAAATAACATGACCCAAGAAAGTCACAGTCTTCAACCAGAACTCACATTTCGAGAACTTTGCAAACAATTTATTATCTTTCAACACCTGCAATGCAATTCTCAAGTGTCCTGCATGATCTTCGTCAGACTTAGAATAAATCAATATGTCATCAATGAATACCACAATAAACTGATCCAAATAAGAGTGAAAGACACGATTCATATACTCCATAAACACACCCGGCGTATTAGACACTCCGAAATGCATCCCTGCATATTCGTAATGTCCATAGCGAGTTCTGAACGCAGTCTTCTGAATATCATCTTCCTTTACTCTAATCTGATGGTAACCCGACCTCAAATCAATTTTGCTGAAAACCCGGGCTCCTATAAGCTGATCCATTAAGTCATCAATCCTCAGAAGTGGATACTTATTTTTAATGGTCACTTTATTCAACTAATGGTAATCAATGCATAGGCGCATACTACCATCCTTCTTTTTCACCAACAACACTGGAGCTCCCCATGACGACACACTCGGTCTAATAAACTTCTTATCAAGCAATTCTCCAATCTGAGATTTCAACTCTGCCAATTCTGATACAGACATCCTGAACGGTGCCATAGATATAGGTCTGGTACTAGGAACAAGATCAATAGTAAATTCAACTTCCCTTGTCGGAGGCAATTCTGTAATGTCATCTGGAAACACTTCAGGAAATTCACTCACCACCGGTAACTCATTAACTGAAGTCTTGCTTTCCATAGATAACGAGGCAAACACTGCAAACATCTTAGCTTCATCCTCCAACAACGTCCCCAACTCCCTGCTAGACAAAGAATCCGCTAATGCTTCCTCCTCAGGAGTAAGAAACAATAACGTCTTCCTAAAGCAATCAATGTAAACCCAGTTGAACTCCAACCAGTTCATCCCCAAAATAACATCGAGATTACCGAGTGGCAAATAAATCAAGTCCACTCTGAAATCCCTACCAAACATAGTCAACGGACACTTCAAACACACTAAGGAAGTGACCACCGAACCAATAGACGGAGTCTCAATCGTCATCCTCTGATCTAGAGTAGACGACACAATTCCTAGTCTTTTCACACAATCAACAGAAATGAACGAGTGGGTTGCACCCATGTCAATGATAGCAATCAAAGGAATATCATTAATAAAACAAGTACCTTTGACGGAACGCTCCTCATTGGTGGATTGGGCTCCCACCAAGGAAAACACTTTTCCACTGGCCTGAGATTTCTTCGGCTTCTCACAGTGAGTGCTGATATGACCCTTTTCACCACAGTTATAACAGGTAGGCATAGTGGCCCTACAATCTGCTATAACATGACCTGGTCGCCCACACTTGAAACACTTCTTCACTTCATTCGGACAATTATTAGCACGGTGACCCGCGCCACCACATCTGAAACACTTGAGAGTATCAGGAACCACTCCTCCTCTTTTTGGTTTCTTTTCCACAGTAGCTTTCTGTTTTCCCTTATCAGCTGGAGCACTGTAAGGAGTACCCCCAAACCTCTGCTTACCCTTCCGGTCACTCACAGCCTTATAGTGAGAAATCCGGGCCCTGTTGTCATTATCATAAATTCGGCTCCTGCTAACCATTTCTGGATAATTCCTTATCTTCTGATAGGCAATGCCCTGTTTGATCTCGGGACGTAGCCCATTCTCAAACTTCAAGCATTTCAAAGTCATAGCTTCTTCCGTATTGTAATGAGCACAATACTGTACCAACTCTTTAAACCGAGTAGCATATTCAACTGTCTTATCACCCTGCTTCAGCTCCAGAAATTCAATCTCCTTTGCACTACGAATATCTTCCGGAAAGTACTTTTCCAGAAACTCAGTTTGAAACACTATCCAAGTAATCTCAGTACCCGCAGCTTCCAACCTCTAATGACTATTGTCCCACCAGACTTCAGCCTCTGCTTCCAGCATATGAGTGCCAAACCGTACCTTCTATACATCGCTGCATCCCATGGTCCTGAAGATTTTCTCAACAGCCTTCAGCCATTTCTGTTCAGCCTCAGGATCCAGAATACCTCCTTCATAAGTAGGCGGCATATTGCTCTGGAACTGTGCTAAGTCGCGGAACTGTGCACCCCCAGCCTGATTGGTGTTCTCTACCGCTTGTGCCATAGCTTGCATAGCAGCAGCAAGAGCAGCATCATTCCTTCCTGCCATACTGTTCAACAATCAACATACGGTTAGAACACATAATAGACTCCTATTCTAAGGACAGACTCTACTACTAAACCTGGCCAGACGGACCGACCTGCTCTGATACCAATTGCAACACCCCACTACCCCATTTTTATAAAATATAGAAATATTATTAAAATAATCAGAGTTTACAACCAAAAGTAGGATGTCACATCATTTAAAATCAACATACAAAACTCCTTTCATTAATGAAATAAAACAGCGGAAAAATATTAGTTTATTCAATTCACGACCACATGCCAACAACTTCAAAATCCACATAAAATGTGGTCCACCATAAGTTCAAATTAAGAATGATATGTAACAAAATAATAAAGAATAACAAATGACGAAAAACTCCCAAAATCCCGTGTTACGTATCAGAGCAACTCCTAAGACTCGATCAAGCAACACACACTCCATGCACACTCAAGTACCTGGATTATCTGTACTTCCAAAGAAGCGCAGACACAACAAAGGGGTGAGAACTACATTCAATAAATAACGGTGTATAATACATGCTAAAGGTAGTACTCACATAATCATATATCAGTAGCACATCATCACGACGTGCTTGTCAACTTCACACATAATTCAATAGACAAAAAAAAAGATGCAATGTGACTCAATAACTGACACAATGCATGTGGTACCAAAAAACCATGGTTCATTCAATCAAACCCGATTCATAATAGTTTCCAAATAGATCACATACACCGCTACTTGGCAATGATCTATCCCACCATACTCCACATTGGAGTCCAGATGAGCCACATACACTCCTCCTGAGCAATGACTCATCACCACCCATACACCATGAATGCATGACGATATTTATGCATACGACACACATGTACAATATTGATTACACATCCTCACGATCCTCCTGATCATACATCAGATATCCATTCATCAAGATACGTACCACAACATAAAACACCTCACACGCCAATAATTAGTTACCTATCTAATTAATTCACCTAAAATTACTAAATCAATTATTTTTATCACCAATTCTACATTTCTCAGGGTCTGACATCTATTCCCAACCTCTCAAACCAAAATAAACCGCTTCGGACGCGAAAACGGGAAAGAAATTGCGAAAACGGTAAAATTCTGCACTCTCGCCGGTCATACGCGTATTGCCCTGGGCCGTACGCGTATTGTCCAGCTCGCTCACCCATCCTGCTGCGTATTATACGCGGATTGCCTCTCCTCTCGCCCTGCCATACGTGTATTGCCCTACCTATTACGCGTATGGGCAGAGACGTTCATTCTCTCAGAAATCCAACTTTTCAGATCCAAATACACGTACTCCCTCTTATACGCGTAAGGCCAGATTCCATACGCGTACCATTACGTGTACGGGCAGAGGGCCGTGTCACAAGTGAGCCCCATACGTGTATACCCCTCATAATGCTTGGCCATACGCGTAACAACACGCCTGTTACGCGTATTGGCCTTTGGCACACAAATCCATATGCGTAACGCCTTCCCTGTTATGCGTATGGGCAGAGACTGTGTGTAGGATAATTTGGTTGTCGTGGCCCGTGAAGGCACATTTGTTCCGGAAACACGACATGACATATTAGTGGAAGCTATCGGAACAGCTGAGCATGGAGGTCGTGTCCGTGGTGTTGGAGAAGGTGTCGGCTTGAGGTCATACTTTGGATCTCAAAGAAGAAGCACCGAAACCACTGAATTTCATGCTCAAGGATAAAATATTGAGAATGTTGAGAAGCAATTGGAAGAACAAAGGAGGATGTTTGAAGAGGAGAGGGAAAAAAGGGAGAAAGACGTGGAAAAGTTACAAGAGTTATATTTGGTATGTGCTTTACTTGAGATGTTAGTGTTTTATCGGAAATGTATGATATATATTGTGCTTATTTTTGTTTTATGTTCTAATTGAATGTTATGATGTAGAGATTAAGTGAAAACCTCGAACAAAGAACAAATGAAGATCAACGTTACGTTGATGGTGATGATCAAACTCCAAGTAGAAGTGTTGTAAATCGCGCTTCTACAAAAGGAAGTAATTGTACAGCCCCTCCCCCTTTAGATAACCACAATGGGATATTAGACCCTAGTCCAAATGAAATAACCAATTTATACTTGTCCATTGCAACAACAAACCTTTCGCAACCTCTCCCGCTAGAACATTGCCCAAAATTGGATGTAGTGTATTACACTCCTAAAGATGTAAGGGATTTTCTCGTAGGATTTAAGTGTCTTGACATAGCGATTTTGCAAGTTTGGTGCACGTAAGTATATAGTCGAATATACATGTCATTATAGAACATTATAATTTTTTGTATTTTTTCCCTTAATTTATTCATTTTCTTTGACAATTTAGGTACATTCACCGTGTTTGTATAGAGTTAAATAATTCAAATACTTATGGAATCTTGGAGCCAACTTATATTGGTTGGCTTATAATGAAAAAAATATCATGGAAGGGTACTTGAAAGAACGACTAAATAAGGGAGGAAAAGAATGTTACCTTGCACCATTCCTCTGTAGGTAAGTATTGTTGTAATTTATTTATATATATTCTATATTTAGTTTTGTTTTAATATAAACTAATAATATATATATATATATTCTCGTGTTCATTCAGTGGTCATTGGCAATTGATCATAATATCATTTAGGACAAATACGATGACATTACTGTGTTCCTTGCACGCCTCACTCCACAAACCAATGAAAGATATTATTCTAACTTAAGTGTCTATGTTTAATATCATTTTCTTTGACATTAATTGTAATTAATTTATCATGTAATATGTTTAATTCAATTTTCAATGTACAGTCTTGTGGACCAAGTTAATATAATGAGGAATATTAGAAAAAAACCCACATGGATTGCTCCCAAAGTAAGTGGCCCGATTACCTGTTTCTTTCATTTACATTCATGTATGGTTATATTCATGTTATTATATTCATGTAATTTGTAGACGAGGAAACAACCCGGGAGTTACGAGTGTGGGTACTATGTCATGAAACACATGTTAAACATTGTCCTTGCCGGCATTGTTGATTCATGGGATAAGGTATATATGTCATAAAATGTTTACATATATTAATATATAAGTTGACTATTGAATTATTATCATGCATAATATTCAATTTTTTGCTCTTTCTTATGTAAATGTTTAACGACCAAACCCCATTCCCCGTTGAGGACTTTCTAGATCTTCGTAAATGTTGGGCGTGTATCCACAATGCGTATATCCAAACCTCCTACTGTTTGATATATCATCAACATTCCTCAGCATATTTTTTGATGCACATATTTTTGGCTTTTGATGCACATAATGTGAACAATAATTTTGGATTTTGATGCACATATTGTGTTTGATGTACAGGATATTGTGTTTTATGCACATAATGAAATCAATACTATTGGCTTTTGATGCACGTATTGTATTTGATTTAAACAATGTTAGCTGTTAGCTTTTGATGTAAATTCTCTGATTCATTTATAAGGATAAAATATAGGAAGAATTGTGTTTGATGCACATATTGTGTTTGATGTAAACAGAAGCTGTTTTGACAGGATAAAATATAGGAAGAATTTGATAAGCAGAGAATTTTTATATTTAAAGCAGGCTTTTTTGACAGTGGTTATAAAACCTAACCGTAGTTGTATGTTAAACGCTGATCAGAACAATATAAATAAAAAATGTTGTTGCTGAGAATCGAACCAAATCACCTTTAGTTATATCACAACGGTTGTGTAATCTAACCGTTGTGAAATGGTGCGCGCTTTCTGGAATACAACAACGGTCCCAGGACCGTCATTGTACGTATCACATATACAACAACACTCTACATAACAACGCCTTCGCCCGCGTCATTATATGTCATTTCCAACCGTTATTAAATGGGTTTTTCGTAGTAGTGGGTGGAGCTTAGCTACAACAGTAAAGAAGGGTTATTGGACAAGGACTTAAGATCAATTGTTATTTGTGAAATTCACAAGTATTTAATTGATTATTCTTGATAGTCAAGATTGTTGATGTTCAACAAGATGTTGGAACATCTCATCATCAGAGTTTGTGCAGAATTATGGGAGGGGTACTGTATACGCTTTAGCATCTGTTTTAGTCTTGGGTGTTGACCTAAGAATGGGCTTCAGTCTGGTATGATAGAAGCATGTAATCTCTGGAGTGTTTCTTGGCAAGAAACTGATCTGGACTTTGGTGTTGTTGAAGATAAAAATGAAGACATCATAATCTTAATGGTTACTTCTTAGATCAGTTTATTTCTGATCTAGGAGGAATGAAGTGCTGGTGATGGCACATCTTGGATCAGTTTATTTCTGATCTAGGTACTTGGGAGCATATGATCTTGCTCAGTTTGAAGGTCAAGGTTAAGTTACCTCTGACTTTCTACAGACTGCTCTACTAAGGAAAGTGACATTCTTTGGTATGGCTATGGTGTAGTCTAGGACTACTTTATCTTCTGAAGATTCGGACATGGCAGGTGTGAAGTCTTTGGAGTTTCAAAGCAGGATGGAGGTTGTCTACTCAAACTTGGTTGCTGAATCAAGTCTATAAGAGCATGGAACTCTTGTTCTATAAAAGGGAGGAAGTTCTTCTAAGTGGCAGAAGGAGGAGCTGAATTCAGCAGTTGGATGTCGTATCAGAATGTTCTGACATCTAGCTTAACTTCAGGATCTCAGCTGGTGATGTGGCACATCAGCTTAAGAAAAAGTGATCTACAGGAGAATGGAAGTAATGGATGCTTCAAAAAGGTCTATCTCATGCAGTTTGCGGGAGCTGTGGATGGGAAGATGTTACATGTCTAAGAGGCTTGGTGGATCCAAGATGTCTTGTTATGGAGCAAGTAGTTCATGTGACCTGAAGATCTGATTTCATTGGTGGATCAGTGTATCTTGTGGGATTTATGAAGAAGAATGAGATCAGTCAAACATTGGCATTTATTTGATCTTTATTATGCATTCAAGCAGGATGCTTGAAACTGATTGCTCTTGTGCAGAAGGGTGGTTGGTTGAAAACGTAAGGAGGGTCTGGTTCATATTGGAGCTTGTGGTAGAATTTCTCAGTTTATGGAAGATTACCTTCTTTTGGTGGATGAGGGTTTATTTCTCTCAGGGTTTCTGAAGTTCTCTTTGTTCAAGCTGGTGGCGCAATGTTGTTTGAAGATCTTTAGTTTAGATTACTATGCATATAGTAAGTCCAGTGGTGAAGCATATCAAGAACCATGGTGTGTGATGTGTGAAGGATGTAACACCCTAAACCCCCGCGACAATTAATAACAAAATATCAGAGTAAAAATAACACACATAGATTTAGGATGCTACTTTCAAGTATTCAACTTCTCATGCATACTACAAGTAATACATCAACCTCAATTTTAAAACATGGTATTTAAACATTTCTACAGTAGCGGAAATTCAATGAAATCTGAAACATGTTCAACCACACATGACATCATCAAATAAACGAGTAATAACACATAACAAGGTAAAGGACTCTAAGCGTTCTGACAACTAGGTGTTACAATCAGAGCAGACGCGACTCGATGACATAAAAGAGAAGACCTCATCTTCGCTAACTCCAACTCCGAACTACTCCTGCGTATCTGCACGTTACCCACGTGGAGGTAACATTCAAACAGAAGGGGTGAGATTCTCAAAATCACATAAGAAAAGCATAATATACATATGAAAGAACATAATTCTTATACGGCTCACCCTAGGCACACAACATCCACACAAACACGAAAACATCAACACAACACGAATGTCCATACAGGCATACAATTTTATGTATCACAACACGACACAATGCAATGCAATGAGACCTACGACTCGACTCAATGCATGTGGTACCAATTCGACCCCTGTTTCATGGTCATAATCCCCGTCGAGATTTCATAATAGTCGCTCACACCCTACATGGGCACACGACATCCGTGATCGCTCACACCCCACATGGGCACATGATCACCCGTAATCGCTCACACCCCACATGGGCGCACGATTACCTCAACAACAACAACAACAACAACAACACCAACACGATTCTATTTCAAAGAATCCGGATAAGACGCTCACACCCCACATGGGCACACAACTTATCACGCAACTTATGCACATGCTATGCATTCAACCACAACATCATACCACATCATAAGCAACCACTATTGCATTTAAAAGTTATGCCACAACACAACATGCCATAACTAATCAACAACATCATAAGCAACAACCATTATATTTACACGGTATGCCACAATAACTCAACAACAACATCATGCAACATCATAAGCAACAACTATTGCACTCAGCAACAACATACAACAACGACGTAAAGCATATGACTAGCATATCACCAATACATTACCTCACGACTGCCCAACATACAGCATATACCTGCTTAAACATGCAAACATTGTAGTCCACAACAACGACACGCATACACACCAACGAATCCATCATTTCAACTTACTACACATAACAACATACAAAAAACACAATTAACGTGTCAAATGGTTGGATTTCTGGTATTGAAATCAATTTTTATAAATAATATGCGAAACCAGATTTCCAACACTTCGAACGGCGACTGAAACAGACATACGGATCAAAAGATACGAATTTTTAAAGTTTCAGAAAATTCGGTTCGTCTCAGCTCTGCTCGCCTGACGCTCGCTTAGCGACCATCTGGCGAATTTTTGCCTGGCGACCATTTGGCGGATTTTCGCCTGGCGGATTCCCCTTTTGCCTCATGCTTACATGGCGGAGCAGTGGCGAATCTTCTTCCCCATACAAAATCCAGAACCCCCATTTTTCATCCTTCGCTCGCCTCTTAATTCGCCTGGCGACCATCTGGCGGATTTTCGCCTGGCAACCATCTGGCGGATTTTTGCCTGGCGGATTTCCTTTTTCCTGGCGAATCTGGCAGGATCAGCAATCTTGCAATTACGATTCTACACGACTCAAACCTCAATTCTTCCCCAATTTCACTCCCAATTCAGTCCAAAAACACACATATAATCACATATTAACATACAAATAAGTAGGAAATACGGAAATCACATTTCAACCGATAAATTTGTGCATTCTTCCCCTTATCAAAACTTCTGACACGCAAAACCCCAATCCCCAAATCAACACAAACAACATATAGGGATTATCCTAATAGTTTATCTACCCGCATACAAACATTATGCAACCCTTAGAGATTAAAGAACCCCACCCTTACCTTAGATGAAGATTCTTCCGATGTCTCTAGGCCCTAGCTCTGCTTCTCCCTTTTCCTCAGAGCGGTTCTCCCAAAATGATCATACCAACAACGACTTCTCCTTTCTCTCCAATTCCTTTTTGTCCACTATACCCTTAGGACCCTTAATATGTTTTCCCAACTTCGTCCTCACTTAGCCCTTCCTTTTATTATAAAATAATAATAATAATAATAATAATAATAATAATATATCATATAATCATATTATTATTACCAAAATATTGTTAACACATCACATACTTCTAATTACTCTCAGCATCCCCATAACATCATCAAATACCCCACAACACAGGTCATCAGGTATCAAAATATTCCACCAAAATTCACCTAACTCACGAATATCTATAATAACTTAATTAAATAAATACTCTAATTATTTTGGGGCGTTACAACTCTCCCCCACTTAGAATATTTCCGTCATCGAAAATTCACCCGATACGAACAACTCAGGATACGCCCCACGCATCCTGCTCTTCTACTCCCAAGTCATGAAAGGCAACACCATGAGTGACACAAAACAACAACCCACTTCATCAATAACAACCATAAGATGCAATGTTCACACAATGCACTCGACAACCAATTCGAGACGCAACGAATAACCGAGTTACTCACACTCATGTTCACTCCTGAACCAGAACACAACACAATCGTTACCATCACCACAGGAATAAGAACATAAAGTTCCACGACACAACATCGTCCTAACCACCTCCACATAACTGGAACACCAACCTCGTAGTCACACAATCATCAAGAAAAAAATTCTACGATTTACCAATAGGACAGGTAACTGGCAATACACGATTACTATTTAGACCTTTCACCAGATCACTTCCATTCCTGCAGGTCATAGCGTTCAACCTTTGAACTTCTACCATTCATGCACGTATATTCGAACCGCGCTACATCATGCTTCTGCTGCGCACTCTGATTACTCGCAACTATCAAATCCACTAATTTTACATCCAACTTCTGACTCTCTCAAACATTCACCAGGAAGTCATCATTCACCTTTTATATACCCAACCTCTCACTCTACAACGTCAGCTCACACACCAGATATAAGTCTTTGGACTGCTACTCAATTCGAATTCTCTGACCATCAAAGCAGACATATGAAAAAACTTTCGACTTAACTCATCATGCACGACATTAACTTTATCAATTGGATAATTTAAGCCAAGGTCATAACTCCTCAGTAATTCCAACCATCCTCGTCGTCTCGTACGCTATTCCTTCTGACTAAACAGGCATGCTACACTCTTGCGATTACTAAACACTTCGAGTCCAGATCCATAAAAATAATACCTACGGATCCTTAACACAAATATAACCGCAACCAATCCCAAATCTCGGGTAGGATAGACCCTTTCATGAATCTTCAATCATCGTAAAGCATAAGCTACAGCTTCACCATCTCACAATAGTACACTGTTGAAACTCATCACAGACACATCCCAATACCCCACAAACGGTTTATTAGGATCAGGCAGAATCAAAACTGGAGCCGTAGTCAACCTCTACTTTAGCCCTCTAAAACTTTCCTCACAACGAACATCCCTACATAATTAACTTACCCTTCGCAAGTCAACTAAGACAACATACTAACTTAGAAGAGTCATCCATAACCGACGGTAATCACCCACTAAGTCCGAAAATCCTCTAATCTCCTTAACCAACTTCAGAGATTTCCCATTGTAGAACCACATCTACTTTGGATAGATCCACGACAACACTCTTATCTGCAATAGCATAACCAAGAACTCATCCTTATCAACTGTAGCGGCAAAATCGTGAGTGTAAGCTATTGATTAACTTAACTCGAAAAGCAAGAGTCGCCACCGCACTTTTATTTTATCCAAAAAGGAAAGGAAAAAGAGCGAACAAAACCTACACAAGCTTTAAACAAGAACAAGTGAAGAGAGTCCAGGTAAGGGGGGTTAGTTACGCAATGGGAAGGTGTTAGCACCCAAAACGTCTATAGTACTCTATAGGAGCCCTTTGATGTATTTACGCTTTTGGTCTGAAAATGCTTGTGTGAAAAGTGATTGAAGAGATGAGAAGAGAAATTGTTTTAAAGATTTTTGTGTCTGGAGAGACTTGTCGTCTCATGCCTATGTACCCACGATGTGCAATGTAGGATCAAAACCTCGTAGTTCGTGGTATAAAGAATGAAATTTGTTTGTTTTGGTTGATTTTAAAATGTAAAGACAATTCGTCATTTCCAAGCGAGTAATTCCTCTTAAAGAAATGAATCATGTCTAAACTTATGAAAAAGTTAAAAAAGAAAGAGTGCACAAGGGCACAAAAGAGTTTGATGAGTTTGGTTTGTTTTAAAGTCTTTTGAAAAAGGTGTCAACATGCTTATGTAGTTTAGCATTTGTTAAGAAATGAAAAGTAAAGATTAAAATCACTTGACAAGGTCAAGGTTTGATTATGAAAGAGGTGAAAGTTTGAAAACAAGAATGTTTTGAAAAAGAGAGGAAGCTTTGAAAATTGAAGAATGGGGAGGAGAAGAAGTGACTATCCTAGAGCATAAAGTAAAAGCTAAGGATAAGAATGATCTAACCACAAATGCAAGCTTCACCATAAACCAAGCAAAAGCACAAGTCTTCAAAGTCTGTGAACCATAACTCCAAAGCAAATGGAAAAGGTCATAGTTCTAAGTCCAAGGTTCCAAGAATTGCATTGGATGTCCAAAGTCTAGGTGCAAAACTCCATGTCCATTGCAAAGGATAGTAACCATAGTCCAAGATTAGAAGCACAAGTTTTTTTAGAGGTTTTGGCCTTTATTAATTTTTTTGGTCCAAGTGGACAAAGTGAAAAAGGCGGAAGCATAAACATGTGTCCAACGGACAAAGGAAAAATTGCAGAAGCATAAACATGATATGAAATGATAATAATGGAGCATAAAAGTAAAAGAGAGATAGGGAGTGAGAAGGAATTGTAAATGATTAGTACAATAGTATTGTTAGTAAATTAGTGATTAGTTGTTAGAGTAAGTGGTCAATAATGATTGAATAATTGCACTTAGGTCAAGGTTAATGAGAACTCATTAGAGGATTGATAAGACCAAAGCTCCTAACAACAAGTTTCATAAGTTTTGAACCAAAAGACAAATAATCAATATTTTTTTATAGTTTTCTGATACGGGATGTATGTTGCGCTATGTTAAGCAATCGCCGAGTAATTTATGGAGTAATTACCCTACAATGAGGCCGATCAATAGCTCTTTGTGCTAATGCATGCTAGATGAACGATATGTAGATCGTCATCCAAAAGCAATACCGCACGAAAAGAAAAGAAGGTAACGATCTAGTCTTGATCAAAATTCGACAAAGGAATTCTATGATCCATAAGACTTTCATCGATCAAAAGAAAAGAGAAATAGATGAAGAGAAAGCCTAATTAAACCACAAAATTATGTGATCTAAGGCTAAGAACAAAAGAAAAGGGAAGAAAAAGGAAAAGGAACCAAAATAGTCCCAAAAACAAGGCAAAGATTGCATTCTCACTCAGAGAAACCGGTTACTGCATATCTGCTAACCGGTTACTTAATTCAAAATAAGCGCAGTTTTTCAAAATTAACACAGAGTAACCGGTTACTGCATATCTGCTAACCGGTTACTCTGCACCAGAATGCAGAAAATTGTGCAAAATTCAGCATGATCCACTTTCAAAACTTTTTACAAACACCTTGTGATCATGGAACTGAATTGCACGAAATTTAAAGTAAAATAACAGCAAAAACCAGCAATTAAACACAATTACAAGATCCAAAGGATCAAGTAACAGAGATCTCCAAAGATCTACATTATGGAAGATGAAGATGAAGCTTCAACAATGGTGAAAGATGAATTACCACTTCAAATCTGAAAATTCCTTCGAATTTCTTCAAGATCTAAACACCAAAGCCTTGATCTATGAGAATTGATGAAGAAAACAAGTTTGGATGGAGGTTTAGCTCAAAGTTGAACAAGATTCAATGTGAATTCTTGTTAACTTTCAAAAGAAGAAAATTGAGCTTTGGTGAATTTTGTGGTTGGGGATAGAATTTGCAAGAGGTTTTTTGGTTATCAAAAGCTTGAAAAATGAATGAAATGAAGGCTCGATTTAAAGCTTGGGAATTTTGGTGGATTGGAATTTGGTTTGGAAATGAAAATTAGGCTTGGAATTCAAATTTGGAGGGAAATTCATAAAAGAGTGGTGATTAGTGGAGGTGTATGATAGGAATTAATTATGATGATGTAGGGAATTAAAATGAGATGGTATGGAATATTCCAAATGTGATCAAAATGATGAAAATTGGTGCCAATTGCTGAATTTGAATTTCCTTTCATTTTTTTCAAAAATTCACGAGGGTAACCGGTTACTGACAATATGATAACCGATTACTCAGTGTAAATTTTGAAAAAATGCCCCTTTTGAATGCACTACTGTGGTTCGGCTCGATTCTTTTGCTCGTCAAAGAAGGCATGAAAATAAACACATGAACCTTGGAATTCCTTGAATAATAATCAATTAAAACTTGGGGAATCCTTGACCAGATAAATTTGACATGATTGCGGATCAACTTTTACTTTTCTCAGATAAAATTCATCGAGTTGTGGGACTGTTATTTTGGCATTTTTAACCTGTTCTTCTCCTGAAAATGTCAATAAAGAGAAAACAAAATATTTTTGGGTTTTGGTTAAGGTTAGTAAAATATAAACAAAAACAACAATAAAGTGAATAAGAAACACACAGATGCTCGGTAAACTCTGCAAGGCATAAACTCAAAGAATGAGAGGGACAAGGGAACCAATGTATGATCTTGTTTGCGGTAAAGATGTAAAAATGAGATGTGAATGATATGTGGAATCTTAGGGGTAAAAAATTAGGGTTTTACATCAACCAAAAATCACGTATTGGTAACTTAGCATAACTTCATCTTTCTTCAATACTTGTAACTCAATTCTCAAATACTCCACACATTCTTCTTCTGATTTTATAATGGATCAGAATACCCCAACGAACCCCACTTCGAACTTATCCAATTAAGTACGGAAGATATGGCTCGTAATCCCCACACACACCAACGCATTATAAGCACCGAAAAACATCATCCTATATTGTAATACTCCAAACCGAGTTTCAAAGATTCCAAGTCATCTATTATTGAAAGTGGACACTTATCCTTAAGCACTTTAAAGAGTTATCAATCTGCATAAAAATACACTTATCCACTGGAGTGTCTACCCATCGAACAGTACACAAATCTCATTTATGTCCATTAGTAGAATAACTTCCCTATTAACAAATAACCGTTTAGTATTAGTTCAACACTCTCTAATGATAGAGATACAGGCGTAATACTACTACAACCGTGACATACACAACCTTCGAAATTCATTCTAAGCTCGAAACAATTTATCTAAAACAGCTTAACAACCTCTGGTTTTGGTTACTACATTCCATATCAATTCTTCTTGCGGGGTTTCGACCCGCTCAAGGTTTCTGTTTCCACGATATTTTCAACCCAAAACAAAGTAATACCATCAAGGAACTTCAAATCATCTGTGATTCATCATAATTCAAACCCAAGCTATCTAGCATACAACTGTGGGTTCCCATACTACTCACCAATTAACACACGACCTCAAGCCATCATCCATTTCTCCACTAACAATACCGAAGCTCTCCAAGGCGACACCCTTGGTCTCACAAATCCTCTTTCTAATAAATCTTTTAACTGTTCTTTCAGTTCTACTAATTCTAACGCCAAGATCATGTATGATGCCATAGAATATGGTACCAGGGACAAGATTAACAAAGAATTCCACCTCTATCTTTAGCGGCACATCCGATATGTCATCCAAAACACGTCTAGAACTCACGCCAAACTGGCAGTTCATCGACGTGACTTTACTGCTACTCTCTAGAATACCATCAACGCAAACATGGAAACATCTGAACATCATCTCTTGAGAGTTCTTCTACTTACTTTGCAGGCATAGCCTTAACTCTTCACTTTCGTCAAAGTTCATTCTTTACTCTCTAAGAAGCAACCATCCACAATACCAGATCATTTCCTCTCGAAGACATCCCAACTTACCGACGTACAAAACCTCAAATCTGTCTCATCTTCAGATATATAAGAATATGCATCGGCTCATCAACACCATCGGTAAGCACTTTGCTTAACTCCGAACAATTCATTGAACACACTATCTAAGTTGACAAGATACATCTATTCCATCCCGCATGATCCCGTCTACTATCATGATAGGGTATAAACCATCTTTACCAAACTATAATAGTGTTCCTTGCATCTTTTGCACAAGCTATCCAAAGCACAATCCTTAGTTGACACAAGCATTCTTTCTGTATTTCCTTCAGCTTCAGAAATAATACACTCTCCCAACTCCTACATCCTTGAAATCAGCATCACACTACCTTTCTTATCTAAACGATTGGTAACTATAGGGTTTAGCTCCTACCAATGCGTCTCAAGAGTAACATCATCTCGTTCCAATTAAAGACAAACGGTTCCCATCCTTAGGGAACACGTCACGATACTCCACGTGTCGCTGGCCAACCTCTAGTCAAACGTCGCCTCCTCCATCACAAGGAAGTGAACAACGAGGATACATGTCCGTCTTCCCTCGAGGGTCACACCATTCTCAAACATGTGAATAATCTAACACTGCATTTCCTGATGTAGTAACACGATATCCGCTCTCTCCAACAACGGGAACAACATTGTCCCAATTAACAATCGCACTCTTGTAATCAACGACACACTAAGCCAACACTCCACACCTGAAGCATCTTGGAGAAACACAAGCTTCTCCCCCACTTGTCTCACTCTCATCCTGTAGACAAGGGATATAGAAAAACAAGAAAGTACTGATAGTGTTTCACACACATATCACGAACTAAGGAATAAACACATTGACAGTATTCAACTGTCACACCACAACGACTCGATAACTTGGCCGGACAGACCGACCTGCCCTGATACCACTTTGTAACACCCTAAACCCCCGCGACAATTAATTACAAAATATCAGAGTAAAAATAACACACATAGATTTAGGATGCTACTTTCAAGTATTCAACTTCTCATGCATACTACAAGTAATACATCAACCTCAATTTTAAAACATGGTATTTAAACATTTCTACAGCAGTGGAAATTCAATGAAATCTGAAACATGTTCAACAACACACGACATCATCAAATAAACGAGTAATAACACATAACAAGGTAAATGACTATAAGCGTTCCGACAACCCGGTGTTACAAATAGAGCAGACGCGACTCGATGACATAAAAGAGAAGACCTCGTCTTCGCTAACTCCAACTCCGAACTACTCCTGTGTATCTACACGTTACCCACGCGGAGGTAACATTCAAACAGAATGGGTGAGATTCTCAAAATCACATAAGAAAAGCATAATATACATATGAAAGAACATAATTCTTATATGGCTCACCCTAGGCACACAACATCCATACAAACACGACAACATCAACACAACACGAATGTCCATACAGGCATACAATTTTATGCATCACAACACGACACAATGCAATGAAATGAGACCTACGACTCGACTCAATGAATGTGGTACCAATTCGACCCCTGTTTCATGGTCATAATCCCTGTCGGGATTTCATAATAGTCGCTCACACCCCACATGGGCACACAACATCCGTGATCGCTCACACCCCACATAGGCACACGATCACCCATAATCGCTCACACCCCACATGGGCACACGATTACCTCAACAACAACAACAACACCAACACGATTCTATTTCAAAGAATTCGGATAAGACGCTCACACCCCACATGGGCACACAGCTTATCACGCAACTTATGCACATGTTATGCATTCAACCACAACATCATACCACATCATAAGCAACCACTATTGCATTTACAAGTTATGCCACAACACAACATGCCATAACTAATAAACAATATCATCATACAACATCATAAGCAACAACCATTATATTTACACGGTATGCCACAATAACTCAGCAACAACATCATGCAACACCATAAGCAACAATTATTTCACTCAGCAACAATATACAACAACGACGTAAACATATGACTAGCATATCACCAATACATTACCTCACGACTGCCCAATGTACAACATATACCTGCTCAAACATGCAAGCATTGCAGTCCCCAACAACGACACGCATACACACTAACGAATCCATCATTTCAACTTACTACACATAACAACATACACAAAACCTAATTAATGCATCAAAGGGTTGGAATTCTGGTATTGAAATCAATTTTTATAAATAGTATGCGAAACCAAATTTCCAACGCTTCGAACGGGGACTGAAACGGACCTACAGATCAAAAGATACGAATTTTTAAAGTTTCAGAAAATTCGGTTCGTCTCAGCTCTGCTCGCCTGACGCTCGCCTGGCGACCATTAGGTGAATTTTTTCCTGGAGACCATCTGGCAGATTTTTGCCTGGCAGATTCCCCTTTTGCCTCATGCTTGCTTGGCGGAGCAGTGGCGAATCTTCTTCCCCATACAAAATCCAGAACCCCCATTTTCACCCTTCGCTCGCCTCTTAATTCGCCTGGCGACCATCTGGTGGATTTTCCCCTGGCGACCATCTGGCGGATTTTTTCATGGCGGATTTCCTTTTGCCTGGCGAATCTGGCAGGATCAGCAATCTTGCAATTGCGATTCTGCACGACTCAGACCTCAATTCTTCCCCAATTTCACTCCCAATTCAGTCCAAAAACACACATATAATCACATATTAACATACAAACAAGTAGGAAATACGAAAATCACATTTCAACCGATAAATTTGTGCATTCTTCCCCTTATCAAAACTTCCGACACGCAAAACCCCAATCCCCAAATCAACACAAACAACACATAGGGATGATCCTAATAGTTTATCTACCCTCATACAAACATTATGCAACCCTTAAAGATTAAAGAACCCCACCCTTACCTTAGATGAAGATTCTTCCGATGTCTCTAGGCCCTAGCTCTGCTTCTCCCTTTTCCTCAGAGCGGTTCTCCCAAAATGATCGTACCAACAACGACTTCTCCTTTTTCTCCAATTCCTTTTTGTCCACTATACCCTTAGGACCCTTAATATGTTTTCCCAACTTCGTCCTCACTTATCCTCGCACAATTACCACTTAGCCCTTCCTTTTATTTTAAAATAATAATAATAATATATCATATAATCATATTATTATTACCAAAATATTGTTAACACATCACATACTTCTAATTACTCTCAGCATCCCCTTAACATCATCAAATACCCCATAACACAGGTCATAAGGTATCAAAATATTCCACCAAAATTCACCTAACTCACGAATATCTATAATAACTTAATTAAATAAATACTCTAATTATTTTGGGGCATTACAAAGGATGTCCTAACTGATGTTAGAACATTATCTGGTCTAGGAACTTGTTGTCTACATCGTGTCTAAGGAGTATCTATCTTGTTATAAGGGAGAATGATGGAGTAGAAGAACTGCCTTGGAAGGATGGTGTAGAGAAGACTGAAGTGGATCATGTGTTGATTGCATGGAAGTCTGAATATGGATATTCACCAGTTGATCAGAAGTATTCCAAGTTATCATATGGGAGAATGATGAAGGAATGGCTATCTTGGATTGTTGGGTGTCTATCTATTGATTGACCTTGCTAAGGTCAGATAAAAGCTTGTGGAGGGGATATCGTCCATATTGGCAAGTCATGCTAAAGGGAAGTGGATCAGTTTGGCAGTTGTGAAGTTTTGAAGCATGTATACAGTATCTGACACCGTTGGAAGAAAACAAACTAAGAGGTATGGTATCTCTTTGAGGAATGTGGATCATTCCAGATCAATTGGATTTTATCTCAGGGAACAAGGAGATCTATACATGAGAATTCAAGAGGAATTTGTTTGGTGTATGGATAGTTTCTGAAAGAGGGGGATCAATGGAGCTTTGATCTTAATCCAAGAGTTTGTTAATGTAGGATGGTGATCCTAATGAGTCTCACTGGAAGCATGATGGTGTTCATGTGTGAGTGATTATTGGTTCTTGTCAGAAGAAGCAATAAGTGGAATTGATGATTGTGTTCAGTAGGTAGGTTGAACTGAGGGTGTGTTCTTGAAGACATGAAGATGCGTCTTATGTTTTCCATTCATCAGCATAGTGTTCATTGAAGGAGCACTGATTATCTTAGATATGGGAAGTTACTCCTTGATCTAAGATGTATTACTGCAGGGGTGAAGTTCTGAATCGAGCTTGTATTGTGCGTCAAGCAAGCTGTGATTATGTTTCCATCCTGGGAGGATGAGATGTCAAGAAGGATGTCTTGACATTAGTGTACTATTGCAAGTTGGGGGAAACTTGTCAGTACAAACTACATGGTTCTTAATGGATGCTTAAGAATCATTGGGAATCATTTGTTAGGTCTAGGGGAATTTATTTTTCTCTGCAGACTGTGATCTTAAGACTGGGAAGGTATTGGTCAATATAGAAGTTCTCTTTGGTAGACAATGTCTGACATGATGTCAGAACATTGTTAAAGACATATGATAAAAGTAACTGGTCTCGTGGTCGGTGGAGAACATGCGTGTTCATCGTAACTTACATTAATTTTGGACTGTTTTCTTCAAAGAAGAAACAGTCAAAGCATTCTTAACCGATGCACATTGGTATTGGTGAAGTTACATCCTTGGATTAATGAGGTCATTGAATTAACTTTTTCTATTTTCAAAAGCTCATTACATTTGAAGAAAATCTCTTGGGTATTTAAGGGAGTACTTGGATCAGGTTGTCTCAGACTGTGTTGTGGCATGTTCAAAATGTCTTTTGTTCAAGTCTAGATTAGTATTGGTTGGGTATGGGAATGTCGGCTACCTTTGTCAATTTTTGGCTAAAAACGGGGAGTATGAGTCACAGGAAAAGGGAATATATGTGTTGTTCTTGCAGTTGTTTTGTAAAAACTTTGAACAAGGTGTTGGCTTTATCATCTTGTATATGTTTCTCTTGTGTCTTGTGACTTGAGTTAAGAATCAAGTTGTGTCTTGTGACCTGAGTTACATGCTTTATGTACTCAGATTCACAAAGACTACAACTGATCTTTGGAGGGGGAGTTTGTTTGGGAAGAAAAGGGTTGTGTTATCTTCCTCCTCATGTACACCAACATGAATCCAACATGCTCAATATTCCAATCATAACCACCATTCAAAATAAAAGGAGTTTTAGCCAAAATTTGTCAAAAGGGGGAGATTGAAAGCACCTTTGGTTTGACAGAATTTTGGTAAAATAATTTTAATGATAAAGATGAAGAAATCTAGCCCTGAACAAAGATATTGAAGAAGATGTCTTAACTTGATGACATGACATCCTGGAGTACTGATTTAGCAGGTTTTAAATCTGTAACAAATCTGCCCAAGATTTGATGCGCCTTCTAGGAATGGATCAAAGACCAGAGATATGAAGCCCAAGAATGCAAAAGACTATAAAAGAAGACTTAGACCTAGGATTTGATATGCCTTTTTGTAACCTAGTTATCTTGTGTAAAAATTAGGGTTTAAGGTTTTGAGAGTCGTTGGCTTTCTAGGTTGTAAGTATCACTTTGTATCAGTTGATGCATTGTCGCAGACATAGGTGTCGTACAGATCCATAAGCCTTGAGGTATTGGATTGTGTATTGTTCTTGGACGAAGCTTTTAAGCAAATCCAAGATAGCGTGTTTGTCAAGAAAGCTTGACATAATTTTTATTGGCAGAAGACAGAGATATCACAGGTCGTGATTAAGGAAGTGAGTAGGTCTCTCATATTAGAGTTGTAAACGATAGATTTTAACTTTGGTAAAGATGTTTATTAAGGGTAGTGATTAGGATAAAGTTGTATACGGGGGAGTTTAACTTTAGGGTAATACTACAAAATAGTGAAGTCTTCTTCCTGGATTGGTATCCCCCAGAGTAGGTGAATTACATCAAACTGGGTTAACATATACTGTCTTATTTAACATTCTACAATTTACAGTTTTGTTATTGTTCTTGACTGGCATGTTGGAACATATGTCGTAACATCTGTGATTCTACAGTTTTGATATTTAAGGTATCAGTCTGCTGTTATGCCACTGTGTTTAAATGTTTATGAAGAACAATGTCTTGACATGTGTTAGGACATCTGCTGTCTGCATTTCCAGAATTTCAATAACCCTAAGAGAAGGGATCTCAACCTCAATTGGTATGACTGCTTCCATACCATACACGAGTGAGAACGGAGTTGCCCCGGTTGACGTATGCACTGAAGTACGGTACCCATGTAAAGCGAAAGGCAACATCTCATGCCAATCCTTGTATGTCACAACCATCTTTTGCACAATCTTCTTGATGTTCTTATTGACTACCTCAACAACACCGTTCATCTTTGGAAGATACAGAGAAGAATTGTGATGTTCGATCTTGAAGCTCTGGCACAACTCTTTCATCATCTTGTTATTGAGATTAGAACCATTATCAGTGATGATTCTTTCAGGAACCCCATAACAGCAAATGATCTCTTTCTTAATAAACAAGCAACCACTTGTTTGGTGACATTTGTGTCATACCCCAAATTTTGACCACAAGATTTCCCATCATTGTGCAAATCATTACCACAATATGGATATACCTTCATACCTCATCAATCCTTTCAAAGATTGTTGAGCATTCACTATAATCAAGAATTAGGATAAATTAAGAATGGACATATGATCCTCAACTTGTCAAGCCTCAAGATCATCAGTGTCACCAAATTAGGGGTTTTGGTCGACCAAGGCCTCCAGAGAGAAATTTTCATCTGGGCATGAGACATTACTTCAAAACATGATCCAATAAGCTTAAACGGACCTCATGGACCCAATCACAAGTTCCAAATAGCCTCAGGGGATGTATTCATCAAATATCAGGAATTAGGGCATGAGCCATGACCTCAAGAAGTGTTTTGAAGACCTCAAATACATCATATTGATCCATTTACAAGATTGGATTGATTCAAAGAACTTGGTTAATAAGCAGTACAAGGATTCAAATTCATCTGGACCAATTAGGGTTTCCTGATGAAAAGTTAACTGTATTTTTGACTTTTAACCAAGACATCATCCTAAACCTTGGGACATGATTCAAAACACTCTATAACACCTATGGAATCCATCCATTAGGTTTGAATTAGGTTAAGGAATTGATTTCATAGAGGGTCACAAAGTTTGAAGTTCATGTGATAAAAAGTCAACTGTGCCAAAAACCAAGTTTGACTTTTTGGATTTCTTGACAAACAAGGCTTCCCTAAGCCAAAAACAATGTTAATTTATGGTTTGGATCATCATCCATCAAGAAAAATCAAGAAAAGTGGGGTTACTTGCAAAAGGGGCAACCATAAGAAACTTGAAATTTCACTAAGTTATGAAAAAAAATGATTTATACCCAACTTTGCAAAGCCATAACTTGTGATCCAAGCAACCTTTTTCTTCCATCCAAAGCTCAAATGAAGGCTCTCATTACATACTTCAAGATTGTCAACTACATCAGATTCCAAAACCTCATGGATTTTGAGTTATGGATTGATCAAAATCACATATATATGAAAATGACCATTTTTCCAACACTTAGTGAAATTTTGGACAGAATCTGTTTTGGATTTTCACCAACTTTGAGGCCATTTTTCATTATGATCCAAGATGATTCAAGACCAATGTTGGACATCAAAGTTGAAGTATGTTATTGGGGCTTTCCAAAAAGTACAAGAGCCTCCCATGGTTCAACTTGAGCGAGGAGTTATAAGCCTCCAAAAATGGCATTTTTCACCCTGCCCACACAAAGGCATTGATACATAACTTGGTTCCCACGATTTCTTGAGCCAATTTTGGACACTTGCATCATTTCATTTCTGTCCAAAATCAACTTGAATGATGAAGAATCTGACAAGGCCACCAAGTCCAAAATCCAATTCTTTAGGCATGTGACATTCAAAGTTCAAATCGAAAAACTTCAAACTTGTCATAGGGCATTGAATGGATGCATAGAGATGGCACGTATCAGTCTACAACATTGCAAATTAGTCAAGATAAACTCAAGCATCAGAAGACCATAGGCCTGCAAGATTGACCCAAGTCAATGGCTAGAGGAGACTTTGGCTACATGACAAAGTTCAATGGATATTGGAGTGATCCAGCCTCTAATCACTATTTCTCCCAAAACAAAGTTGCTATAGTATAAATAGAGGTTCTTTCTAATTAATTCAAGTACACCAAAGCATAACAATACATGCTTTCCTCCAAATCACATTCCAAAAACCAGATTTTGCTTCTTCTTGAAGTAACTATCAAATTTTCAAATAGGGATCAATTCCATCAAAACCAACCATGCCAACACCTCACATATATCATATATAAGTGATCCATAATCTCAAAACACATCTAGAACACCAGAATCACAAAGTCACTCCCCATTTGCTTAAGCTTTTTGGCCTACTTGCAGTTGAGGTGCCACAACAAGAACCAGGTGCATTCAATCTATTCCAAGCTTCCAAACACCTTATATTAGGTCCATTAAAGCTGTACAAATCATCACACAACATATGTAACACCTACAACTGAGGATTCGATTTCCTCTTGCAGAGGTAAGCCTGACACTCTCAAACTTTATGATTCATGCATCATAAATGTGTTTTTAAGTTACAAACATGTTTCTGCACTTATGTATAGTGATTCCCCTCAATCAATTGCTTTGTAGCTTTCGTGTATAAGATTTCATAGTGTTCTTGCAGAAATTAGGGTTCTTGAGTTCGTCTTCTGATTTCTCACTCCACACTTAATATAAATGCAATTAATTTATATCATTGGAATCCTTGTTCAAAAATACACAATTTTCGTGTTTACAAAAGTCGAAACCATTACGTATTGAGAGAGATATGTGAGGTTTTGCAAAATGGCCATGGCAGGTAAACACGAGGAAGAAGAAGATGGCCTTGGCGCCATTTTCAAATTTTTGAATTTTTGAATATTTGATATTTTTATTAAATGATTTCAAAAATTAATTTCTCTCTCAATTTTTATCATTTTTGATTGGTTCCTTTTTTTAAAAATTCACAAAAATGTTGAAATATTTTATTCTACAAAAAAATCAAATTTATATTATTTATTTTATATAGTTTGAAGTTTTGTAAATAATTTCATTTTTATTTGTTTTTAAACATTTTAAATGAAATTTCCACCTTGAATTTTCAAATTTAATTGAATTTCAAACTTTCATGTGATTAAACATGATTTTTCAAAATATTTTCAAAGTTGGCAACTTATTTTTGAATATATTTGATATTATATATCATTTTTTATTTAATTTCCTTTGAAAATTATATTTTTAAATTCAAATTAGGGTTTTCTATAAATTTTGATTTTTCAAACTTCACATAAACACTTTTGGGCCTCTAATAGAGTGTAAGACCCATCCCTTGTCACACATAAATAGTTTTGGGCTTCAGTCATTGTATAAGTTCCACCGTGTTTTCCAAAACCGTGGCGCGATCGTCGCCTTTTAAACAAAAATCATATGAGCTTCCCCTTGAGTTGTAAGTCTCATATTTCTTCTTTTCAACACTTTTGGGCCTCTATTAGAGTGTAAGACCCATCCCCTTTGTAAAATACAAAATTTTGGGCCTCAGTCATTGTATAAGTCCCTATACGGTTTTCAAAATAAATGGTGCGATCGTTGTTTTTCATCTGGGCATCTCTTTGAGTGATAAGCCCCATCTCTTGTATAAAAATAAAATTTTAAGCCTCTATTAGAGTGTAAGATCCATTCCTTCTTGTACATAAATAATTTTTGGGCCTCGGTCATTGTATAAGTCCCTCAGTGGTTTTCAAAATCACGGCGCGATCGCCGCCTTTTCAAATTAATCATCTGGACCTATCCTTGAGTATAAGCCCCATTTTTCGTTTTTCACAAACACCTTTGGGCCTCTAATAGAGTATAATATCTAACCTCTCTTTGTACAAAAAAACATTTTTTGGGCCTCTGCTATGGTATAAGTCCCACAATGTCTTTCGGTATCGCAGTGCAATCAATGTTTTCAAATAAGTCATATGGGCCTCAGTCATTGTATAAGCCCCAAACAATCTTCTGTTTTAAACAACTTTCTTTAGAACAAATTCAAATTCAATGTTTGTTTTTCAAAACTTTCTTCAATTTCTTGAAACCTTAAAAGAGGGAATACAGTTGTAGTAAATACAACAGATTACAATATGCTTGGGCTTCTTCTCAGAAGGCAAGTCCCCATATCTTTTTAAGTGCATATTTCTTATGTATATCTGTCAATATAATTGTCTGTATATACTTGTGCATACCTTGCTTATAGTTTCCCCAGAGTTCAAACCAGAGGTTACTTTACAACATAGTTAAAACTAGTCCCTCATAGGAAATTCCCTATATAGTCTTGCCTCCTCTTGGGCTTATAAAATATGGAACAGAGAAAGGCATTATTCCTGGTGAAACTTTTATCAAGACTGTCAAACTTAGAAATATATATATACAAGAAATTCATTTCCCTAGAGAAGATTACTTCCCGGTGAAACCTCTCTTGAATTTCTTCAAACCTTAGAACTGTTCAGCAGAGAAAGGATTAATTCCCGGTGAAACCTTTCTTGAACTTTTATTTGGCTTGGACCCACAGGCTTCCTAAAAGCATCCCCAGCCTCCTCTTGGACTTAGTACAAGGACCAATGGGCTTCTTAGAAGTTCCTCAGCCTCCTCTTAGGCTTAGTACAAGGACCTAAAGGCCTCCTACAGGTATATGATAGAAATTAGTCATCTCTACTAGTTCAATCCTCAGGAGAGTAAACAATTCAAGAACATCAGACCATCATAGGGTTGGGTTTCATCCCTTAAAACCAACAACCTCCTCTTGGGCATAATACAAAGATCTCTCTCTACACTAGAACCTACCATATCTTGAGAGACTTGGAAAGTATCAGCTTCCTCTTAGGCTTTATTCAAGAAACCCTCAAGTTTCCTAAAAGCATAGGAGGAACCCTGATCACTATACCAATACATCAATCTCCAACAGAGTTAAAACCACCATAGGTTTTTAAACTCAACTTTTAAACTTCTTTGACCCCCAACAAGGTTTAAGCTTTACCTAAAAAAATCCCCAACCAAGGTCAATTGACCATCAACAAATCCCCAATGGAATCAGAACCTCATGGCATCTGATATCTCAACTCTTCCATGTTTCTCAACAAGAGTAAACTTTTTTGGATTCCCTAACACAATTTGGACCTGCTCCTGGATTTCAATAATCCTCAGCAAGAGATAGCCTCCTCTTAGGCTTCATATAAGAATTTCTCCCAGTGGAGTCAGTCAGCCTCAATTTTGAGCTTTGTACAAGATAGATAAAACCCTCACCAATGGAGTCATATTCTTTTAGCTTCAACCTTGGGCTTTGATCAAGGCACACAAAAATCAACATCCTCTCAGATGAGACCATAAGTCCATTCTACAGGAGGATACTTCCTCTATACATCACTTATCAAAACAAACAATCAAAACTATTTTCCAGATAATTGCTGTAAGTGGCACACTTGTTGATTCAAAATCCAAGTTGGAGTCCCTCCTTTATCCTGGCTAAAATCATCTTTCATCTAACTTCTATAAATGGCAAGCCTCTGGATTTCTCACATCCAAGCTAATGTCCCTCTCTTAGCATGAAACATTCATAAGGAAAAAGTGGCATTGCTCTACACTGAGTTAAAGCTTTCTTCCTTCATGACATCACCCTTATAAAGGAAATTATGGCATTGTTGGATTCACATACACCAGTTAAAGTAATTTCCCTTATAATCAATTACTCAATATTTGTGATGAATAGGTGAGATATTCTCCCTTTAGAGATGACAAATTCTCTCTCAGTCACCCTTTTAGCTTCAATCTTGGGCTTTGAACATGACATAAATACTCTGATAGCTTCAATCTTAGGCTTTAAACAAGACACCAAACATCTTTCCTCCCATAGAAATAGGAGGAACTACGATTGCTCTGATTTCCCAGATTTCATTATGGGAATACGTAGGCATAAGATTGCGAAATCTTAGCGAGCACACAAATCAAAAACTTTAGGTCCAGTACCTTCCCAAAAACAACAGAAAACTCAAAAACCACAAAAATATTCTCTCAATTCTCCCAAAGGAGAAACTTTCCCAAGCCACAACAGATAAACACAAGAGAACATTTCAAATTAACAGAGAAACATGCAATAAAAAGTTCCTATGGATAACCATATATACATTGGGTGTTAATAACTTCTATTTGTATAACCTGAACCCGTTCCCTGATCTCTTAGCATTTGTTAAAGAAAACATTTGCGTGCAAGGCTAGTTTTAGATATCTTCTATTTCCTTTCCAGCTTCATAGGATAAATAAGACATCAGAAAGTAGCACCCTAATTCCATTGCGGTAAGGTGGTCGTGTCACCGACAAAAATCCCACGCTACAATTTACAAAGGAAGCCGCTTCCACCCACTTGGTGAAATAATCGATGGTAACTAGAATGAAACGGTGCCCGTTGGAAGTGGTGGGCTCGATCTTTCCGATCATATCGATGCCCCGCATTGGAAAAGGCCACGAAGACGTCATAACATTCAAAGGATTCGGAGGCACATGCATTTTGTCATCATAAATATGGAATTTACGGCACTTTCGATCATATTTGAAACAATATGATTCCATGGTAATCCAGTAATAACCTACTCTCAACAACTTCGCCATAGCATCTCCGTTGACATGGGTACCAAAGGAACCTTCATGCACTTCTTGCATCAACATGTCTGCTTCGTGTCTATCCACTCATCTGAGCAAGACCATGTCGAAATTCCACTTATACAACATGTCATCCTCATTTAAGAAGAAACTACCAGCCAACCTCCTCAGAGTCTTCTTAACATTATTGGATGCCCCTGTTGGGTACTCTTGACTTTTCAGAAAGCACTTGATATCGTGAAGGCTTACCATCTGCCACTGCCTCGGCTGCGAACACATAAGCGGGCCTATCAAGGTGCGTCGCATCAATTTTGGGCACATGATTCCACCAATTCACCTTAATCATGGAGGATAACATAGCCAGAGCGTCTGCCATCTGGTTTTCATCACGAGGCATATAGTAAGGCTTCACTGTATTGAAGAAAGTCAACAGTCTTCTCGTGTAATCCCTGTACGAAATCAAATTGGGCTGATGAGTATTCCAATCTCTGTTGACTTGATTGATCACCAAAGCAAAATCCCCAAATATGTCAAGAGTTCTAATCCCCGGATCAATAGCCTCTTTGATACCCTTAATACAAGCTTCATACTCAGCTTCATTGTTGGTGTATTCGAAATTCAGTCTGGCGGTAAAAGGTATATGAGAACCCTTCGGAGTGGCAATAACTGCCCCAACTCCATTACCATTTACATTAATGTCCCCATCAAACATCAGACACCACATAGAATCAGGATCTGGTCCTTCGTCAGCTAGCGGTTCTTCACAGTCTTTCATTTTCAGATACATGATGTCCTCATCAGGGAATTTAAATTTCATCGGCTGATAATCATCAAGTGGTTGTTGAGCAAGATAGTCGGACATAACACTACCCTTGATGGCTTTCTGGGAAGTGTATTGAATTTCATATTCTGTCAGGACTATTTGCCAACGAGCAACCCTTCTGGTGAGAGTAGGTTTCTCAAAGATGTATTTAACTGGATCCATCTTGGATATTAACAGAGTTGTGTGAGTCAGCATGTATTGCCTCAAAAGCTTAGCAGCCCATGCAAGTGTGTCATACCCTAAATATTAACCACCAAGATTTCCCATCATTGTGGAGATCATCACCACAATATGGATGTACCATCATGCCTCATCAATCTCCCCCAAAGATAGTTAAGCACCCACCATAATCAAGGATTAGGGTTTCGAGCCCTCCCAGGACACTTAGACAAAAGATCAATCAAGAAATGACATGATCTTCAACTTTTCTGACCTCTTAAAACATCCACAAAGGATCAAGAGGACTCTCACATAAAAAATCAAGCACAAAGTTGTAACACTCTAAGTGGAAGGAGCCTCGAAACACCCGATGTCACCAAATTAGGGTTTTGGACGACTGGGACCTCCAGAGTGAGATTTTCACAAGAGGATGAGCCAAGACTTCAACATATGACTCAACATCCTCAAAATAACCATAAGAATCCATTTGCAAAGTTAAATTACCCTCAGAGAATGCATTACCCGAGAGTCGGGAATTAGGGTTTTTACGCGTCGAACCGCTCCGGAGCCAAAAGTCAAAATATGAATTTTTTGGAAAAAATGATCCTTATGACTCATATTTTTATAAAATATGACTTATAATGTCATTTGAACAAGAATTGATCAAGAAATCAAGATAACTTGTGAAAGGGGTAACTTTGAAAATTTGGAAATTTTGTCTAAGTTACTAAAATTGGATGGTTTTGGTATCAACTTTCAAAGACCATAACTCTTGATCTAGGTAGCCATTTTGAGTTATCCAAAGCTTGATTTGTAGGTCTTCCTACATTCTACAAAAGCTTCAACTACATGAAACTCTAAATCTTCATGGAGTTTAAGTTATGGGTGAATCAAAGTGGTGGAAAATCAAGAACATAACCCTTAGTGCAAAATTGTCTAACTGCCAGCTTTGGACATCAAAGTTCATGAGGTTTTTCCAATTAGATTCAGATAGTTTCAAAACCAAATATGATCACACATGAATTGTATCATGTGAGGGCTTCCTAAAAAGCACAAGAGCTCTTCATAACTCCATCTGAGCAAGGAGATAGAATCCTCCAAAGTTGCCCTACTGCAACTGTCTTCAAGACAGATTTCAAGCCCTTTTTACTTGCACCACACGATTTACCTTTTTGCTTACACATTCAACAAAGTGGATCTTCTCAGTCAAGATGCTCACTTAAATAACAATTAAAACATATGAGGAATGTGGAATTGGTCAAAGTATAGCCCTGCTCCTTGGAGAGGCTAGGTTGCCTTGCATAAGAAGAAATGCCACCAAGCCAAAGCCATTGAATGTGATATGATCTTGTAGCCATTCACTATTTCTCCAAGACAAAACTTGATCACCTATAAATAGAGGCCACATTGCCTTATTCAGATCACACCAAAACAATACCACACTTATTTTCCTTCTCTTCTTACTCTTACTTCAAATTTCACATTCTCAAGAGTGAGAATCATGAATTTCAAAACCAAAGCATTGCTGTCCAAACTAATGATGTAAACATCTCACTTACATCATGAGTAATTGATCCAAGCACTGAAATCACATCTGTAACATCAAGATCACCAAGTGGTACTCCATTTGCACGAAGTTCATAACTTGTTGCATAAGGATTCGAGCTGATCAAACTAAAAGGTTCTCAACCACTCCAAGCATTCAAACTCAACCTTTAAGGTACAAGGAAGTTGTCCAAGTCATTAGCACACTTCTGTAACAAATCCAAACCAGAATTTGATTCTCACTTGCAAGGTAAGCTTCCTTGAAACTAAACTCCTCAATTCATGCATCATAAACATCCTTTTAAGTTACCATCATATTTCTGATTATTTATGGATCATTTCCCCTCAATTAACTGCTTCATATCATAATCATATGGAATTTAATTTTTACTTTGTTTAATTAGGGTTTATATGTGTTTTCAGATAATTTCTTTTGATACCCTAAAAATAAATAAAATTGAAATATTGCCATCATGTTCCTTGTTGAAAAACGTATGATTTTGATATTTATTTCATGTCAAATGGTTGCAAATTGAGTAAGATATGGATGATTTTGCACGAGCTTGAAGAAGAAGATGGCCATGGCGTCATTCTTCAGAAATTCAACCAATTTTAGTATATATTATTCACATACCATTATATATTTGAACTGGCATTGCGCCCCAGCGGTTGATCAACTGGTTTTTCTGTGTGTAGCTAGCAAAGGGTCTGGGGTTCGAATCCCCCTCGGCCCAGACCTTTTGATTTATTTTTTTGAACTATTTTCAAAGGTTTCTTTCACATATTATTATCACTTGCCATATTCTATCATCCACACACGCTCAGTTGGTAAGCTTTTAACCTCTCCATCCCAAGGGCGTGGGTTCAAGCCTTGAGAGGACCATTCCTAATTTTTTTTATCGCTTATTTCTTTCATTTTTGTCTTAACCTCTTTAAATTAATTCAAAAATTAATTTCTTTCTTGATTTTAAACATTTTTTATTAATTCTTTTTCTGAAAAATCACAAAAATGTTAAAATATTTTATTCTACAAAAAATTCCCAAAAATATAATTTATTTCATATATTTGATATTTTTGTAAAGATTTTGTATTTTTTTTGTTTTAAACATTTTAAAAAAATATTTCTTCCTCTTGATTTGTCAAAGTCAAATGCTTTTAAATCATTCTTGGGATAAAACATGATTTGTTTTTCAAATATTTATCTTGGATCATAACTTGTTCTTATACATGTTTGATAAATTTTGATTATTTTAATTGAATTTTGTTCAATAAAAATACATTTTTCAAAGGCAAATTAGGGTTTTGATTATTTCTACCCTTACAAATCGTTTTCAAACACTTTTGGGCCTCTAATAGAGTGTAAGACCCACCACTTATCACAATCAACCTTTTTGGGCCTCAGCCACTGTATAAGTCCCGATACGATTTCAAAAATCTCGACGCGATCGCCGTTTTCAAACAAAATCATCTGGGCCTACCCATGTGTTGTAAGTCCCATTTCTTTTATTTTTCAAACACTTTTGGGCCTCTAATAGAGTGTAAGACCCAACCCCCTTTGTACATAAATAAATTTGGGCCCCAGTCATTGTATAAGTCCTAGTACAGTTTTCAAAATAACAGCGCGATCATTGTTTTCATCTGGGCCTCTCCTTGAGTTATAAGCCCCATCTTTTTGTACAAAAATAAACTTTGGGCCTCTAATAGAGTGTAAGACCCAATCCTCTTTGTAAATACAATTATTTGGGCCTCAGTCATTGTATAAGTCCCTCTATGGTTTTCAAAATTACGACACGATCATCGCCTTTTCGACAAAATTCATTTGGGCCTCTCCTTGAGTTGTAAGCCCCAAAACTTCTTTTCAAAACAACTTTCTCCTTTGATTTAGATTCAAATTTATAGTTGTTATTAAAACTTTCTTCAATTTCTTGAACAACTAATCATACGGCTGTAACAATGGAAGCTTGCTCGCCTGTAAGTTTTTACATACTTAGAGTTTTCCCCGGCAATTAGGTCTAAGATTAGATAAAGCCAGTGGTCACTCTTTTAACACAGTCAAAACTAGTTCCCAATAGGAATTTCTAGATACAGTCTTGCCTCCTCTTGGACTTATACAATATGGAACAGAGAAATGCATTATTCCCGGTGAAACTTTTCTCAGACTATCACTATTAGAAAATTGTCAAAGAAATTCACTTCCCCCAGAGAGGATTAATTCCCGGTGAAACCTCTCTTGAATTTCTTCAAACCCTAGAACTGTTCACTAAAGAAAGGATTAATTCCCAGTGAAACCTTTCTTAAACTTTTCTTAAGTTTGGACTCACAGGTTTCCTAAAAGCATCCCCAGCCTCCTCTTGGGCTTTGTACAAGGACCCTCAAGCTTCTTATAAGTTCTCATACCTATTCTTGGGCTTAGTAAAAGGACCCATAGGCCTCTTAAAGGGATAGGACAGAACCTAGTCATCCTTTGTTAGAGCAGTCTTCCAGAGTCAAAGTATCAAACCAATTTAGGGCCGATTCTCATACCTTAAAACATCTGCCTCCTCTTGGGCATCATACAAAGATAATCCTTTTCATACCAGTAGACTTGGACAGTCTCATCTCCTTTTGGATTTTAAAGAAACCTTCAAACTTCCTAAAAATAGGAGAAACCCTGATCACCTGATCAATCTCCAAGCAAAGTTAAAACCTCCACAAGCTTGATAACTCAATCTCTAAACTCTCACTTAAAAGTCCCCAGCTAGGGTCATTTTACTGTCAGGAAACTCAGAACCTCATGGTCTCTGATATTTTAACTCTTCTGTAATCCCTAACAAGAGTTGATTCCCCAATTTGGACCTGTCTCTGGATCTCAATAATCCTCAGCAGAAGTTAGCCTCCTCTTAGGCTTCATATAAGAAATACCCCAACCAGCCTCGTCTTAGGCTTTGTATAATGATTATCCCTCATTAGTCCTTCAGCCTCAATCTTGGGCTTTGTACAAGACACCCCCCAAATACTCTCTAGTTGAGTCAGTCAAGTTAACTTCTACCCTCAATCTTGGGATTTGTACAAGACACCCATAAGTGTCCTCCACAGTGGAGTCATAATCTTTAGCCTCAATCTTGGGCTTTGTACAAGACAAATATAAAAAACTCACTAAGCAGAGTTAACCCCTTTAGCCTCACTCTTGGGCTTTGTACAGGACATATAAAACCTTTCCCCAAAAGAGTCAATTCTCTTTTAGCCTCAATCTTGGGGCTTTGTACAAGACACAGATAAACACTCTCTTGTTGAGTCAGTCTTTTCCAGCCTCCTCTTAGGCTTTGTATAATAATCTCCCCAGCAGAGTCAATCAATCTTTTAGCTTCAACCTTGGGCTTTGATCAAGGCACATAAAAATCAACAATCCCCTCAGAGAAAATCAAAATCTCTCTGCAGGAAGACATTTCTCTGTATATCACTCATCAAAACAGAAACTCAAAATAAACCCTAATACCATATAACTGCTATAAGAGGCACACTTGTTAATTCAAATATCCAAGCTGTAGTCCATCTCTTATCCTGGTGAACTTCATCTAATTACTGTAAGTGGCAAGCCTCTGGATTATTTACATCCATGCCAATGTCCCTCTCTTAGTATGAAAGATCCCTGAGGAAAAATGACATTGCTCTACACTGAGTTAAAGTTTCCTCCTTCAGGACCAATCCCCTATAAAGGAAATTATGGCATTGCCAGATTCCATATATTCCAGTTAAAGTAATTATCCTTTATAAACCAATTACCCAAACAACTGTGATAAACAGATGAGGTGTCTCCCTTTAGAGATGATAAATTCTTTCTCAGTCAAACCTTTAGCTTTAATCTTGGGCTTCGAACAAGACACAAATACAACCTTTAGCTTCAATCTTGGGCTTTGAACAAGACACCAGATATCTTTTCCTCCCATAGAATAGTAGGAACTACGATTGCTCTGATTTTCCTGTTTTTTAACGGGAATACGTAGGCATAAGATTGCGAAATCTTAGCGAGCACACTAATAAAAAAAACCCTTAGGTCCAGTACCTTACCAAAAACAACGAAAAACCCAAAAATCAACAAAAACATTCTCTCAGACATTCCCACAAAGGAGAAACTTTCCCATTTACAACAGACAAACACCATCAAGAAGAAAACAGCAGAACAGTAGAAAATTACTATCAACCCATGGATAACCATGTATAGGATGAGTAACTGACAACTCCCCATTGTATAACCTGACCCCGAAATCCCCAATCTCTCTTAGTGTTTGTTCAGTTAAACATTCGTGTGCAAGGTTAGTTTTAGATAGCTTCCCTTTCCTTTGCAGCTTCATAAGATAAATAAGAAATCAGAAAGTAGCACCCAATTCCTACCATTGCAGTAAGGAGAAACCTAAATGGCGATAAGGTGGTCGCATCACCGACAAAAATCGCACGCTACAAAGTGCACAACATGTCTTCTCAAGCATTGAGTATCTTGACTCGCAATCATTGAATTTCTTGCTCAGGTAGTAGATGGCATGCTCCTTCCTACCCGTCTCGTCGTGTTGACCAAGTACACAAACCATCGAATTTTCAAGTATTGTCAAATACATTATCAGTGGTCTCCCTGGAACTTGAGGCATAAGGATCAGAGGTTGTCGGAGATACTCTTTTATTCTTTCAAATGCCCTCTAGATATCATCATTCCACCTGATAGTCTGATCTTTTCTCAGCAATTTGAATATCGGTTCACACGTGGCTGTAAGATGAGAGATGAATCTAGCAATGTAGTTCAACCTCCCTAAGAAACCACGAACCTCTTTTTCTGTTCTAAGCTTGGGCATCTCTTGAATTACTTTTACTTTGGCTGGATCAACCTCGATCCCTTTTTCACTGACGATAAAGCCCAGAAATTTTCTAGATCTCACTCCGAAAGTGCACTTATTCAGATTCAGCCTCAACTTGAATTTTCTCAACCGTTCAAATAGTTTCCACAAGTTCACCAAATGCTCCTCTTCAGTCTGTGACTTCGCAATCATGTCATCAACATAAACTTCGATCTCTTTATGAATCATATAATGAAAGAGAGTCACCATTGCTCGCAGGTAAGTCTCCCCTGCGTTCTTTAAACCGAAAGGCATCACCTTATAATAGAAGGTTCCCCATGGGGTAATGAATGTTGTTTTCTCCATGTCCTCTGGTGCCATCTTAATCTGATTATAGCCAGAGAAGCCATCCATGAAAGAAAATACCGAGAACTGAGTTGTGTTGTCAACCAATATGTCAATGTGAGGTAAAGGGAAGTCATCTTTCGGACTCGCTCTATTCAAGTCGCGGTAATCAACACACATCCGGACCTTGCCATCCTTCTTAGGTACCGACATAATATTTGTAACCCATGGTGGATAACTGGTAACCGCCAAGAAACCTGCATCTAATTGCTTCTGAACTTCATCCTTGATCTTGATTGCCATGTCTGGTTTTGTTCTTCTAAGCTTCTGCTTGACTGGAGGACAATCCTCTTTGAGAGGCAATCTGTGCATAACAATATCTTTGTCAAGCCCTAGAATATCTTGATAAGACCAAGCAAAGATATCAACATATTGATGCAACATTTCAATCAACCCCTTCTTTACATTCTCGTATAGGGCATCCCCTATCTTGACCTCTTTCTTGGCGTCCTCGGTTCCCAGATTAATAACTTCTAATGACTCTTCATGTGGCTGAATGACCCTTTCCTCCTATCTCAACAACCTGGCTAATTCCTCAGGAAGTTCACAATCTTCCTCACCATCCTCTTCGGCTTGGTAAATTGGATTGTCAAAGTCATAGTGAGCCATAGCAAAATCGTTATCAATGAAATTCGGTGAAATGAATCTGCATGAATGATGATTCACGCTTTACTTTAGAATGAGTGCAAGAAGAACAACATTGCCATTCATTATTAAAAAGTAAAAAGAAAGACAAGGAGCACAATATTTGAATGCAAAAAACATCCTTTATTAATGATAAAAATTGAATATGTAACAATGTAATCCCTACAATGATTCTCTATGCCTTGGGCAGGGCGTATGATTTAACATGAACACAAAGAAAATTACTCTTCACAAAGAGTGACTTGGACAAAAACTTCAGAAGATCAGTTGTCGAGCTCTTGACCCAGAACATATGGGCGTATCCATTTGTTGATGTCACAATCACTGTCTCTGTCTTCGTCGCTCAATGCAAAAATATGACCAGGATCAATAATTCCAGCACTGGAGAAAGTGATGGTTCATTGACGACCTGAAACCTTTGGTCCTCAATAACCAATTCCAAACATGTTTTCCTCGATGGGCGCTTCAATTACTCGACCCCATCCTTCTGCGTTGCTTGACTGCACCATAGCTTGGGCCTGTTTGTAAGATGCAATGGAGACTCCCTGCTTCTTCTCTGAGGGAGGGGAAACCTCTTCCACATTCACAGCTTCAAACTCCTGTCACAACGTCTCATGGATCTCGCCATCCATCTCAACATATTTGAAGGAAGACAGATGGCTTACGAAAATGTCTTCTTCACCACACACGGTGACTACTTGACCGTCCACAACGAACTTAAATTTCTGATAGAGAGTTGATGATACAACCCTAGCGCCATGAATCCAAGGGCGCCCTAACAAGCAACTGTATGCGGGTTGAATGTCCATTACGTAAAAAGTAGTATTGAAAACCTGGGGTCCCACCTTAATAGGAAATTCAACTTCCCCAAAAATTGATCTCTTCGATCCATCAAAAGCTCGAACCACCAGGTCACTTGGTTTGAGCACTACTCATTCTACGTCCAGCTTAATCAGTGCCTTCTTAGGAAGCACATTAAGCGAGGAACCGATATCTACCAACACGTGGGACAAAACAGCCCCTTTGCATTCCATAGAAATGTGAAGCGCTTTATTGTGATTTTGGCCATCAGGCGTCAGATCAAAATCAGTAAAACCCAACCCATGGCTGACATTAATGTTGGATATCACACCTTCCAATTGGTTAACAGAAATCTCCTGAGGCACATATGCCACATTCAGGATTTTCAACAACGCGTTACGGTGAGCCTTGGAGCACAACAACAGAGACAAAATAGAAATCTTCGACGGAATCTAATGAAGGTGATCTACAATCTTATAGTCACTTTTCTTAATAATATTCATGAACTCTTCTACATCATTCTCGAAAGACGTCCCAGGATCTACCCTTTGCACAGGCTCATCATTCACCACTTGCTTGCCTTTGGCCTTCGCTAAAGCATCCGCACTATCATTTCGAAGAGTTTGTGGCGCAAACAACCTACCACTTCTGGTGAACCCACCAACACCCACATTATCAACTTTCGGATCAGACACATATGACCCTGATAGTACACTTCAGCATCGTAGTGCCACGGAATCGCCTTCTCACTTTCGAAAGGAATCGGTCCCAGCACTATAATGGTTATTGGAGCCCGCCTCACTGGCACCGGGATCTGCACAGGCGTGAAAGGGATATTAATTGTCGAAACATCATTATCAACACTGGAAACTTGCTTGAATTGCAAACTTCCACCATTCATCAAATTCTAAATACCACTTCTCAAATTATCACAGCTATTCACTTGAGTCAGACAGTCTGAACAACCCATATCACAACCAGGGAACACACCCCCTTTTAACAGACGATCCTTTACAACCAAAAATGGCGTCTTAACAGCATCAACATCAGATACCAACTTCAAATCATAGTCTTCCTCGATAGCATTAACAGTTTCCCCGCCATGGGCAGGCATAGGATTCTGAATAACATTCAGAGCAATAGGAGGAGCAAAGTTAATAGCTTTAGAATCGATCAGATCTTGAACCTTATGTTGAAAGGCTCTACATCTCTTAACAGTATGCCCAGGAGCACCTGAATGGAAATCACAATGCGCGTTAGCATTGTATCCAGCTGGGAGCTTTGCTGGAGGGGGACCCATAATACGGAGTTCTACCAAATTTAATTTAAGCAATTGTTGAAGAAACATAGCGTAAGACATTGGCAATGGATCAAAGTGCCGATCAATCGTTCTTTGTCTCTGTTGATAGGCTTATCTTGGAGCTTGTTGTTATTTAGGGTTTTGTTGTTGTACAGCAACCGGGATTGTCACAGCAGCAGTCTGATGATACGGAGCCTGATACCCTCTATTTATACCCTTATGAGAAGACACAACATTAGTTTCTCCTTCATGCTTTTTATTCGCACCCACGAAAGGTTTCCTTGAACCGGAAGATGACCCGACACCATCTTGAATCTTTCCCAGTTTAATCAGATTTTCAATTCTTTCTCCAGCAACTACAATGTCAGAAAACCTTGTGGATGGACATCCGGCAAGGCGTTCCAGGAATGGACCTTGTAACGTCCCCATGAACATATCAGCCATTTCCCTTTCAAGTAAAGGTGGTTGCACCATCGCCGCTAACTCACACCACCGCTGGGCGTATTCTTTAAAACTCTCCTTACTCTTATGAGTCTGACTCTATAACTGAGTTCTTGGGCGCTATATCAATGTTATATTGATATTATTTTAGAAATGCCTCAGCCAAATCCTTCCACTTTTTGACATGAGTTCTTTCAAGCTTCATATACCACTCCAGGGATGCCCCGGATAGGCTATCCTGGAAGAAGTACATCCACAGCTTCTCGTCGTTGGAATATGCAAATATCTTCCTGAAATAGGGTTGAAGATGAGTCTTCGGGCAAGAATTGTCGTTGTATTTTTCAAAAGTCGGTGCTTTGAATTTGGGAGGAATCCTCACTCCCTGGACCAGTCTCATATCTGCCACATCAATTTCCATGGTGTTCTGAAACTCCACGGCCTTAATCCTTTCAGCGAGCAACTAATACCTTCTGTATCCATCACCATCGTGACTGCCCAAGTCTGCATTCATTAGAGAAAATTGATCATCTGATTGTCCTCTTGATGAGGAATAAGAATAGGGATATGAATAGGACCCTCATGGGCTCCTCCAGGAACAACACCAGCAATACCACCAACGAGAACACCACCTCCAACCGGAGGGTCAGCCTGATTGTCAATGTTAGGAATTTCAGTCTCGGGCCTCTGAACCATAGCCCTCAGTTCTTGTTGGCCTTAAGCTACCCCTTGCATGAGGTCCATGAATTGGTTCATGTGAGCCCTCATCTCAGCCATCTCTGCTTGTATTTGCTCCATAGCTCTTTGTTGATTCTGACGCGTTAAGTAGCGGTGAAGGTAAGAGTTAGCAATCATGCCTGGTCAATCAAACAAGGTGAGAAATCCAACTGATAAACACCTGTTATGCAAAATGAAATGTGTGAATTCATGCATATGCCAGGTTTAATCATTTCCAAGGTATTTCTGTACTTTGATTCCAGTTTTACCCGGGCGAGGGATCAGATACATTGCTGAGAAGATATTACTGGAACACATGGATATAGCTGAGAAAATATAGCTGGACAAACATTGTTGAGAATGCTGCTAAAACAAATATTGCTAAACCAAATATCTCATCATATAATACTTCAAAGATTCATACAAATAAGTCTGGTATAACCACAGGTGATTCCATCAACAAGCCTGATGGTAATCACAATAAGAAACACACAGAAATACAGAGACAAATCACTCCCAAACCCCTAGTCCATACAAACTGGTCTTGACTTCTTCGAGAAGTTCTTTAGTGTCAGGATGAGTCAGTCGCTCTATCAACCCCTTGATCAGCTTGTTTCTCTTCCCAATACTTTGATTCAGCTTACCAATATGCTATGTGCTGTCATCATCTCCAAAGACATCACTTAGCTTTGCCTTCTTTATTCCAGCTTGAACTTTGAGCTCTTCGATTTCCTTCTGAGCCTCCTTCAGCTTGTCAGAAAAATGCTTTTTGCCTCTTTTCGCATTCTGAAGCTCTTCTTCTTTTACCTTGAGTTCTCTCTTCAGTTCTTCATTTTCAGCTTTGATTTCATCTTCTCTCTTCTTCTCGCGGGCCGCAAAGTCATCCCACATTTGTCGAGAGTCTGCAAGCTTGACATTTGCCTCAAATGAGAGTTTCTTAGTGTGCTTATGAGCCTTGGCAGAGGATTCTGCAACCAATTTAGCTTTCCAATAAAACTGAGCCCTGTCTGCAAAGTCTTTCTCCTTTTCTGCTAACAGCTTTGTTGTGTCTTGGGCCTTACATTCCAATCCCATGTTGATATGCAAAGCATTCTGAAGGCGGCTCCTCAAGTCGGATTTCTCCACATGGAGTTCATTCACAATAACTTGTAGCTTATTGAATTCTTCAATAGAAACAGTAGTGGATTGCTCTATCATTAATGGGTACAAAGGTGGCTCCCTTGAGAAAGGCAAGAGCTCCTCTTCCACTTTCTTATGAATCCACTCGACATAAGCAGGATAAGCTCTACAGTTACTCTTTCCAAAAACAGTCTTCCCTTTCTTATGAATATGTCCCCAAGCATTTACAGCTCTCCTAAGCATCTCCTGGTCTTCAGTACCATTAAAGAACAATGATTCTTCGACATCTTGATCTTCAGGAGGGTTTCTCAGAGCATACCCAAACTGTCTGACGGCCAGATTAGGGTTATAATTAATTCCACCTCTCCTACCCACCAAGGGCACATTTAGAAAGTTTCCGCAACTAGAAATAATCTCCATACCCAACAAACGATGATCAAACCGGACAATGTTATCAGCAGTCAGACCTATTACCCTTTTAGACCATTTTAGAGAATCCTTTGTATCAACAAAGGCACCGTTCTGAGGAAGATGATTCAGAAACCATTTGGACAAGAGCGGTGTGCAACAATTTACATACCCTCCTCTTCTTTTCTCGTTCTTGAAGTGCACAGAATGATACAAATCGCCAAGGAGAGTTGGTATCAGATTTTTCAATACGAAGATCCTAACGGCGTGCATATTCATAAAATCATGTATATTGGGAAACAAGACAATCCCATAAATGCATAGAGCCAAGATAGCATTGAAAACAATCCAACTTTTCGCGTTGGTGTCATACCCCAAATTTTGACCATAATATTTCCCATCATTGTGAGAATCATCACCACAATATGGATGTACCATCATACCTCATCAATCTTCTCAAGGATTGTTGAGCACTCACTTCAACTAAGAATTAGGGTTTTTAGCCCTCCCAGAGCACTTAGACAAAGGATCAATCAAAAAATGACATGATCTTTAACTTGTCTAAACTCTTAAATATCCATAAGGGATCAAGAAGTCTTCCACATCAAGAATCAAGCACAAGGTTGCAACATTCCAAGTGGATCAAGCCTCAAGATCGCAAGTGTCACCAAATTAAGGTTTTGGTCGACCAAGGCCTCCAGATGAAAATTTCCATCTGGGCATGAGCCAATAATTCAAAACATGACCCAAGATTCTCAAAGGGACCTCATGGATCCAATCATCAAGTGAAAACAACCTCAGGGGGAGCATTCATAAAAAATCAGGAATTAGGGTTTCTTGACCTAATTCACCCCTAAGTTGACTTTTGAGGCAAGACATGAACCAAGACCTCAATACATGATTTGAGAGCCTCAAATACATGACATTTATCCATTTGAAACAATGAATTAATCCAAGAATCTTGATTCACAAGTTTCAATTTCATCGAGATTACAATTAGGGTTTTGAAGAAAAAGTCAACTCTATCTTTGACTTTTGACGAATGCATGTTCTCAAACCTTGGGACATGGTTTAAGACACCCTAAAACAACTATGCAATCCATCCATTTGGTTTGAATTAGGTCAAGGAATTGATTTCATAGAAAATCACACAGTTTGGAATTCATCTGACAAAAAGTCAACTGTGCCCAAAATCAAGTTTGACTTTTTGGATTTTTTAACAAATATGGTTCCCCTAAGTAAAAAACAATGTTAATATATGATATTGATCATCATCCATCAAGAAAAATCAAGAAAACTGAGGTTTCTTGTAAAAGGGGCAACCATAAGAAACCAAAATTTTTCTAAGTTATGGAACAAAAGTGATTTTATACCAACTTTGCAAGGTCATAACTCCTAAGCCATAAGGCCTTTTTCTCCCATTCAAATCTCAAATGAAAGTTCATCTTACATAATTTAAAAGTGTAAACTACAAGATATTCCAAATCCTCATGGATTTTAAGTTATGGATTGATCAAAATCACAAAAATTGGAAGTGATGACTTTTTCCAACACTTAGTGAAATTTTTGGTCAGAATCTGTTCCACTTTTTTCAAACTTTAAGGACATTTTTCACCCTGATCCAAGTTGAACCAGGTCCAATGGTGAACAACAAAGTTAAAGTACCTCATGCAAGCTTTCCAAAGTGTCCATGAACTCAATCAAACTCCATTTGAGCTAGGAGTTATGAATCTCACAAGTTGCCTAAACACAAATTGTTTTGTTGACAGCATTTAGTACAAACTTGCATCACACGATTCCTTAGACTAATTTTGGGCACTTTGATCATTCAATTTCTGTCCAATTACAATACAAATGAATGAGGAATCTGATCCATAACACAAAATGCCAAGAACCTAGCCCTCCATGTGTAAAATCATCATGAAAGGAACCTTGAAATTCAAATTTGGCATCAAGCATTCAATGGATACATCAAGGTGGAATGGACTGAAGCAAACCCAACTGAATGAGTCAAGCCTTATCCCTACAACAGAAGACCATAGGTCTGTGCTCCAATCTCAAGTCAATGGCTAGAGGAGACTTGAGATTCCTTTTGAAAGCCAATGGATAGCAAACTGTACCAGTTGCCATTCACCATTCCTTGTAAAACAAACTTGCTCTACTATAAATAGAGCTCATTTTTTATCAATTCAAGTACACTAAAGCACCCAAACTGATGCTTTCCTCAAAATCACTCTCAAAAAACTAGATTTGCCTTCTATTTCAAGTCACTATCGAATTTTGAAATGGGAAGTGATTCAAACCAAATCAATCATGCTAACACCTCATAAACATCATATGTGAGTGATCCATGGCCTTGAAACACATTTGGAACCCCTGAATCACAAAATCACCAGTCAGTTGCTCAAGCTTTTGGCAAGGTTACAGTTGAGGTACCACAAGGTGATCCAAGCATCTCCAATCAAGTCTAGACATCTCAACACATTCCATAGGGTATAATGAAGTTGTCCAGGTCCTTACAACACATCTGTAACACCTCCATCATCAAGCTCGATCACCAGCTGCAAGAGGTAAGCCTGAAGCCTTCAAACTCTATATTACATGCATCATAAATGAATTTTTGAGTTACCATCTTGTTTCTGCATGTATGTAGAGTAATAACCCTCAATCAATTACCATGAATCAATCGTGTATGGAATTTCATTGTGTTCATGCTGAAACTAGGGTTCTTGAGGTTATCCTCTGATTTCTCACTCCATACTTAATATAAATGCAATTAATCTATATGGTGGTGATCCTTGTTCAAAAACGAACAAGATTGGTACTTGAATCGTGCAAAACCATTGAGTAATCAGAGAGAAAAGTGAGAAAATGCAAATTGGAGCAAAACAGGGCACGCGGGCAAGAACAAGGTGTTCTTGGCGCCCTTTTTCAAACTTTTGAATTTTTGAATTTTTGTTATTTTTATTTAATTGATTCAAAAATTAATTTCTCTCTGAATTTTTATGTTTTTGAATTATTTCTTTTTTTCAAAATTCATAAAAATGTTAAAATATTTTATTCTACAAAAATTTCACAAAAATATTATTAATTTTATATATTTAATATTTTCATAAGGAATTTATTTTTATTTGTTTTTAAACATTTGAAAATATTCCTTTTTCTTGATTTTTCAAACTCAAATGATTTTTAAATCATTCTAGGGATAAAACGTGATTTTTCAAACATTTATCCAAGATTATAATTTATTTTTCACACATGTTTGATAATTTTGATCATTTAAAATGTTTTTTTATTCAAATTAAATACATTTTAATCAAATTAGGGTTTTAATCATTTTCACTCTCACCAAAAATTTTCAAAACACTTTTGGGCCTCTAATAGAGTGTAAGACCCACCCCTTTGTCATGTAAAAATTTTTTTGGGACTCAGTCATTGTATAAGTCCCACTATGTTTTCTAAAACCGCGGCGCGATCGCCGCCTTTTAAACAAAAATCATCTGGGCCTCCCTTGTGTTGTAAGTCCCATCTTTCTTCCTTTTTAAACACTTTTGGGCCTCTAATATAGTGTAAGACCCATCCCTTGTCACACAAAACCTCTTTGGGCCTCAGTCATTGTATAAGTCCCGGCACAATTTTTAGAATAACGGTGCGATCACTGTTTTCATCTGGGCCTCTGCTTGAGTTGTAAGCCCCATCTTTTGTATAAAAATAAAACTTTGGGCCTCTAATAGAGTGTAAGACCCAGTCCTCTTTGTAAAATACAATAATTTGGGCATCATTTATTGTATAAGTCCCTCTGTTATTTTTAAAACTACGACGCGATCGTCGCCTTTTCAACAGAATTCATCAGGGCCTCTCCTTGAGTATATGCCCCAAACTTCTTTTTAAAATAACGTTCCTTGTAATTTAGATTCAAATTCATAATTTGTTATCAAAACTTTCTTCAATTTCTAGAATAACTAACTTTACAACTGTAACACTAAAAGCTTGCTCACCTGTAAGTTCTATCAGCTTTCTTTTACATACTTGTTTATATATTTCATCTGTATATATATATATATATATATATATATATATATATATATATATATATATATATATATATATATATATATATATATATATATATATATATACCTGTATATTTGCTTAGAGTTTTCCCCGGCAATTAGGTCTAGGATTAGATCAAACCAGTGGTCACTCTTTCAACACAGTCAAAACTAGTCCCCCATAGGAAATTCTAGATACAATTTTGCCTCCTCTTGGGCTTATACAATATGGAACAGAGAAAGGCATTATTCTCGGTGAAACTTTTCTCAAGACTGTCACTATTAGAAATTTGTCAAGAAATTCATTTCCCCAGAGAGGATAAATTCTCGGTGAAACCTCTCTTGAATTTCTTCAAATCCTAGAACTGTTCACTAAAGAAAGGATTATTTCTGGTGAAACCTTTCTTGAACTTTTCTTAGGTTTGGACCCACAGGCTTCCTAAAAGCATCCTCAGCCTCTTCTTGGGCTTTGTACAAGGACCCTCAGGCTTCTTAGAAGTTCTCAGCCTCCTCTTTGGCTTAGTACAAGGACCCAGAGACCTCCTACAGGTATAGGAAAAAACCTAGTCATCTTTTGTTAGAGCATTCCTCCAAAGATTCAAAACATCAGACCAGTTTAGGTTTGATTCTCATCCCTTAAAACATCAGCCTCCTCTTGGGCTTCATATAAAGATAAACCTTCTCATACCAGTAGACTTGGACAATCTTATCTCCTCTTAGATCTCAAAGAAACCCTCAAGTTTCCTAAAAGCACAGGAAAAACCATGATCATTTGATCAATCTCCAACAGAGTTAAAACCTCCACAGGTTTCAAAACTCAATCTTTAAACTCTCACTTTAAATTTCTCTAGCTAGGGTCAAATTACTACCAGTAAACCCTCAAAAAACTCAGAACCTCGTGGTCTCTGATCTCTCAACTCTTCTGTAATCATCAGCAAGAGTTGATTCCCCAATTTGGACATGTCTCTGGATCTCCAAAATCCTCAGCAGAAGTTAGCCTCCTCTTAGGCTTCATATAAGAAATTTCCCAACCAGCCTTCTCTTAGGCTTTTTATAATGATCATTCCTCAACAGTTTTAGCCTTAATCTTGGGCTTTGTACAAGACAGATAAATATTTTCCAGCTGAGTCAGTCAAAACTTTTAGCCTCAATCTTGGGATTTGTACAAGACACATATAAAAGTTTCCCAGTGGAGTCAAAACTTTTAGCCTCAATCTTGGGCTTTGTACAAGATAGATAAAAATATTCCCCAAAAGAGTTAATCTCTTTTAGCCGCAATCTTGGGCTTTGTACAAGACAGATAAACACTCTCTTATTGAGTCAGTTTTCTTTAGCCTCCTCTTAGGCCTTGTATAATGATCTCCCTAAACAAAATCAACCTTCTAGCTTCAACCTTGGGCTTTGATCAAGGCACACAAAAATCAACATCCCCTCAGAGGAAATCAAAAATCTCTCTGTAGGTGGACATTTCTCTGTATAATCACTCATCAAACAATCCTTAATCCCAGATAACTGCTGTAAGCGGCACACATGTTGATTCAAAAATTAAGCTGTAGTCCATCTTTTATCCTGGTAAACTCCCTCTTTCATCTAATTGCTATAAGTGGCAAGCCTATGGATTATTTACATCCAAGCCAATGTCCCTCTCTTAGTATGAAAAATTCCTAAGGATAAATGGCATTGCTCTACACAGAGTTAAAGTTGTCTCCTTCAGGACAAATCCCCTATAAAGGAAATTATGGCATTGTTGGATTCCATATATTCCAGTTAAAGTAATCCTCCTTTATAATCAGTTACCCAACAACTGTGATAAACATATGAGATATCTCCCTTTAGAGATGACAAATTCTCTCTCAGTCAATCCTTTTAGCTTCAATATTGGGCTTTGAACAAGACATATACAACCTTAAGCTTCAATCTTGGGCTTTGAACAAGACACCAAATATCTTTTTCCTCCCATAGAATAGGAGGAACTACGATTGCTCTGATTTCCCTGTTTTATTTAACGGGAATGCGTAGGCATAAGATTGCGAAATCTTAGTGAGCACACTAATAAAAAAAACCTTAGGTCCAGTACCTTACCAAAAACATCGAAAAAACCGAAAAACAACATAAATACTCTCTCAACATTCCCAAAGAAGAAACTTTCCCATCTTAAGACAGACAAACACCAGTAAGTAGAATAACAGAAGAAAATGCCAAACAATCTATGAATAACCATATATAGGATAGGTAATTGACAACTCCCCACTGTATAACCTGACCCTGAACTCCCCAATCTCTTAGCATTTGTTAAAGAAAACATTTTTGTGCAAGGTTAGTTTTAGATAGCTTCCCTTTCCTTTCCAGATTCATAGGATAAATAAGAAATCAGAAAGTAGCACCCAATTCCAACCATTACGGTAAGGTGGTCGTGTCACCGACAAAAGTCGCCCACTACAATTGGCATACTCGCGAGCTTGGACAACCAGAAACTCCAACTGAAAACCTTTAAAATGTCCTTTATCGGCGACATTATCACTCCGAACAGACCGACCCACATGAAGTGCAGCTGCAACTTCTTCTAAATTTGGACACTTCTCAGGAAAGAAATGTACTCTCTGCTTGATGGGGATTCCTAGGATGAAAGAGAATTCTTCCAATGTTGGTGCTAGAATATAATCCGGAAAGATGAAACCGTGCAACGAAGGATCATATATATGCAAGAGTGTATGAATAGCATCGTGTTCATACATTGTGATATTACGGAAAATATTCATTAACCTCCCATATTCCTTTCTAAAATCAGTCAGAACACCAGGATCAACCATAACAACCACTTCATAAAGTAAGTCTAGAGTAGGCTTCGAAAACCTGTATGCCACATTCTTCTTTCTCTCGGTATCCATCCCTGTAGAAACCCATTGACTAGAATCAAGAGTAAGATATAAACCTAGAAATACAAAAAAAAATGTTAGGGTATGAAATGATGCAATGCATAGGCATGGTATCAGAAGTGCCACATATAGCTGGACGTGTCTGTGCTGAACTGTGTGAATAGTGTCTATGCTGAACTATGTGAATAACAACTGACTGAATATAATAGGATCAATTGTTCACTTCAGTAAGAATACCAGATAACTGAGTATGTTGGTGTCGCAACTGCGAAAAAACAACCGACGAGAAACTAGAACAGAAGAGTCTCCACTAAACGTTATTTATCCCGACGCAGGGAAAGGAAATGATCGAAGAAAACCTAGAAATGGAGAATACATGGTCATCGCAACCATAGTTTAGGTTTAGGAGTCGGTTACGCGAGGGGAAGGTATTAGCACCCCCACGCATCCATCGTACTCGACGGGATCCACGCTTGTTGTCTAATCAAAGGGTGAGTTATCCTACAGTCTATGGCTAAACGGAAACGGGAGAACAAAGGAAAAAGGAGACTCGGTAGGACATCGTCGTTCTAGGCCTACGTATTCCCTTTGTGCAATGGGAAAGTCAGAGTCAACGTAGTTCGGAGGACTACGCACTAATGGGGGGAGGTTGCTCGTCAAGATATCGTATCTCGTGCCTAAGTATCCTTAATCGGGCAAGAGAGAGGAATCAGAGCAAACGTAGTTTGACCTAACGAGGTCTTTGTGTTTTTTATGAGCGACGTTAAGTTCACATCTGGCAATTAGGGTCGATGCCTATTTCCGACTGAACGGAAATAATGTGCTCTTTTCTGAAAATGGTCTGGAACCCAACAATCCCGAAGGATAAAAAAGATTTGAATTTGTTTTTGTGTTTTTTAAACAGAAGTGAGTTGAGTTAGTTCATAACTTACATTGCACCAAAGTCTATGACACGAGAACGAATGCATCGCATGGTCACCCCCAATGGGACGTATGCTCAACACTCTAGATGAATGAAGGGAGACCCCTAATTCTTCATTTCCTATGCTTAAGGCTCGTGTGCAATGCAAGTTGTCCTTATTAAGTGTCTTAGAGTTGTTATGAGATGAGATGAGAAATCACTAAGGGAAATATATCCTAATGTTATCATGCAAAAAAGATGGCCCTAAGGTTGAGGTAAGAGGGGAAAATTCTACCTAATTTTAGCATGCATGGTTTGAATCCTAATGTCTATCCTACTCCAAGCTTAATCAAAGAATAAGTTGGACTAGGGAACCCTAAGGGAACATGCAAAAGCAAAGCAACAAGAAAACAAACAAACAAAAAACAACAGCTACAACAGCGCTCCAGCACCTGCACAACGGTAAATTCCGGCCGATACACCAAATAGCATTCAACAACTTACGTTTCAGCACAAAAATAGGTGTAAGAAGGCAAACAACAACACATACAACAGCACACATGCAAAGGGACAGCAGTGGAAAATAGGGCAGCATGCATTCAAAAATAATTCAAACATAGAATAACGAATATGCGTCAAGCATTACACATTCTTTAATCAAACATGATCACAATCACACCACACACCATGGTAAACAATTCTTGAAAACATCATGAAAGAATGCACATCATTTGACAAGTGAACAAATTAATTCAAGCATGCACTTTATGAAATTAAAAGCAAACAAAGAAAGGGTGCCAACAAACTTGCACTAGAACATCATTAATCAACACACAAAGGTTATGTGAACAAAGTGAGATGAGAATGAAACAAAGCCAGAACTTAATTCACATCATGATCAACCAATTCAAACATGTAAGAAAGCTTCACATTACCATGCATCATGAACCAAAGTAGCAACAATCAAATGCTAGTGAAATGCATCATGGAAATCAATCAACAATGACCAAGTGAAGTGAAAACATGATGTGAATCCAAGTGGGCAGTAGCAAGAGCATAATCCATGATTCAAAATCAAGCTCAAACCAATCAATAAGGATCATCAAGTGTCATACTCAAAACATGTGTCAAAACTAGGCAAGCATGCAACAAGATTAGGTCCAAAATGATTCACATGTTCTCATACAAGGTAAAAGGCACACATGATCCAACTTATGCACACCATAGCATCATACTCAAATGTATCACATCACATTCAATTCCAAGAGGTTACATAAGTTCAACAAGTTATGATTCATACATGAACCAACATGCATCATGAACAAGCTTCAAGAATGCAAACAAATCAACAATCAGAAAATCGTGCATCAAAGATTCACATACATCCAGCAACTAGAGGTTAAACAACCCTAGAAAATTCCACAAATATGCATCATACAAAGCCATGAAGGTTAGGGGTGGAATAGGTATTAACACATGCTTCCAAACAAGCCAAAAACAAAAAAGTTACAGGTGCAAATCGATTGCACAGTTACATAATGCAATTTCTAGTGAAAAACACAGGTGCAAATCGATTGCACAGTAGTAGACCTGCAAAAATCACTTCTCATAATCACTTTTTCAACACCAATCACTTGTCCAAACATCCAAATGATCATGTAATCAAACATACACGAAAATCCACATCAAATGGTCATGTAATCAAACATACACGAAAATCCAAGAATCCAAGCAAGAAATCCAAGATCCTAGCAAGAAACTTCCAGATCCTAGCAAGAAACTTCAAGATCCAGGCAACAAGCTAAAAATACTTCAAAATCACTTCCAATAAGCAATTCTGAAATTCCAGATCTAGATCCAAACGAAAATACCAATGAAAAGCAACAATGGAGTGATAATGAGAGGCTTTAGCTCAAGAATTAACAAGTTCCAATGAAGAACTTGTTAATCTCTATGGAGGAGCTTTGAGCGAGGTTGAAAATGGAGGTTTAGAGTGAAAAAGTGAGAGAGAATGAGAGAGAATTCTGAAAATTGAGAGTGGAAAAATGATCAAGGTTGTTTGAGGTTTGGAATGAATTGATTTAAATATGGACTAGGTTAAGAGTTAAGTTTGGGTTTGGAATGAGGTTTAGTGAGTGGAATTGGGAGTGGAAAATAAACTTGGAAAGAGAGAGTGGAATTAGAGTGGAAATTGGATGGAAATGAAATTAAATTCTACAGTTCTCTAGATCCTTCTACAGATATAACATTGATCCCAAGTGAATGCGGTGCATTGGAAATTGATATAGTGCTGAAAATGAAGGTTTTGGGAAAATCCGTCACAGTGCAATCGATTGCACAGCAGTGCAAATCTATTGCACACCCTTGCAAAGGCCAAAAATGGTGAAAATTGTCTCACTTTGCTCACTCATAACTCAATGAAAAATGATCCAAATGGCATGGTTCTTGTGCCCATTTTGAAGGAAATGTTTCAAACTACAACTTTCATGTGGACGGGATCTTCAAATGTAGCCTTGATCATGGTGAAAATTAGCTTTGCAAATGATTGAAAACTTTCCTAAAATAGTAACTTTTTTAAAACCTAGTTTTTTTCCAAAAATGGCAAGTTCTCAATTTCTTGATTTTTTACAATTCCTTGACCAAATCTCATCCATTGATTATATTTGACTTGAAAATCATCATGTTGACCTCAAAAGGTCAGGAGTTGACTTTTTTCACTGCACAGTTGACTTTATCCCTAATCCTCCTGATTTTAAATCTTTTGAACAATTGAAACCCTTCTGAATCAAATTGATGGACAATCTTCCATTCCTAGACACTTGGGGACATGTGGAATACCATGGAATCAAGTCTTGCCCAAAAAATCAGAAATAAGCTGATTTTATGGCAAACCCTAATTTTGGTGTCCTCAGTTTAGGAGAAATCGACCCATGCTCAAAACTCAAATTCCTCTGAATATGGGGTGCATCCTCTCAAACAAAGATGAAATATGCCATTTGATGATGATAAAACTTCAAAGATCTTGCACATTGGAGTGTTAGACTCAAGAATTCCAAAAACCCTAATTTGAGAAATCAAGCTAAGAGGATGTGATTCACTTGAAATCTCTTGCCAACTGCAATCATCTGATGAAATGATGGGCACATTAGGATGCCTTGAGGTCTAAGGATCCATTGTGGCCTAAGTATTGATGATATTAAGAACATATCTCCTTTTGGTCTCTTGGACAACACACATGATATCTTGCTTAAACTTCTGAAAAACATCTTCTCCTCTTGAGTTAACCTAGATACCCTTATCCCATGCTAAGAACCAATGATATGCACAAATGATAATGTAAAAATGAAACGAAACATAAGCCAGTTAGAGTTAAAAACATGAAGGCAAATTTTGAGGTGTTACAGCTGCCCCTATTCAAACTTCCTGGATCCGAGGGTTTGGAAGCAAAGGCTTTCAGACAGTCGAGATACATGGAGATTGAATACCAAAATAACCCAGAAATTTGTAAATTGTGGGGAAATATACATCGGAGAGTGTTTAACAGCCGAAGGTGGACTCAAAGTGGAGGTTCTGTTCGAAAGTGGACTTGCGATGAAATGGTTTAAGAAGGAAAGAATGTCGGTCGAAGGCGGACTCACAACGAAACAAGGGTAGGCCGACCCGAAGGCGGACTCATAACCAAAAGATAACATAAGAATGCCGGCTGAAGGCAGACTCACAACGAAACAAAGGTAGGCCAACACGAAGGCGGACTCATAACCAAAAGATAACATAAGAATGTCGACCGGAGGCAAACTCACAACGAAACAAAGGTAGGTCGACACGAAGGTGGACTCATAACCAGAGGTTACCATCACAAGGTGGATTTTCAAAAGGAATGCTGACACGAAGGTGGACTCAAATCCAAACACAAAGGTAGGTCGACACGAAGGCGGTCTCATAACCAGAGGTTACCATCACAAGATGGATTTTCAAAAGGAATGCCGACACGAAGGCGGACTCAGATCCAAACACAAAGGTAGGCCGACACGAAGGCGGTCTCATAACCAGAGGTTACCATCACAAGATGGATTTTTAAAAGGAATGCCGACACGAAGGCAGACTCAGATCCAAACACAAAGGTATGCTGACACGAAGGCGGTCTCATAAACAGAGACTACCATCACAAGATGGATTTTCAAAAGGAATGCCGACACGAAGGCGGACTAAAATCCAAACACAAAGGTATGCTGACACGAAGGCGGTCTCATAACCAGAGGTTACCATCACAAGATGGATTTTCAAAAGGAATGCCGACACGAAGGCGGACTAAAATCCAAACACAAAGGTATGCCGACACGAAGGCGGTCTCATAACCAGAGGTTACCAGCCGAAGGTGGATTTTCAAAAGGAAATCCGACATGAAGGCGGACTCAGATCTGAACACAAAGGTATACCGACACGAATGCGGTCTCATAACTAGAGGTTACCATCACAAGATGGATTTTCAAAAGGAAAGCCGACACGAAGGCGGACTCAGATCCAAACACAAAGGTATGACGTCATGAAGGCGGCCTCATAACCAGAGGTTACCATCACAAGATGGATTTTCAAAAGGAATGCCGACACGAAGGTGGACTTAGATCCAAACACAAAGGTATGCCGACACGAAGACGGTCTCATAACCAGAGGTTACCATTACAAGATGGATTTTCAAAAGGAAAGCCGACACGAAGGCGGACTCAGATCCAAACACAAAGGTATGCTGACACGAAGGCGGTCTCATAACCAGAGGTTACCATCACAAGATGGATTTTCAAAAGGAATGCCGACACGAAGGCGGAATCAAATCCAAACACCAAGGTAGGCCGACACGAAGGCGGTCTCATAACCAGAGGTTACCATCACAAGATCGATTTTCAAAAGGAATGTCGACACGAAGGCTGACTCAGATCCTAAGGTTGGTAGAATCAACAAATCTACAAGGTTGACTCCGCTGGGGAAAATAGAAATCTAAACAGACAACTATGCAGGGGAGTATAGGAAGGAGCAACAATAAAAAGGATGGATCCGTTGGTTGCAAGTGTAATGTTAAACAAACATCTCCTGAGTTGTGCCAAATTCTGCTGGGGATAAGAGTCTGGCAAAGGATGTCAAACTTGGCTTATGCTTCGAATGCACATGTTTGAATTTTTCTATGGCGTAATGCTCCATACGAGATGGAAATTCTACGCGTTTGGGAGGATGACATGCAAACGATGCTTATACAATGCAAAAGAAGCGCCTCAGCAAAATAAATGCTGAAGACAAAGGCAACTCCACCAAGGATGATAAACTAAATTGTCCTCTGAATTAAGAACCTGCTCAGGAAGTCATACCGAACGACCTTCCTGATCAAAATCTCTGTTGAAGTTGAAACCCAAAGAGAACTTCCCTCCGCTAGGGACTACAAATGACTTCTTGTTGAAGATAAAACCCAAAACTTGAATCTAAAAAGTACCAATAACAATTGGACTCAAAGCCTGTTGGGGATGTCAACCACCGTTGAACAAACCGTTGCGAAGATTACCACCAAACTCTGCTTGGGGAGACAAATCAATAATACCGGGCGTATTTGGGGGTATTATTGAACTTATCCTACTTCTGGAAAATGACCTTACCCTCATCCTATTGGGGATTAGATCATACCGTTGCTGATATACTTTCTGACCGGCTGAGGAGAGTGGGCGTCCAGACTCTGTGGGGAGGATATCATATTTATCCAAAGAAGATATTTCACATGTCTCCTATTGGGGATACAACAGCATCAACCTCTGAGTGTTTGATAGGGAGTAATAAATCATCCACGACTCTGGCCGGGGAAACAAACTTCTATACTCTTGTTGGGGAGAACAACAATCTGCTGAGGATGATGAAATTTCAATGCTGGGGAGAGTAGCTCTACTGGGGAGAAACAAACTTGTCACCCAACCTGACCTGTCTCTATGGTCATAACTCTGCTCGAGAACCCAGTCAAATCCTTATTCTATCACAAACATCTGCTGCAAATTCCCCAAGGCTCTGCTGAAGAGAAATTACCAATGGCAATTAGCCTCTTATGTGCTGGGAGGAACTAATCCACCAACAAATTTGCCTTGGAAATGACAGTTGACGTTATCAACTCTGCCAGGGGACAACATTATGTCCTTACTCCGTTGGGGAGACGGAAACCAATTCAACGCAGGCTTGAGAAACACCAACACAACACACTTGACTTGTATGGGGAATACGAATTTGTACTGACAAGCAATAAACTTCACAAAACTAGCAAGGAAGGAGCAAACTTCTGAGCTCTTGTTGGGGAGAGTAATCAGAGTTTTCATGACATTCTTCCACAAACGACAAAACTTCGACTATTTTTGTTGAGAGCGAATGACGATTCCAATGCCTCACTGGGAAAAGATACCCTTTGGTGCACCTTGTCGAGGAAGAGAAACCTTATACTGGGAATTACTTGGGCGCTTCACGCTTCTGCTGATCAACTACGTATTGATTCTTATATGCGACCAACGGTCCTTTGAACTTTCCACTTGCCCCAGATCACAGGATCTAATGGAAGAAATCATCTCGAGAGGATTTTATAGAAAACCGGGCGTTCACACTGCCCCAGGGTCTTCAAACTCTTGGAGAGATTTATCTGATCTCGACATCACTACCCTAGACTGCATAATCTATGAAGTAACTAGCCTCAAAAGGATTTGAAATATTTTGCCCTGGTATTTTGAACCTTGAAGAGGTACTTTCAATTAATCATCTTCTAGAGAGGATACATTCTCGTACTCTTGAGGTGGCCTGCCCCAGTACGAGCCTTGAAGTGAATTTGCCTCTAACTGACTGGTCTTCGAGAGATTTGCCGAATCTCGACGTGATTGCCCCCTTTTGGCTGCTTCGGGGAGAGTTTTCAATGTGACTGCTCCAAATTGGCTGCATCTTAACACAACTTGCTAGGAAAACTCCTGCTCAACATGGTCTTTCAACACCATGACCTTTGATATGACTGTCCTCCAGGGTCTTCAAGCACTTCAACTTGGCAGGATCAAGCTTCTCAACTGATGTTCATGATGTAAGCTTCTTTGATGTCAAACAAATGTATGCAAGCAAAAAATATTTATTCTGAAAATGATTACTCTAATGCAACACACATGTTAATCTCTGAGTCTTTTATTGAAAAGATGTCGCAAGGTCACATGGGCGAATCACTGCTTAGAATACGAAATTGATTTTTGAATGCACATGCAATACCAACAAAATCTTTTAGAACCACTCATGGGAGTCAGGAACGCTATCTCATCGCAGTAAGCTCTCAAAATAAACCCTGTTTCAATTAGGACTTTTGAGGGTTGTATTGTGGCCTGGTTCAAAGTTTTGAGAAAAAAGGATTTAAGGCTCAAAGTTTATCGGTGCCCACCCACTCTTCGTGATGTTCTCCAATCCTACGTTCAGCTAATCTGACACAAGCGCTCACCTTTCAAAAATATATTGAATGATATAAGTGATGGAAGGAAATCCACAAGGTTTTCGAAGTAGCAGTCACTCCTTTTGTCTTTTGTTTCTATAGTCACACGACTTGTTCTTTGCTCGAGGATTTCTCCTTTTATCCTTTTCGCTTTTCATTTTTCAATTGCTTTTTTAATTTCCCTGATTTTTCCTGGACTGGTTCTTTTTGAATTTTTTTGATTTCGAAGTCCAGCGGGATGCCCTAACTTTTGCATAAGTCACTTGTTTTCGAGTTTCGACTTAGCGGGCTTTATTTCTCCTTTTTCTCTTTTTTTTTTCTTGAACAAATCGTGTGACACTGGCTATCTTGACTTCTTTGAAAGGATTGTGACTACTTCACTCCTTGCAGTGAGGGGTAACCATTGTGATTTCATGCCCCTTGACCTCCTGATATGTGAGGAAAGAAAGGTAATGGATCCTCAGATGCACACTCCTTTTGAAAGTTGAACGCTCAGTCAAATCAACTGACAACTACCCTGCCCCTGGGTTAGATGTGAGGGTTTTTTCGAATAAAAAGAAACTCCTACTTCAAGGCTCAACAGGGTTGACAGGGTCTATCTCCGTTATATCTCTGGTGTTTGGGGATTTGAAGCAATGCCTGTATATCATCAACAGGGTTTTATCCAAAAGCATACAACCAAAGATTTTGCGTTTTCGCCTCATCATCCTCCCTCAAAGAGTTTAAGAAAGAAAGTTGGTATTGCAGTGCATACAAACATTTAAATGAATGAACACGGATATAACACTTCAAGAAAAACTTATTCATTGCATTAAAATCATCATTCAAAACACAAACAAGTTTTAACATGCAAACACTGTACTAACAAACAATGAAAAATTACACATGAAAATGAAGTAAAGAAGCCGAAGATTGCCTTTATTGAGGAAGCTTGACTCCGTCTGGACTTCTTGCTTCTGATAATATCCTTGCAGTTTCAAGCGTTCACTTGGGAAGCTTCAGTTGATGTACAGACCATCTGCAGTGAAAATTATGACCCCAGCGTCAATCAGATCTTGTACTTTGTGTTTGAACACCTTACAATCTTCAATTGCATGCCCCTGTGTCCCTGAATGGTACTCGCACCTAACAGTCTTGTCATAATCTGGAGGAAGGGGATACAGAATAGGCGCAGCTTCCCTTAGCTGAATCAAAGAGGCTTGAAGTAAGCGAGCAAGCAGATGACTGTGAGGAATAGTAATAAGATCAAACTTTCTCTCATGCCCTCTGAACTTTTGTTGACTCTTCAGATGATAGCTCTGTTGTTAATACCGACTTGTGCCTTCCTCTCTCTCAGGCACTTTCATCCTTAAACTCGGCTTAGGAACAGGCAATAGTTGTGGACGTGGGGATTCTAAGGCCAAGGACTGCAAGAAATGCCCCTGACTTGATGTAGCTTTGGGAGAGATAACAGGGATATACACTTCTTTCTTAGCAACTGGAGTAGGACCACCTTGTACACTCATGCCGCCCAGCGTGAATTCAATTACATTTGCATCAATCAGATCCTGAACCTTATGCTTAAAGGCCTTGCATTTCTCCACAGTATGCCCTGGTGCCCCAAAATGGAAATCACAGTGAGCTCTTCCATCATAACCTGGTGGAGGCTTACCAACAAAAGGAGTCAAAGTCCTTAACTGGACCAAATCAAGCTGAAGTAGATGTGGCAACAGTTGAGCATAAGGCATAGAAGGAGGATCAAAGATTCGGTCAGGTTGCTTCATCCTTTGCGCATACTTCTTAACCTTGGGATTGTCTTAGGAGATAGGAGGTGGCTGCTGAAGGGGAAATTCTGGAACTTCAGGTTGCGCAGAAAACCCGCGAGGCAAATCACGCCTTGAGAGAGATCCCGCAGGCAATGGAGGAACAACAATTTCTGTTACAACTTCAAGCATAGGGTTGCCTTACTTTCTCAACACGGTGCTCACGATTTCCATGATCAGACCCATCTGAGTCTTCAGTTGATTGACCTCTTCCTTCAGCATTTTTTGGTCTTGAATCAATGCTTGCATGTTCCCCATAAACTGCCCCATTTGGTTTCGTACTTCCCTCAACTCTGCTCGAACTTGGTCCATGATCGACTTCTGACTGGCATGAAAAGTTAAGTCTGCAAAGCTGAAGAATACCATATCAGGACAAGAATAACTAGTCTCGAACACCTATTATGCAAATAAGTATGGAAATGAAATGCAAATGAACATGTTTGAATATTCGCAGGGTGATCCACCTCTTGATTCTAGTTTAATGACAAGATATAACAGAATGTCAACAACTTCTGCTCATATATTAAGAAAACCAAAGGATAATCAAATGTCAATAATTACAGCCCAAGAAAAATAAACATCTGAATACAAAAGTCAAAGATCCCAACCAACAAGCCTGGCGGTGATCGAATACAACAAAAAGGTAAGCTAAGGCATCTCATCAAAGTCCATCAGTGCCAATCCTCCCAGCCATTATGTTCTTTGCTCCAGTCTTGAATCTCCTTGAAAAACTTCTTGGGGTCAGGGTGTGTCGTAACCCAAAATTTGACCTCCCTCTTTTGCCTTTTGCATAAGCATGTGAATTCGCATCGCTGGCATATGCATCCGCACTTTTCTTTGTGTGTTTCTTGTTGCAGGATTTTCAGGTTTTTTAGGCCCGATTAATCGCATCCTTACAAGGTCATTACATCATCAAATCAAGCTTAAAATAAAGGTTTCCATGCTTACTCATCAAAACAAGAGGTGGGAAATCGAAACCGGGACTTTAGTATCATTTCCCAAGCAAATTTGGCAAAATTGGCTGAAGTAACCGGTTACCCTGTGGTGAGTAACCGATTACTCTGTACAAAAGTTCGTGCTGCATTTTTGGGATAGCAACTGTGTACACTCTTTGGTCTTTGGTACTACAGTGTTCTAGCAGCATGTGGAATATTCTAGACATCTCTAGACATTTCAAGACTATTCAAGACATTCCAAGTGCATTTACTTTGATGCTTCACTCTAAATTAAGTGCACCATGTTCCTTGATTTCCAAGCATGTTAACCTTTGGATGTTGGAGCTCACATTGGGATTTTTACCGAGTTGATCCTAATTAACCGAGTTAACCACCTTGACTCAGTGAGTCAAGTGCAAATAACTCCTAGCCTAGTTCCAAACCACCCAAAGCTAAGTCCAGACCAAATTCCAAACCTCTCACACTCCAAACCAAAAGTCTATATAAACAAAGCTTTCCTCATTTTTCAAGTCCCAACCATTTCTCACCCTTAATCACAATTCACCATTTCACTCTCCAATCTCTCACATTCTCTCTGATTTTTCTGCAACTTCTTCATCTTCATCTCAATCTTCTTTCCCAAACCACACTAAAGCTCTTATTTCACCATTGAAGAAAATCTACTTTCACATTGGAAGTACTTTTTCTTGAGCTTAAAACTTCATTCATCATCATTTGTGTTTGGATTTCTAAAATCACAGCAAGATCTACTTCAATTCAAGTATTCATATCAATCAATTCGGTGCAAATTCGATCTTGGTGCATTTTCGCGTTTTTTGCTCGGTTTCGCTACGGTTTGAAGTGCAAGGACAGAATTCTCTGGGTTTCTTGGCCTTTTCTCTCTACATTGCACTCACAATAATTACCAAGCCAATTCTCTGGCTTGTAGGTTGGTAGATCTTACTTTAATCACTGTTTCGGTCATTTTCGCGCGTTTACGATGTAATTTTGATCGTTCTTCAATTTTGATTTGCCATGCAATTGCTTGATCTTTGATCTCAGTGATTAATGCTTTCAAGTTGTGTTTAATTGCTCCTACATGATATAATTTGCGTGCCCAAATCCATACCCTAACATGTGGTAATGTAAATAAGTGATTTAAAGGCTAAAAGTGCTTTTTCAGCAATTATTTTTGCCACTGTCACAGTGGTAACGGTTACCCTGTGGTGAGTAACCGGTTACTCAGTGTATTTTTCACCAAAAACACGGATTTTCAAACAAGTAACCGGTTACCCTGTGGTGAGTAATCGGTTACCACTGGACAGAATGGCCATTTTTATGCTTTTTCAAGTGTGTTTGCCATGCTTTCTTCTTCTAACTTCCATGGATTGATATGCTTGATTTTTATGGATATTTTAAGTATCATTTAACTTCTGTTTGAAGTATATTCATGAACTTTCGGCGCACTTTTCGATTATTCAATTTGTTCATATTTTTGGCATTTATGTGAACATAATCATTCTTGCATTTCTCTTTGATCACATATCATGGATTTGTGTTGCATATTTGCTGATTATTTGGTACTGTTTTGCACTCCCTTTCTTTGTTTTACATTAAGTTCATTCTTCATGGATGAGCTTAATCTTGTATAATCAATAATTCAAACCTTTTTCTTTAATGATTTTTCACTCTCTTTGGAAAATTGTTAGCATGGCATTCCCCTTTGATTAATTGATCGAAACCATGTTTTGATTAATTGATCCTTCCCTTTCCCTCTCTTTAGGCTTCCTTTAGAGCTCTTTCTCTTTTCCTCCCGCGGAGTTGGAAATTCACACGATGTCCGACGCATGACACTGGAGCACTGTACAACTTGGAGCTGTTACGCTGTCCGTTTCAATTTCTACACTACACCCTGTGTGTTAGGGAAGGAATGAGAAGGGAGAATTCCTACTCTCATTGTGGATACTTCAGATAGGGGACGAATGACCCTGTGCCTGGCTTAGTCACCTCTATCCCCAGGTGGTAGCGTACCTTTCTTCCCCAGTTGGGTCGATTCTTGATCACTCTTATCTTTTAATCTCTTTTGATCAATCACCTTTCTTTGGGTTAAGATTATTGTCTTTAGGTTAGCAAACTCTATTTGTTTCAACACCCTATTTCTTTTCTTGCGGCCAATCATTGTCTTTTTGATTCCCCTGTAAAGTCTCAATCACCTTTCTTCGGTTAATCACAGTCTTGCTGTTAAAACCGAATCCCTAGGAGTTTGCAATCATCTCTTGATTCCTCTCCTTTTGTTTGGTTAATCATTGCCTATCAGTTAAAACACCAGTTTACACTTCTTATCAGTTAACCACAACCTGCCTGTTAAAATACTGAACCCCTTTTCGAGTTAATCACCTTCTCTTGGTTAATCACTCATCTTTTTCAGTTAATCACAGTCCTTCTGTTCATACCGAATCCTCAGCAGTTAGCAACCTCTTCTTGGTTCGAATACTTGCACCCCTGGGTTAGTAACCCCCTTTCTGGTTCAAGTACCCTTTTCTTCGGTCAGGTGTTGCTTGTTCAGTCAGAGTACCGAATTTCCTTTGGGTCACGACCTTCGCTTGGTCCTACACCCGTTCTTTTGGTTAATCACAGTCTATCTATTAAAACCTTTATCCCCTCAGAGTCAAACACCTTCTCTTGGTTCAGTACTCTCTCTTTTATTTTGGTTCCTCACAGTCAGCCTGTTGACACCAACCTCTTATCCCCACAGAGTCTTACTCTCCCTCTCGGTTAACCACTGCCAGTCAGTTAATATACCGAATTCTTTTCCTTTTGATCCCCAATAGGGTCTTTACCCTCTAATCCCCAGCAGAATTCTTTGTTCTCTTACCTCCCCAGTGGAATTTACTCCTTTATCTTCTTGGTTTCGACACCACTTTTTCACTTTATCCCCAGATCAGTCGCTGTCTTTCCCTTTGCCCTTCTTTTTTTGATTTTGACACTTATTCTTCTACTTCCCCAGCGGAGTTTCTTTCCTTCTGTTTGTTCTTGGTTTTGACACCATTTTCCTTTCCTTTTCCTTTTCCCTCTTAGTTCCCTGAACTATGGAAGCTCTGATTCTGCATTCATTTGAATGTATGATACGTAGGCACGAGATCGCGATGATCTTGGCAAGCACACTTTCACCCTTCCATATCCTTCCTCCTTTCTGTTCCCTGGTTCCTCTGAACTACGGCGCTCTGACTTCCACATTGCACTATGAGGGTACGTAGGCACGATGACCCTGTTCCTCCGTGAGCACTTCCTTTCTTTCTTTCTTTCTTTCTTTTTCTCTCTCTCTCTCTCTCTCTCTCTCTCTCTCTCTCTCTCTCTCCTTTCTTTTAGCTAGAAGCCTTTAGATAGATAACCCATCCAAGCCTAGAAGCAAGCAAAATGGTTCCCGTCGAGTACGACGGATGCGTTAAGTGCTAGTACCTTCTTTTTGCATAGCCGACCCTCATTCCCGTTTCACTTCCCCTTGGATTTTATCGATATTTTCCCCGTCCTTTGGCACTAAATAAAGTTCGGTGGCGACTCTGTGTTATCTTTGAGTGTGCGATTCACTCCGGTATAAACCAACCATCTTCAGGGTGCTTCAATCTCTGAATCAACTCTTGAATGAGAACATCCTTCTTGTGCATAATCCCTTTCAAGTATCAGCAATGCAGCTCCCAAGCATCTTCTCCAAAAACACTATCCATGCTAGGACCCTCGCTTCTCGGCTTCTTCACTTCTACTTGAATCTTCAACTCTTCTATAGCAGACAAGGCCTCCTTGAGCAGGTCTTCAACCACTTGTCTCTGAAATATTTCTAACGGAACCTCCTCTTCTTTCTTCCTGAGCTTCATTTTAAAATCCTCAATCTGCTCCAGAAACTTATCTTTCTTCTGTTTGTTGGCGGTTATTGCAGTGTTTCGGTAATCATTAAACTTGTGGATTTTTAACAAAGCTTTGGCCAAGTCTTCCTTCCTAGACTTAAGCACCTTCCTATTACCCTCTAGAGCTTGCTTTACTTTCTGTCTGGCTGTAACCTCGTCAGCTAGCTCCTTATCCCTCTTGACCAGAAGGTCTGTTTTTTCCTTGGCAGTATACATAGCCTCACTTCGATCATGCTTCAGTTGGTAGATCTCTCTCTGCAATTCACGGTTCTCTTCACGTAGCTTCTCTTTTTCGGCCCACAACTTATTGTATTTCTCTATCTCAATTGTGGCAGGAGGCTCAATCAGCAAGGGGTAAGATGGCGGTTCTACGGAAAACGGCAGAAGCTCATTCTCTACTCTCTTCTGAATCCAACCTTCGTATGAAGGAAATGCTCTATTGTTACTCCTCCCAAAAGAAGTCTTCCCTTTCTTGTAACGATCTTCCCAAGTATTTGCAGCTTCTTTCAACAATTCTGGATTGACTTCCCCACTCAAATATAAAGATTCTCAGACATCCTCCTCCTTTGGCGGCTCTTTTAAAGCATACCCGAATTGTCTAATAGCAAGAATAGGGTTGTAATTAATTCCCCATTTCCTTCCTATTAGAGGCACATTTGGGAGACCTCCACAACTGATTATGATCTCTTGGCCTAACAAATCACGGTTGACCCAAATCAAATTATTCGCTCTTAATCCCATCAATCTTTTGGACCAATCCAACGTCTCTCAAGTGCCTACAAATGCCCTAGATTTGGGAAGGCGATCAGCAAACCATTTGTAGAAGATTGATGCACAACAATGTAAAGGTCCTCCTCTCCTCTTTTCATTCTTGTAATGCAGTGAATGGTAGAAATCTCCAAGCAAGGTAGGCACCGGATTCTTCATGGTAAATATCCGAACAGCGTGCATATCTATGAAATCCTTCACACTTGGAAATAACACTGTCCCATAGATACTCAAAGCCAAGATTGCATTAAAAACTGACCAACTTATAGCCTTAGCATACACAGTAGCCTGATCAAGTAAGAACTTCATATGAAAGCCTTTACTCCCTCCCTTACTGGCAACGTCGCTTTCTAACAAAGACTGATCCAAATGTAAAGCAACGGAGACCTTTTCCAAATCAGGAACCTCTTTAAAAGGATAGAAAGGAGCCTCTTCCTTGATAGAGACATCCAAAATGAGAGCAAACTCTTCCAATGTCGGAGCCAGAAGATAATCAGTGAATAGAAAACACCGTAGATGAGGGTCGTAGAACTGCACCAGAGTGTGCAGAGCCCTATACTCGTATTCTGTAATGTTGCGGACGAAATTCAGAATTCTTCCATATTCCTTTCTGAAGTCTGCCAATACTCCGGGCTCTTCCATAGCCAAAACTTTCTGAACGGGATCCAAAATAAGCTGTGGGAACTTGTACACTATGATGTTCTTTTTCTTCTCAGTACTCATCTTTGATAGTCTTCCGAAAACGGAATCAAAGTTAGGATGCACCCCTACAAATGAACAAACATGTTAGAATGCAAAATGATGATGCAAATGCACACATGGGATCAAGGTAACCACAATGCTCAATACTGATGTTGTTCCACTGACTGAATAAGACCCAGAATACCAGAAACCTAGAAATTCGGAACAACGGCCCATTCAAAATACCAGAATACCGGGATGATAAATTCGCACTGATAAGAAATCCAGAATACCGGGTATGTTGAAGGTTAAGGTTACCTGTAAACCTGCAAACACCCATCCCCCCTCACATGTGGGTTCTAGAAAACCGACGATCTTCAGCGTCAGACTCTTATGAGAAATGATGATACGGTCACCATTTCTGGTTTGGAATCATCATCAAACGAGGAGGCCTCAACTGATTCCCCTCAAAAGGTCATCCTATATAAGTTCCCAGCTTCGGGTCCTCGGATCAAGAAGTATAATGGGTTTGCCATTTCTGGTATGTCATTACTACCTCTTGGGAGGAGTGCCTCAACTGAGTCCTCGGGGAATGGTCGCCAGAGTCGACAGTTTTCCAGGTTACATCCCATCATCTGCACCAATGCGCAGGATAGAACATTACCAAAGAAAAGCTCGTCTGGATGTGGAGTTTTCGTGTATACTACGTCTGGAAAAATGCCACACAAGTCACACTACTTTCTACGCTAACCCTAGGTGTATGCTCAAGCCTGGGTTTTGGGCTTATATCTCATGAATCCAACCCATCCAGCAGAACAACAACAGCAGAACAGTATGATAACAATAATCCAGGTGCAATAAAATGCAGTAAAATACAGCAATACAGTAATATACAACAAAATAAAGCACAACAGTAAACACCCAATGAAAATAAATAGACAAGCGCTAGGATTGACTCGCATAGGGAACCATATCCCCAGCAGAGTCGCCAGCTGTCGCAACTGCGAAAAAACAACCGGCGAGAAACTAGAACAGAAGAGTCGCCAACAAACGTTATTTATCTCGACGCAGGGAAAGGAAACGATTAAAGAAAACCTAGAAAGGGAGAAGACATGGTCATCACAACCATAGTCCAGGTTCGGGAGTCGGTTACGCGAGGGGAAGGTATTATCACCCCACGCGTCCATCGTACTTGATGGGATCCACACTTGTTGTCTAATCAAAGGGTGAGTTATCCTACAGTCTACGGCTAAACAGAAACGGGAGAACAAAGGAAAAAGGAGACTCGGCAAGACATCGCCGTCCTAGGCCTACGTATTCCCTTTGTGCAATGGGAAAGTCAGAGTCAACGTAGTTCGGAGGACTACACACTAATGGGGGGAGGTTGCTCGTCGAGATATCGCATCTCGTGCCTACGTATCCTCAATCTGGAAAGAGAGAGGAATCAGAGCAAATGTAGTTCGACCTAACGAGGTCTTTGTGTTTTTTATGAGCGATGTTAAGTTCGCGTCCGGCAGTTAGGGTCGATGCCTGTTTGCGACTGAACAAAAATAACATGCTCTTTTCTGAAAATGGTCTGGAACCCAACAATCCCGAAGGTTAAAAAAGATTTGAATTTTTTTTTGTGTTTTTTAGACAGAAGTGAGTTGAGTTAGTTCATAACTTATATTGCACCAAAGTCTATGACACGGGAACGAATGCGTAGCATGGTCGCCCCCAATGGAACGTATGCTCAAAACTCTAGAAGAATGAAGAGAGACCCCTCATTCTTCATTTCTTATGCTTAAGGCTCGTATGCAATGCAAGTTGTCCTTATTAAGTATCTTAGAGTTGTTATGAGATGAGAAGAGAAAGCACTAAGGGAAATCTATCCTAATGTTATCATGCAAAAAAGATGGTCCTAAGGTTGAGGTAAGAGGGGAAAATTCTACCTAATGTTAGCATGCATGGTTTGAATCCTAATGTCTATCCTACTCCAAGATTAATCAATGACTAAGTTGGACTAGGGAACCCTAAGGGAACATGCAAAAGCAAAGCAACAAGAAAAAAAAAAGCAGCTACAACAGCGCTCCAGCACCTGCACAACGGTAAATTCTGGCCAATACACCAAACAACATTCAACAACTTATGTTTCAGCACAAAAATAGGTGTAAGAAGGCAAACAGCAGCACATACAACAGCACACGTGCAAAGTGACAGCAGTGGAAAATAGGGCAGCATGCATTCAAAAATAATTCAAACATGGAATAACGAATATGCGTCAAGCATTACACATTCTTTAATCAAACATGATCACAATCACACCACACACCATGGTAAACAATTCTTGAAAACATCATGAAAGAATGCACATCATTTGACAAGTGAACAAATTAATTCAAGCATGCACTTTATGAAATTAAAAGCAAACAAAGAAAGGGTGCCAACAAACTTGCACTAGAACATCATTAATCAACACACAAAGGTTATGTGAACAAAGTGAGATGAGAATGAAACAAAGCCAGAACTTAAATCACATCATGATCAACCAATTCACACATGTAAGAAAGCTTCACATTACCATGCATCATGAACCAAAGTAGCAACAATCAAATGCTAGTGAAATGCATCATGGAAATTGATATTTCTTGGATTGGCTGGAATTTTGGTAAAACAAAGGTTATTCAATGTTGATGTCAAGGTGCTGATGTTGTAACATTGAATTCTTAACACTGGGCTATGTTAAGTTGTTAAGTGCTGAAGTTGGATGTCTGATGTCACACAGGTGATGTTGTAACATCAGACCTGCAGAATTAATAACAGCAGGATATGTTATTAGGGCACGCGTATTAGCTGGAATTGTGGAGAGTGGTTAACTCATTGGATGAGAATATCTTGGGATAGATATTTTCTGTTACATGGGAGATTTGATTGCAGGTCTGTTGGAGAATTAAAAGGTTGAAGATTTAAAAAGATTTTGGGGATAAAATCTGTTTTGAAGGTTCAGTTTTAATTAACAAATCTGATCAAATATTGTGACAAGTCCAAGCCCAATTCAGGAGCTATATAAAGCGCACAAGACCAAAGGAAAAAGTACATAAAACATTCAGAAGATCAAGAGCAGAAGGCTTAGTGTCTAGAGTTTGTTTAAAGTACTTGTATTTACACTATTCTAGGGTTTGAATAGGTGTTGAGTTTCTGTCCTCTCTAAAGCTGTGAAGCAAAGAGAGTTGTGTAATTTGATCGAAGCTGTGAAGTAAGATCAAGGGTACTCAAAGTGGTTTCTTTGAGTGTTTGTAAGGGATTGAGTGGTGTTCTCATACCTAAGTGGTTTCTTAGGTAGGAAGTCATTAGTAGAGTATAAGTTTAGGAGATTGTCAACGGGTCGTTGAGTCTGTAAATTATATCTACAAGTAGTGAATTCCATCCCTGGCTTGGTAGCCCCCAGAGTAGGTTGGTTGTAACCGAACTGGGTCAATAATTCTTGGTGTTATTTTATTGTTATTGCTGTCCATTGTGCAGAGTGTGTTGTTGTGACATCACACCTTAACATCACACGTCTGATATCAGAATTTCAATTGGTATCAAAGCAGGCATCCTGTCTGTCTCTGGGTGAGATCTAGGGAAGTTACTTTCTGGTGTAAAGATGGACAAAGAAGTTGGAGGATTCGTCAACAGACCCCCTATTTTGGATGGATCCAATTATGACTATTGGAAGCCAAGGATGACCACCTTCTTAAAATCCTTGGACAGTAGGGCTTGGAAGGCTATTATTAAAGAGTGGAAAGCACCTGTTATATGTGAGAAGGATGATGCTGGTAAAGATAAAGAAGGCACCTCTAAGCTAAAGCCTGAAGAAGAATGGACCAAGGAGGAAGATGAGCTCGCCCTTGGAAATTCCAAAGCTCTAAATGCCCTCTTCAATGGAGTGGACAAGAATATCTTCAGGTTAATCAATACCTGTGAAGTTGCTAAAGAAGCGTGGGATATCTTGCAGGCTACTCATGAAGGAACATCTAGAGTCAAGATGTCACGACTTCAGATTTTAACATCAAAATTTGAAAGCCTGAAGATGAAGGATGATGAAACCATTCATGACTTCCACATGAATGTTCTGGAACTGGCTAATGCATCCAGTGCTCTTGGTGAGAAGATGTCAGAGGAAAAGCTCGTAAGGAAGATCCTTAGGTCCTTACCTAAGAGGTACAAGATGAAAGTGACTGCCATTGAAGAAGCTCAAGACATCAGCAAGATGAGAGTAGATGAGCTCATTAGATCTCTTCAGACTTTTGAACTTGGTTTAAATGAAGAAGAACCAGAAAAGAAACCCAAGGGTATTGCTTTGGTCTCCACTCCTGCAGAAGATAAGGTAGTCAAAGATTCTCAGGAAGATTTGTCACAAGCCATTGCAATGTTGGGAAGGCAGTTCAACAAAGTGTTAAAAAGATGGAACAATAACTACAAGCCTAGTGTCAAGAACAGTTCCTCTGACACCACCAATCCAAAAGAGAAAGATGAAGAGAAGACTACTCAGGATAGAGGTGTTCAGTGCTTTGAATGTGAAGGGTATGGACATGTCAAGAAAGAATGTCCCACATTCTTGAAGAAGGGCATGTCAGTTTCCTGGTCTGAATCTGATAGTGAAAGTGATGGTGAGTCAGCAAAGCATGCCAGAGCCTTAACAGGAACTGTTGTGTCTGATGATGGTAGTGATGAAGAAATAACTTATGAGGAGCTAGCTTCTACTTATCGAGAGCTGTGTTTGAAAAGTGCTGAGATTTGTCAAGAAAACAAGTATCATAAGCAACAGATTGCTCAGCTTGAAAATGAAAAAGCTGATCGGGAAAACGAAGTTGTGCTAGTTAAGTCCCAACTGGATCAGATGACTAAATTCATTAGGATGATGAACAGTGGTACTGCTGATCTTGATAAAATTCTTTAGTTAGAGAAATCTGCTGGAGATAAATCAGGCATAGGATATGTGGCTAGCACTTCAGGAACAAAAAGGGAGATGTCTCAACCGTTGTCTCAACATCAACCTACGAAACAGGGCCCTTCCCCAAAGAAGGTTGTTCAGCCCCAAAATGCTGAGAAGAAGAATGGCCCTCATCAGAGGAAGATACAGCCCCAAGGAGCTAGTCAGTATATGCCTCCCCAATTTCACCAGAATATGCAAGCTGTCAAGTTCAAGCAGAACATGTCTCACCAGAGGTATCAACATCAGGAAAAATGGTATGGTTATGCGTACAACAATGTTGTGACTTATGGAAGAAGGAAACCTCATCACCATAGAAGACAGCCTAAGAGACAGCATCATCAATACAGCAGAAGACAATTCAACTATGGAATAAGGAGACAACAGTATGGGTGGCAGCCACAGAATTATCAAAGTGGGAGAAGATTTAACCACTTTAGAAACGGCAGAGTCAGATGCTTCTATTGTGGCAAGATTGGTCATATGCAGTTCTCGTGCTTCAAACTTCACGGATATCCTACTCATCAACCCAAACAGCAAGAGGTTAGGCCTAAGGTGATGAAGAAATGGATACCTAAAGTTACCAGCTTGATAGCTCACACGTCCTTGAGGGTGTCTACCAAAGATGACTGGTATTTTGACAGTGGGTGTTCAAGACACATGACTGGAGTAAAGAATCTGCTTGTTGATGTGAAACCTCAGTCTTCTGGCTATGTTACATTTGGTGATGGGATCAAAGGAGAGATAAAGGGAATTGGAAGACTAAATTGTGACAGTACTCCCAAGCTGGAGAATGTCCTTCTTGTTAAAGGACTAGCAGCTAATTTGATTAGTATTAGTCAACTTTGTGATCAAGGATTCAAAGTAGACTTCACAAAGTCCGAATGTAATGTGAAAGATGACAAAGGAGAAGTCATTATGAAGGGAGCCAGATCTAAGGACAACTATTATCTTTGGGTGCCGGAAAATTCAAATTCCTCCACGTGTGTGCTTGCTAAAGAAGATGATGTCAAAATTTGGCATCAGAAGCTGGGACATCTTCACCTAAAGGGAATGAAGAGAATTATCTCCTCAGAAGCAGTCAGAGGGATTCCCAAACTTAGTATTGAGGAAGGAAATGTGTGTGGAGACTGTCAAAAAGGAAAGCAGACAAAGATGTCTCATCCGAAGCTTCAACATGACACCACCTCCAAAGTATTGGAACTCCTTCATATGGATTTGATGGGACCTATGCAGGTTGAAAGTATGGGTGGAAAGAAATATGCTTATGTAGTTGTGGATGACTACTCAAGATACACCTGGGTGAATTTCATCAAAGACAAATCTGAGGTGTTTGATGTCTTTAAAGAGCTCTGTCATAAACTCCAAAGAGAAAAGGAGAGTAAGGTCATCAGAATTAGAAGTGATCATGGAAGAGAGTTTGAAAATAGTAAGTTTGAAGAATTTTGCTCGTCCGAAGGTATAAGTCATGAGTTTTCATCTCCTATCACCCCTCAGCAAAATGGAGTTGTTGAGAGGAAGAACAGAACTATACAAGAGTCGGCTAGAGCAATGATTCATGCCAAGAAACTACCTTATCACTTCTGGGCTGAAGCCATGAACACTGCCTGCTACATTCACAACAGAGTCACCCTAAGAAGAGGCACTTCATCCACTCTATATGAACTATGGAAGGGAAGAAAACCTAATGTTAAGTACTTCTATGTGTTTGGTAGTAAATGTTACATTCTGGCAGATAGAGAGCAGAGAAGGAAATTAGATTCCAAAAGCGATGAAGGGATATTTTTGGGGTACTCCATCAACAGCAGAGCTTATCGGGTCTTCAACTCCAGGACCAAAGTGATGATGGAGTCAATCAATGTTGTGATTGATGATGAAGAAAAGCATGAAGTTGAGGATGTCATAGAAGATGTTGGAACATTAACTGATGAGGTAGCTGTTGAAGTTGAAGAAAGAAATCCATCCCCAAGTACTGCTAACACTGAGCCTGAGCAACCTCAGAAGGTTCCTTCTATCAGGATTCAGAAGGATCATCCTAAGGAGCTGATCATAGGTGATCCAAATTCTGGAGTAAGAACTAGGTCCAGAGAAATCATAGCTAGCTCGTGCTTCGTATCCAAAATTGAGCCAAAAAATGTCAAGGAAGCTCTGACAGATGAATTTTGGATAAATGCTATGCAAGATGAACCGGAGCAGTTCAAAAGAAATGAAGTCTGGGACCTTGTGCCAAGACCAGAAGGGGTGAATGTTATTGGAACAAAGTGGATCTACAAAAACAAGTCAGACGAGCTTGGAGTGGTTACAAGAAACAAAGCGAGACTTGTTGCACAAGGTTATACTCAAGTGGAGGGAATCGACTTTGATGAGACGTTTGCTCCAGTGGCGAGACTAGAATCCATCAGACTACTTTTGGGTATGGCTTGTAACCTAAGATTCAAGCTGTTCCAAATGGATGTGAAGAGTGCCTTTCTAAATGGCTATCTGAATGAAGAAGTCTATGTAGATCAACCTAAAGGATTCACTGATCCAAACTTCCCCAATCATGTGTTCAAATTGAGGAAGGCACTGTATGGCTTAAAACAAGCTCCAAGGGCCTGGTATGAGCGGTTGACAGAATTCTTAGTAGCAAATGGGTATAGAAAAGGAGGCATTGACAAAACCTTGTTTGTCAAGGAAGAAGGAGGAAAATTAATGGTAGACCAAATTTATGTGGATGACATTGTATTTGGGGGGATGTCAGATGCTATGGTAAAACAGTTTGTCCAACAAATGCAATCAGAATTTGAAATGAGTTTGGTTGGAGAACTTAGCTACTTCCTTGGGTTGCAAATCAGACAAATGGAGGATTCTATCTTTATTTCTCAAAGCAAATATGCTAAGAGCATAGTAAAGAAGTTTGGCCTAGATAAAGCCAATCACAAAAGGACACCTGCTCCCACCCATTTGAAGCTGTCCAAGGATGAGAATGAAGTGAGTGTGGATCACAGCTTGTACAAAAGTATGATTGGGAGTTTACTATATCTCACAGCAAGCAGACCTGATATTTCCTTTGCTGTTGGAGTGTGTGCTAGATATCAGTCTGATCTTAAGGTAAGTCACTTGAATCAGGTAAAGAGGATTCTGAAATATGTAAATGGCACAAGTGACTATGAAATGTTATATAGCCGTGATTCTGGGACAGTTTTAAAAGGATACTGTGATGTTGATTGGGCTGGAAGTGCGGATGATAGAAAAAGCACTTCAGGAGGGTGTTTCTTTCTAGGGAACAATCTGATTTCCTGGTTCAGCAAGAAGCAGAATTGTGTATCTCTCTCAACTGCTGAAGCAGAGTATATAACAGCAGGAAGTAGTTGCTCTCAGCTGGTGTGGATGAAGCAGATGTTGAGTGAATACAATGTTAAACAAGATGTTATGACTTTGTACTGTGATAATCTGAGTGCAATTAATATATCTAAAAATCCTATACAGCACAGTAGGACAAAGCACATAGACATAAGGCATCATTTCATAAGGGATCTGGTAGAAGAAAAAGTTGTTACCTTGGAACATGTAGCCACAGAGAACCAGCTGGCTGACATATTCACTAAAGCTTTGGATGCAAACCAATTTGAAAGGTTAAGAAGCAAATTGGGAATCTGCATTTATGAAGACTGAATCTGCTAGAGGGGTTGTGGGTAGTTGGGGTGATTCTGAAAATGTATAGTCAACTGCCAGGTGAAGTTTGCCTAATTGTGGCTAAAAAGGGGGAGAACATAGCCAAGATAGTCAAGAGGATTATTGCCATATGCTGCTGATGTGATGCAGAGATTGAGGGGGAGTTTTGAAGATATCATGACATGTGAAGAGTGCAGCCAAGCAGACATCTAGGGGGAGTAAATTGCTGCACATTATGAGCTACTGAACAGCTGTGATGCTGGTTCATGTTTTCAAGAAGGAGCACCAATTGGCTGTTGTCAATAATGAAGATGGTGCTGCAGCAGATCAAGTGATGAAGACTATGCAAAGTGTCAATCTGCTACTAATGAGTTTCAAATTGATTGAAGATTATTCCGCTGCTGAAATCTCTGAAGGTACAGAGTGCAGAAGTGATTGCAGAGTGCAGAGATTATTTTAACCAAAATTAGCCAAAGGGGGAGATTGATAGTTCCTGGATTGGCTGGAATTTTGGTAAAACAAAGGTTATTCAATGTTGATGTCAAGGTGCTGATGTTGTAACATTGAAGTCTTAACACTAGGCTGTGTTAAGTTGTTAAGTGCTGAAGTTGGATGTCTGATGTCACACAGGTGATGTTGTAACATCAGACCTGCAGAATTAATAACAGCAGGATATGTTATTAGGGCACGCGTATTAACTGGAATTGTGGAGAGTGGTTAACTCATTGGATGAGAATATCTTGGGATAGATATTTTCTGTTACATGGGAGATTTGATTGCAGGTCTGTTGGAGAATTAAAAGGTTGAAGATTTAAAAAGATTTTGGGGATAAAATCTGTTTTGAAGGTTCAGTTTTAATTAACAAATCTGATCAAATATTGTGACAAGTCCAAGCCCAATTTAGGAGCTATATAAAGCGCACAAGACCAAAGGAAAAAGTACATAAAACATTCAGAAGATCAAGAGCAGAAGGCTTAGTGTCTAGAGTTTGTTTAAAGTACTTGTATTTACACTATTCTAGGGTTTGAATAGGTGTTGAGTTTCTGTCCTCTCTAAAGCTGTGAAGCAAAGAGAGTTGTGTAATTTGATCGAAGCTGTGAAGTAAGATCAAGGGTACTCAAAGTGGTTTCTTTGAGTGTTTGTAAGGGATTGAGTGGTGTTCTCATACCTAAGTGGTTTCTTAGGTAGGAAGTCATTAGTAGAGTATAAGTTTAGGAGATTGTCAACGGGTCGTTGAGTCTGTAAATTATATCTACAAGTAGTGAATTCCATCCCTGGCTTGGTAGCCCCCAGAGTAGGTTGGTTGTAACCGAACTGGGTCAATAATTCTTGGTGTTATTTTATTGTTATTGCTGTCCATTGTGCAGAGTGTGTTGTTGTGACATCACACCTTAACATCACACGTCTGATACCAGAATTTCAAAAATCAATCAACAATGACCAAGTGAAGTGAAAATGTGATGTGAATCCAAGTGGCCAGTAGCAAGAGCATAATCCATGATTCAAAATCAAGCTCAAACCAATCAATAAGGATCATCAAGTATCATACTCAAAACATGTGTCAAAACTAGGCAAGCATGCAACAAGATTAGGTCCAAAATGATTCACATGTTCTCATACAAGGTAAAAGGCACACATGATCTAATTTATGCACCCCATAGCATCATACTCAAATGTATCACATCACATTCAGTTCTAAGAGGTTACACAAGTTCAACAAGTTATGATTCACACATGAACCAACATGCATCATGAACATGCTTCAAGAATGCAAACAAATCAACAATCGGAAAATCGTGCATCCAAGATTCACATACATCCAGCAACTAGAGGTTAAACAACCCTAGAAAATTCCACAAATATGCATCATACAAAGCCATGAAGGTTAGGGGTAGAATAGGTATCAATACATGCTTCCAAACAAGCCAAAAACACAAAAGTTACAAGTGCAAATCGATTGCAACAGGGTGAAAATCGATTGCATAGTTATAGAATCCAATTTCTAGTGAAAAACACAGGTGCAAATCGATTGCAACAGGGTGCAAATCGATTGTACAGTAGCAGACCTGCAAAAATCACTTCTCATAATCACTTTTTCAACACCAGTAACTTGTCCAAACATCCAAATGATCATGTAATCAAACATACACGAAAATCCACATCAAATATCAATAATCAAACACACACTTCATCAATCAAACAACAAGATCATGAATCAAATCAAGCAAATGGATCAAATCACATTGAAAACCATGGATCTACATTGTATAAGTTGAAATTAAGCTAAATCAAGTATGGATTTGAAATTAACCAACCTACAAAGCTGAGAATTGCTTTGGTAACTGTTGCAAACGAAAATCCAAGAATCCAAGCAAGAAATCCAAGATCCTATCAAGAAACTTCAAGATCCTAGCAAGAAACTTCAAGATCCAAGCAACAAGCTAACAATACTTCAAAATCACTTCCAATAAGCAATTATGAAATTCCAGATCTAGATCCAAACGAAAATACCAATGAAAAGCAACAATGGAGTGATAATGAGAGGCTTAAGCTCAAGAATTAACAAGTTCTAATGAAGAACTTGTTAATCTCTATGGAGGAGCTTTGAGTGAGGTTGAAAATGGAGGTTGAGAGTGAAAAAGTGAGAGAGAATTGAGAGAGAATTCTGAAAATTGAGAGTGGAAAAATGATCAATGTTGTTTGAGGTTTGAAATGAATTGATTTAAATATGGACTAGGTTAGGAGTTAAGTTTGGGTTTGGAATGAGGTTTAGTGAGTCGAATTGGGAGTGGAAAATAAACTTAGAAAGGGAATGTGGAATTAGAGTGGAAATTGGATGGAAATGAAATTAAATTCTACAGTCCTCTAGATCCTTCTACTGATATAGCATTGATCCCAAGTGAATGTGGTGCATTGGAAATTGATATAGTGCTGAAAAATAAAGGTTTTGGGCAAATCCCTCACAGTACAATCGATTGCACAGCAGTGCAAATCTATTGCACACCCTTGCAAAGGCCAAAAATGGTGAAAATTGCCTCACTTTGCTCACTCTTAACTCAATGAAAAATGATTCAAATGACATGGTTCTTGTGCCGATTTTGAAGGAAATGTTTCAAACTACGACTTTCATGCGGACAAGATCTTCAAATGTAGCCTTTATTATGGTGAAAATTGGCTTTGCAAATGATTGAAAACTTTCCTAAAATAGTAACTTTTTTAAAACCTAGTTTTTTCCAAAAATGGCAAGTTCTCAATTTCTTGATTTTTTACGATTCCTTGAACATTCCTTGACCAAATCTCATCCATTGATCATATTTGACTTGAAAATCATCATGTTGACCTCAAAAGGTCAGGAGTTGACTTTTTCACTGCACAGTTGACTTTATCCCTAATCCTCCTGATTTTAAATCTTTTGAACAATTAAAACCCTTCTGAATCAAATTGATGGACAATCTTCCATTCCTAGACACTTGGGGACATGTGGAATACCATGGAATCAAGTCTTACCCAAAAAATCAGAAATAAACTGATTTTATGGCAAACCCTAATTTTGGTGTCCTCAGTTTAGGAGAAATTGACCCATGCTCAAAACTAAATTCCTTTGAATATGAGGTGCATCCTCTCAAACAAAGATGAAATATGCCATTTGATGATGATAAAACTTCAAAGATCTTGCACATTGGAGTGTTAGACTCAAGAATTCCAAAAACCCTAATTTGAGAAATCAAGCTAAGAGGTTGTGATTCACTTGAAATCTCTTGCCAACTGCAATCATCTGATGAAATGATGGGCACATTAGGATGCCTTGAGGTCTAAGGATCCATTGTGGCTTGAGTATTGTTGAACATCTCTCCTTTTGGTCTCTTGGACAACACACATGATCTCTTGCTTGAACTTCTTAAAAACATCTTCTTCTCTTGAGTTAACCTAGATACCTTGATCCCATGCTAAGAACCAATGATATGCACAAATGTTAATGCAAAAATGAAATGAAACATAAGCTAGTTAGAGTTAAAAACATGAAGGCAAATTTTGAGGTGTTACAGTTGGAAGTCAAAGTTACATGCAAACCTGTAAACACCCAATCCCTCTCACATGTGGGTCCTAAAACAAAGGATCCTCAGTTTCCCGAACTCTCAGGTCGAGAAAAGATGATACGTTCACCATTTGTGGTTTGGCATTATCATCAATCGAGGAGGCCTCAACTGATTCCCCTCAAAAAGGTCATCCTATAGAAAGTTCCCAGTCTCGGGTCCTCGGATCAAGAAGTGATAATGCGTTCACTATTTTTGGTTTGACATTATTACCCCTTTAGAGGAGTGCCTCAACTGAGTCCTCGGGAATGGTCACCAGAGTCGACAGCTTTCTAAGTTAACACCCTGACATGCACATGACGCGCAAATCAGAATATCTCCCAAGAAAACCTCGTCTGGATGTGGATTTCGTGTAAACCAAACGTACCAAGACGCTACGCAGGCCACACTACTTGCCACTCTAATCCTGTGTGTATACTCGAGCCTGGGTATTGGGCTTATCTCTCAGAACACCCTGCCCACCAAAGAAAACCAGCAATCCAGCACAGTCCAGTATATGGCATTAATGAAATGTAATAAAGCAGATAAATGCGATAAAAGAAAAAATATGCAATAAAGCCATAAGTAAAGAAGATAAAGCATACATATAAACACCCAATCACCGAAAACAAACAAGCGCTAGGATTGACTTACTTAGGGAACCAGAGTCCCCAGCAAAGTCGCCAACTGTCGCAACTGTAAAAATTAACCGGCGGAAAAGACAGAAGAGTCTCCACCGAACGTTATTTATCCTGACGCAGGGAAAGGAAACGATCAAAGAAAACCTAAAGAAGGTAAAGGAATGGTCATCGCAACCATAGCCTGGGTTCAGGAGTCGGTTACGCGAGAGGAAAGTATTAGAACCCCCTCGCGTCCATCGTACTAGATGGGATCCACGCTTGTTGTTCTGATCAAAGGGTGTAGGTATTTGAAGCTCCACAACTAATTAGAAAGGAATAGAACGAGAAACAGAGAAATGGGGAAAGAAAAGAAAAGGTGACTCGATAGGACATCGTCGTCCTAGGCCTACGTATTCCCTCGGGAGTGGGAAAGTCAGAGTCAAAGTAGTTCGGAGGACTATAGGATTGTGGGGGAAGGTTGCTCGCCAAGACATTGTTGTCTTGTGCCTATGTATCCTCAATTAGACGGGATAGAGAAAGTCAGAGCAGTCGTAGTTCGACCTACTAGGGGTCTTTGTTTGTTTGGTGTTTTTAGGTGGACGAAGCTAACGTTCGCGTTCTAGCAGTTTAGGTGTTGCCGCTCGTTGTGTGGAGACTTATACGTTTACCTGTTTGCGGTAGAACGGAAATAACGCGCCTTTACGATTCGTGTGAATGAGATGAGAAAAGAATCACGAAGGGAGACGATTGATTTGTTTTTGTCTTTTAGAAGAAGTTTTTTGATTTGTTTAGTTTGTGATATGTATTGTGCTAAAGACTATGACATAAGAGCTAATGCGTTACAAGATCGACCCAAGACGGAACGTATGCAAAACACCCTAGACAAGGTAAGGAGGGACTCCTGCTTATCACTTCCCATGTACTTAAGGCTCATGGCATACCATACTCGTTGTATTTATTAAGTGTTTTTGCTTTTCTTTTAGAGAGAGAGAAGAGAGACTCAAGTGGTTAAAAGAAAATTCTAAGGGGATCTCCATCCTAGAAGTTGTCATGTAATGATTGATCCTATAGTTGAGGTTAGGAAAGGGAATCTCTACCTATGTTATCATGCTTGGATTGATAACCTAAAGTCTCTCCTACTTTGAACCTAATCCAAAATTAGATTCAAGCTGGGAATCCTAAGGGAACATGTGATCATACACAAGTAAACATTAGATGATTCAATCACCATTCAAAGAAGTAAAGAAGAAGAAATGAGATGAAAGAGAAGTCACATAAGTGGACAGCAATGTAAATGCCATACAAGTACTTATCAAATTCAAACCAAGCTCAACTATTAGTTAGTTGAAAGAAATATGCAAAACAATGCACTAGTACTCATGCAAATGTCCTAAGAAAACTTAAAAGAATTCAAGTTATGTACTATACTAGCACACAAACATTTGTCATTCAAAGACTATGTCAAGTTAACCTATAAAGGTCACACAAATGAAGTCAAGTCATGTATTCAAATATCATACATGATGTAATCATATCAAATGCATGCTTGAAATGTTGAGAAGTGGTCATGAAACACACATCAAGTCATGTTCAAGAGATTTGAAAATTATACCCAAAGAAGTCACCTTAATGATGTATCATTTAATCATGACTACCCAATGAGCAACCAAGTATTAAATAGACTCATATAGGAACTAGGTCAGAAACTAAGGCATGTGATTCAATGTACAAACATCTCAATTTCTCATGGCAAATCATTCTCAAAAGTTAAGGCAAGCAAATGTTAAAACAAACACCTAAACACCTCCATAAAGGTATGTTAATTATCAAGCAAGTAAAGGATGATCCAAGTCAAGTCAAATGGGTATCTAAGCATACAAGGCAGTATAAAATGACATGTAATATCTCATCTTTGAGTCATACAAACATCAACTAAAGATGGCATACCAATGTACCAAAAGCAAGTTGTCAAAGTAGACAAGTAAAGATGGCTCAAGTTCACACAAATGACATTCATTAGAGGCATTAAAAGGGACCTATAAAAGGATATTGAAAGGCTTTACCTCATGCTAAAAAGAGAGTGAGCAAGTGAGAAACAAGTTCTACAACTATGACACAACACCATCTCTAAGCATCTCAAGTATCCACACAAGGCACAAAGGGGTGAGGCGTGCATTTAGAGTCCAAAGCAAGCACATAAATCATGATCAAAAATAAATGTCAAAGCACCACAATGGTGTACAAAAATTCATCATGGATAGGCTTAAACATGTCAAGAAAAGTGGCTCAAGGAAAGTCCCACAATCGTCAAATTCAACTTTACTTCTAAGCATACTTCACAAAGGATTAGGCACGCATTGATCCCCTCATGAAAAATAGATGAAAGCTTTGAAAAATTATGGAAATTTAGTTATGGAATGGCAAGGTCAGTATCTTATCATGTTCAAAAGATTGGATCAAAAATATGCACCAAAGGGGTTCAAGCCATTGCAAACATTAGGCAACATATCAAGCATTGATTATACAAACAAGCATCAAAGAAGGCATTCAAAAATGACCCAACATTAATGGCATCAACACCAATTGAACTCAAAGTATCATGTAACCAAATTTCTACATACACACAAATATTAGGGTCAAAATCACTTTGGGAAGACCCAATTTCAAAGCTTAATGCACAAGGTATTTCAACATGCACATCCTCCAATCAAAAATTGAGAAAAAATAGCCAATCTATCCAAAAATGAAAATAAAAATTATAAAAAATTAATTGAAAGGTTAAGGAACATCCATGAATTTTCTGGGAATTTTGGTGAAAGTAAAACTATTTTTAAAATTGTCAAATGAAACGTGTATCAAAGATAGAAACTAAAATGCACACAAATAAGGGAGGGGTGTAGCAAAATCAAATATCCAATTCAGAATCACCATGGGCCAATAATAGGGGGTGCTAAGAGCAATGCGCGTGGCCCATTTCACAAAAAACCTTTTGTCTGATTATTATTTTCAATATTCAAAAAAAAGAAAGAAAAAACAAGGAGAAAGGAATTAAAGCACGTGGTGGATTACATGGCAATTCATTAATGCGTTGGCCTTGTGTAGTTGGTGCAATTCAAAAGAATAACCACACTGAAAATTTTACTTACACATGGGATCAGGAAAAACATGCTGGCCAATGAATTGCAGACACACACGCATGGTTGAACTGAGTGGACTAGGGTTATAATTACAGCCGTCGGAGATGACTTCCGGTCATCTTCTCCGGTTAGTTCCCACCGTCGACGGTGGTGAACTTTTCCATAAATAAGAAAGAGGACCATGACCTGTCTCATTTTCTTGCACTGAACTCAAATATGCTATTAGATTTCTCATTTAACATCTCTATAAAGCAAATCGAGCAGAATAATTTATGCCCTAGCATTCTGAAACTTCACATATTTGCCCTAAGTCTAACCAAAAACATTGCCTATGTTCATAGGACTTCAGATGCAGCAATCTTGCATGATTCTAACCACATAACTTTCCCTAAAATGATGCAAGAAAGTTCAAAAACACTAACATGTTGTGAGCTTCAAATCACTTGTTAGAAACCCTAAAAAATTCCTGCAAGTCTTGGGATCTACCTTAGGAAGCAAAATAAATGCTTTGTGAACCTGGAATCTAGCTGAAAACACACTTTCTTGATAATGAAAAATGATGAATTCGTGGATGGAGTTGTGATGCTTCCAGCTTGAGAATAGTGTATACAGTAGCAAGAGGGATCAATGGTGATGAAGATTGTGGAAAGAAACCTTGAAGAAAGCTCCCAAAATGATGGTTTCGAAGCTCTGAAGTTGAAAGCTTCAATGGAGTTTTTTGTGATCTGATTTTGTGAAAATGAAGTAACTAATTCTGTTAGAGGGTTGTTAGAACTTATATATGTGAGGTTAGAGTAGAGGTTAAGTGCTAATCATGGTTAATGAAAAAAATAAAAAGAGAGCCATGTCATGTTAAACACGGGTTAGAAGTGTATGGGATGTGTATGGAGTGTTATCATGTACCACAAGATGATAACAATGATGTGTATGTTGGATGGTGGTGATGTGAGCTTGTACAAACAGAATATGTAGCTTGCTCCCTAAGTTTGTTTTTATTTTTCATGGCTATGTGGAGTAAATGGTACATGGCATGCATGGTTTGTAAGAACTTTGTGTGGGAAAATGTGGTAATGGTGATATGATACGTATAGCAAGGATGCAGCATGAGTGTAGCAACAATGAGATGGACATTACTTGGAATTTGGAATTGTTTGTCATCGTTTAAACACATAGATGAATCTTTTCATGGGGGTGATTTTGAAATGTCATAACTTAGTGATTATGGAACCAAATGGTGAGGTCTTTGTATCAAATTAAAGCTCTCATTTGATACAACAAGTTTGATGTGGAAAATAATTGGATTTGAGGTCTATAACATGATGAGAATCGCTATTAAAGATTGCATGATCCAAGCTGCCATGCGTGCCAAAATATTCTAAGCCAGGTCCACTTTTGCCAACTTGCATGATCATGACTTTGGTTGGTTATAACTCCATGGATTTTGGTCCAATTTCCATGTTCTTGGTACCAAATTGAAGAGGGAACTTGATACAACAACTTTGATGTGGGATGGAAGTTGACTTGAAGCCTTAAACATCATGAAAAATTGGCAAGAAAGTGGTGTGACACAAGCTACCTAACATGCCAAAATTTGTCTAAGTTATTTTCATTTTTCACAACTTGAATGTCCCAATTTTGAAGCATCATAACTTTTGATCTAGACATCCAAATGGAACATTCTTTATATGGTTCGAAAGGTGAAAGATCACTCTACAACTTTCATGTTTAGTGAAATTTGGAATGGATCTTGCATCATGATGAAAACTGGCCATGAAGTTGGCTGCAAACCAAGGAGAACTTTCCCAAAATGGAAAGTTTCTAAAACCCCAGTTTTCCAAAATTGGTAACTTTCCACACAAGCTTGATTTTGATGATTCCTTTGGTATTTTTTTATCAAATCTCACCCATTGATCATATTTGACATGATGAACATAAGTTTGACCTCAAAAAGTCAAGAGTTGACTTTTTCATTGATCAGTTGACTTTATCCCCAATTTGCCTGATTCCCAATCATCTGGCCAATGGAAACCCTTCTGAATGAAATTAATGGTCCACAACCTACCTATAGATACTTGAGAACACATAGAAAGCCATGGAATCAAATCTTTCCCAAAAAATCAGAGATAGACTGCTTTTATGCAAAACCCTAATTTAGGCCCCCAAGAGTTAGGAGATGTTGACCAATGGTCAAAACCCTAACTTCTTTGAAGTGAGTGAAGATCCTATTAAACCCAGATGTTTTATGTGATAAGATGATGTCAAAGCTTCAAGATCCTTTCTCATGATATTTCACATTCTCAGATGACCAAAGCCTTAATTGGAGGGTCAAGAGATAGGAGGAGGTGATCCTCTTCAAGTTTCTTGCCAATCTCAATCTTCTGATGGAATGGTGAACCAAATGAGATGTCTTGAGGCTTGAGGACTTGAGTGTGTCTCACTCTTCTTGCTTTGAACAACCAATACCATAGAAACCTCTGATCCCATGTGTCGCAACTGCGAAAAATAACTGGCGAGAAACTAAAACAGAAGAGTTGCAACCGGATGCTATTTATCCCGACGCAGGGAAAGGAAACGATCGAAGAAAACCTGAAGAGGGAGAAGACATGGTCATCACAACCATTGTCCGGGTTCGGGAGTCGGTTACGCGAGGGGAAGGTATTAGCACCCCATGCGTCCATCGTACTCGATGGGATCCACACTTGTTATCTAATCAAAGGGTGAGTTATCCTAAAGTCTACGGCTAAACGGAAACGGGAATGGGGAAAACCAAAATGGACTCGCAAGGATTATCGCAATCCAATGCCTACGTATCTTCGTGGACGAACGAAGAATCAGAGTCAATGTAGTTCGACGGACTACGCACTAAATGGGGAGGTTACTCGCCAAGACATTACCGTCTCGTGCCTACGTATCCTCAATTTAACCAGAGAGAGGAAGTCATAGCAGATGTAGTTCGACCTACGGGTCAATGAAAAGGTCTCGATCGCACTGGGGTGAGAGAAAAATGTTGGGTTGACAAGTCTCAATCACACTGAGGCGGGAGAAAAAAGAGGGAAGTTAGTTGTTAGTGTGCTCGCCGAGATATTGCATCTCGTGCCTACGTATCTCATATGGAATGAGAATCAGAGCATCTGTAGTTCACAGAACTATAGGAAAACGGGATCTCGATCACACTGAGGCAAGAGAAAAGGGATACGTATGGAAGGTCTAAGGGAAAATGAATCCTACATGTTATCATACAAAATGGCCCTAAGGTCAGGATTAGGAGGAAATTCTACCTAATGTTATCATGCTTAGATTGAGAGCCTAATGTCTATCCTACTCCGAGCTTAACCAGAAATTAAGTTGGACTAGGAGCCTTAAGGGAGCATGTGAATACAGAGTAATCAACAAGTAAATTCCAGACAACTCAATCACAAAGGAAAATCAAGCAAGAGGCAATCAAGTACTTAATCAGGAATGAATCAGAAATTAATCAAAAATCAACAATTAATCAATAATATCCATAAAAATTAAAATGCTAATTAAAATCAAGATTACAAAACTAACAAGAAGAGTTAATTCAAAATTAAAAATTTATTCTAAAACTAAACCTAAAATTAACTCTAAAATTAATTCAAGTTAATTTCTAATTAAAAAATTAATATCAAAATAAATCCAATACTAATTTATAAAATAAACTCTATTTCTAATTAGAAAAATAAAAACTAATTAAAAACTAAAAGAAAATCTAACGAAATATTTTGGAAAAAACTCCCTAAATAACCCATGTTTCAAAAATATTCCCAAAATGCCCCCATTAGGGTTTTGGTTTGAACTATGTCGCCAATGGAATTGGCGACTCCCTTGTAGAGGTCTAACCATGTCGCCAATGCAACTGGAGACACCCTTCCGAGTCGCCAGTGCAATTGGCGACATAGTGTAATGCTTAAACCAAGTCGCCAATCCAAGTGAAGACACCCTTCAAACTGAAATTTTTCACTATAAATAGGGGTGTTAAGCTTGGTTTGTTCCACATCTCTTCTCACAACTTTGTTTTACTCATAAAATGTATCGTCGTCATTGGGGTTAAGTTATTTTTTCGTGAGACAAGCCAACGAGTGCAACGAGTGAGGGTCCCTAGGGGATGTGGAACTGGTGGCCGGTTGGATGCATCCGGTCACGAAGATTAATTAATGTAATATTTTATTGAATTAATGAAAATTGTATATCATTGTGCAAACAAAATCAATATAATATTCCAATATTTTAAAAAAAACACAAAACACACCATGTCTCCACTTGGATTGGCGACTTGGTTTAAGCATTACACTGTGTCTCCACTTGGATTGGCGACTTGGTTTAAGCATTACACTGTGTTGCCAATTGCACTGGCGACTTGGAAGGGTGTCTCCAGTTGCATTGGCGACATGGTTAGACCTCTACAAGGGAGTCGCCAATTCCAATGGCGACATAGTTCAAACCAAAACCCTAATGGGAGCATTTTGGGAATATTTTTGAAACATGGGTTATTTAAGGAATTTTTTCCAAAATTAGGGGTATTTACGTAAAAAATTCTCAAAATTAAATGTTAATTAAATAAATGCTAATTCTAAGACACAAGAGGGTGCAACAAGAATTGTGGGTGGTGTGAGCAGTATCAGGCGCCTGTGCCCTTGCATCAGGCCTAATGGCCTTTATTGTGAATCCGGGGGGCGCAGGAAGTGTTCAGAGGGTGGATAGTAATCAGCAGAGTGGGCTCAAAGTTCCAGGCCCAAGGTTTTTATGAATCACATCCAGGGGGTGCTGAGTGTTCAGTGTGTGGATAGAAAAACTCCATGTGGGCCTAAAGCCCAACCGGCCAAGAGAAACACGGTTCAACATAAAAAACCCAAGAGGTTCCTCAACCTTTCCTCACTCTCTCAGCATCACATCTTCTTCGCTTTCAATGTACTACGCTGTTCCCCCTTCTTCTACACCATCATCGTCGTTATCTCATCAGAACCTCTCAAAACTCAGTCGCCGTCCTCTTCCCTTCGTCTCTCTCATAAATTCCGTCGGCGATCCCTTCTCCATCTCCCTCACCGCTTGCACAAAACCTTACTGTACTCAACACTTCCGACCTCGGCTTCGTCCCTCTCTACCTCCTCTAACCTTCTACAATGGCCGGAAACACAAAATCGAGACGTCACGCTGTGATCCTCTCCTCCTTCGTAACATCCTTCCGCGCTTATCTCTACTCAACCTCATCTCTCAATCGCACTCTTCGTCGGAAACGAAACGATCTCCGCCGCGCTGTGGCCTTACGCCGGCGGCGGCGGAGAATGAAGCACTTCTACGCCTTCGCTTCTCCTCTCAAGTCAAGCAACAATTTGCTTAGTTCATCAAATTCTCAATAATCATCATAACGAAATCTCGTTTGCGTAAATCTAAATCACAACTCCGTGATTGGAATTCACAACATACCATATTGGAGTTCAAACAGACAAGAAATAATTAAACCAAATCGATCACAAACGACATTTACGCGAAGGAAAGAAAAACTTACGAATCAGAGTCGCTCCGATGCCGTCTTCGACGGCAGCAAAACACCAATATAAAACCAGGTACCTCGCTCGCTTCTTCTCCTTCGCTTTCTTTTGGAATTGTTGTTGTTGTAAGTTCTTTTTCTTCAATCTGTTCTTCAGCTAGAATTGAATTGCTGAAGCTTGGAATTGTGCAGGATTTGTGAGTCTTACTGAAGGTGTTGAATCGTGATGTTCTCGCTTTTTCTGCAGCGTGAGTTGCTTGTTGAGTCAATCTGCAGGTGGTTATTGGGATTTGCAGTCTTTTTATAACAGAATTAGGGAGGGTATGATAGGTATTTTGAGTGCAATTCTGTTAGGAATTTGGTTGTAAATTTCTGATAAATGGTATCACAAATTTGTACGTGTTTTGTAACTCTGATGGTGCATTTTGCCTCTGAGTGCAGGTCGCGTGACTTGTTTTTTAGTCTCTTTTTGATGTCGTTTTGCTCAGCGTGTACAAATCATGATGCATTGAAAATTATCATGTCATTTTGCTGCTTGTGATGCTCACGTTTACGTCGTTTTGGACTGCTTAGCAGCTCTTTTTTTGTAGCTTCCTTGCGGCTTAACACGGCTTGTTGGTATGGCAACTTGTGACGTAAAGGCCTTTTTACTTACACAGGTTTTGTATCACGTGGCTCTCACGGCTTATTGGCTGGAATGTGTGCATAAAGCTGTATTGTGAAAGAGTTTAGATGTTGGCAGCTTAGCATAAAGTTCTAGCATGTGGGCCGTGTAGTACTTTAGGATATGATACTCTTTTTTCCAATTTTTTATGGACTTCTTGTTGTAACTCGTATAGTAATGGGCCTCAAAATAATTTGGAGATGGCTTTGGAAAAAAGGCAAAATGAGGATAATTGGATTAGAAATTAATGGATATTTAAATGGTTTAATTAAAAGATGTATTTTTTTATAATGGACTCAAAGTGGATGTTTGAAAAAAAGTTTAGTAATGGATAACCAAAATTAAGAATGGATATTAAAAAAAATGTGGATTTAGGAATTAAATTTGGATATGATATCCTGGATATGAAGTATGGATTTGGAAATTGAAATGGGAATGGATAAAGAATATGGTTTAAAAATGAATTAGGAAAATGGATATTGAATATGAAATGTGGATATCAAAAGATGGATAAGAACATGATTTAGCAATTGGATAACCAAATGAGTCCAAAACCAATCCCCAAACTTTTTTGCAAACCTCTGATAAAATGGCCACAGCTACCACTGAACAATCCTGCCACTGAAACAAACATCTGAATCAAACATCCTATGAATCTCTGATCAAAGGAATCCTGACTTTCTGAACCCACACCTTACGTGAACCACTGAAGAACCTCAACACAAGACATCTTGACTCTGAACATTCTCAGCTTGAGAAATAGCCCACCGAAATAGATAACTTGCACTTGAAGCAATCTCTTGATGGTTTGACCAAGAATAGGTCGAACTTCCATCTTATCTTGACCACAACTGAATAGCCACAATTGGCTTGAAACCATGCCCTTGCATTGACAAATATAGATGCTCAGGAGAAACCCACTCTCCTCTTGCGCTAACCAATATACCTTGATCCCATGCACAGAACCAATGATATGCACAAATGATAATGCAAAATGAAATGAAACATAAGCCGAATAGGGTTAGGAACGAGAGGAGAAATTTTGGGGTGCTACAGTTGCCCCTATTCAATCGACTTAAACCTAAAGGGCTGATAGCAACGACTTTCAGACATTCGAGGTGTAAGGTAATTGAATACGAAAAGAACCCAGAAATTTGCAAACTATGGGGAGAGAACCCATAAATTTCTCAAGGTTAGTAGAATCCGTAGACCTACAAAGATGACTCCGCTGGGGATACATTGTATGATATCAAGACGATGACTGGGATGTCAATTCTATTAACTAGGTGTTTGAAAACTACAGTGCAACATCAACTCTGAGGCTGAGAGAAAAAAAACAGACGCCGACTCCGGAATTGAGAGAGAAAAGGATGACCATCAACTCTGAGGTTGAGGAAAAAATGGCATCAACTCTGAGATTGGGAAAATTTGGAATAAATATCAACACTGAGGTTGAGGAAAAGGTAGACATCAACTCCGAGGTTGAGAAAAAACCATAACTTCAACTCTGAGGTTAGAAGAAGGATACATGTCAACTCTGAGGTTGGTAAAAAGGTAGACATCGATTTTGAGACCAGAGATAAAAATATTGACTTCAACTCTGAGGCTGGAAGAAAGGAATCGGTCAACACTGAGGTTGGACACATGCCACAATATACGACAACTCTGAGGTTGGGGAAAAATATGTACGACAACTCTGAGGTTGGAGAAGAAAGGCGTCAACTCTGAGGTTGGGGAAAAAGGGTGTCAACTCTGAGGCTGGGGAAGAAACTAGACATCAACTTTGAGGTCGGGTAAAGGATAGGCGTCAACTCTGAGGTTGGAGAAAAATAGGCGTCAACTCTAAGGTTGGGGAAGAAGGGCGACAACTCTGGGGTTGGGAATAAGGCGTCAACTCTGAAGTTGGGGAAAATAGGTGTTAACTTTGAGGTTGGGGCTCTCTACGGAGGATTGGAATCACTTTTTTTATTGAGGGTTGATCTGGTCTTTGTACAAGGTACCAAATCTGGCTTATGTTTCGATGCATGTTTGAATTTTTCTATGGCGTAATGCTCCATATGAAATGGAAATGCTACGCATTTTGAGGATGCAATACAATGATGATTACTACATGCAAGAATGAGAGGATACTCCACCAGGGAATGCACATAACAGAACAAGTAAACGCCACTGAGGAAGGGATCACCAATGTCTGATCTCCTATACCACCAATAACCACTGGTGCTACAAACCCTGTTGGGGAACCGCAAGCTGAATTGCGAACTCTGTTGGGGAGATGCCAATGAAGATTGGACTTTGAACTGCTGAGAATGCCAATAACCATTGGACTTTCACTTACGAAGATTAGATCTGACCGTTGAGGAAGAGAACACTCTGACTTCTCACCGTCTTCAAACTGCTTAAAAATATTCCATCGTCTTACCCTGCTGAGGATGAGGAATCCACCTACACTGCTGGGGATAAGAAATCTTCATAAAGAACCCCTTTCAATTTGAGGACGATTCTCTACTTGGGGAAGAATAGCAATTCCAACACCGCGCTAGAAAAAGATACCTTCTGGCTCCTTGCTTGGGAAGAGATTTCCAAAGCCTCATGTCGGGAACAACTTAGCGCTTCAAGTTTCTGTTGATCGACTGCATACTGATTATCAGGAGTGAACAATAATTCCTTTAATTCTTGACTTGCCCTAGACCACAAGGTCTAATCTCAAGAGGATTTCATAGAAGACTGGGCATTCACATTGCCTCAGGGTCTTCAAACTCTTGGAGAGATTTATCGGATCTTGCCGTAACTGCCCCAGACTGCATAATCTATGAAGTAATTTGCCTCGAGAAAACTTGTAATGACTTGAAATACTCTGCCTCAGTATTTTGAACCTTGAAGAGGTGCTTCTGATTAACCGTCTTCTGGAGAAGATAACTTTTCATGCTCTGGAGATGGCCTGCCTCGATATGAGCTTTGAAGTGACTTTGCCCCTAATCTTCGAATAAATGCCCCAGAATAACTGAACTTCGGAGAGATTTCTCGACGTGACTGCCCCAGGTTGGCTACATCTCATCACGACTTACTGGGAAAGTCCATGCTACACGAAGTCTCTTGGAAACATGCCCCTTGATATGATTGTCCCTCATAATTTTCAAGCGTCTCAACTTGGCAGGATCAAGCTTCTCGACTGACGTTCACTGTGTAAACTTCCTTGATGCTTAAGCACATATATGCAAGCAGAACAAGTTTATTATGAGAATGATAATTTTAATGCAACACACATGTTAACCTTGAAGTTTTTATTGCAAATATGTCGCAAAACCCTGTGAACGAATCACTAGCTAGGATACGACACTGATTTTTGAATGGAAAATAATACGCACATACAATACCAACAAAAAGCTTTTTAGCACAACTCGTGGGAGTCAGGAACGCTATCTCGCTGAAGTACGCCTTCGGAATAAACCCTGTTTCAATTAGGACTTTTAAGGGTTGTAACGTGGTCTGGTTCGCGGTTTTAGAAAAAAGTATTTATGGCTCAAAATTTTGTTTATACCCACCCATTCTCCTTGATGTTCTCTAGTCCTACGCTCAGTTAATTCGGAACAAGCGCTCATCTTCCAAAAGGATTTTTGTGAGGAGCGATGGTTAAGGAACCCACGAGGTTTTCGAAATGACAGTCACCCCTTTTGTCTTCAGTGTTGCGGTCACACGACTTTGCTCTTTATCGAGGATTTTTCTCTTGATCATTTCTTTTTGCTTTCTATTTGTTTTTTTATTTCCCTGATTTTTCCTGGACGGATTCTTTTTGAATCTTTCAATTTTGAAGTCCAGCGGGATGCCCTAACTTTTGCCTAAGTCACTTGTTTTCAAATTTTTGACTTAGCGGGCTTTCTTTCTTTCTTTCTTTTTTGAACAAATCGTGTGACACTGGCTTATCTAACTTATTTGAAAGGGGTTGTGACTGCCTCATTCCTTAGTCGGTGAGGGATAACCATTGTGGTTTCACGTCCCTTGATCTCCTGATGTGTGAGGTAAGAAAGGTAATGGATCCTCAGATGCACATTCCTTTTAAAATTTGGGCGCTTGGTCAAATTATTGACAACTACCCTGCCCCTGGGTTAGATATGAGGGTTTTTTCGAATGAAAAGAAACTCCTACTTTGAGGCTCAAAGGGGTTGACAAGGGTCTATCTCCCTTATATCTCCGGTGTTTGGGGATTTGAAGCAATGCCTGTACATCATCAACAGGGTTTTATCCAAAAGCATACAACCAAAGATTTTGCATTTTTACTTCATCATCCTCCCTCCAAGAGTTTAAACAAGAAAGTTGGTATTGCAATGCACAGAAATATCATATGAATAGATAAGAATGAATTACTTTAAGAAAAACATATTCATTGCATTAAGATCATCATAAAAACAAATAAGTCTTTACATGCAAAACACAGCATTAACAAGAAATGAAAAACTACAAATGAAAATGCAGTAAAAAGCTGAAGATTGCCATTGTCGAGGAGGCTTGACTCCGTCTTGGACTTATTGCTTCTGATGACATACTTGCAGTCTGAGTGCTCACTTGAGAAAGGAGACTTCAATTGATGTGCAGATCAGCTTCAGTGAATGTAATGACCTCTGAATCGACCAGATCTTGTACCTTGTGATTGAACACGTTTCAATCTTCAATTGAATGGCCTGGTGTGTCCGAGTGATACTCACACCTAGCATCCAGATCATAATCAGGAGGAATTGGGCCGGGAACAGGCTTGGCATCCCTTAGTTGAACTAGAGAACTCTCAAGTAGTCGGGCAAGAACATGACTGTGAGGAATAGGGAGTGGATCAAACCTTCTCTCAGGCCTTCGTGATCTTTGTTGTCTCTGTTGTTGAGGAGAATAAGATTGCTGATACTGAACAGGCTGTTGAACAACAGGAGGAATATACACATCACTAGTTTCTCCTTCCTTTCTCTTGGAGAACCCTGCATAAGGTTTCTTTGCATCTTCAGAGGAATTAGCAACAACCTGAATCTTTCCCATTTTGATGCCATTTTCAACTCTTTCTCCTGCCAATACAAGATATGAGAATCCAGCTGACAAACATTTAACCAATTTCTCATAATAAGGCCCCTGAAGCGTAGCCATGAACATATCAATGTGTTCTCGCTCCATCATCGGAGGCTGAACTTGGGAAGCCAATTCACGCCACCTCTGGGCATACTCTTTGAAGCTTTCGCTTTGTCTCTGAGAAAGACCCTGCAATTGCATTCTATTGAGCGCCATGTATGTGTTGTATTGGTAGTGCTTAATGAAAGCTTATGCAAAATCTCTCCAGCTTTTAATATGTCTTCTCTCCAAGCTCATATACCAGTCTAAAGATGCCCCAGCTAGGCTGTCCTAAAAGAAATGCATCAGCAGTTTCCCATCATCCGAATAGGCAGACATTTTTCTAGAATATGTCCTGATGTGAACATTGGGGAAGGTGGTTCCATTGTACTTTTCGAAAACAGGTACCCTGAACTTCGGAGGAATTTTCACACCTGGGACCAACCCTAAGTCAGACATGTCCATACCCAAAGCATTGTGGCTCTCAAAAGTCTTCATTCTCTCTTCAAGCATACGAAACCTCTTGGCCGCCTCAGTAGGGAAACTCATCTCAGCATCGTAAAATTGCTCCTCCTGAATGTCCACCTCCTGACGAGGAACATAAATATCAACAGCATTTCTTCTGGATTAATTCATAGGAGAGGGTGAAGGAATGCCAGTACATGGAGGGTTCACATCTTTGCCGGAAGCATTACCACCAACAACATTCCCATTACCAGCCTCCGGGATAACAACAGCAGGCTTGTGAATAACCGCCCTTAATTCCTCTTGACGTTGAGCCATACCTCGCATTACTTCTATGAACTAATCCATACGAGTTTGGAATTTTGACAACTCTGCTTGCACCTGATCCATGATTCTCCTCTGATTAATTCGAGTTGCACAGTGGTGAGAAGTCAGGTTTGCAGTTCTGAAGAAAATACCAAGTCAGAATAAGAATCCACATCCTTGAATACCTGTTATGCATATGAGTATGAGAATGCAAAATGTCATGTGATGCAAATGCAAAGACACGGGATCAAGGTATCCATAAATTCTAAACAACTGCTGTACTGATGACTGAATAAGTTCAATGGTCTACTCTGATAAGAAAATATCGGAATACCAGAATATCCGAATAACCAGAATACCAGAATACCAGGCTGATAAGTCCACACTGATAGGAAAACCAGAAAACCAGGTAGGTGGAAGGTTACGGTTACCTGCAAACTTGTAAACATCGCCCCTCTCACATGTGGGTTCTAAAAACGAAAGGTCCTCAGCTTCTGGCACTAAGGTCGAGAAGAAATAATACATTCATCCTTCCGGGTACAGTACTATCGCCAATCGAGGAGAGCCTCCACTAATTCTCCCTCAAAAATGTCATCCTATAGCAAGTTCCCAGCGTTAGGTCCTCGGATCAAGAAGCGTAATGGGTTTGCCATTTCTGGTTTGCCATTATCACCTCTTGGGAGGAGTGCCTCAACTGAGTCCTCGGGAATGGTAACCAAAGTCGACAGCTCATCAAAGGACCATCCAATGTCCTGCATCAACATGCAGTATCAGATATCTTCTAAAAGAACCTCGTCTGGCTGTGGGTCTCGCGAACACTCCACGTGGTCACCACCACGCAAGCGACACGACTATCCACGCTAAAACCTGTGTGTATACTCAGGCCCGGGTAGTGGGCTTATCTCTCAGAACACCCATCCCGCCAAACAGAAAAACCAGCACAATCCAGCATATGACAATAATGAAACGCAATAAATGCAGTAAAAACAGTAATATACAATAGATAATGCACAACAGCAAACACCCAATGAAATAAACAGACAAGCGCTAGGATTGACTCGCTTATTAAAAAAATGTGGATTTAGGAATTAAATTTGGATATGATATCTTGGATATGAAGTATGGATTGGAAATTGAAATGGGAATGGATAAAGAATATGGTTTAAAAATGAATTAGGAAAATGGATATTGAATATGAAATGTGGATATCAAAAGATGGATAAGAACATGATTTAGAAAATGGATAACCAAATGAATCCAAAACCAATCCCCAAACTTTTTTGCAAGCCTCTGATAAAATGGTCACAGCTACCACTGAACAATCATGCCACTAAAACAAACATCTGAATCAAACATCCTCTGAATCTCTGATCAAAGGAATCCTGACTTTCTGAACCCACACCTTACATGAGCCACTAAAGAACCTCAACACAAGACATCTTGACTCAGAACATTCTCAGCTTGAGAAATAGCCCACCGAAACAGATAATTTGCACTTGAAGCAATCTCTTGATGGTTTAACCAAGATTAGGTCGAACTTCCGTCTGATCTTGACCACGACTGAATAGCCATAATTGGCTTGAAACCATGCCCTTGCTTTGACCAACACAGATGCTCAGGAGAAACCCACTCTCCTCTTGCGCTAACCAATATACCTTGATCCCATGCACAGAACCAATGATATGCACAAATGATAATGCAAAATAAAATGAAACATAAGACAGTTAGGGTTAGGAACGAGAGGGCAACTTTTGGGGTGCTACACCATGCCTTGGGAAAGCCAATGATGCATGTATAATGTTTATGACCTAAATGCACATGAAATGTGAAGCATAAGCCACTTATTGAAGGTATAAATAGGAGAGAAATTTTTGGGGTGTTACAATAGTTGATTAGGTTTGTATGTTTACTGATGGTGTAATTGTTGATGTATTGGTTACATAAGATTCGTGATGATGTTATGGTGTATCATGAATATGATACAATTAATATTATTATAAATTTATCACAAATCTGTGTTGTATTTTCTGTTGTGATATGGTGAACAATAATATTGGTTAAAAATTGGTATAATAAATTATAAACGCAACATATAATTGTAAATTCTGCAGAAAATATAACAACGGTTATTTATCATAACCGTTCTAATAACTCGCGCGCTGTCCAGTAAAAAATTAAAAACAAAACTATGCAGTTGGGAATCGAACCTAGGACCATCACTTTATCACAACGGTCTTTTGGATAAATCGTTGTGATATGGCGCATACTTTCTAGTTTATTACAACGGTTACAGCGCCGTAATTGTAAGTATCATATATACAGCCACACTCTACATAATAACGTCTGATCCTGCGTGGTATTATGTCTTTCCCAACCATTGTTAAAGGTCTGTTTCGTAGTAGTGAGAAGTTGGATTCGCATCCTAGACCAATTCTTCATCTTGGATGCATACTCATCTTCTATCTTTCCTTGTGAAGCAAGCTACCATGGTGATGGGTAGCTAAATCATTTGTATCAAAGGTATATGTAGTCTATCTTAACTTGTATGTATTTCTTTTGATATCTTCATAAGTGAACAAGTTGATGATTAATATATGGTGAATGTTTTTGTTCTTAAAGATCTATTTATGATTTGTATCACTCTAGACATAGATTTTACAAAACTTGATCTAAAATATTCATCTATCAATAAACAAACTCCAGACATAGATTTGTGAGTTGATATTTGCTTTGTGTTGATCTTAAAGATTAGTGTATTTGTTGTTAGCATGAGACATCATCTAATGAAGGATACAATAATACTCACAACACCGCTCTAAACATAGATAGATTGAGAGGATACATGATTATATTAATCGGAAATGAATTCACATGCTTCATTAATAGAATATATACAGGTTAGGTTGATGAAATCTATCTTTGATATGGTTTGTTTAACAAACATCTTTTAGAATTTAATCTTTGCTACTAAACTTGTGACAAACTTATGATCCAAAACAAACAATCTTTGAAAACCTTACTTAAAACATCATAAACGGTAGAACGGCAAATGATATCAGAACAATCCCTGTGGAGACGATTTTCAAAAACCCCATATAGTCACAATTTAACAGCAGACACTGCAAGTGGAGGACCTGAAGAGTTCCTTGAAACATCCCTGATTGCACTATGTTTGTTGGTGAAAGAGTCAAAAGATTATTCATTGAGGTATAGGCCAATGTTTAGAAAAAATGTAAAAATATCTACATGATAATTTGTTTTTTTTTTTATAATTTTTAAGAACACAACTAAAACATTGTTTATTTTTTCCAATAAACAAGTTCATTTCTGAAAGTGGGATAGAATTGATGTAATGGAATGGAGAAAAGAAAAAAGGAATGGGTTCAGGCACATTATTACATGGTGGGATACGTTTCTGACGGGAAGGAGGCTGAGTTCTAAAGAGGTGGATAAGTTGTCATCCATTTTCTTTTCTGAGATACTCAATAGGATTAAGGCTTCAGATATTTTTGATCTTTTCGATTGTACTGGGGATGTTGTGGAAGTGGTCATACATTTGAAAAGGAACAAGTTAGGTAAAAGGTTCGGTTTCACAAGATTTAAGAATGTTACAGATACAAGGATGTTGGCGATGAAGTTGGATAATGTAGTTATTGATGGTGGCAAGATTCATATGAATGCTCCTCGCTTCAAAAGGTTTTCCGATCACAAGAACAACGGTCTCAACTCACGAGGAGGTTTGAAGCTAAAGACGAACACTTTTGTGCCAATTGACAGGAATGGGTCGTGGAGTAAGGATAAAATGGGGGTTAGGTCGTTTACGCAGGTGGTGAGTAATGCTGAAGAGGAAGAGTTTAATAACTCTCAGGGTTTAAACTACTCTTCAAAAGAGGAGGATTTAATCAAATTGAAGAAGGCGTATGTAGGTGTCGTTATTGATTCTGGAATGTCGTACAATGTTCAGACTAGCTTTGAAACTGAAGTTTTTTTTTGCTATCAAAGCTACCCCATTAGGGGATAACTTGTGCTTCCTGGAGGAACAAGAGGAAGGAGTTATTTCTGACTTGATCAAGGATGGGAAAATTGGTGGAGTAAATGGTTTTCAGAGATTAGAGAGTGGAGGGGCACAGACGTGGCCTCGGAAAGGATGGCTTGGATCAGAATTCATGGCACACCTTTTCAAGCTTGGAATATTGATTTTTTTCGTCATGGTGGTTAATCAAATTGGAAGATATGTTTGTTGTGATGATTCTACTTTGAAAGCTATCAACATGGATATTGCCAAAATCTTGATCCGTACCAAATCTGATGCATGTCTCGATAAGTTTTTACAGGTCCAGATTGACGGGGTGGTTTTCAAACTCAAAATTGTGGAAGACTCTTATGGTCCTATACGTTTAGGTTTGAATCGTCCTCCTACTATTCAAATCATTTGTGTATCTTCATCATCTGATTCGGACACTGAGTGGAACAAAGCAGGATTTGTAATGTAACACCCTTTTCAACCCCCAAAATAATGTTGCAGCAGAAATAACTCAAATATCAGAGTAAAACATCAAAACACCTCAAAAGGGTGCACATTTCTCATTTCAATCAAAATAATACATTTGCCCTGTAAACAAAAGGGTTTTTCCTCAAAATAAATCAAAACCCTTCACATGGCAGCGGAACTCAAAATTCTCAATTAAAAGGTTTTCCACAAACATCGTAATAATAAAAAATAAAACAACATCATCAAATGACAACAAAATAAGGAAACAACATAGTTCGACTCAAAGGACCCCAACCTGATGTTACACTATCAGAGCAAGACCCTCTAATTCGACCAAAAGCAAATAATCTTCAAGGTCCTCGAAGGCATCCATAGCTAAACCTGATCACCTGCACGTTACCCACGTGGTAGCAACATTCAAACAGGCAGGGTGAGTAATCACAATTCATAATAATCATTATAAACTAAGATATACATAAAAATAGCATTATCTTCATATACAACATCTTCAGGATCATCACAAGGAAACATCAGGAATCACTATATCAAAATCACATCAATGCCACACAAATGCAAAGCACAACAAGACTCATGCATGTGGTACCAATCGTCATAATCGATGGACACTAGGCCATCACCCCTTCAAAGATCCCCGTCAATAGGATCGATCCCACAATTGGAACCGGAGCACGTCATAATTACCTCATATCCGCACAATGGGAATGAAGCATCGTCATAGAGTATGCATATGAATGTATGATACACAACATCACTTATCATCATCATCAAATAAACATCATAATGTGCATCATCATTCATCAATTCTCATATACGTCATGTCATCACGTATTCATCAAATAATCACCAAAACATCATCGTATAATCATCAGTAACATCATGGAAAATCATCATAAAAATCAAAGCATCAAAACATCACAATAGCACAGCAGCATAAACGAAATTTCGCAAACAGCAGCAGTCCGCTCTAGGATTTGCTAGGCGACCTGTTCGCTGGGACCTTCGCTTTGCGAAGCGGTCAGCGAATCCCATAGTCACCACACTAAAACACCAAAAACACACTCATCTGTCATACTCGCTGGTTTATTCGCTTTGCGAAGCCACTCCCTGGTTCATTCGCTTTGCGATACTTCCAGCGAATCCCCAATTCCACTCCAGAATCATCCCAGTACCCACACTCATATTATCGCGCATTCGCTGCGCTACTCGCTTTGTGAGCCCTGGCGAACATTCACCTTGCGAAGGAATGGTTCGCTTAACGAACCTGCGATTATAGCAAATCGCTGCTACGCATCAGTAGCTCCACAGCCTCAAAGATACCCATGATTACAGCCCCGAATGACCTAAAAACATCCCTACAACAGTCCTAATACATCACGGAATTCAAAGGCATAAAACCTATGTCTATTAGGTCGATTCGTGACCCTAAGGGAACCTTAAATCCCCTAAACCTTCAAAACTCTCAAGCTTCCTATAAACTCCATAAATTCTTTTCTCTACAAGGTCAACACAACATCAGTAGGGAATTCAGCCCCAAGGTTTATTTTACCCGATTAAATTCAGCTTTATTAATCGATTCACAAAATGCCCTTAAATCATCAATTCGTCACAAAAATCCCATAAATCCTCAAACACAAAACATTCACTTCAATAACATCGAATCCTGTAATGAAAACAATGAAAGGTAATTACTCCCCATACCTTAGATTGTCGATTCGAAGTGTTCTCTCTTGAGCCTTTAGAAACCTTCACGAAAATCCTCGCCTTTCCCTTTTTCCTCAGAGCTCTCCTTCTTTTCATGGTTCACCAAAAATGAATCATATTCTTAAAATCCTCCTTTTATATCCACTATAACCCTTGGGCCTCAAAATTGGGCTTTCTCCATAATGCCCTCACTAAACCTCCTCAAATGTCCGTCTTACCCTTACTCCCTCTAATGTTATTTAAAATAAATAATAATACAATATATTCCGTAATATATACTATTATTTAATTAAATAACCAAAACTTCACAAAATCACCGACATCGACACAAATCACCAAAATTCACAGAAATCCATGAATATAATATTTAAATAAATTAAATAAATATTCTTACAAAATTTGGGGTGTTACAACTCTCCCCCACTTAAAGAATTTTCGCCCTCGAAAATTACCTCAAAAAAATAGAGTCGGATACGACTCCCACATCTGATCTTCGCGTTCCCAGTCCAACTTTCGCCGGCTGGTCCACCCCACAGTACCTTCACCAAGGTTATGTCTTTACCCCGTAATTGCTTCATCTCTCGACCATTGACACGTACAGGCAATGCTTCCACAGTCTGATTATCCCTAACTTGTACATCATCCATCTAAATCACATGCGACGAATCCGGAATGTACTTCCTCAACTGCGACACATGGAACACGTCATTCAAATTCGCAAGCGACGGTGGTAAAGCAATCTGATAGGCTACCCCTCCTATCCTCTGCGGTATCTAATAAGGACCAACAAAACGTGGAGTGAGCTTCCTAGACTTCAAAGCTCGACCCACACCAGTCACTGGCGTCACTCTCAAAAACATGTGATCTCCCTCTTGGAATTCAAGTGCCTTCCTCCTCTTATCATGGTAACTCTTCTGCCGACTCTGCGAAGCTTTCATTCTTTCTTGTATCGTCTTAATCTTCTCAGTCATCTCTTGCACAATTTCAGGTCCGAGTACAGCACTCTCGCCCGATTCATACCAACACAACGGAGTCATAAACCTTCTCCCATACAAAGCTTCATAGGGTGCCATCCCAATACTAGCATGAAAACTATTATTGTACGTGAACTCAATCAACAGTAAATGGCTATCCCACGATCCTCCATGATCCAACACACAAGCCCTCAGCAAATCCTCTAAAGATTGGATAGTCCTTTCTGTCTGACCGTCCGTCTGCGGATGATAGGCTGAACTCACCCTCAACTTAGTACCCAACGCATCTTGCAAACTCTTCCAGAACTTCGACGTAAACCTCTGATCTCTATCCGACACAATACTCGAAGGTACCCCATGTAACTTCACAATCTCCTTAATATACATCTCGGTTAGCTTCTGCATGGAATGATTAATCTTCATCGGCAAGAAATGAGCCGACTTAGTTAATCTATCCACGATCACCCAAATTGAATCATTTCCTTTAGCAGTCTTCGGCAATCCCACCACAAAATCCATGGAAATACTATCACATTTCCATTCTGGAATCCTCAACGGCTGCATCATACCTAAAGGCTTCTGATGCTCAACCTTCGACTTCTGACAAGTCAAACACGCATAAACGAACTCCGCAACATCCTTCTTCATACTTGGCCACCAAAAATAACTTCTTCAAATCTTGGTACATCTTCGTAGAACCGGGATGAATACTCAACCTACTTCGATGTCCTTCTTCAAGAATACTCTTCTTAATTTCTGGGACGTCTGGAACACACACTCTATCCCGAAACCTCATCACAGCATTTTCATCAATCCGGAAGTCACCTCCGTTACATTGGTTAATCAGAGTCAATTGGTCAACCAACTTTAAATCAGATTGCTGTCCCACTCTGATTTCTTCCAAAATACCACTAGTCAACTTCAACATTCCCAACTTCACACTGTCAGAGGTCTCTTCACATACCAAACTCAAATCTCAGAATTGTTCAAGCAACTCTAATTCTTTTACCATAAGCATCGACATATGCAATGACTTTCTGCTCAATGCATCGGCCACTACATTTGCTTTACCCGGATGATAACTCAAATCAAAGTTGAAATCCTTCAACAGCTCTAACCACCTTCTCTGCCTCATATTCAATTCCTTCTGATCAAATAAGTACTTCAAACTTTTATGATCACTGAACACTTCAAATTTAGAGCCAAACAAATAATGTCTCCAAATTTTCAACACAAACACCACCGCGGCCAACTCCAAGTCATGTGTAGGATAATTCCTCTCATGAACTTGCAATTGTCTCGAAGCATAGGCAACAACTTGTCCATTCTGCATCAATACTCCACCAAGACCCATCTTCGATGCATCACAATACACCACAAAAGATTCGTTCTGATTAGGTAAAATCAACACTAGAGCGGTCGTCAACCTCTTCTTCAATTCCACAAAACTCTCTTCACAAGCCACATCCCACACAAAAGTTTGACCCTTTCGAGTCAACTGAGTCAGAGTTAATGCCAACTTAGAAAAGCCTTCAATAAACTTGCGGTAATAACCCGCTAATCCCAGAAAACTTTGTATCTCAGTAGCAGACCTCGGCGTCTGCCACTGTAATACATCATCAATCTTAGAAGGATCAACAACAATTCCACCACTTGAAATCACATGGCCAAGAAAGCTTACTTCCTTCAACCAAAACTCACACTTCAACAGCTTTGCATACAACTTCTTCTCTTTCAACACTTGCAACACAGTCCTCAAATGCTCAGCATGTTCTTCTTTAGATCTAGAATCTATCAAGATATCATCGATAAACACCACCACAAACTTATCCAAATACTCATGGAAAATCCGATTCATGTACTCCATGAACACACCAGGTGCGTTAGATACACTAAACGGTATCACAGTGTATTCATAGTGTCCATACCTCGTCCTGAAAGCTGTCTTCGAAATATCGTCAGGCTTAACTCGAATCTGATGATAACCAGGCCTCAAATCTATCTTGCTAAACACACAAGCACCTACTAGCTGATCCATCAAGTCGTCGATTCTCAGTAGTGGATACTTATTCTTGATCGTCACCTTATTCAACTGCTGATAATCAACACATAACCTCATGCTTCCATCTTTATTCTTTACTAACAACACAGGAGCACCCCACAGAGAAATACTTGGTCGAACAAACTTCTTCTTAAGCAATTCTTCCAACTGTTTCTTCAATTCACTTAATTCAGAAGCTAACATCTAATAAGGAGCCATTGACACTGGACGCATACCTGGTATTAAGCCCACTACAAACTCTACTTCACGTTCTGGAGGCAAATCACTGATGCCCTCTGGAAACACATCTGGGAACTCACAGACAACAGGCAACTCTACACTAGCAGCTTCACGATCAATTTGCGATGCAAACATTGCAAACACCAATGCTTCGTCTTCTAGAAGTTTGTCTACTTGCTTAGCAGATAAGAACATCAACTCCCCACTATCATCAATCTCAGGAAACTCTACAGTCTTGTTATAACAGTTGATATGAACCCGGTTGAACTCCAACCAGTTCATTCCAAAGATCACGTCAATTTGGTGCAAGGGTAAGCACACCAAATCCATCAAAAAGCTCTTCTCAAAAATCATCACATGACATCTCAAACACACAAGGGTAGTAGTAACAGAACCATTAGCTGGAGTTTCTATTACCATATTACCATTCATATCAGATAACTTCAAACCCAATTTATTATCACATTCAAGCGAGATAAAAGAATGAGTAGCACCAATATCAATAATAGCAACCAACTCGATATTATTAATATAACAAGTACCTCGAATCAGGTTGTCCTTCTCTAGAACTTTGGCACCACTCAAAGCAAACACTCTGCCACTGGTATGAGCAGCAGTCGCAGTCTTCTTCGGCTTCTGACATTGAGTATTGATATGACATTTCTCACCACAATTGAAATAGGTTGGACCCTCATCCTTGCAATCAGTAGCTCTATGACCCTTCTTACCGCATTTATAGCACCTCAACATATTATTGGTGCACACATAAGCACGGTGACCTTGCTCGCCACACTTATGACACTTCCCAGAAGCGGGAGCTGCTCCCCCACTTGTCTTTTTCCCATCTGAAGTCTTCTACTTCCCTTTGTCAGCTGAAGTCGTATAAGGCTTACCCCTATACTGCCCTTTCTTCTCACTCAATTGTTTGTAGTGAGCAGATCGAGCTTGGCTATCCTCATCGTATATTCTGCTCTTGTCAACCAACTCAGCATACCTGAGGATCAGCTGATACCCAATACCCTGCTTACTCTCTAGTCTCAGCCCATTCTCAAACTTGAGACACTTGGACATCTCAGCATCAGCATGATTGTAGTGATGACATAACTTCACCAACTTCTCGAACTTCGCCGCATATTCCGCCACAGTCATGTCCCCTTGCTTCAGCTCAAGGAATTCCTCTTCTCTCTTGATATGAGCATCCTCTAGAAAATACTTTCCTAGAAACTCCTGCTCAAACATAGTCCAAGTTATCACAGTGCCAACATCCGTGAGTCTCTGACGAGTGTTATCCCACCAGTCCTCAGTTTCCTCTTCCAGCATATGCGTTCTGAACTGAACCTGTTGCTCATCAGAACACCCCATCACTCGGAAGATTTTCTCGATTGCCTTCAGCTACTTGTACGCACTTACTGGATCATGCGTACCCACAAAAGTCAGTGGATTGTTCCTCTGAAACTTCCCCAAAGCACAAAACTCATCAGGAGCTCCACCATTTGGATTCAGGTGCGCCACCACATTAGCAACTGATTCCAATGCATCAGCAATTGCACGATCATTTCTTTCAGCCATCCTGCACACCACCAACAAGGTTAAAAGAACTAAAACATCGACAATGTACATACACTCTTCGACTGACAGGGAACTGACATCACGTAAAAACCTGGTCGAACGGACCAACCAGGCTCTGATACCACTAATGTAACACCCTTTTCTACCCCCAAAATAATGTTGCAGCAGAAACAACTCAAAAATCAGAGTAAAACATCAAAACACCTCAAAAGGGTGCACATTTCTCATTTCAGTCAAAATAATACACTTGCCCTGTAAACAAAAGGGTTTTTGCTCAAAATAAATCAAAAGCCTTCACATGGTAGCGGAACTCAAAATTCTCAATTAAAAGGTTTTCCACAAACATCGTAATAATAAAAAATAAAACAACATAATCAAATGACAACAAAATAAGGAAACAACATAGCTCGACTCAAAGGACCCCAACCCGATGTTACACTATCAGAGCAAGACCCTCTAATTTGACCAAAACCAAATAATCTTCAAGGTCCTCGAAGGCATCCACAGCTAAACCTGATCACCTGCACATTACCCACGTGGAGGCAACATTCAAACAGGCAGGGTGAGTAATCACAATTCATAATAATCATTATAAAACTAGATATACATAAAAATGGCATTATCTTCATATACAACATCTTCAGGATCATCACAAGGAAACATCAGGAATCACTATATCAAAATCACATCAATGCCACATAAATGCAATGCACAACAAGACTCATGCATATGGTACCAATCGTCATAATCGATGGACACTAGGCCATCACCCCTTCAAAGATCCTCGTGAATAGGATCGATCTCGCAATTAGAACCAGAGCACGTCATAATTACCTCATATCCGCATAATGGGAATGAAGCATCGTCACAGAGTTTGCATATGAATGTATGATACATAACATCACTAATCATCATCATCAAATAAACATCATAATGTGCATCATCATTCATCAATTCTCATATACATCATGTCATCACATATTCATCAAATAATCACCAAAACATCATCGTATAATCACCAGTAATGTCATGGAAAATCATCATAAAAATTACAGCATCGAAACATCACAACAGCACAGTAGCATAAACAAAATTTCGCGAACAACAGTAGTCCACTCCAGGATTTGCTAGGCGAACCTGTTCGCTGGGACCTTCGCTTTGCGAAGCGGTCAGCGAATCCCACAGTCACCACACTAAAACACCAGAAACACACTCATCTGTCATACTCGCTAGTTTATTCGCTTTACAATGCCACTCGCTGGTTCATTCGCTTTGCGATACTTCCAGTGAATCCCCAATTCCACTCCAGAATCATCCCAGTACCCACACTTCTATTATCGCGCATTCACTGCACTGCTCGGTTTGTGAGCCCTGGCGAACATTCGCCTTGCGAGGGAATGGTTCGCTTAGCAAACCTGCGATTACAGCAAATCGCTGCTACGCATCAGTAGCTCCACAGCCTCAAAGATACCTGCGATTACAGCCTCGAATGACCCAAAAACGTCCCTACAACAGTCCTAATACATCACAGAATTCAAAGGCATAAAACATACGTCTATTAGGTTGATTCGTGACCCTACGGGAACCTTAAATCCCCTAAACCTTCAAAACTCTCAAGCTTCCTATAAACTCCATAAATTCTTTTCTCTACAAGGTCAACACAACATTAGTAGGGAATTCAGCCCCAAGGTTTATTTTACCCGATTAAATTCAGCTTTATTAATCGATTCACAAAATGCCCTTAAATCATCAATTCGTCACAAAAATCCCATAAACCCTCAAACACAAAACGTCCACTTCAATAACATCGAATCCTATAATGAAAGCAATGAAAGGTAATTACTCCCCATACCTTAGATTGTCGATCTGAAGTGTTCTCTCTTGAGCCTTTGGAAACCTTCACGAAAATCCTCGCCTTTCCCTTTTTCCTCTGGGCTCTCCTTCTTTTCACGGTTCACCAAAAATGAATCCTATTCTTAAAATCCTCCTTTTATATCCACTCTAACGCTTGGGCCCAAAATTGGGCTTTCTCCATAATGCCCTCACTAAACCTCCTCAAATGTCCGTCTTACCCTTACTCCCTCTAATGTTATTTAAAATAATTAATAATACAATATATTCCGTAATATATACTATTATTTAATTAAATAACCAAAACTTCACAAAATCACCGACATCGACACAAATCACCAAAATTCACAGAAATTCACGAATATAATATTTAAATAAATTAAATAAATATTCTTACGCCATTTGGGGTGTTACATGTAACGCCCTGATTTATTTTATTTACTTTTCATAATTAAAATTGTATGATGTTGTGTATATGTGTGTGTGTGATTATTTGTGTTTTGGTTGTCCTTCGTATGGGGTAGTGACCAATTGTGTAGAGATGAGTGGTGTGGTTAGTAAGTAATTATTAATATTAGTTAGTAATTATTTATTGGAATAATATTATATGGGTAATAACAATTAGTTAATTATTTTATTTAAATAATTTAGTTGGAATTGGTGGATTTAAATAATTAGTTATAATTATTTTTTTAATTTAAAAATGGATAATATGAGTAGAGAAATAGTAAGGGAAAAGTGGTACATTCATGATGTTTAGTAAGGGTAAGGAATGAAGAGCATATTATGGGTTTAAGGGTCATAGTAGGAAAAAGAAGAAAATTAGAAGGAGAGAATCATTTGGAGAACGGTCGTATTCTGGAGAAAAGAGGAACGGAAGAGAGAAGCAGAGCTAGGGCTTAGAGAACATTTGAAGAGTCATCACTAAGGTAAGGGTGGGGTTCTTTGATCACTTAAGGGATGAATAATATATGTATGAGGTTGGGTAAATCGTTAGGTTCATCTCTATGCATCTCTCTAATTGTTTTGGTTATTTTTAGTTGTGTGTCGGTGTCCGTGATAACATGTAAATGGTGTGAATTGATCGTTGGATTATGGTTTTTTGTGTTATAGTAGGTTCTAAGTGATGTATGTTGTTTTTGTATGATAATCATGTGTTTTTGTGCATTCTAGATTGTATGGTATTGAACTTGTAAGGAATTTTGGGGTCTAGACTAGGGGTGTTCAAAAATATAGTTAACTGAATTGTATACTTGAATTGAACTGCATTGCACTATAAAAAAACTGAACGACTTAAATGGTTAATGAACTGAACTATTTTTAATTAAAACAATTCAAATTCAGTTTAAAACCGGTTTAGAACCAATTTTATTTTATAAACTGGTTTAATTATATAAATTAATTAGTTTTTAATAAACAATAAAAAATAAATTGAGAGTAAAAAAAATTTAAAAATAAAAAATATATTTAAAAAATATAATTTTTATTTCTTAAAAATAAATTTTTTCTCCTGAAAATAAAAAAAAACTAATATCGATTTTGTCCGAAAAAACCTGATTTTTTCGAAAATACAAATTACGACTTTTTCAGAAATACAATAAATCGATTTTTTTCAAAAATAGAAAAAAAATCAATTTTTTTTCGGAAATACAAAAACTCGACTTTTCATATTTTCGAAAAAAACTCGACTTTTTCATATTTCTGAAAAAACTCGATTTTTCATATTTTCGAAAAAACTCGACTTTTTCATATTTTCGAAAAAAACTCGACTTTTTCATATTTTCGAAAAAACTCGACTTTTTAATATTTTAGAAAAAACTCGACTTTTTCATATTTTCGAAAAAAACTCGACTTTTTCATATTTTCGAAAAAACTCGACTTTTTCACATTTCCAAAAAACTCGATTTTTTCATATTTTCGAAAAAACTCAACTTTTTCATATTTTCGAAAAAACTCGATTTTTTCATATTTCTGAAAAAACTCGTCTTTTTCATATTTTCTAAAAAAGTCGATTTTTTAATATTTACGAAAAAAAACTCTAATTTTTCATATTTTCGAAAAAACTCGACTTTTTTATAACTGCTAATTGAACTAACATTCCATAGCACTAATCGAATCACAAATTAGATCTAATTCACAGCAGCTATGTTAATTCCTAAACATCAACATCCAACAAGTTTACAGCTCAGTAATTTCAATGTTAATTAACATAGTTGCAGCTCAGTAATTTCAATGTTAATTAGCATAGTTGCAGAGAAAATTTCTAACTAACTGTAGCATTTACAAATTTAAACTAGCAAGAACATTTCATCATGCTTAACAGAAACTGCACCAAAATAAAAACAATTAGCATTTCAGAATTTAACAACTTCTAACATAGTTCACTTTCATTTGTATTTGAAGTTCACAAATCGTTTCTCTCAGGCCATAGTTCTATTCACACTTTCATTTTATTCGGTAAAATGAAAAAATATTTTTTTCGAAAATACAAAATCAGAATTAAAAAAAAATTAAAAATATCAATTTTTCGAAATAATAAAAAAATCTCAAAATTTTTTTAAAAATATATATATATTTTTAAAATAAATATTTTGAAGAATATTTTTTTAATATTGAAAAATATAAATTTTTATAAAGTAAAAAAATTTGGTTTTAAAAGAGTTCAAAATATATAATTGGTTTAAAATTGTAAACTAATTATAAACTAGTTTATAAATATAAACTAGTTTTAAATTGAATTGAATCATTTTAGCAGTTAACTGAATTTTTATTAAAGTGGTTATTGTAAACTGAATCAAACTATAAATATGATTCAGTTCAATGTAGTTCATTAACCATGAACATCCCTATTTCCAACCTAGACTATAATGTATTTTGCACTATTTAATAGACACGAATATTTCTATAATTACGTAGAGTAAATAACTTCTTGTTTATCTAATAGTGCTTCTTAAATCAACCATTATTTTTAGTTTTGATCCAAAGATTAAAGCAACATGAATTTTTACGGCAAATAACTACATATTTCTACGAATTAAAACAACATGACCTTTTTTTTTATATAAAATGAAAATAATTTATTTCAAATTTTTTTTTTAGAAAAATAAAAAATTATTATTTTTTAAATAAATTTTTCAAATATTATATTTTTTTTTAAATTAATTTTTTTTTTCAAATTAAAAAAATGGATTTTAAAAGAGTTCAAATTATAAAATTGGTTTATAATTGCAAACTGATTATAAACTAGTTAATAAACAAAAACTGGTTCTAAACTAGTTTTAAACTGAATTGAAACCATTTTAGCAGTTAATTATATTTTTATTGAAATAGTTACTATTAACTGAATTGAACCATAAATGTGGTTTGGTTCAGTGCAGTTCATGGACCACGAACACCCCTAGTCTGGACTGTGCAGAATCGCAACTGCAGGGTTGCTGATTCGCACATTTTTGCCGGGCGAATGAGGTGTTTCGCCGGGCAAAGCGATCTCGCTTGGAGGTCCCCGGGCGAAATTAAGAGGCGAGCGAAGGGTGTAAAATAGGTGCTACTGGAAATTGTATGGGGAAGGAATTTCGCTTCTGCTTCGTCGGGCGAGCATTGGGCGAAATGGGAATTTAGCTGGGCGAAGGGGAGTTCGCTGGCGTCTCGCTGGGCGAACGTCAGGCGAGCAGAAACAGTGTCTGGCTACCACTGAAACAAACCAAATTTCCTAAAAACTTCAAAAATTCATATCTTTTGATTTGTAGGTCCGTTTCAGTCGCCGTTCGAATCGTTGGAAATTTGCTTTCGTGTAATTTCTATTTAAATTACTTTCAATTCCAGAATTCCAACTATTTGACGCGTTGGTTGTGTTTCCATGTACTCTGTTATGTGTTGAACTTTGAAATTTTGAATTCGGTTGTGCGAATGTGTGTTGTAGCTATGGATTGCAATTGTTGCAAGTTTTGGCAGGTATATACTGCGTGTTGGATAGTTGTGGTGTGATGTATTGGTTGTATGATAGTCATAGGCATTGGTCATCGTTGTATGTTACCGCTGAATGCATATCATGTCGCATAGGTTGTATGATAAGTCGTGTGCCCATGTGGGGTGTGAGCGTCTTATCCAGATTCCTTGAAATGGAATCGTGTTGTTGTTGTTGTTGTTGTTGTTGAGGTAATAGTGTTTCCATGTGGGGTGTGAGCGATTACGGGTGTTCGTGTGCCCGTGTGGGGTGTGAGCAATCACGGATTTCGTGTGTCCATGTGGGGTGTGAGCGACTCATATGGAAATTTTGACGCAAATTATGATCATGAAAAAGGGATCGAATTGGTACCACATGCATTGAGTCGAGTTGTGGGTCTCATTGCATTGCAATATGTTGTGTTGTGTTGTGGATTATATGATTGTCTGCTTATGTGGGAAATTGTGATTGTGTGGATGTTGTGATGATAGGGTGAATTGTATAATGATTATATGCTTTTATATTTATATTATACATTTCTTTTGTTGATTGAGAATCTCACCCCTTCTGTTTGAATGTTGCCTCTACATGGATAACGTGCAGATAATCAAGAATATCGTGGAGTTGCGGTTAGTGAAGACGGAGTCCTTCACTTTATGTTTCGAGTTAGCGTCTGCTTTGATGTGTAACACCGGGGATTACAGAACTCTTTATGTTTTATTTCCATTATAGTTATGCTATTTTGTTTTAATTGCTGATGAACATGTGGTTTAAACATACTAAGTTTTGATTTTCGGTTTGAAGAAGTTTTTCGCTGCTTATTGAGAATTTTTTTAATAATAATAAGTATGTGTTACATGTCATTTACTTGAGCATTTGTATGTTGGGAGTAACATCCTAAGTGCTGAATTTTTCCTTGAATTTTACTCTGATAATTGTATTATTTTCACGTGTGGGTTTTAGGGTGTTACATAGTGGTATCAGAGTAGGTCAGAAATTGGATGTGAAACTGGTGGATTTGATTATTGGAAATGAACAGGAAGAAAGTAACGAATTCATAGTGGATGAACAAGGTGTGTTGAGATTCCGTGATAGGATTTGTATTCCTGATGATCCTGAGTTGAAAAGAATGATTCTAGAAGAAAGTCATAGGACTAGCTTGAGTATCCATCCAGGAGCTACAAAGATGTATCAAGACTTGAAGAAGACATTTTGGTGGCCTAGATTGAAGCGTGATGTAGCTAAGTTTGTGTATTCTTGTTTGACTTGTCAGAAGGTGAAGGTGGAACATCAGAAACCTGTTGGTTTGATGCAATCGTTAGATATTCTAGAGTGGGAGTGGGATAACATTTCTATGGATTTTGTGACTGGGTTGCCTAATACCCCGAGAGGGCATGTTTCCATTTGGGTAGTAGGGAATAGACTGACGAAGTTGACATATTTTATTCCGATTAATATCAGTTTTTCTTTGCAGAGGCTGGCAGAGATTTATATTCAAGTGATTGTAAAGTTGCATGGAGTTCCGTTAAGTATTGTGTCAGATAGAGACCCAAGGTTCACTTCTAGATTTTGGGAGAGTTTGCAAGAAGCTTTGGGATCGAAATTAAGATTGAGTTCAGTTTATCACTCGCATACGGATGAACAGTTGGAGAGAATTATACAATCTTTGAAGGATTTGTTGAGGGCTTGTGTGCTTGAACAGGGAGGTGCTTGGGATAACCATTTGCCATTGATTGAGTTCACTTATAATAACAGTTATCATTCCAGTATTAGAATGGCGCCTTTTGAAACTTTGTATGGTCGGAGGTGTAGGACGCCTTTGTGTTGGCATGAATCTGGTGAGAGTGTAATACTTGGACCTGAGATTGTTCAGCAGACTACTGAAAAGGTGAAACTGATTCGGGAAAAGATGAAAGCTTCGCAGAGTAGGCAGAAGAGCTACCATGATAAGAGGAGGAAAGATATTAAGTTTCAAGAAGGAGACCATGTGTTCTTGAGAGTCACTCTGGTGAACGGTGTTGGACGTGCATTAAAGTCCAAAAAGCTTACTCCTCGATTTATTGGTCCATATCAGATTTCTGCAAGAGTTGGACCTGTTTCCTACAGAGTGGCGTTGCCACCCAATTTGTCGAAATTGCACGATGTGTCCCATGTGTCACAGCTTCGGAAGTATGTTTCAGATCCGTCACACGTGATTCCGATGGATGAAGTGGAAGTAAGGGATAACCTTACGGTTGAGGCTTTACCAATAAGGATTGAAGACCGCGAAGTGAAGCAATTGAGAGGTAAAGAGATCAATCTTGTGAATGTAGCATGGGGAGGCGGTTCCGGTGGAAATATAACTTGGGAGTTAGAGAGAAGGATGCGAGAGTCGTATCCGGAGTTATTCGTATGAGGTAAATTTTTTAGGACGAAAATATTCTAAGTGGGGGAGAGTTGTAACGCCCCGATTTATTTTATTTATTTATCATAATTAAAATTCTATGATGTTGTGTATATGTGTGTGATTATGTGTGTTTTTGGTTGTGTTTGGGTTTCCCTTAGTATGGGGTAGTGACCAATTGTGTAGAGATGAGTGGTGTGGTTAGTAAGTAATTATTAATATTAGTTAGTAATTATTTATTGGAATAATATTATATGGGCAATAACAATTAGATAATTATTTTATTTAAATAATTTAGTTGGAATTGGTAGATTTAAATAATTAGTTATAATTATTTTATTAATTTAAAAATGGATAATTTGAGTAGAGAAATTGTAAGGGCAAAATGGTCCATTCATGATGTTTAGTAAGGGTAAGGAAAGGAAGAGCATATTAGGGGTCTAAGGGTCATAGTAGGAAAAATAAGAAAATTAGAAGGAGAGAATCATTTGAAGAACAATCGTATTTTGGAGAAAAGAGGAACGAAAGAGAGAAGCAGAACTAGGGCTTAGAGAACATTTGAAGAATCATCAGTAAGGTAAGGGTGGGGTTCTTTGATCACTTAAGGGATGAATAATATATGTATGAGGGTGGGTAAATCGTTAGGTTCATCTCTATGTATCTCTCTAATTGTTTTGGTTATTTTTGGTTGCGTTTCGGTGTCCGTGAAAACATGTAAATGGTGTGAATTGATCGTTGGATTATGGTTTTTTGTGTTATAGTAGGTTCTAAGTGATGTATGTTGTTGTATGATAATCATATGATTTTGTGCATTATGGACTGTATGGTATTGAACTTGTAAGGAATTTTGGGGTCTGGACTGTGCAGAATCTCAACTGCAGGGTTGCTGATTCACACATTTTTGTCGGGCGAATGGGGTGTTTCGCCGGGCAAAGCGATCTCGCTTGGAGGTCGCCGGGCGAAATTAAGAGGCGAGCGAAGGGTGGAAAATAGGTGCTACTGGAAATTGTATGGGGAAGGAATTTCGCTTCTGCTTCGCCGGGCGAGCATTGGGCGAAATGGGAATTTTGCCGAGCGAAGGGGAGTTCGCTGGCGTCTCGCTGGGAAAACGTCAGGCGAGCAGAAACAATGTCTGGCTACCACTGAAACGAACAGAATTTCCTAAAAACTTCAAAAATTCATATCTTTTGATCCGTCGGTCCGTTTTAGTCGCCGTTCAAATTGTTGGAAGGCTGGTTTCGTGTAATTTCTATTTAAATTATTTTCAATTCCAGAATTCTAACTATTTGATGCGTTGGTTGTGTTTCTGTGTATGTTGTGATGTGTTAAACGTTGAAATATTGAGTTCGGTTGTGCGGATGTGTGTTGTAGCTGTGGATTGCAATTATTGCCTGTTTTGGCAGGTATATGTTGTGTGTTGGATAGTTGTAGTGTGAAGTATTGGCTGTATGATAGTCATATGCATTGGTCGTCGTTGTATGTTGTCGTTGAATGCATATCATGTCGCATAGGTTGTATGATAAGTTGTGTGCTCATGTGGGGGTGTGAGCGTCTTATTTGGATTCCTTGAAATAGAATTGTGTTGTTGTTGTTGAGGTAATCATGTGCCCATGTGGGGTATGAGCGATTACGGGTGTTCCTGTGCCTGTGTGGGGTGTGAGCGATCACGGATGTCGTGTGCCCATGTGGGGTGTGAGCGACTCATATGGAAATTCCGACGGGAATTATGACCATGAAAAAGGGATCGAATTGGTACCACATGTATTGAGTCAAGTTATGGGTCTCATTGCATTGAATTATGTTGTGTTGTGTTGTAGATTATATGATTGTCTGCTTGTGTGGGAAATTGTGATTGTGTAGATATTGTGATGATAGGGTGAATTGTATAACGATTATAAGCTTTTATATTTATATTATGCATTTCTTTTGTTGATTGAGAATCTCACCCCTTCTGTTTGAATGTTGCCTCCACGTGGGTAACGTGCAGATAATCAAGAATAGTACGGAGTTGCGGTTAGCGAAGACGGATTCCTTCACTTTATGTTTCGAGTTAGCGTCTGCTCTGATGTGTAACACTGGGGATTATAGAACGCTTTATGTTTTATTTTCGTTATAGTTGTGATATTTTGTTTTAATTGCTGATGAACATGTGGTTTAAACATACTAAGTTTTGATTGTCGGTTTGAAGAAGTTTTCCCTGCTTATCGAGAAATTTTTTTAATAATAATAAGTATGTGTTACATGTCATTTACTTGAGCATATGTATGTTGGGAGTAACATCCTAAGTGCTGAATTTTTCCTTGAATTTTACTCTGATAATTGTATTACTTTCACGTGGGGGTTTTAGGGTGTTACAAGATTCGTTAACTCCGACGACGATATTCCTGATTTTTGTCTGGTGGATCTTTTGATGGGGAAGATGACGCTGGTTTGTCGCTGTCTGTTGATTCTGGATCAAAGAGCTTAGCAGGTCAAGGGGAGGTTGCAGGTACTAGGTCTGCGGATGGGAAAGGACCTGAGGTTGGTGGAACTTTTGATGCAGCGATTGGATTGGCTAAGGTAACGTGTGCTCAGAGAAGTACAGTTGGTGGATCCTTGTCTCATCCCAATGTTTCTTTTGCATCTTCTGAGACGCGGGTAACGTGTACGGTTGAGTCAAATGTTGAGGTTATTAACAAAAGGGTTAAACTAACTAAAGCACGGTCAGCCAAAAAGAAATTCAAGAACTTATTTGATATTAGTGGGCCTTTATTGGGCAATAGAGTTAGGCCCAAAAATTGTGTTGTTAAGGAAGTGGATCCTTGTGAATTTTATCTTTCTAGTGCATATCCATTATCTTTAACTTTCCCCTTTTCAAAGCCCATTCAGAACGTGTCTATTATTGCTCAACCAGCTTCTTTTGGTTCTTTGGATGAGGAAGGTTTCTTAACAGGAACAATAATCTGCTGCAATTCTACCACTGACTTTGATGTCACAATTTACAATCATCTTTTCTGGGAGAACCTTGACTCCAATGTGGGTAGTAAGGTTTGGAAGGCAATTGAGAAGCTTGGCATCATCCACAAGGGGAAAGACAGAGACTTTATCAAGAAAATTGATGGGCTGGAAAAGTGCGATTTGAAAAAGAAACAGGTACAGAAGGTGAACTTAAATCTGTGTCAATGATCATTGGTTCTATGAATATCAGGGGGGTTGTAGTGTCGTGAAACGTATGTATGTCAACAAGATCATTGTTAAAGGTAACGCTGATTTATTTCTTATCCAAGAATCTAAATTAACTCTGGTTGATGATGGTATTATTAAGAATTTCTGGGGTAAAGAAAATATAGGTTTGTCTTTTTCCAAATCTGATGGGCAATCTGGAGGTTTGATCATTTTGTGGAAGGAAGGAAAGTTTGAGGTGCTTCACAGCTTCAAAGGTTTTGGTTTCATTGGTATCAATATGCAGTGGAAAGACTTATTGGTCTATGTGGTTAATGTTTATGCTCCTTGTCAGTTGGCTCTCAGAAGAAGGATGTGGAAGGAATTATTGGAAGTTCATCAGAAGAAGTTGGATGGTGAATGGTGCATTAGTGGGGACTTCAACTCGATAGTGAGTCCAAACGAAAGGAAGGGAAGTACTGCAGGTAACAGAACTAAGGAGATGAAGGAGTTTTCTAATTTCATTGCTAAATCAAAGTTGGTTGATCCTCCATGTAAAGGGAAACATTTCAGTTGGTTTAGCGGAGATGGTAAGCATATGAGCAGGATTGACTGTTGAAGGTGTGAGAAAAACATAAGAAAAGGGAGGTTTGAATTGGGTTTTCAAAATGAAAGATTTTTGTGAAACTCAAACAAAGATCACAAATTGACTAACAATAGAGAAAGACACACGATATATCCTGGTTCACTTGAAAACTATCAAGTTAATCCAGTGCACCCACCAATGCGATTTCGCCTTATACACAAGGACTTAATCCACTATAACCAAACTGATTACAATTGCACTAGCAACTGCTGGTGACTAACAATACACAGACTAACAGTCTCTTCTTAAGGATTCTAACCCAACTGGTCCCTTAAGGAATTCAAATAACTGTTTGATCAAATAAAATGTTTACAATGAAATGCTTCTTACATAAGCTGATATAAACATAATTTCTAGCTTAATCTAACTTAGAGAGAATATATACAGTAAGAACAATCTTCTTCTTTGCATTGTGGTGCTTTACTATTCACTCATGGATTTCTCTATTTCTTGAGTTCTTTCTCGTATGAATCAGTGTTTTGTATATTTCTCTTTTTCACACTTGGTGTCACACATGATTCTTTGAATGATCAAGTATTTATATACCCAGAAAAAGATCCGTTGAAGGGTAGATTAGGAATATTAGTAAATTACTGGCGACTTGAAATAATGTCGTTATGCTGGGATGAAAATTGTACACTGAAATTGTACTTTGTACCACCAAATCAAGGTAGTGGAATGGTAGTGGAAAAGAACGTGTTTGATCTATACTATGTACTATTTTCCCTCGTAAACGTTTCATCTTTTTCTATACATCAGAGGCTTCTAAATTGATATGATTGAAGCATGATCAGAAGAATGAATCACTGGGTATTCAGAGTCTTGAGTCTTCAGAACTTGTTTAGCAGAACCTTGTCTTTAGAGTCTTCAGCACTCCTTCTTAAGAACCCTTGGTTATCAGAAACATAAGTCTTCAGAGTCTTCAGAATTTGTTCAGCAGAACCTTGTCTTCAGAGTCTTTAGAACTTGGTCTTCAGAAACTTAAATCTTCAGAACATTGTTCATCAGAACTTTGTCTTTAGAGTCGTTAGCACTTAGTCTTCAGAAGATACATATCAGAGTTAAATTCAGAACCAGAATCCAAGAGAACATTGCAGCAACAACATATTGTCTTCTTAGAGTCTTTTTGAAGTACAGTAGATCAGAAGCAATCTTGTTTCTTTGATGCAAAAGCAACTTTTGAGAATTTGAGAGTGACGTTTCACATGATCTCTATCAGAGTCAGAGCTATCATTATCAGAGTCAGAATTATCTTTATCAGCGTCAGCACCTGTTTGTCAATACTTAAGAAAACAAATGTTAGAGTACCAAAATTGTTCTCACACAAATACAACTTTGTTATTATCAAAACAAAGAGATATCTTGCAGAGCCAAATCTTGTTCTAACAATCTCCCCCTTTTTAATAATGACAAAACAATGTATTTTGATAACACAATTTTGTACGAAGATAATAAGAATTGACTCAGATAAGTTCAAAGTAAACTTCCCTTTATCAAGCTCCCCCTGGATCTAAGACTTAACAAAATCTTATAAGATTTAGGATACAGATCCTGATTGCAAAGATCTAGACAGATCCAAAATATCATAGCTTGATTATAGTGGTGATGCATTCTGATAACAGGCTTGATTAAGTAAATCAGAGCCTGATTGATATCAGAGTCATTTTGCCAATATAAATATTTTCCTGAAAAACATTCTAAAAAGATATGCCATTTAAGGTGTTAGAATGTTAGAGCTATGATTATAGACAAGATATTTATCAAAATAACTTTTCCATATTAATACTCCCCATTTTTGTCATAATCAAAATGGGTAATCAAAAGGATAATCCAAAAGTACATCAAACCAAAAACAAACAGTCAAAGACAAACTACCGGGTAGCCTAAAAAAGTGACTAAGGTTGAGAAGGATGAGGGAGCCTCTGAAGAATCTGAGCAAGAGCATTCTGAATGTTAACGGTGAATTCATCTTGCTTATTCATTCTTGCTTTGAACAACTCATGTTCCTTCTGAAGGGTAGCTAGAGTTTTCAACACTGGATCAAAAGAGGAGTTTTCAGCAGCTTCTTTTTCAGCTTGATCTTTAGCTTCCTTAGCTAATATTTTAGCCTCTTCTTTGGCTAACCTTTATGCCAGTTCCTTTTCTGCAGCTAGCTTAGCTTCAGCTTCCTTCTTCTCTTGCAACCTCTTTTCAACTTGTTGAACAAAATGATCCTTTTTCTGAACAGAAAGATTTTGAATCTTCTGAAATTCTTCAGACATCCACTGATTGAATTGATCCCATGAAGCACCCAAATCAGAAGGGCCCTCACTAGTATTTGATTCATCAGAGAGTGTCCTGAATTTCATAACCACACTTTCCTTAAAAACATATATTGGTTCACCTTGGGTAGGAGGAAGGTCAGAGGTTTGATTCTTAGGTAAGGGTTGTTCATCTTCAACAGAGTTATCAAGAATGATGGTATCATTGTTTAGCGAAGGTTCAGGATTATCTATTATTGATTCTGGAATTGGTGTTGGAGCAGTAATTGGAGTTGGTGATGGTGATATGGTTGTTTGTGGATATTCGATGAGAATCTCCTCAATGATTTGAGTGGTTGGAGATGGTTGAACAGATGAGACAAGAGTTGGTTGGATAGAAATGGTGGGAGTTTGTTGAGTTGAGGTAAGGTCAAGAGACTGTGGTGAAAATGGTGTGGAGACTGGAATTTCTTCAGTAGGAGATTTAGAAATGGGTGTTGGAGAGGTGGTGACAGCAGTAGAAAATATTGGTGGAGGGGTGGAGAATAATGGTTGAGTTGTAGGTGGTGGTGATGAAATGGGAAGAGATGAAGACAAATTTTTGTTAATAGAAACAGGATCAGTTACAGATGGAGATTCAATAGACTTACTCTGTTGTTCTGGAGGAGTTAATGTAGATGGTATCTTCATCTTCTTTGTTGATGATTCGTCCTCATCATCACTTTTCTTTTTCTTGCCTTTTCCCTTTCTCTGAAAGATTTTAGGAAGAGTATCTGGCAGATTATCCAAGTCAATCCATGCATCTAATGGTTCATCTTCACATCCTGCAAAATAGTTTGCAAGTTCCTCTGGATTGTAGATCTTTGAAAAGAGTGGAAATACAGAGATTGGAAATCGAATAAAGTTAAGTTCAAACTGGTTTGGAATAACAGGTCGATGGGTGATCTTCTTAAGAAGCTTCATATTCTTTAAGTTCTTAGACCAAAACGTCTGTCCAGAAGATTTGTCAAGTTACTTAGTGAACCTAGCAACCGATAGATCATCAACTAAACTTGACTCAATGAAAATATCAGAGAGGGGTCTTCCGTAAGTAATATGATTTCCCTTCTTGGTGGAGCTAATCCTTGAGTTAACTATGAAGTCTCTCAGAAAGTTGAACATGATTCAAGGAAGATGAATTTTATTTCCTTTCAACATAAAGTACAGAACATACTTTTGTGATAGATTGATGTAATCAGCTGAGTGAGTAGGATGACGATGATACATAGTCCCCAACATGATTTTGAACCAAACTCTTAGAGTGTCTTTCAAAAGCGATGAGGGTGGATCCTTTTTAGAATCCAGAATAGTTCCTTCTTTAAAAATAGCGGCTGTAACCTTGGCTTCCCTTTGCTTATCTTGTTGAACATTGACAATTCTTAGTCCCTTTCCATCATGAGAGATCAAGTCACATATAGTCTTTTCTGTGATGATGATTCGTCTTCCGAACACCGTGGAAATGATGACATTTCTACTAGTGATTGCATGAATCCAGAAATCTTTAACCAAGTTTGGAAGCGAGGATCCTTGCAATCTATTAAAGTGCCCGTTCTATCCTTGGAATTCAAGTGTTAAAGTAAGATCACATCCATTATCTAGTAGATTTGTGAAGTTAACCATGGTTTCACTAAGAACTCGAAGTTCATTTACTGGCGTGTCGAGAGAGATATGGCATTCTTCTAGAATAGTGCACTGATATCCAAGTAGCTTAGCTTTGGAGATAGTTTGAGATGATTCCGCCATTGATGAAGATGATGGAGTTGCAGAAAACAAAAGGGTTTAGGGTTTCTAAGACAAAAAGTGAGGGAAGTGAGAGTAGCGTAGTGTGTGAAGTAAGAGTGCTTATTTAATAAAAATAATGATTATGACAAGGTGGGAGTAATAGGTAATAATTACTTGAAATCTAGCCTCACGAAATCACAACGCTCGAGGTGTCTCTTCAACAGTAGGTATGATTTGATTTTGGACATGTGTCACAAATAATCATAGCCGTTTGTTTTAAAGAGAGCACGTTTTGATGTTCCCAATGTCAAGAATACCAAGAGGTATCTGACTGGACTAATTTCTGATCAGGACATTTTCTAACTTGTAGAAGTATCATGAATCAGAAAGTCAATAAAAAATAAATAATTAACACACTTTGCTTAACATCAGAATCTTATATCAGATGTTCTAGTAGACCGACACATTAAAATATTATCATTTTATTATGGACAAGGTTTGATAAATAAGTTTTCCAGAATGAATACGAATCTATCTTCAGCAAGGGGTTTTGTGAAAATATCATCCCACTGGTGATCTGTATCCACAAATTTTAATTGAAAAGTACCCTTTTGAACATAGTCACGTAAAAAGTGATGTTTTATTTCAATATGTTTTGCCCTAGAATGTAGAATAGGATTCTTAGATAAACAAATGGCAGAAGTATTTTCACAGAAGATAGGAATGTTACACTCGTGTATCTGATAATCTTCAAGTTGATTCTTCATCCAGAGTATTTGAGTACTGCATAGAGATGCTGATATGTATTCTGCTTCTATAGTAGAGAGAGCAATTGTTGATTGTCTCTTGCTTGCCCAGGAGACGAGGTTACTTCCTAGAAACTGATAGTTTCCAGAAGTACTTTTCCTTTCCAGCATAATCTGCATCACATAACCAGAAAGTTTGTACTCTGATGTTTTCTTATATATCAAGCCATGGTTAGTTGTTCCTTTTAGATACATTAGGATTCTCTTAACATCAGTTAAGTGAGTTTCCCTTGGATCTAATTGGAAACGAGCACAAAGACATATGCTGAACAGAATATATGGATAGGAAACTGTCAAATACAGAAGAGATCCTATCATACCACGATAGAGCTTCTGACAAACCTTTTTATTTACTTCTTCTTTCTCCTGAATGCATGTCGGATGCATAGGAGTCTTAGCAGGTTTACTTTCAGACATATTGAATTTCTTCAGAAGTTCTTTTGCATACTTGCTTTGATGAATGTACATTCCTTCTGATCGTAGATCAATTTGAATTCCCAGAAAGAATCTGAGTTCTCCCATCAGACTCATTTCAAATTCAGCCTGCATTAACTTGGAAAATTCCTTGCACAAGGAAATATTAGCAGAACCAAATATAATATCATCAACATAGATTTGAACAATCAGAATGTCATTTTTAAAGGTCTTACAAAAGAGTGTTGTATCCACATTTCCTCTGGTAAAGTCATTTTCCAAAAGAAAGTTACTTAGTATTTCATACCAAGCTCTAGGATCCTGTTTCAGACCATATAACGATTTTTTAAGTTTGAAAACAAAATCTGGGTTTTCAGAACTCTCAAAACCAGGAGGTTGGTGCACATACACTTCTTCAGAAATATACCCATTTAAAAATGCACTCTTTACATCCATCTAATATAAAGTAATGTCATGATTCACAACGAATGAGATTAAAATGCGAATAGATTCTAACCTGGTGTTAGGTGTCAAGGAATGCTAGTTTTTATATCCAAAATTGACACCTTTAAGCTCTTTTTATTGCTTTAATAAAAAAAAAGACTTATTAATTAAGCAATTCTTGCATTGATGTGAATATTAGATAGTTTGATGTGTTTGTTAATATTGTAGTGAATATATGACAAAAGGTTGCAGCTCGATGCAGAAGAAAACTCGAAGAAATGAAAAATACGCGTGTCTGCAACTACAAGAAGCTTCACTCGGCGAGCATGAAGCTAAGGGAAGTTGCTTCGCCCGACGAAGTAGCAGCGAGAGAAATTAATGTTTTGAAAGTCCAATTCCACTAGCTAACAGACTTGGCTCGCTGGGTGATTCACCCGACAAATTAAGATTCGCCCAACGAAGGAATGATTCTCCCGACGAAGGAAGATATTTCTGATGGATCAGCTGGCACTGTAGCTATCACGTGCCTTCACTTGAAAGTTTCGCCCGACAAATTTGCCTGGGCAGAAAGTAGTATTTAGGTTGTTTTTAAGATATTTTGGAACATAACACTTTTTGCAAAGATCATTGTAACCTAGAAACACTCTTGGAGCTTAAAAACTTCATCTTTACTTATTTTTCTTAGAATCCAAAGCTTTTATGCTTCAATCCTTGATCCATTAAAGATTGATGCAACAAAAGCTATGTCTATTACTTGTTGATCAAGCTACCATGACAATGGGTAGCTAAACACCTTTTGTTTCAAGATTAGTGGTAGGTAATCCGTTCTTTTGTATGTATTGATCTTGATCACTAGTTTATGAACGTTGTTGATGATTAATATATGGTGAAAAACTTTGTTTGTATGATTTATGATTTGTTTTGGTTCATGATTGAGAAATATGTTCTAAGACTTGACCTAAGTTTTAATCCATCAACAATCATGAGGCTAGAGATACTTTTGAGAGTTGATGTTCATAAATATTTATCTTTGAATGTTATCATATTGATAGTTAGAGTGAGAGATCATCTAAGGATCAATATGATAAATCCCATAACAAGTGTTAGAGATAAACTTGTTGAGAGGATATGTGATTATATTCATTGTTAAAAAGTTCACATACTCTATCGAGTAAATACGTATGAAATGGATTATCGGACCCTAATCTTGGCATGCTTTTACCAAACGTTTTACCGTTGTTATTAACTTTTCATGCAAACGTTCCGTTACAAATCAACCAAACTCTTTGTTACCCTAAGTTTAAAACAATTCCAACTATAGAACGACGGTAATATCTATACAATCCATGCGGATACGATAACAAAAACCCCCACTAAATTGATTTTCAACAAAATGGCGTCGTTGCCGGGGATTGTTGTTTGATATTGCAAGCATTGCAATAGTTGTTAAGTTTTAAGCTTGTATAACTTTTTCTTGAGCTTCTTAATTTTGTTTGGTTATTTTGCAGACTCTGTTTATGCGAGGAAAATTACCTGCATATCAACTTCTTTTCGATTATGAGATTGAGAGAACTGCACGTAAGTTGAATAGCAAAACTAGACGGAGGAGGCAACTTGCCAAAGAAAGAAGAGAAAGAGGAGAAAGTTCTATTTCTACACCAACACCACAGTTAACTCCAACCATGGCAGCACCACCTCCACCACCACCTGTTTTAACGCCATGCACTAATAGTCTGAGGCACACAACTTAGTTTGCATGCAATGCCCAAAACGGGAGGCACTCTGAAATGAACACCAGCATCCTTGATCTTCTTTACCAAAATCCATTCACTGGTATGGATCATGAGGATCCCTTCACTCATCTGACAAAATTTTATGAAATTGCGGGTGCAACTAGAGCGCCTGAAGCTGAAGACGAGTCATTGTTTAAGAGACTCTTTCCTCATTCCTTGATAAGGAAGGCGAAGGAACGGTACCTTGATCAGTCGACAATGATTATGATGGATTGGAATGTGTTGGAAGAAAAATTCCTAGAACGATTTTTCCACATAATCATTTTATGGAAGCAAAAACAGTAATCGCGGTTTTCTCACAAGGTGGAAATGAATCCCTCAACGAAGCTTGGGAGAGATTCAAATCCATGCTAAGAAAATGTAAAGGGCACGGTTTTAATGAACTTACACAAGTGCATATTTTCAAAAATGGTCTCCAACCGGTTCACATACGTTGTTGGATGCTACTTCGGCCGGTTCTTTAATGTCGAAAAGCGTCGAGGAAGCAATTTCTATTATTGATAAGATGGCACTTAACGATCATCAAGGGAATTATAACCATGGCACTACTCAAAAGAAACCAGGAATGCTTGAATTGGGGACTAACGATGCTATTCTTGCTCAAAATAAATTGCTATCTCAACAAGTGGAGTTGTTAACACAACAAATGTCAAAGCTCCCTCAACAACTTAAAGAGATGCAAGACATTCCGAGCAAGAATGTGCAAATAGCCGCATGTGAATTATGCAAAGGAGATCACCCCGCCGGCTATTGTCCTCCAGAGAATGAAGAAGCAAATTACATGGCAAATCAAAATCAACAACAAGGTTATCAAGGAAGACAACAACCTTATCAAAACAATTCTCAACAACCTTATAAAAACCCTCAAGGATACCAACCAATAGTGAATTATCAAAATCAACAAGGATACCGTCAAAATCCTTATCAACCGACACAACCTCAAGGTGGTAGTTCAAAGTTAGAAGAAACTATCAACCAATTCATTCAAATGTCAATGGCCAATCAAAAGAGTAATGATGCATCAATCAAAAAACTTGAAAACCAAGTTGTGCAACTTGCAAAACAATTAGCCGATCAACAACCGAGGCCATCTTTTTCCGCAAACACTCAAACCAACCTGAAGCAACATTGCAATGCCATTGTGACTAGGAGTGGAAGAGAGTTGAGTGGAGGAGAAAAAAATGAGAAAAATGTTTATGTGAGAAGTGATGAGATTGTGGAGGAAGAAAAAAATAATGAGGTTGAAGTTGAAAACAATGATGAGGAAGAAGTTGAAAATGAAAAGGAGAAGTTAGTTGAAAATGAGAACCTTGAGAAAGAAAAGATAGAAGAAAAAAAGAGAAGAGTCAAAAATGGGAAGGGGAAAGTGAATCCTATTCCTATTCAAAATCTACCCTACCCTCATGTGCCCACAAAGAAAGACAATGCTAGGCATTACACTTGTTTCACTGACATATTATGGCAATTGCAAATCAACATTCAGTTTTCTGAAGCGCTTGAGCAAATGCGCAAATATGCTAAGTTCATGAAGGATATTCTTACAAAAAAAGTGAAGATATTCGGAGCCGGAAACAATTATCCTTGATGCAAGTTGTAGTGCAATAATTCAAAGAACTCTACCAAAGAAAGAAGCTGATTCGGGGCATGTTACTTTGCCGGTAACAATTGGTGATGTTTATGTTGGCAAAGGCTTAATTGATTTGGGCTCAAGCATCAACTTGATTCCATTGTCTATTTTGAAGAGGCTTGGGAACATTGAAATGAAAGCAATTCGAATGACATTACAATTGACCGACAAATCTACAACTCATCCTCTTGGATTAGCTCAAGATGTGTTGGTTAAGGTGGATAAATTTTTCTTTCTGGTTAACTTTGTTGTAATTGATATGGAGGAAAATGAGGATGCTCCATTGATTCTTGGACGCCCTTTTATGAAGACCGCTCGAATGATGATTGATGTTGACGACGACCTTATGAAAGTGAGAGTTCAAAATAAAGAGGTGTGCTTTAATCTTTTTGAAGCAATGAAGCATTCCAAAGATAAGCATGATAGTTTTCGTATTGATGCAATGGGTGAAGCGATAATGGAAGTCTCAAAGCAAGTTCACATAGCATCTCCCTTGGAAAGAGCTCTTTGTGACTCATTTGAAATACTTACCAATGAGGAAGAAAGGGAACTTGAAGAATGCTTGAAGGAACTTGAATCTTTAAAAGAATTACAACCATGGGAAAGTGAATTGGAAGTGTTGAAGAAAGAGGCTAATGAGGAAAAATCTCAACTTGAATTGAAGGTGTTGCCTTCTAATTTGAAGTATGTGTTCCTTGATTAAGGTTGTAACAAACTGGTTATCATTAGTAACATTTTGTCCGATAAAGAGGAAGACTGTTTGATTCAAGTTTTGAAGAAAAATCAAAAAGCTATAGGTTGGGTTCTTTCTGATTTGAAAGGAATTAGTCCGGCCTATTGCATGCACAAAATCTTAATGGAATATGACTTCAAGTCAGTAACTCAACCTCAACGCCGCTTGAATCCTACAATGAAGGAAGTAGTGAGAAAGGAAGTTGTGAAACTATTGGATGCCACAATAATCTATCCAATTTCCGATAGTCCTTGGGGGAGTCCGGTGCAAGTTGTGCCCAAGAAGGGTGGAATGACCGTTATAAGAAATGAAAATAATGAATTGATTCCGACAAGAACTGTAATGGGTTGGAGAATATGTATTGATTATAGGAGGCTTAATACCACAACTCGAAAAGATCACTTTCCACGACCGTTTATGGATCAAATGCTTGAGAGATTATCGGGTCAAGAGTTTTATTGCTTTTTAGGTGGCTATTCCGGGTATAACCAAATCTTGGTTGATCTGGAAGACCATGAGAAGACAGCGTTCACTTGTCCCTTTGGAATTTTTGCATACCAAAAGATGCCTTTTGGCTTGTGCAATGCACCGGCAACTTTTCAACGGTGTGTACAAGCCATTTTTTACAACCTTATTTAGAAAACAATGGAAGTGTTCATGGATGACTTCTCCGTGTTCAGGGCTTCCTTTGATCTATGTTTGATAAATTTGGAAATCGTTCTCTAAAGGTGTGTGGAAACAAACTTGATGCTAAATTGGGAGAAATGCAACTTCATGGTAACAGAGGGAATTGTGTTCGGCCATAAAGTCTCCTCTAAAGGACTTGAAGTTGATCAAGCAAAAATTGAAGTGATCGAGAAGTTGCCACCACCAATAAATGTTAAAGGAATCCAGAGTTTTCTAGGCCATGCGGGATTTTACAGACGATTCATCAAAGACTTCTCCAAAGTTGCAAAACCTTTGAGTAATTTGCTCAACAAAATAAGTCTTTCCTCTTTGATGATGAATGTTTAAATGCTTTTCAAATTTTGAAAGAAAAATGAATCACCGCACCCATAATCATTGCTCCTAATTGAACTCTTAATTTTGAATTAATGTGTGATGCAAGCGATTATGCGGTTGGTGCGGAGCTTGGACAAAGGAAGACCAAAATTTTTCATGCCATACATTACGCGAGTAGAGTTTTAAATGAGGAACAAGTGAATTATGCAACCACAGAAAAAGAATTACTCTCAATAGTGTATGCTCTTGAGAAATTTTGGTCTTATCTTATTGGTTAAAAAGTTATAGTCTACACTGACCACTCGGCCATTAAGTATCTTCTTACCAAGCAGGATTCAAAACAAAGGCTAATCCGGTGGATCCTTTTATTACACGAATTTGATTTGGAAATTCGTGACAAGAAGGGGTCTGAAAACTTGGTAGCGGATCATTTATCCTGTTTGGTCAATGTAGAAGTAACACACCGAGAAAGTGAGGTCCGAGAAGAGTTTCTGGATGAAAAACTGTTTAGGGTAGAAGTTAGACCTTGGTTTGAAGATTTTGCTAACCACAAAGCAACCGAATTTATATCGGAAGATCTAACTTGGAACTAAAGAAGGAAATTATTATCGCATGCCAATTTTTATGTTTGGGATGAACCATATCTTTTTAAGTTAGGTGTTGATAATTTGTTGAGAAGGTGTGTCACTAAAGACGAAGCTAAAAGTATCCTTTGGCATTGTCATAATTCGCCATATGGAAGGAATTACAATATATCGCGGTGAGAATTGGATATCAAGCTATTGATTAACTTGAATCGCAAATCATTGTTCACTATCGGTCTTTGATTTATCCAAGGGAAGGGAGAAAAATCGAATATCCCACAGTATGCAATGCAAATGCAAAGTTAGAGAATCTAAGGTTCGGGGGCTGGTTATACCTAGGGAAGGTGTTAGCATCCTAGATATCTATAGTACTCTACAGGAACCTCTTGTTTTACGTTACTTATATTATCTACTAATCGTTATCTATTTCTAAGGGTAAAGGGAAAGAGAAAACCTAGGGTGTTATTCCTAAGTGTTCTCGACAAGATATCGTATCTTGTGTCTACATATCCTGTCGGGGGTGGAATCAAAGCACTTGTAGTTCCTCTCTGAGGGATACTAAAGTTTGTTTGAAAATGGTTTAGGAGAAAAGATGAGTCGTCATCTTAAGAACCACCACAGTTTTTAAGGAGAATGAACCTTTGCGCCATCTTAGGAGAAGGGCTCTAACTCGGATATAAAATCGACGAGTATGCCTCATACCTCTCCTAAGTGGAAAAGGAATCCACATCTTGTTTGTATTGTGGGTATGAGATTGTGTGTCGCTTCTTTGAGAGTATTCACATCTAATTCTCTTGTAGGGAGAATCAGGTGATCTAAGATTATCGATTGTAAAAATCAAGATTACGGGGGACTAACTTAGGAAAATCTATCCTAAAGTTATCTAAGAAATTAATTATTAAGGGATACCTACAACTATTAAGGGGAGGATGAAATGCACCATGTACGACAAATGATTATCATACATGGGATTTTCCCTTGGATATGTGCAAGCAAACATATTATTAGAGTATAAATAAAATATTAAACATAAAGTCATGATAAAACATGCAATATAATGTTCAACCAAATCATCACATCATGAATACGCATCATGTCAATAACATATAAAAATGAGAATGCACAAGCATATAAAGGAGTGAAACCAACCTAATATAAGACTAAGGCTCTTGAGGAACTAAAGGCGACTATCAATCCTAAATCGATACAATCATCTAACTAAAATAATATACTTACTAACAAGATTTGAAAGAAGAAAAGGATAATTATATAATTAAATTTTAAAATATAAAGTTCAACTTTAAATTTTTTTAGCACTTAATAAAAATTAAGAATCAATTTTAAATTTTAATTGTAAAATAATTTGAATGGGCTAAAAAACTTAAAAGTATTTTTATTTTATTACCTAAAAGATTTTATTTTTTAGAAAAAAAAAGTTATATTTTTAATTATTAAAAGAGAAAGGTCAATATTTAATATTATTTAAAAGAGAATTTATTTAATTAAAAGGTTTTATTATAAAAAAGTTTGTTATTTAAAAGTTTTATTAATTAAAAAGATTTTAGTTATTTTTTCATTAAATTTATCAAAAGATCTTATTTCTATTAAAGAAAAATATTTTATTCTTATTTATTTTAAAGGAAGAGGTCACATTATTATCATTTGAAAAAAAGTTATATTTATTAAAAAAGTGTTATTATTTTATTATCTAAAAAAAACTTACTCATTTAAAAGAAAAAATTATATTATTATCTAGAAAAGTTATTTTTATTATTAAAAAAAATATTAAGTTTATATTTATTATTAAAAGAGTTAAATTTTATTAATAAAAGGTTTATACTATTATTAGATAAAAAAACTTGCAAGAAAAAAGAAAAACAAAATAAAACGTAGGCAAAAAAGGTGGGGGGGGGGGGGGGGGGGGGGGGGTGGGGGGGGGTTCCATCGTGGACCTTCGATCAAACCTAGATACATCGCCAAATCATTAGAGTCAAAAGTTTGACTCAGATCGAAGGCAAACGCTGAGGGTGCACGAAATGGTGCGTGGGGACTCACGCATGGGGTCAGCTAATAGCATAAACTAAAAAAACAGAAAGCTCTCATTCTCCGTTTCTTTCCTCTCTCTCTCTCCGTACGACATCGTTCTCCTCTCTCCGTCATTCCTTCCGCCGCCCAATCGCAGAAAACCTCGCCTGAATATCTGTTGTAGTTGCTGTTGCGATTGTGTATTAATTTGTTCGTATGGTTGATTGCTCCTTGTGTATTATGTATGCTAGTATGTAATTTTGTGGTTTAGTGATAAATGATGATTTTTCTGCATCTGATTCGTGTATTGATGATACTGATTTTTTTGCGTGAACACTGTGGTGTGTATGAATGATAGATTTGTGATTAGGTTAAATTTAGATCTATATTGAAAAAGAGAAAATAATAAAACAAACTTTTCATTTCATAAACATTCAGTAGCAAATCATACAATATATATATGACTAGGGTTACTACTAAAAGGGCCATGGGCCAAGATAAAAATTAAACTACCCAATTGACATAAACTTGAGGACAACACCCCCTTTAATTTAAATAAAAGTCTTTTAATAAAACGGATTGTCTTTTTTTTCTAGTGGGCCTAGGACTGTTCTTAACAATACTCACAGGCCCAAAAAAAACCTTGTCCTCAAGGTTTAAAGGTGGAGAGGTTAATAACGGTAATGGGCCAGGCTTTGTGGTAATTGTGTTTGAGGGAATGGGTCGGTTTGTGGGAGGGACCGAAAGTTTGAGGTTGTTGGATTTTGAAATGAAATTAGGGTTTGGAAAGTGAGTGGGCGGCAAGGCGTGATGAGGTGGTATGGAAGGAGTGGACAGGTGGGAGGATAGGGGTTGCTTTATGGATTGTGTGTCTGACATTGGGATAATGTAATCTTGGGGAGTGGGTTTTGAATTGGAAACAGCTGTGCTTCTGGGGAAACGTGGAGCGTTTTCAGCAAGGGAAGGTGGGGTTTGGTTGGAAAGTGGAGAAAGGTGTTGACCGTTGGGATTTCTAAGGGCAGAAACGGAATTTTGGGGGGAGCAAAAGTCACGTGAAACCACAGAGTTACACGCTACTTTAGATTTTGTGTGATGGGTTAAAGTAGTTCGTGTGTCTTCATTTCTCTCACCACTCACCACTTCAAAGTTTTTCTTGTTCTTATTGTCATTTTCCTTAGCAAAAAAATCTCCTCTAAAATTTCTTTTCTTACAACTTCCTCCGAATCCCAAATATTTTCCAAGTCCTTTTTCTTCCTCTTTTGTTCTCCATGAGTGTACAACCTTTTCTTCTGCTTTTTCGTTGCTATTGTAAAGCCTTTATAAAAAAGGAAGGCATCTTGCTCACTCAGTTTTTTCGTCCCTTTCATGTCTGTTGTCTGTTTCTCCCCTCTGTTGTTTGCATGTGAGGATCCGGTGGTCGCAGCTGTGTCAACATAGGGAAGAAGATCATGACCCACCGGAAGAGGCCGAAGTTGTTGGACGTTCATACTATGGTAGGGTTTGAGTAGCGAGACGTGGAAAACAGGGTGCACACGGGATGACGATGGCAAATCAAGTATATAAGCCACGAATCCAACACGTTTGACGATCTGAAACGGCCCAAAGTACCGTTGTGAGAGCTTTTGTGAAACACGGTGAGCAACAGTGGATTGGCGGTATGGTTGGAGCTTTAGCCAAATGAACTCGCCTTCTTCAAAGGTATACTCTCTTCTTTTTAAGTTCGCTTGCTTTTCCATTTAAATTCGGCTTTTCTTCAAGTGATTTTGCAACAGACTGAAAATTTTGTCTCTGTTTTGCATGTTGTTGTCCAAGAAATCATCAGATACTGAACCAGATAAATAGTTCGTGAGGTTGGGGGGTCCCGGCCATACAAGGCTCGAAAGGGTGTCATCGATATTGTGGTGTGGAAGGAAGTATTATACCAATACTCAACCAAGTGAAGAAATTTGTACCACGAACGGGGATTATCGCCGGCCAAACAATGAAGGTAAGTTTCAAGAGATCTGTTTACAACCTCTGTTTGTCCATCAGTTTCTGGATGGTAGGCAGTACTATATTTTAATGTGGTTCCCTGTATTTTGAAAAATTCTTTCTAGAATGAGCTTAGGAAGACAGGATCTCAGTCAAAAACTATTGTTTTAGGGATTCCATGGAGTCTGAAAATCTCGACTGCAAATCTAGATGCGAGATCTTTTGCCGAGAACTTGGAGGGCAGTGCTATAAAGTGGACAAACTTGGACAACCGATCGCAGACAACCCAGATCACCGTATGGCCGAATGAGTTGGGTAAATGTGTGACAAAATCCATTGTCAGATCTTCCCAGACTTTAGAAGGAATAGGTAACGGCTGTAGCAAACCCTTCTTTTTCTGTGTGTCGTACTTATTTTGTTGGCAAATGCTGCAAACTCTAACCATGTTTTTCACTGCGAGGTACATCCCTGGCCAACAAAAGGAAGAAGCAACCCTAGCTAAAGTGGCTTTCACACCTGAATGACCAGCCGTTGGAGTAGCATGATACTCGTGAAGGATCTGTTGTCGGAGCTGGAGAATATCAGGTATAAACACCCTACCCTTGTAATAAAGGAGACCGTTTGTGAACTTGTATAGTGTTGCGTCATTGTTTTGAAAATCCTTCTCCTTTACTAACTGCTGGCCTGTATTGTGACTAGCATAGAATTCACGAAGGATGTGCAAGATATCTGGAATTGGGGAAGACAAGGCGAGAAACAGGGGTTCCTCATGGCCATATTTTCGACTCAAGGCATCAGCCACTTGATTGGACTTACCAGGTTTGTAGAAAATTTCAAAGTTAAATCCTTGCAACTTGAAAGCCCATTTCTGTTGTTCCGGAGTTTGTATCCTTTGCATGAGTAAATTCTTAAGGCTCTTTTGATCTGTGTAGATGTGGAAACACTGTCCTATGATGTATTGGCGCCACTTCTTCACAGCCTCAGTAATAGCAAACATTTCTCGGACATAAGCATAAGCAGCTTGTAATCTAGGACACATTTTCTTGCTGAAGAAGGCGATGGGGTGACCTTCCTGAGATAGAACTGCACCAACAGCAACACCAGAAGCATCTGTTTCAATTGTAAATGTTTTTGTGAAATCTGGTAGGGCTAGGACCGACATGTCGGTCATTTTTCTTTTCAATTCTGTAAAGGCGGTATCATCCTCTGTACTCCATTTGAACTTAGTGGAACGTAACAAGTCGGTGAGAGGAGCGGCGAGAGTGGCATAGTTACGCACAAAGCGTCGATAGAATCCTGTGAGGCCCAAAAATCCGTGGAGAGTCGTGAGTGAATGAGGTGGGGGCCAATCCAAAATGGCTCTCACTTTTTCCGGATCAGGTGCAACACCACCAACAGAAATCACATGACCTAAATAATCAATGGTATCCACTGCAAACACACACTTTGACAACTTGACAAAAAAAGAATTAGACTTCAATAAGTAAAAAATGACCTGCAAATGAGATAAGTGATCCTGAAAATTTGAACTATAAATTAAAATATCATAAAAAAAAACCAAAACGAATCACCGTAGATATGGTCTCAAAAGATCATTCATAGCAGATTGAAATGAAGAGGGAGCGTTTGTAAGGCCGAAAGGCATCACAAGAAACTCGTAGTGTCCATCAAAAGTGCGAAAAGCTGTTTTATGTGTATCTTCCATTGCAACACGGATCTGGTGATAACCGGATCTCAAATCTATCTTGGAAAAAATGCTTGCTGATCCTAACTCATCAAGTAACTCATCAATGGTAGGTATAGGAAATCTGTCTTTAATTGTAACTGCGTTTAGAGCGCGGTAGTCGACACAGAAACGCCAAGTGCCATCCTTCTTTTTAACTAAAAGAACTGGGGATGAAAATGGGCTGTTACTAGGGATAATGGTGCCTTCTTTCAGCATTTCCTGAATGATAGAGGTCATGGCATCTTTTTGGGAATGAGGGTAACGGTAAGGCTTCACATTAATAGGAGGAGTATTGGGTAAAAGAGGGATATGGTGATCATGAGGTCTGTTGGGAGGTAGGCTGGTTGGGGTTTGGAAAATTGAAGAATAATTTTTAAGGAGGGCGGAAAGCTTGGGGTCAAGGTCAGGTTTGAGTGTGGTTAATGGACATGGGGGTGGGTTAGGACTGTTTTGGGGTTTGGTATATGGTTGCATGAACATTAAATGGAAAGAAACAATTGAGTTTGTATGAATGAGGTGGCGAAGTTGGTGAAAGGTAGTGTGAATAGGATGGGCAGAAGTGTCACCTTTTAAAGTAATTTCACTTTCTTGATGGGAAAATGTGATAGACGGTATGGAAAAATCTGCTTGGATGGGGCCTAATGTACGCAACCAAGCCATTCCCAAAACTATGTATGCGCCCTCTATAGGTAAAAGATAGAATGGAAGTGTAAAAGGTTTGTCTTGAAGGTTAAGTTGGACATTTTCACAAATTCCTTCACATTGCAAATGAGAGCCATTGCCAACCATAACCAAAAATTGGGAAATCGGTGTAGTTGTAAGATTAAGGTGGTGGGCAATCCTTGGCTGCATGATGTTGTGAGTGCTGCCTGTATCAACCAGAACCATAACAGAAAGTCCACCAATAGTCCCTTTGAATTTTAATGTTTGTGGTGAGAACAGTCCTGTCAAGGCTTGTGTAGATAATTGGAAATATGTGTCCCCAAGATCATGAGCAACTTCAGATTCTTGCGCAGTTTGTTCAATTTGAGGATCCTCTAGAATATCATCTTCAGCCAAGAGAAGCAAGAATCTGTTAGTGGTACATTTATGGCCTGGGATGAACTTTTCATCACAATTAAAACACAGGCCTTGAGCACGCCTCTCCTAAAGTTGGGCTTGTGAGAGATGCCTGATTGGGAATTTGGAAGGGGTTGGGTTGGGTTGAATTTTAGGGGTAAGTGATACTTGTGGCTGGTTTGGTGGAGTAACTTTGGGAGGTTGTGGGTTGGGATTGAAGGTGTTTGGCTTAGAATAATAAGGTGTGAAAGGTTTGGGTTTGGGTTTGGAATCTTTAATTTTTGCTTCGATTAGCTTTGCGAGCCCAATAGCTTGAGACATAGTTGTAGGATGATGAATAGCCATTTCATTTTGAATTTCAAGTGCTAGACCCGAAATAAAACAATTTAATATCGCATCCGGAGGTAATCCGACAACTTTGTTACCTAGTGTTTCAAAAGCAACTTGGTATTCCGCTACAGATCCTACTTGTTGCAACTTGAATAATTCAGCCTGATGGTTATCATAGGTAGAAGGACCAAATCTTAATTCCAAATCCCTAGTGAAAGAAAACCAATCACTTAAAAAATGATTTTGGTGCATCCATTTGAACCATCCCAAAGCTTCTCCCTTCATGTAGAATGAAATTAAAGGTAATCTACTTTCAGGTGTGATATTGTAAAATTGAAAAAATTGGTCAGCTTGAAATAACCAATCTAAGGGATTTGAGCCATCAAATAATGAAAGTTCAAGTTTAGGAGTTCTGAATGTGGGTAATGGTGTCATTTGAGGGTATTGAGGGTATGGGGTTTGGGAATAAAGTGGGGGGTTGTAATGTTGTATTGAATGAAAAACCGTTTGAGGGGATTGAGTGGAATGAATGAATCGTGGAGGTGGCAAATGGGAAGTGCGTGGTTGTAGAGTGACGAATGTGAGGGGTGGGTTTTGAGAAAAAATTGTGGGTATTCTAATGGGTGTATTTAATGGTGTATGGGAGTGGGGCGTAGGTGTAGGGGATGAAGAAACTAAATGGGGGTTGTGTGTTATACCTGAAGAGCTTGCTGCCATTGATACTTGTGGAGGTGGCTGGACCTTTAGGGAAGACATTTTAATGGCAGCCATGACTTGTTCAAATCTGGAATCTTCCAAATGTTTGTCATTCTCTAATCTGGTGTGAATATGGCTAATTTGTTTCTCCAAATCTGCAGCAACCCTTTCCAATCTCTCATCCAGCAGCTGCTGATTTTGAGCAATGACATTATCTAGGTGAATTTGGGCTGTTTGGACAGCCTCTTCCACAATTTCTTTGGGTGTGGGATTAGGTGGTTTAGGGGGAGCCATGAATTCAGCAAGATGAAAGCACCAATGATAGATTTGTGATTAGGTTAAATTTAGATCTATATTGCAAGAGAGAAAATAATAAAACAAACTTTTCATTTCATAAACATTCAGCAGCAAATCATACAATATATATATGACTAGGGTTACTACTAAAAGGGCCATGGGCCAAGATAAAAATTAAACTACCCAATTGACATAAACTTGAGGACAGCACCCCCTTTAATTTAAATAAAAGTTTTTTAATAAAACTGATTGTCTTTTTTTTCTAGTGGGCCTAGGACTCTTCTTAACAATGAATGTGTTTTCTTTCTCAATTTTTCGTGTCCCTTCCTTCTGTGAATGAAATTCTTTTATAGACAGGTCAAATTGATTTCAATTAAATGCGTTGGATACGGTTTTGGAAGTACAATGATAGTTGTTGATTCTTGTGTCATTGTATGAAGAAACCTTTCTGTTTTCATTCTGATTTGCACCATTATCTTGCTGATTTCCTTTGACGAAGATTGGTTGTAGGATTAATGACGAGGATTTCGTGCCATGTTCCGTTTTTGACATGTTTTTTTTAAAATTGATGCTCTTGATTCTTTCCTTTTTTGATCCAGCATGTTTGTAGGTTGTTATGGAAATCATTTGAATAGTGTCTAATTCTTATTTTATGTCCAAATCAATGTGTTTGATTGTGTTTGGAGGTTAATGACTGTTTTTTACTTGGGCCATGAACTCTGATTCAATCTGCTCCCTTGATATCTCAATACTTGGAATTTAATGCGTGCCGTGAATGCTTCTAAGTAGCTTGTTTTTTTTTAACAGTGTATGACTTTGGAATATGCTGGCTGGACATGGAACAATGGTGTTTTTTTTATGTTCACTTTATTGAAAAGAGAAAACTAGGTTGTGATTGGGGCATGAAGGATGGTGATGAAGGTCATGGACCTTTGCAAGGTTTTTTGGGTAAGCTTAGCTTCAATCTGAGCTTGTAGGATTAGGCTTGTTTTGATCACATTGGTACCGAAATCGTGCCTTTCGTAACTTGTTATTCTGTACACTTCAATCTATTATTTGTATTAAAGGCTAGGATTATATTGTTGACAATTTGAAGTTTGAGTGGTATTGCTGCGAATAGTCTTTGAATGATGACGTGGATTTGGTCATGCTACTGTTGTTATTGTTACACTACTGCTGCTTGTGAATGTACTGTGAATCTTTCCCGTTATGAACTTTGTGAATTTTTCTTGTGTATGAATAATACTGCTATGATGTTCTTGTTCGTGCTTGCAGCTTCTCAATCTGTGACACTGCCGTCTTTTTTTAGTGTGTGTTGCTGATTTTGGTTCTTAATGGTGGCAGGATTAATGGCTTCAATATCATGGTGTGTTCTCGCCAACTTATTCAATTCTCTTTTTCATGTACATGGCTTGACATTCATCTTTTTTCCAACAAGTTATGTTGTGTTCAATGTGATGAATTCTTTCCCCTTTTTCTTAACATGCTTGATCGTGTGATGTAATTTGAAAGCTTACCGTGAATATTCTTTACTGTTACACTATCAATACCAGCTTGCATTAGTGTATTTACCATACTGAACCGTGGTTGTCCTGTACAATTTTTAGCACACACGTCATAGCTATAACAGTGCGATTTACACCATTAATACTAACCTGTAGCATTACTATCATGTAGGAAAATGGTTTGAGCAAGTTAGCAGAGACACTATGCTTGAGAGAGTGGTAATGGAAAATGTTTTCCGGCATTCGCGTCGACACCGTATTGGGTGATTTATTGGGTATGTGAGGATCCAGTGCAGGGAAACATAGGAGGTGGCGAGAGTCAAAACTTCATAAAAGCTTGCTTAACATTCTCATTTTAAGGAACTTTCACAAGGTGTATTTGCTAGGGATGTAACATAATAGCTTTCACTTTTTGTGACCTGTAATTGCATGCTCTTTCGACATGGCTGACTCTCTACCCATGGCGACTATTTTCCATCGTAGATACCATCCCATTACTTCATGGAGGAGTACGGACTAGCATCATTATATATCTTCAAACCTTCAAGAATTGTTTTGTAACCAAACCTCTTTGGAAGTAACTTTTGAATTATCAATGTGTAATAAATTTTGTTGAACTTTATGCAATTTGGTAAACTTTCCTTTTTATGAACTTATGGAGGATGGTTTTAAAACAATTATCCAATACAGTACAGTCCTCACATTTTGTGACACATGAAAAGATACCCACGTGGAATCACTAAGTATACGTCTTTAAAGAACAAACAATAAGGAGTAAACTATCATGAGGTGTTCATCGCGCCAATGCCAAACAGGGGCAAATTGAAATACCAATGCCAAATTTAGCACAAAACATGAGCCAAGAAATGAATTCCCCTCATGCGAATCACCGTAAAAAATTATCTGAAATGTATAAAATCAAATGTGAGTAGAATAAATGGATATGGAGAGATATAATTTGAATCCATTCTGGTAGTTGTAACATGAAGTGTGATTGAGTCTTGAAATTAACTTGACGCACTTTGAATCCTTGAATTAAATTTCTTGAACATTGCAACTTAAACGAATCTAATTATAGTTTGAACTTAAATTTTAAGTTTGAACTTAAATATTATAAGGACAATGAATTTTCTTGCTCATGATGATATGGTCTCACTAATGATCATGTTCAACACCAATGGAAAGAAAACCCTAATGAAGCTTCTGAGAAATTCTGATGAAAATGACCAGTAGAAAACCCTTGGGCCTTTTGAATCAGAATCCGTTGGTCACGTCTTGAAGTATTTGACTGAGAGAATGTGTATTTGAAATCAATGCTCCTGCACAAACTTGTTAGTCACAATAAACACGCACACAAGGATTGTATGACCTAGAGATGCTATGCGAGAAAGATGCATAAAGAGGTGGGATCTTAGTGTCAAAAATTAGGGTGTGACAGATGCCCCTATTTAAGTTTCTTATATCCGGAGATATGGAGATCGAAATCTTCGTCTCGACGAGATAGGAGAGACTTAAATACAAATCATGCATAATTTTTGGCCCTAAGATGCCACCAAATGCACATGCTATGGTATGAAATGATATGATATGCAAGACAAAGATCCTGTGAGGAATAATGTCACAAGGGATAATCGAAGTTGAACGCTGAAATACAACTAAAGAAAGGAAGGCCCGACGAGGAACAACTCAGCAAGACTCCACGGGGAAGATCTAACTCCACTAGGGGAAGAAACTACCAACTGACAATCACAAGGTAGATTAAACAGTAGGCAAGAAACTTGAAAAGAAAGATAACTAACTACCAACAATCGGTAGCCTGAGCAAAGGTATCCTGTTGAAAAAGGAATGACGTATATTACCTACTATCAAACATATGATTGCCTAAGCAGAGGTAATAGACTTAAAAGGAGAGATCACCTACTACCAAACACGGTAGCCTAAGCACAGGTGTCTGGCCCAAAAAAAAGATGTGTTACCCACTATCAAACATATGATAGCTTAAGCAAAGGTAAGCACAAAAGGAAAGATGACCTACTACCAAACACGGTAGCCTAAGCAGAGGCAGCTGACCAAAAGATAGACATATTACCTACTATCAAACATGATAGCCTAAGCAGAGGTAATAGACTAGAGAGGAGAGATCACCTACTACCAAACACGGTAGCCTAAGCATAGGTGTCAGACCCAAAAGAAAGATGTGTTACCTACTATCAAACATATGATAGCCTAAGCAGAGGTAAACACAAAAGGAAAAATGACCTACTACCAAACATGGTAGCCTAAGCAAAGACATCTGACCAAAGGATAGACATATTACCCAGTATCAAACCTGATAGCCTAAGCAGAGGTAATAGACTGAAAGGAGAGATCACCTACTGCCAAACACGGTAGCCTAAGCACAGGTGTCCGACCCAAAAGAAAGATGTGTTACCTACTATCAAACATATGATAGCCTAAGCAGTGGTAAGCACAAAAGGAAAGATGACCTACACCCAAACACGGTAGCCTAAGCAGAGGCATCTGACTAAAAGATAGACATATTACCTATTATCAAACATGATAACCTTAGCAGAGTTAATAAACTAGAGAGGAGAGATCACCTACTACCAAACACGGTAGCTTAAGCACAGGTGTCCGACCCAAAAGAAAGATGTGTTACCTACTATCAAACATATGATAGCCTAAGCAGAGGTAAACACAAAAGGAAAGATGACCTACTATCAAATATGGTAGCCTAAGCAAAGGCATCTGACCAAAGGATAGACATATTACCTACTATCAAACCTGATATCCTAAGCAGAGGTAATAGAATGAAAGGAGAGATCGCCTACTGAAGAATGTACGAGTCCGATGTCAGTGACTCCATAAGGAATGTATGTTTCTGGGTTAAGAGAATTGAAGGAACAATAAGAAGAATTACTTGAGAAGAAGTTTGTTTGATCGAGTGTTTCTCCGTGGGGTGCTTCGGTGTTGTTGGTTAAGAAGAAAGATGGTAGTATGAGATTGTGTGTCGACTACAGACAACTAAATAAAGTAACTATCAAGAATAAGTATCCACTTCCGAGGATCGACGACTTGATGGATCAGCTAGTGGGAGCTTGTGTATTCAGCAAGATTGATTTGAGGTCTGGTTACCATCAGATTCATGTTAAACCAGATGATATTCTGAAGACGGCTTTTAGGACGAGATATGGTCACTATGAATACACTGTAATGCCATTCGGTCTGTCCAATGCACCTGGTGTGTTCATGGAGTATATGAATCGAATTTTTCATGAGTATCTAGATAAGTTGTGGTGGTTTTCATCGATGATATTTTGATATACTCCAAATTAGAAGAAGAGCACGCAGAGCATTTGAAGATTGTGCTGCAAGTGTTAAGAGAGAAGAAGTTATATGCGAAACTGTCAAAATGTGAGTTTTAGTTGAAGGAAGTAAGTTTCCTTGGCCATGTAATTTCAAGGGGTGGAATTGTTGTGGATTCCACGAAGATTGATGCTGTGTTGCAATGGGAGACTCCGAAATCCGCTACTGAAATCCGAAATTTTCTTGGATTGGTAGGTTATTATCGCAAGTTTATTGAAGGCTTTTCTAAGTTGGCTTTACCTTTAACGCAACTGACGCGGAAGGGTCAAGCATATGTGTGGGATGTGGCTTGTGAGGAGTGTAACGCCCCGTTTTGTCTTATTTATTTAATCGAGTCGATTTAATTATTTTCATTTTTATATTATTTTATTCTTGACTTTTATTTGACAATATATTATTTTTCATCGTTATTATGCTTTATCGCATTTTGGGAGCGTTTGCGAGATGTTTGAGCTGAGGAGTAAAATGGTCATTTTTAGAGGTTAGATATTTTAGAAAAATTAGATATTTTTAATAAATAGAAAGTGGAGAGAAAAAGAGAGAAAAGAAAGGGAAAGGAAAAGAAGAGAAAGAAAAGGAGAAGAAAGAAAGAGAGAAGAGGAGAAAGAGGAAAATCGAGGAAACCTCCGTTTCAATCGCGATTAATCGGGTAAGGGTGAGAAGTTTCGATTATATCTTGCTTGTGTATGTATATGTGTTGTTTGTTGTAATTGTTTTGGTTATTTCACAACTTTTTCTCATTGATAAATTGATAGAAATCGATGTTTTCACGGATGAATTTCGATATAAACTGCGTAGAATACTTGTCGATTATGTTGGAACATGTTTTGGTTGATATATTGTGATTTGGAAGGGTTTGGGTGGTAGAAATGATGTATTTTGGCCCCAAATGACCTATATTGACGCTGCTGCGAATTTTGGGTTTCGCGGGTTTGCCTAGCTAACCCCAGCGAAGGAACGGGCGAATGTTCGCCTAGAGGTTCGCCTAGCGAACTTTATGTTGGTTTTCCACTGCCTTGGTTCGCTAGGGTTCGCCTAGCGAATACTGGAGCGAAGTGGCAGATTTTTCTATTTTGTTTTCTTCGTAATTTTCAAACCGTAAGTCCGTTTTGGTCGCCGTTCGAAGCGTTGGAAAGCTAATGAAATATTATTTCTATTAAAAATGGGTTGGAGGTCAGTAGAGGATTTATTTAAGTCGTGGTTTTGCAAAAGTGTTGGGTTGTCGGGTTTTTATCGCGTTAAATGCGCGCGGTTGGTGTTTTACCGTGTGTGGTGCTATTATGGTATAACATGGAGCTTTTATGTGGTTTATATGATGTTGAAGCATGTGATAAGTTGTTGTAATTGTTGTGGCCTTATGGCAAAATACTTTGTTGATTTGAATACAAATGTATGGTATTAATGTATGTTGTTGTGGGTAGCCCTTGTGGCGTGAATCCTAGTGTTGTGAATATCATTGTATGATTGTATGATTGTTGTGGTTGATGGTGATTAATTCTATGTGCGAATTTATATGAGTGTATATGCTAAAGTACTAATTGTTGTGGTTTGTGGATTATGATGAAATGCATTGTTTATGTGAAATTCAATATGTGTTATTTGGTGGCCTTATGGCAAGTAAATGCATTGTTTGAATTGATTTGCAATGCATGAATAATGACGATAAGATAATTCATATTTTTGAATTATGAAGATACATTTTATTGTCATGAGTCATTGTATGCCAAGCATCATGATATGCATCTTGTGATGTCGTGTGCCCTAGTGGGTGTGAGCGACGAAACGATTCCAGAGGGAATCCGCTATAACATCGTGAGCCTCATACAAAGAGGACTGAAAGCGATGATTATAGACGATCGTGAGCCTTATACAAAGAGGACTGAAAGTGATCGGATCGTGAGCCTTGTACAAAGAGGACCGAAAGCGATCCATAAATGTCGTGCGCCTTATACCAAGAGGACCGAAAGCGACGGGGAACATCGTTTTCCCGACGGGGAGTTACACTAAGTAACAAGCGATGGTTCCAATAGTTCCTAAGTGAACTAGTGATGAGATTGATGGATGGATGGTACCGCATTTGCATAGAGTCGTTGTGTCGGTCTGTTTGCATTTGCATGAATCATGAATGGATTGATTATGTGTGGAAAAAATCATGAATGGATTGATTATGTGTGGAAAAATCATGAATGGATTGATTATGGGTGGGAAATCATGAATTGATTGATTATGTGTTGAGTTTGTGATTGGATCGAATAATTGACGTGCATATGTGATAAATGCATTGGTTATGGATGATATGTTATGTATAGACACATGCTATGTGACGTGGTGGTGTGTTCCATGTGTTATAACTTTGGTATGCCTTATGTGTGAATATGTGATTATGTTAGTATAATTGATATATGCTATGTTGTTGGGCTGTTAGAAATATGTTATGAATCTGTGGCTTGCTATATGTATTGGTATGTGATGCGTGTGGTGAGAATAACTATGCATGTGAATTTATATGTGTTTGCATATTATTATGCAATCTTGATTTAGTTGTTATTTTTCACCCTTCTGCTGTGGTTTGTTGCTCTATGAGGCAATTGCAGATTAGTTTCTTGGTGGCTTTTGTGAAGATTAGTTCTCCATCCTTTTGTCGGTCTGTCTGCTCTGATACGTAACACGGGAGTCGGGGAACGCTTTTGTTATATATGTATTCATTTGTTGGATCTATTTTGTATTACTTTTGTATGAATAATTTGACGTTATAAAACAATTTATTTTGTAAAACAAGTCAGTTATGGATCTTTCCGCTTTATTCCATAATTGAACTTTCCCTTTGTTGGAAAAATTTTCCCTTTTATGCTTATTCCATTTTGTGTTATGTATCAAATATTTGAGCAGGGAATATGTTTTCTTTCCTTAATTGTGACATCCTTGTTTTTGTCAGAAAAATAAATTTTTATTTACTCTGATTTAATCATGTATTATTTATTCGCGACGGGGATTGGGGTGTTACAATAGTGGTATCAGAGCAGGTCGGTCGGTCCGGCCAAGTTGTTGAGTCAGTTGGTGTGACAGTTGAATACTGTCGATGTTGTTTGTTCCTTAGTATGTGATATGTGTGTGAAACACTGTCAGTGCTTTCTGGTTTTCTAATCCTTTGTCTTTAGGTGTGAGAATGAGATAAGTGGGGGAGAAGCTGGTGCTTCTTCAAGTTGCTTCAGGTGTGGAGCATTGGCTCAGTGTGTTGTAGATTGCAAGAGAGTAAGTGTTGTTTGGACAATGTGGTTCCCGATTATGGAGGGAATGCAGAGGTAAGGTTTATGTCAACTAAGGATTTGTGCCTTAGGTAGTTTGTGCACAAGATGCAAGAAATGCTATTATAGTTTGATAAAGACGGTTTATGCCCCATCATGATTGTCGGCTATCTATTGACAAATTGAGGAACTGATCACCCTTAATCTCTTGTTGATAGTAGACGAAATTATGTTGGATGGAATAGACGTGTCTTTCTGGCTTTGATAGTGTGTGAAATGAATTGTTTGGAATTAAGAAAATCATTACAGATTGTTTTGACGAGTCGATGAAGATTTTTATATCTGAAGGTGAGGCGGATTCAAGGTTTTTATATGTTGGTCCAGTTGGGAAGTCTTTGAGAGAGAACGATTGGGTATCGTTAATGGTTGTTCTTAGAGAGTAGAGTGTGGACTCAAATTTGACGAAGGTGAGGATTTGAGGTTTGGATCTGCTAAGTAAGTAGAAGAACTTTTAGGAAGTGAAACTCAAATGTTTGTTAGGTTTGTGATGATAGTGTTCTGGAAATTGGCAGGAAAGTCCCAGTGATGGGCCGTCAGTTGTGCATGGTTTCAGATGTGTTTTTGGATGGAACATTAGTGTGTCGACTTGAAGAGGTCCAACATGGTTGGTAAGGAAAAGGATGATAGCATGAGGTTGCGTGTTAATTAGTGAGTAGTATGGAAACTTGCAGTTGTGTTCTGGATAGCTTAAGTTTTGGATTGTGACGAATCGCGAACAATTTGAGAGTTCTTTTGGGTTGGTTGTTGCTACATGTTGGGATTTATGGAATCTAGACTGTCACGAGAAGAAATTGTGTATGGATTACTGACAGTTGAATAAGGTAACGATTGAGAATAAGTGTCCACTTTCATGAATAGATAACTGGATTGGTTTGGTTGAGTTTGAGTGAAATTACAATTGTTTGGGATGTTTGATAAGAGTGGTGAATTGTGTGAGTTGAGGCTTTGATCGACGTAATGTGACTGTTATGTTTGTTACCGTTGGGATAGGCTGTTATTTACTCAGTTAAGCTTGTTTGTGAGTAACCAATTACCCAGTGAAAAAAAAATTTGCAAGAGCTTTAAGAATTTATATCTTTTGGAATTTGGTTAGGCATTACAACGTACAGTGATGTTATTTGGTGTTAGTAATGCGTCTGTAATGTTGTGGAGTAGAGGAATCGTATCTTCCATATTTATTTGGATAAGTTCGTAATGGCTTTGATTGAGGATATTCGGATCTGTTATAAACTCAGAGGAAGAACAGGTAGAGTGTTTGAGAATGGAATTACAGGTGTTGAAAAGAGACGAAGTTTTATGCTAAGTTATTCAAGTGAGAATTTTGGTTGAAAAGGTTAGTTTTCTTGGATATGTTATTTCAGATGAGAGTATGGTTATGGATCCATCGGAAGTAGATGCAGTTCTACAATGAGAGACTCTGAAGTTGGTTAAGGAGATTGGAAACTTTTGGGCTCAGTTGGTTGTTACTGCAGGCTATGGAAGACTTTGCTAAGTTCGTACTTCGGTTATCTCAGTTGACTTGCAAAGGGTGAGTCGTTTGTTTGGATGTTCGTTGTGAGTAAGTTTTGGTGAGCTGAAGTAGAAGTTGTCTACGGCTCCAATTTTGATATTGCCTGATCCTAATAAACTATTTTTGGAATATTGGGATGCGTCCTTGATGAGTGTAGTTAGTGTGTTAATGCGAGAGGGTAAAGTCATTTCTTATGCTTTACGACAATTAAGGATTCATGATTTCAAGATGGCTGCGGTTATTTTTGTGTTGAGAATCTGGAGGTATTATTTTGAGGGTTTTAGGTTCAAGGTGTTTGGATGGAGAAAATGATGGTTTTGGATGAGTAACAGCATTGCTGGAATTCTGAATTTTCCTTGGTTCGCCTAGCGAACCTGGGGCGAAGTCCAGCGAACAGCTTTCGAGGGTTCGCCTAGCGAACCCGGCAGTGAAGGTCAGCGAATGTTCGCCAACGACATTCGCCTAGCGAAGGCGGAAGCGAATGCTCGCTAGAAGGTTCGCCTAGCGAACATGACAGTTTGTGCAGTTCTGTTTCCTTCATAACTTTTGATTTGTAACTCGGATTGAGGCACGGTCGGATGGTTGGAATTCCTGATGAGTTAAGTCGAAAGTTTTTACATATGTCTGCTTCGATGGTTAAAGAGTGGGAACTTTTGAAAGAATTTAGAGATTTGAGTTGGTGTGTGAATTGACATCTGATAGTGTGAGGTTGGGTATATTAACAGTGAACAGTGATTTTTGGGGAATATGAGAAAGAGTTAGACTTTGGACGTGAAATTGGTGGATTTGATTGTTGCGAGTAATCAGAGTGCGCATCGAAAGTGTGATGTGGCAGATTTTGTATATGCGTGTGGGACTGGTAAGAGTTCATAGGTTGAACATTGAAAACATGTAGGAATGATGAGGTTATTGGACGTTTCAGAATGGAAGTGTTAGGTGAAAGGTTTAAATATTATTCATGGGCTACTATGTAGATGGATGTTTTGGTTATATGTTTGATTGGTGAATCGTAGCATTGTTGTAAGGTCGTTGTGTGACAAGGATGTTGGTATTGTGGTTATGTAGAGGTTGTTGAAACAATGTTGGGTCGTGGAACTTTATGTTCTTGTTTGTGCTGTTGCCTCGTTTCCATCGTGATGGTTCGAGTACGAGTAGATAATTCTTGTGTGTGTTCGTAACTTGGGTATTCTTTGAGTCGTGAGTTAGTCGTCAAGTGCATTGTATGGGCTTTGCATCTGGTAGTTGTAGTTGTCGTCATTGTCGTGTCGTTGTTGTAGCTGTTGTTAGCAAGGTGGGTTATTAGTTTGTCTTATTCGTGGTGTGCCTTTTGTTGGCATGATAGTTTGTTAGTCGGATGTGAGAGTCGTATCCGAAGTTGTTCGTATCAGTATATTTTCGAGGACGAAAATGTCTAAGTGGGGGAGAGTACGCCCCGTTTTGTCTTATTTATTTAATCGAGTCGATTTAATTATTTTCGTTTTTATATTATTTTATTCTTGACTTTTATTTGAGGATATATTATTTTTCATCATTATTATGCTTTATCGCATTTTGAGAGCGTTTGCGAGATGTTTAAGCTGAGGGGTAAAATGGTCATTTTGAGAGGTTAGATATTTTAGAAAAATTAGATATTTTTAATAAATAGAAAGTGGAGAGAAAAAGAGAGAAAAGAAAGGGAAAGGAAAAGAAGGGAAAGAAAAGGAGAAGAAAGAAAGAGAGAAGAGGAGAAAAAGGAAAATCGAGGAAACCTCCGTTTCAATCGCGATTAATCGGGTATGGGTGAGAAGTTTCGATTATATCTTGCTTGTGTATGTATATGTGTTGTTTGTTGTAATTGTTTTGGTTGTTTCACAACTTTTTCTCATTGATAAATTGATAGAAATAGATGTTTTCACGGATGAATTTCGATATAAACTGCGTAGAATACTTGTCGATTATGTTGGAACATGTTTTGGTTGATATATTGTGATTTGGAAGGGTTTGGGTGGTAGAAATGATGTATTTTGGCCCCAAATGACCTATATTGACGCTGCTGCGAATTCTGGGTTTCGCAGGTTCGCCTAGCAAACCCCAGCGAAGGAACGTGAGATTGTTCGCCTAGCGAACTTTATGTTGGTTTTCCACTGCCTTGGTTCGCTAGGGTTCGCCTAGCGAATACTGGAGCGAAGTGGCAGATTTTTCTATTTTGTTTTCTTCGTAATTTTCAAACCGTAAGTCCGTTTTGGTCGCCGTTCGAAGCATTGGAAAGCTAATGAAATATTATTTCTATTAAAAATGGGTTGGAGGTCAGTATAGGATTTATTTAAGTCGTGGTTTTGCAAAAGTGTTGGGTTGTCGGGTTTTTATCGCGTTAAATGCGTGCGGTTGGTGTTTTACCGTGTGTGGTGCTATTGTGGTATAACGTGGAGCTTTTATGTGGTTTATATGATGTTGAAGCATGTGATAAGTTGTTGTAATTGTTGTGGCCTTATGGCAAAATACTTTGTTGATTTGAATACAAATGTATGGTATTAATGTATGTTGTTGTGGGTAGCCCTTGTGGCGTGAATCTTAGTGTTGTGAATATCATTGTATGATTGTAGGATTGTTGTGGTTGATGGTGAGTAATTCTATGTGCGAATTTATATGAGTGTATATGCTAAAGTACTAATTGTTGTGGTTTGTGGATTATGATGAAATGTATTGTTTATGTGAAATTCAATGTGTGCTATTTGGTGGCCTTATGGCAAGTAAATGCATTGTTTGAATTGATTTGCAATGCATGAATAATGACGATGAGATAATTCATATTTTTGAATTGTGAAGATGCATTTTATTGTCATGAGTCATTGTATGCCAAGCATCATGATATGCATCTTGTGATGTCGTGTGCCCTAGTGGGTGTGAGCGACGAAACGATTCCAGAGGGAATCCGCTATAACATCATGAGCCTTATACAAAGAGGACTGAAAGCGATGATTATAGAAGATCGTGAGCCTTATACAAAGAGGACCGAAAGCGATTGGATCGTGAGCCTTATACAAGAGGACCGAAAGCGATCCATAAACGTCATGCGCCTTATACCAAGAGGACCGAAAGCGACGGGGAACATCGTTTGCCCGACGGAGAGTTACACTAAGTAACAAGTGATGGTTCCAATAGTTCCTGAGTGAACTAGTGATGAGATTGATGGATGGATGGTACCGCATTTGCATAGAGTCATTGTGTCGGTCTCTTTACATTTGCATGAATCATGAATGGATTGATTAGGTGTGGAAAAAATCATGAATGGATTGATTATGTGTGTAAAAATCATGAATGGATTGATTATGGGTGGGAAATCATGAATTGATTAATTATGTGTTGAGTTTGTGATTGGATCGAATAATTGACGTGCATATGTGATAAATGCATTGGTTATGGATGATATGTTATGCATAGACACATGCTATGTGATGTGGTGGTGTGTTCCATGTGTTATAACTTTGGTATGCCTTATGTGTGAATATGTGATTATGTTAGTATAATTGATATATGTTATGTTGTTGGGTTGTTAGAAATATGTTATGAATCTGTGGCTTGCTATATGTATTGGTATGTGATGCGTGTGGTGAGAATAACTATGCATGTGAATTTATATGTGTTTGCATATTATTATGCAATCTTGATTTAGTTGTTATTTCTCACCCTTCTGTTGTGGTTTGTTGCTCTATGAGGCAATTGCAGATTAGTGTCTTGGAGGCTTTTGTGAAGATTAGTTCTCCATCCTTTTGTCGGTCTGTCTGCTCTGATACGTAACACGGGAGTCGGGGAATGCTTTTGTTCTATATGTATTCATTTGTTGGATCTATTTTGTATTACTTTTGTATGAATAATTTGACGTTATAAAACAATTTATTTTGTAAAACAAATCGGTTATGGATCTTTCCGCTTTGTTCCATAATTGAACTTTCCCCTTGTTGGAAAAAGTTTCCCTTTTATGCTTATCCCATTTTGTGTTATGTATCAAATATTTGAGCAGGGAATATGTTTTCTTTCCTTAATTGTGGCATCCTTGTTTCTGTCGGAAAAATAAATTTTTATTTACTCTGATTTAATTATGTATTATTTATTCGCGACGGGGATTGGGGTGTTACAAGGAGAGTTTTGGAATTAAAGAAGAATTTGATGACCGCTCCAGTATTGATTTTACCTAATCCAAATGAGTCCTTTGTGGTATATTGCGATGCATCGAAGATGGGTCTTGGTGGAATGCTAATGCAGAATTGACATGTTGTTGCTTATGCGTTGAGACAACTAAGAGTTCATGAAAGGAATTATCCTACACATGATCTAGAGTTGGCAGCTGTAGTGTTCATACTGAAAATTTGGCGACACTATCTTTTTGGTTCGAGGTTCGAAGTGTTCAGTGATCATAAAAGCTTAAAGTACTTGTTTGATCAAAAGGAGTTGAATAGGAGACAGAGAAGGTGGCTTGAATTATTGAAGGATTATGATTTCGATTTGAATTACCACCCTGGAAAAGCAAATGTAGTGGCTGATGCGTTGAGTAGGAAGTCGATGCATATGTCAATGCTTATGGTGCGTGAGTTGGAATTGATTGAGCAATTTAGAGACATGAGTTTAGTGTGTGAGGCCAATTCTGATAGTGTAAAATTAGGAATGTTGAAGCTGACTAGTAATATTCTGGAAGAAATTCGAGCAGGTCAAAAATCCGATTTGAAGCTGGTGGATCAGTTGACGTTGATTAACCAAGGTAATGGTGGGGAGTTCAAAATTGATGAAAATGGTGTGATGAGATTCGGAGATAAAGTGTGTATTTCGGATATTCCTGAACTTAAGAAGAGTATTCTTGAAGAAGGACATAGAAGTGGGTTGAGTATTCATCCCGGTGCTACAAAAATGTATCAAGACTTGAAGAAGTTGTTTTGGTGGCCTGGAATGAAAAAGGACGTTGCAGAATTTGTTTATGCTTGCTTGACTTGTCAGAAGTAAAAAAAATGAACATCAGAAGCCTTCGAGTTTGATGCAACCACTGAGCATTCCTGAATAGAAGTGGGATAGCATTTCGATGGATTTTGTGACGGGTTTGCCGAGGACTGCGAAGGGTAATGATTCTATTTGGGTAATAGTAGATAGTTTGAGTAAGTCGGCTCATTTCTTGCCGATGAAGATTAATCATCCTATTAAGAGGTTGGATGAGCTATATATCGATGAGATTATGAGGTTGCATGGAATACCGCCGAGTATTGTGTCGGATAGAGATCCGCGTTTTACGTCAAAATTTTGGAAAGGTTTGCAAGATGCTTTGGGTACTAAGTTGAGGTTGAGTTCTGCTTATCATCTGCAGACAGATGGACAAACTAAGAGGACTATCCAATCTTTGGAAGATTTGTTGAGAGCTTGCGTGTTAGACCAAGGAGGAGCTTGGGACGTCCATTTACCTTTGATTGAATTTACTTACAATAATAGTTTTCACGTGAGTATCGGTATGGCACCGTATGAGGTGTTGTACGGGCGAAGGTGTAGGACACCGTTGTGTTGGTATGAGTCGGGCGAGAGTGTTGTGCTCGGACCGAAAATTGTGCGAGAGACAACTGATAAGATTAAGATGATTCAAGAGAGGATGAAAACTTCGCAGAGCCGTCAGAAGAGTTATCATGATAAGTGAAGAAAGGAACTAGAGTTTCAAGTGGGTGATCATGTATTTCTGAGAGTTACGCCGATAACTGGTGTCGGTAGAGCTTTGAATTCGAGAAAACTTACACCGCGATTTATTGGTCCATATCAGATTTCAGAGAAGATCGGTGAAGTGGCGTATCAGATTACTTTACCACCGTCACTTGCGAATCTTCATGATGTGTTTCATGTGTCTCAATTGAGGAAATACATTCCGGATCCTTCGCATGTGATTCAAATGGATGACGTACAGGTGCGAGATAACTTAACTGTCAAAGCATCGCCAGTGCGAATCGAAGGTCAGGAAATGAAGCAATTGCGGGGCAAAGGATATTGCCTTAGTGAAGGTACTGTGGGGTGGACCAGCTGGAGACAGTTTGACTTGGGAACGCGAGGATCAGATGAAAGAGTCCTACCCGTTCTTGTTTGCATCAGGTAATTTTCGAGGGCGAAAATTCTTTTAAGTGGGGGAGAGCTGTAACGCCCCGAATTAATTAAATTGTTTATTTAATTAATTTTTATTATAGAATTGTGTGAATATTATGATTTTGGATGGCTTTGATGAAAAGTTATGATCTAAGTGAAGTTGGAATTATTTTGAGAATTTTGGAACAAGTTAGATTAATTAAATTAGATTTGTTTAACTAGAAATAGAGTAGAATTGGTGTTGGATGAGTGCAAGGGTATTTTAGTAAAAGGTGGAGGTTTAGTGAGGGCAATAGAGGAAAATCATAAAAATAGGTTAAAGGGTTTATACGGATGAATTAGGGTTTTGGAATTCACTGTTGCATTGCGTTTGGAAAAGAGGCAGAAAGAAGAGAGGAGCAGTTAGGCTTGGAGATTTTTGCAGAGAGGATTGAAAACACGAAGAAGAAGATTCAAGGCTAAGGATTTACTCAGGTATGGGGAGTGTAATTGTGTTATTATAATTGATTTAAGCTTTAGGCAATTGTAGAATGTTTGGAATAATCAATCGATGATGGATTGTGGTAGAAGCCTAAGTAGATCAGACGGAAGAATGTCTATATGTGGAGTACATTGAGAAACCGATAAATAACTGTATGTAGGAGTTATTAAGAGATTATGAGAAATTATAAAACCTGGATGATAGATGAATCAAGTGAATGGAATGGTTATTTGGAACTTTCGTGAAATTATTGACGGATTAGAAGGGGAAGAAATAGAAAGAAAAAAAAAGAAGGATTTTTGGGGGGGTGACGCAAGCCACATGAACTTGGTGGCGCCAGCCACATGGTTGAAAGGGTGGTGCAAGCCACCATAAAGTAAAGGCAGGGGTGGCGCAAGCCACCCATTAGATGGGGGAATTGTATTATTTTTTTTTTAGTTTTTCTTTTAAAAACTGTAACTTTTGTTTTATAAATCCGATTTCGATGTCGTTTGAAGCTATGGAAAGGTGGTGAAATAATCTATAACATGGAAAAATAAAATATATTATAAGGTGTAATCTTCTAATGGAAACTTATAGGTTAAAACAATGAGTATCTTGTGTTGATATCTCAGTAAGTTACAGGTCTGTGTGAAATTGCAGAATTTTATGTAGCAGTGATTTAGTTGATATTAGTGATAATGAGATGATAATATTATGATGATGATGGAGAGATTATGAAGTTTGAATATGCTATCATAATGTATTGATGTTCTGTGATGAAATTGTCAGTGGGTGTGTTGTGTGTGGAATCTCTCATTTATGCCTGAAAGTGATTTTTGGTGTAGATTATATTAACATGGTACTGTTGATTATGTTATGTGTGTGATGATATATGTAAAGAGTATATGATAGTTCTGATGATGATGATACTGTGTTGACTGTGATGATGATGTTCTGCTAGGTGTGATGAATTTTGGTGATTTATTATATGAATGATGATGCGTTTGACTAGCAGTGGTCGTGTTTTGTGAATTATTACGCATCATGCATTCATAGCATAATTTTCAAGACGAATTGTCCAGTGAAGTTTGCAGGATGATATCCAGTGAAGTTGTAGGACTTATAGTACAGTGATGGCCTTAATCCCATAGTGTGGATTAAGTGTAATTTATGAAGTGCTCTGGTTCCAAGTGGGAACCGATCTTATTGGTGGGGATCTTTGGAGATTGAAGATGACTAAGTCATCAGTGAAGTTTTGGTACCGCATGCATGTTGCATTTCATGATTGGTGGCATTGCATAATGTTGTTGTTCCTTGAGGATTTTTGATTGATTTCTAATATGTGATGTTATGACAGAAAATGTGGATTTACTGTTGTGTTTTATCCATAAATTACATGTTGTACGATTTACATGATGTTATGACAAAAACAAGGAAATGTATGAAGTTACTGCTGAGTTATATTATTGAAGTAATATGCTGCTATGAGTTACTTGTTGTGATGTTGTTGTTGTTCAAATTATTAATACTACTATGTCTTTTACTTACATCTTTTATAATGATTATGATTTACTCACCCTGCCTGTTGAATGTTTCCCTTATCTGGGCAACGCGCAGGTAATCCGGAGTAGCTTTAGACGCATTGAAGATTTAGCTTTGGAGTCATTAATTTTACTTCCGTAAATTAGAAAGTGGTCTTGCTCTGATATATGTAACATCGGGGTCTTTGGGGATCCTTTGAATTAAACTATATGTTGACAATGATGTACTGAGATGTTTCCTCTTGTTTTAAAATGTTTTAAGCAAGATTTATGAATTATGGAGTTTGACGGTAAATTTTAATTGAAGTATTCTAATAAAGTTATTTTGAGACAATAATTCCGCTGAGATGTTCGAAATTTTATGATGATATTTTTAAAGTGTGAACGAGTTAATTTTTGAGAACCCGTGTTACGGAGCAGGATATTTTATTATGATGTTTTATGAAGAAATGTTGCACCCTTTTTGATGATTACTCTGATATAACTATTTAATATTATATGAATAATCGTGGGGTTTTAGAAGGGTGTTACATTTGCAATCTGAGGAGTATAATTTAGAGGCATGCCCCAAGGAAAACCAACAAGCATCTTGTTCACACTAGGTTGAACAACAGGCTGATTCACGGGCTCAATTGGAACTTCAACTGCACCAGGAGAAGGAACTACAGCAGGAGACACAGTCACATCAGGAGTGACAACAGTTGCATCAGTGACAGTTGCGACAATAGAGGCAGTAGCGGAGGCGTCCTTCTAAGCATAAAGGAGTTCCATAATGACGTCCATGTTGGTCTGAAACTGATCCATCCGACCTTGGAATTGAGCCAGAGTTTCCTTGTAAGCAGCGTTCTCAACTTCGAAGTCATCCATGATTCTGGATTTTCTTGATCGAGTGAAATACCGATGTTGAGTCGTCGTGTTGCTACAAATGGAGACGAACAAGGATGAGCAACCATCTTCGGATGAAGGGACGAGCATATATGTGCAAATGAATGTATATGCATGCAAAAATAAAGTTTTTTAAATTCCAGGAATTATTAAACTTATCTTTGTTGACAAAATCATAAAGCATATAAGTAAAGGCACGAAAGATAGAGCGAGCAAGAAACTTCATTCATTCAACAATAATGGAAAGAACATCAGCCAAGTACAAATCAAACATCTGACTTTTGGGCTACAACAAAATTAGTGTGGATCATATCAAAGACCACCCTGCAAACAGATAAGAAATGAAAAATAGCCCAAGGAATCTGGTGTGGTAACACATCTGCATATGCATCCCTCAACAACCCACGTAAGTCCTCGAGTGTGTGCTCAGCAAATCTGGCTAGACGACCATGTCTCTCACTCCAATACTTTGCATCCTTCATAAGGTTGCGCAGTAAAGAATGGTTAGGTCCCTGAAGAAAGGCCTCTTTCTGATCCAAGAGATTTTGTAGATGATGACTTTGTTGCTCCCAATGAGTACTCTCTGTGTTGAGCTGGCTGATCTGCTCTCGGCTCTGATGTGGTTGATCTTGCAGCTTCTAGATCTCACTAAAGACTTTATCGAGCTTAGCTTTACATTGAGTAAATTTCTTGGCTAGCTGATTAGCACGATCTTGCTCACTTTGTCACTTTGTCTTGAACTCGGATAACTTCGCTCGAAGCTCTTCAAGTTGATTTTTGTAGCCCAACTCCTCTTTGTAGTCTTGATAATGAGCATCGACAAGTTGCCTCTTCTTTGAAGCAAGTCCCTCATAGGTACTCTTCAAAGCATCACCCACATTTCTTCACTTGTTCTGTTCAACCTCCACCTCTTTGAGCATGCGCTCACGCTTCTGATGGAGCTCAATCTGTAGGTTATCCTACTCGGAAGTGACTCTATCAAGGTTAAGACGAAGATCAACATTCTCCTTCTTCAAATTCTCAATAGTCAGCTTGAGTTGATCGACTTCAGACGGAGGAACAATGGCAAGTTCAGGAGGCTTGGCATTCATGGAAGGCTTGGGAGAAAATGGCAACAAGATCTCTTTAGCGCGCTCTTTGACCCAAAGTGTGTAAGCTTCCTTGGCTATGCAATTCTTCTTACCCAAATCGGCTCTACCCTCAAGATGAATCTGAGTCCAAGCAGCACTAAACCTTTTCAGCAAACCCATGTCATCAACCCCTTCATGAAAGATGAACTCTTCCACTACCTCAGGATCTAGCTCAGCAATCATAGGATATCCCAACTGTCGAAAGACAAGTCTCAGATTGTAGTTAATTCCACCTTTTGTACCCAAGAGAGGCAAATTGGAGAATTTCCCACAATGAAGAATAATCTTGATATCGTCATAGACTCGAGAATACCAAGAAATGTCATTGGCTGTGAGAGACATGATTCATTGAGACCATTTGAGATTACCCTTGTTCTCAACAAAAGGACCCTTCTGCAGAAGGTGAGACATGAACCATCGGTACAGAAGAGGAGCACAACAGACAATGGTTCCCTTCTTCTTTTCATTCCTCGAATGAATAGAATGATAGGTATCAGCAAGGAGTGTGGGAACATGGTTCTTGGACAAGAAAATACTGATGGCAGCCTGATCTATGAAATCCTCCATGTTTGGAAACAAAACAATCCCATATATCAGCAGAGCAAGAACGGTGTTGAAAGTCTTCCAGTTTCCATCCTTAGCAAAAGAAGTGGCTTGTCAACCAAGAACTTCGAAGCAAACCCTCGAATACCTTTTCCTTTGGTCTTGAGATTATCCTTCACATCCTTTTTACTAATGCAGAGAGCATCAGTAATAAGAGGAAACTTCGGACAACTGCTGGTGTAAACAAATGGAACATGTTTCTTGATCCCAACCCCCAGAATATAAGCATACTCCTCAAGCGTAGGTGCTAGCTGATAATCTTGAAATGTGAAGCACCTAAGTGGTGGGTCATAGAACTGAACCAGAGTATAAATAACAGTGATGTTAACTTCAGTGTTGAGGTTGGACAACAGATTACTATAAGTATCAATGAAAACTGCTCTGTTATCTCCAACCAACAGGGATGCCAAACCTCTAAAAGTACCCAGCTTAGGCTCCACAAACTTGTAACTGAAGATACCACGACAACCAGTACTCATCTCTATGATAGTGTCAACAAATAGTAAGTCTTCGAATAACCTGGAAATGCAAATGCAAAAATTATTTTACATGATGAAATGATATGCAACACAAAAAAAAGAAGCCAGCACTATCTGAACAATCAAAATCTGAACAATTCGGATATCTGCATATAATTCTGTGTCGGTGCAACATAATCTGATGTATCGGTGCAAAATCTGATGTGTGTGAGAGAACAAAGGTATGAAGTGGCATGTTTTCCTGCAAAAATCCATCCCCCTCACAGGTGTGATCTAGACACAACAAGGTGGTCCCTAGAAAGGTCGCCCAAACCATAGGACTCAAAATGGCTGGTTTATACCCGAGTGAATCGTACACTCAAAGATAACACAGAGTTGCCACCGAACTTTATTTAGTCCCAAAGGACAGGGAAAATATCGATAAACCCCAAGGGGAAGAGAAACGGTAACGGGGGTCGGTTATGCGAAAGGAAGGTACTAGCACCTTACGCATCCGTCGTACTCGACGGGAACCATTTCACTTGCTTCTAGGCTTGGATGGGTTATCTATCTAAAGGATTCTAGCTAAAAAAAGAGGAGAGAGAGAAGAGAAAAGAAAAAGAAAAGGAAAGAAAGAAAGAAAGTGCTCGTGGAGGATTAGGGCCCTCGTGCCTACGTACCCTCATAGTGCAATGAGGAAGTCAGAGCGCCGTAGTTCAAAGGAACCAGGGGACAGAAAGGAGAAAGAAAGAAGGATGGAAGTGTGCTCGCTAAGATCATCGCGATCTCATGCCTACGTATCATACATTCAAAAGAATACAGAATCAGAGCTTCCGTAGTTTAGGGAACTAAGACGAAAAAGGAAAAAGGAAGAGGAAAAGAAAGCGGTGTCAAAACCAAGAACAAAATAAAGAGAGGAACTCCGCTAGGGACTCCGGGAAAACAGTGTCAAAACCAAGAAAGAAGTGCAAAGAGAAAGAAAGCAACTGAATTGGGGATAGAACGCAAGAACGGTGGCGAAACCAAGAAAACTAAAAAAACAAAAGGGAACAAAAGATACTCCACGGAGGGAGGTAAGAGAACAAAGAATTTTGCTGAGGATTAGAAGGTCAAAACCCTACGGGGGATCAAAAGGAACAGGATTCGGTATGTTAACTGACTGGCAGAGGTTAACCGAGAAAGAGAGTAGAACTCTGGTGGGGAAAAGGAGTTGGTGTCAACAGACGGACTGTGATGAACCAAAAGGAGAGAGTACTGAACCAAGAGAAGGTGTTTGACTCTGAGAAGATTTTGGTACATTAACTGATAAACAGTGGTTAACCGAAGAAAGAAAAGATTGCAACTCTGTGGGGATAGAGGAGCATTGGTTTTAACAGATAAACTATGATTAACCAAGAGAAAAGGGTGTTGAACCAAAAGAATGTTGTGAACCAAATGAGGTATTAGTACTAACTGAACAGACAGTAATTGACCAACAGAAAGGTATTGAACCAAAAGAGGTTGCTAACCGTTGAAGATTTACGGTTTTAACAGACAGACTGTGATTAACCGAAAAGGAACGAGTAATTAACCAAGAGAAGGTGATTAACTCAAAAAAGCTCAGTATATTAACAGACAGACTGTGGTTAACTGAAGAAAAATGTGATTAACCAAGAACATGTGATTAACCCAAAAGGAAACTTAGTGTATTGACAGACGGACTGTGGTTAACTAAGAAGAAGTGCAAATTGGTGTTTTAACTGACAGGCAGTGATTAACCAAGCGAAAGGAGAAGAACCAAAAGAAGGTTACGAACTCCAGGGATTTACGGTTTTAACAGGCGGACTGTGATTAACCGAAGAAACGGGAATTGATATTATTCAAGGGAATTAAAAGACAATGATTGACCACAAGAAGAAAGAAGTATTGAAACGAAGAGAATTAGCTAGCACAAGAACAATTATCTTAACAAAGAAGGATGGTGATTGATCAAAAGGAGAGATTGAAAGAGATAGGATTGACCAAAGATCGACTCGATTGAGGGAGAAGATACGCTACCACCTGGGGATAAGGATGACTAAGCCAGGCACAGGGTCATTCGTCCCCTACCTGAAGTAGTCAGAATGAGAGTAGGAATTCTCCCTTCTCATTCCTTCCCTAACACACGGGGTGTAGCGCAGAAATTGAAACAGACGGCATAACAGCTCCACGTTGTACAGTGCTCCAGTGTCGCGCATCAGACATCGCGAACCTCTAACTCCGCGGAGGAAGAAGAGAGAAAAAGCTCTAAAGGAAGCCTAAAGAGAGGGAAAGAGAATGACTAACTAATCGAAACATGGTTTCGATCAATTAATCAAAGGGAAATGTCATGCCAACAATTTTCCAAAGAGAATGAAAAATCATTAAAGCAAAAGGTGTGAATTATTGATTATACAAGATTAAATTCATCCATGAAGAATGAACTTAATGCAAAACAAATAGAGGGAGTACAAAACAATACCAAATGATCAACAAAAGTACAACACAAAGTCATGTTATGTGATCAAAGAGAAATGCAAGAATGATTATATTCACATGATGTCAAAAATATGAACAAATCGAAAAATGCATCAAAAGTTCGTGAACATGCTTCAATCAGAAGTTAGATGGTACTTAAAACATCCATAAAAATCAAGTATGTCAATCCATGGAAGTTAGAAGAAGAAAGCATGGCAAACACACTTGAAAAAGCAAGAAATTGGCCATTCTGTTCAGTGGTACCCGGTTACTGCATATGTGCTAACCGGTTACTTGCTTGAAAATCTGCGTTTTTTTGTGAAAAATACACTGAGTAACCAGTTACAGCATATGTGCTAACCGTTTACCACTGTAACAGTGGCAAAAATAACAGCAAAAACAGTTTTTCAAAAGTTATTTTCAGCACTTAATCACTCATGTCAACCACCACATGCTAGGGCACGAATTTGTGTACGAAAATTACATCATGTAAGAGCAATTAAAAACAAATTACAAGCATTTATCAATGAGGTCAAAGATTAAGCAATTGCATGGAAACTCAAACCAAAGAACGATCGAAATTACATCGTAAACGCGCGATAATGATCGAAATAGTGATTAAGTAAGATCTACCAACCTACAAGCCGGAGAATTGGCTTGGTAATTGTTGTGAGTGAAATATAGGGAGAAAAAGCCAAGAAAACCAGAGAATTATGCTCTTGCATTTCCAACCGTAGCGAAACTGACCAAAAACCCGAAAATGCACCGAAATCGAATTTGCACCGAATTGATTGATGTGAACACTTGAATTGAAGTAGATCTTGCTATGATTTCAGAAATCCAAACACAATTGATGATGAATGAAGGTTTAAGCTCAAGAAAAAGCACTTTCAATGTGAAAGTAACTTTTCTTCAATGGTGAAATAAGAGCTTTAGTGTGGTTTTGGAGAAGAAGATGAAGATAGAAATGAAATACTTGTAGAAAATCAGAGATAGATGTGAGAGAATTGAGAGTGAAATGTGAGAGATTTGAGTGAAATGGTGAATTGTGATTGGGATCCTTGAAAAATGAGTGAAGCTTTGTTTATATAGACTTTTGGTTTGGAGTGTGAGAGGTTTGGAGCTAGCTTTGGATTTAGCTTTGGGTTTGGAACTAGGCTAGGAGTTAGTTACACTTGACTCAGCGAGTCAAGGTGGTTAACTCGGTTAGTTAGAACCAACTCGGTAACAATCCCAATATGAACTCCAACATCCAAAGGTTGATATGCTTGTAAATCAAGGAACATGGTGCACTTAAATTGAAGTGAAATATTGGAATAAATGCACTTGGAATGTCTTGAGTAGTCTTGAAATGTCTAGAATGTTCCACATGCTGCTAGAATCAAGTCGAACCAAAGACCAAAGTGTGTGCAAAGGTGCTGTCCCAAAAATGCAGCAGAAATTGCAACTTTGTACAGAGTAACCGGTTACTGCATATATGATACCCGATTACTTGCTTGAAAAATGCAGTTTCTGTTGAAAAATACACTGAGTAACCGGTTACTGCATATGTGCTAACCGGTTACTTCAACCAAATTTCCACAAATTTGCTTGAACCATGATGCTGAAGTCCCGATTTCGATTTTCCACCTCTTGTCTTGATGAGTAAACATGGAAACCTTTATTTTGAGCTTGTTTTGATGATGTAATAGCCTTGTGAGGATGTGATTAATCGGGCCTAAAAACCTAAAAATCCTGCAACAAGAAACACATAAAGAAAAGCGCGGATGCATATGCCAGCGATGCGAATGCACGCAAAAGGCAAAAGTGGGAGGTCAAATTTTAGGTTACGACAGCTACTACGAAACATGGTAGCCTAAGCACAGGTGTCTGACCTAGAAGAAAGATGTGTTACCTACTATCAAACATATGATAGCCTAAGCAGAGGTAAACACAAAAGGAAAGATGACCTACTACTAAACATGGTAGCCTAAGCAAAGGCATCTGACCAAAGGATAGATATATTATCTAATATCAAACCTGATAGCCTAAGCAGAGGTAATAGATTGAAAGGAGAGATCACATACTACCAAACACGGTAGCCTAAGCATAGGTGTCTGACCAAAGTAAGCTTCCATGATCAAAATAATGATTCAGCTTTTTCTTTAAATGTTTCGTTTAGAAAGAATAAATAAACCTCCTCATGTCTCAAGGTTGTATGCCATGAACCGGTCTCAATTTCTTCCTTAGTCAAGTATTCCACTTGAAAAGGGTAAAAAATGAATTCGGGGCTCTGAGGTTGTATGCCATTAGCGAATCTCAGGTTCTTCCTGAAAAGATGAATACTTGTTGGAAAGTAACTTCATAAGGGATTGGGATTTCATTGGAGATTGCAGACTTCAGCGGGAATGCATAACTTACCGGAGACTAGGAAATATCACCGGGGATCTTTAGAAGAGATGCAGGTCGGCTGATTTTGTAAACATGTCTTCTCAAATAAAGAGAAAGATCAATCTGAATCTTCACCAAACTTTTTGAAGCGATACCATTTGGTGGGTGTAACTCTGAATAGTGGACTTACTAGAGAGAAACACTACTGTGGAGCGATATTGCTGTAGTTGAGATTCCATTTGAGAAAAATAAAATTCTTGTAACAGGAATTCTCAAATAAAGAGAATACTTGTAAAGTCTTTAACAAGCTTCTCTGGCGGATTTCCGGAGAGATAACATTTGATGGAGAATAAATTGATAATCTTGATAACTTCACCGGGGATAGACGAACTGTCTTGAGGAGACTGCCATTTGTCATCCAGATGGAAAACTTGAGAACAAAACATACTGCTCAAATAAAGAGCGGCCACTTGTTGTCTGGGTATAAATTCCACGAAGATGTTGTAATAATACTGCTGGAGAAATAATTCTGTCCTCCATAGAGATCTTCAAATAGATTCATCCTGGGGAGACAAAGTGCAAAATAAATGCACACTTAATCTAGGTTCAACAGCTTAGAGAGATTCAAAATTGTGATTGTCTGGGACCAAAGTTTAATTCAGGGAATAACTCAAAAGAAACAGTCAAACAAGACTCCATCCGATGAGGAATGAACTCAACTGGGGTTTATCTTTATCCAAAAATGGAAAAGAAAACTAAAGCAACCATCTTCCACGAGGATCAAACTCAGTGGGGAATTAGAAAGGTTGTGCTCTTTCTGCTTAAGGCTGACGACTCTAATTGGAGGGAGAAGACGAACCCAGTCATTTGGGGAATAAACACAGCCAAAGTGAACAAACAACAAACAACACAAAATGCAAGATGCAAAATGCGCACATGCCATGTATCTAAATGAATGAATGTATGTTATGCTTATGATGAAAAAACAGACAGAGAGAAGTAACTGGAGATGAAATAAACATCTCGACATGGATACTCGTCCAATCTTCGAGCATCATCGGGGACAAATGGAGAGCTATATATGGGATCATAATCCTACTTCAAAGCTTCAAACTTCTTTGGGGAAAAGAGAGCACTCCACTTGGGGGATAAACATCATGACTTCCACTGATGGGTTTGTCAAAATGAGTCTGGCTACTCTATTGGAGATGAGAAAGATCCGTTGGGAAAGGATCAAACTCATAATTGTAGACATTTCATGGAGGATAAAATAAAGAGCCACATCATCGGGGAAGCTTGGAGGTCAACATATTAATTGAAGACGTCAGAGATGAAAACTTTGTGGGGATGAAATAAACATCCGCCTTTACTGGAGAAGATTGGGGTAGTGAGAGAATCCACTGAGGAATGAAATAAACATTCGCTTTGCTGGGGAAGATTGAAACCAAAGAAATTCACTGGGATTCTTAGGCTGCCAACTGGGGAAATCTTGTGTCAAACGTGCCATAACTGCTCGAAATAGAGATTCACCGGGGGAATGTCATGACCGCTGAAGTAGAACTTACCGAGGAATTATCACATCACTTATGATAGAAACTCTTTGAGGCATGGTTTATGGAGACTGTTAATGTCCTTTTAGTGTTCATGAATCAAAGTAATACACACACAAACTTAGACAATGATCCTAAAATTGTTTCAAAAATTGCTTATCAAAAGATAAACAAATCATTTTGCAAGATAAAAAATTTGCCAATAAGTAATAAAAGCTTCAAATTTATTTATTGAATGGTAGTCGGCAAATTGCATGACTCCATATATTATTACAATGCTGGAGAATGGTAATAAAAGTTACATAAAAAACAAATAATCGTTATCCTCTTAAACAAATTTTTCAAATTTCCTATGTTCTAGGCTTCTGAGGATCTGACTTTGACTGCTGTAGTGAGCTTCAACAAAACAAACTGAGTTACTTTCTTTTCACATTTAAGTATAGTACTTCTTGACTGCATCCACATTCACATGGCGAGTGATTTCTTCTCCATCCATAGTTGCTAACATCATGGCACCTCCTGAATATGGTCCATCATAGTTAGGAGCCCACTTCCCTCTAGAATCAGTGAGAAAAGACTGAATTTTCTTAAGCACAAGGTCTCCTTCTTTGAACTCGCGGGGTCGAACCTTCTTATCAAAAGCCTTCTTCATCCTTTGCTAGTATAGTTGCACGTGACATAAAGTCGTCAACCTTTTTTCCTCAATCAAATTCAACTAGTCATATCTGCTTTGACACCATTCAGCCTCCGAGAGCTCTGCTTCCATTTGAACTCGCATAGAAGGGATCTCAACCTCCATCGGAGGTACAGCTTCCATACCATAAACCAGTGAAAACGGGGTTGCCCCTGTTGATGTGCGTACTGAAGTAAGATACCCATGTAAAGCAAACGGGAGCATCTCATGCCAGTCCTTGTAAGTGACCACCATTTTCTGAATAATCTTCTTTATATTCTTGTTTGCTGCTTCGACTGCTCCATTCATCTTCGGTCGATACGGAGAAGAGTTATGATGTTCAATCTTGAATTCCTCACACAGTTCCTTCATCATCTTGTTGTTTAAGTTGGACCCGTTATCAGTGATGATTTTACTTGGCACACCATATCTGCAGATAAGTTGGTTCTTAATAAATCTGACGACCACCTGTCTGGTAACATTTGCATATGAAGCGACTTCGATCCATTTGGTGAGGTAATCAATTGCGACCAGAATAAAGCGGTGTCCATTAGAAGCTTTCAGTTCTATCATACCAATCATATCAATGCCCCACATAGAGAACGGCCACGGAGACGAGATAACATTAAGGAGAGTTGGTGGTACATGACTTTTGTCAGCATAGATTTGACACTTGTGGAACTTCTTAGCAAACTTATAATAATCAGATTCCATTTTTATCCAGTAGTACCCTGCCCTTAAGAGTTTCTTTGCCATAGCATGTCCATTGGCATGAGTGCCAAAAGATCCCTCGTGAATTTCAATCATTAACATGTCTACTTCTCGCTTGTCAACACATCTTACCAGCCAACCTTCTCAACGTCTTCTTATCTTTGTTAGATGCTCCATGTGGGTATTCTTGCTTTCGGAGAAACAATTCAATATCATAGTACCAGGGTTTTTCATCAACAACTTCTTCTATTGAGAACACATAAGTAGGCATGTTGAGGCGCATAACATCAATCTTAGGACAGTCATTCCAGCGATTCACTACAATCATAGAAGCCAAAGTTGCCAAAGCATCTGCCATCCTATTATCGGTACGAGGAATGTGATGGAATTCAACTCTATTGAAGAAAGGGAGTAGTCTTGCATAATCTCTGTATGGAACCAAATTATCCTGATTGGTTACCCAGTCTCCCTTGATTTGGTATATCACCACAGCAGAATCGCCATACAAGTCCAAATTCTTGATTCCCAGGTTTATTGCCTCTTTAAGGCCCATAATGCATGCTTCATACTTGGCTTCATTGTTTGTGCATGGGAAAGTTAATCTTGAAATGAACGGGATATGGGATCCATGAGGAGTCAAGATGATTGCCTCAATCCCTTTTCCGTAGTTATTGACAGCACCATCAAAAATTAAACCCCATTGAGAATCCAGTTTAGGCCCTTCATCTGGCAATGGTTCTTCACAATCCTTCATCTTCAAATACATCACATCCTCATTATGGAAATCATCCTCCACAAACTGATGGTCTTCAATAGGTTGATGAGCTAGGTGATAAGCTAAAACAGTTCCTTTTATTGCCTTCTGGGTGTGGTATTCGATATCCTATTCTGATAACAGCATCTGCCATCTGGCAATCCTTCCCGTTAAGGCTGGTTTCTTAAAAATATATTTGATGGGCATCCATCTTAGAGATCGACCAAGTGGTATGATTTAGCATGTATTGACGTAAGCGTCGGGCTGCCCATGCTAAAGCACAACAAGTCTTCTCTAGCATTGAATATCTGGATTCACAGTCGGTGAATTCTTACTGAGATAATAGATAGCATGCTCCCGCTTCCCTGTCTCGTCCTGTTGACCGCGCATATATCCCATGGAATCTTCCAAAACAGTCAGATACATGATCAAGGGTCTACCCCTAACTAGAGGGATCAGAATAGAAGGTTCCAAGAGGTACTTTTTTATATTATCAAATGCTTTATGGCAGTCTTCAATCCAAACATAACCTTGTTCTTTTCTGAGAAGCTTAAAAATAGGTCCACAAGTAGCAATCATGTTAGAGATAAACCAAGAGACATAATTCAGACGTCCCAAGAAACCTCTGACCTGCTTTTCTGTAGTGGGAGCTGGCATTTCCCGTATGGCCTTAACCTTGTCTGGATCTACTTTGATTCCCTTTAGACTAACAATGAAACCTAGCAGTTTTCCTGAGCGAACACCAAATGTGCACTTGTTAGGATTCAAACGGAGTTGATACTTCCTCAAACGCTGAAACAACTTCAACAAATGTTCAACATGGTCCTCTTCAGTTTTGGACTTGGCTATCATGTCGTCCACATAGACCTCAATCTCTCTATGCATCATATCATGGAAAAGAGTAGTCATAGTCCTCTGATATGTTGCACCAACATTTTTTAGACCAAATGACATAACTCTGTAACAAAATGTGCCCCAAGGCATGATGAAGGATGCCTTCTCCATATCTTCGGGAGCCATCCTGATTTGATTGTAACCTGAAAATCCATCCATAAAAGAGAAAATTGTATACCTTACAGTATTATCCACCAACATGTCAATGTGAGGGAGAGGAAAGTCATCTTTCGGACTAGCTTTGTTCAAATCTCTGTAGTCGACACACATACGAACTTTGCCATCTTTTTTCGGGCTCAATACTGGATTCAGATGTAACAAGGAAGCCTACATCAATCTGCTTCTATACATCTTCTTTAATCTTCAAGGCCATATCGGGACGAGTTCTTCTGAGCTTCTGTTTGACCGGCAGACATTCTCGGTTCAAAGGTAGACGATGCTCTACTATAGTGGTGTCAAGACCAGGCATATCTTGGTACGACCAGGCAAACACATCAACATATTCCTTGAGTAATTCAATTAATCTTTCGTTCACATCAGACACAAGTAAAGCTCCAATCTTCACCTCTTTATGGAGTTCCTCTGTACCCAAATTAATAATCTCTATGGGCTCTTTGTGAGGCTGAATGGCTTTATCTTCATTCTCGAGTAACCGGGAAATTTCCTCAGGTATTTCTTCTTCTTCCTCTTCAGCTTCGAACACAGGAAACTCAAGGTTTGGAGAAGGCATTGGGTCATTGTTTTGTATGTTCAGTTCGTGCATAATCTGCACATATGATGTGATTTTATTTTAGAATTTTAAGTTAGTGAAAGTGTGTGCATGATCGTGCAAAGTGATTAAATTTGTGTGATTACCATTTCCATAAAGTAATAATAAATAGAAACAAAAGATAGGAATGCAAAAATGATAATTTTATTGATGATAGCAATTTTTCAAACAAAAGCCCTAACACAAGACCTTTGCTTTGGGCAAAGCAAAGGGAATTATGGAAAATAAAGCCCACATACAATACTATCGCCTTGGGCAGATCTAATAAACAAAAAGCTAAAACAACAAAATAATTACTTTGATAAATGGATCACAATAAGGACATTAACATCACTCCAATTTTGGGCCACCGTCTCATGTGTCACGAAGTTGGGTTGATCTTCAACATACTCATCCCCAAGGATGACACTAGTTTCATATTCAGGTCCCTTGAATCTTGGTCGAGAAGAATAGAAAGGAACATAGGAATCTTCGGTCTCAGACTCATATCCAAGGTATTCCAAATGAGGCTCCCAGTCTTCAGCAGGAATGGAATCACTTTCGGAGTCAAAAGGTATTTCACTTTCAGAATCATTTCCCCCTTCTACAACATTTTCTCTTAGTGAATAGATAGTTCTTCCACTGTGACAAACATTTTTTATAGGGGGAATTATCATGTTCCCTGTAGGAGTCTTCTCAGAATTATCACCTTTGAATTCCAAACCCTTCTTGTTTTTGTTTTCAGGCAATTCCAGTACTTGCCCCCACTTCCCTTGAGAACCACTTTCTACAACCCGCTACGCATCTTTGAAAGATGCCATGGAAACTCCGTTATTCTTAGTATTATTATCAGCAATCGAGTGGGCTTGAAATTGGGTTCCTACCTCCTCTTCTGCATCAATGTAAGAAAAAGAAGAAAAATGGCTTACCACAAAAGCCCTCTCTCTACAAACAGTGACTAATTGTCCATCACAAACATATTTCAATTTCTGGTGTAAAGTAGACGTGACAGCTCCAGCTTCATGTATCCATGGCCTACCTAATAGGCAACTGTAGGCAGCACGAATGTCCATGACCTGGAATGTAATCTGAAAAGCACTGAGCCCAATAGTCATTGGTAAGTCTACTTCTCCGATCAAAGTTTTCCTTGAACCGTCGAAAGCTTTGACAACAACACCACTTGGCCTCATCGATGGTCCCTGATAAGTCAGTCTTGTAAGAGTTACCCTTGGCATTACGTTCAACGAAGAACCAGTATCAACCAATACTTCGGATAACATGTCACTCATGCAGTTTATGGAAATGTGCAGAGCCATGTTATGTTTCTTCCCTTCTTCTGGGAGTTCTTCTTCATAGAATCATTGATTATTGCATGAAGTAATGTTGCCCACTATTCCACCAAACTGATCTACAGTCACATCATGGTCAATGTACGCCTGCTCAAAGTACTTTCTACAATGCCTCCCTATAGGCCTCCGAACTCGTTAACAATTGTAATACAGATATTTTAGATGGTGTCTGTAAGAGCTGGTCCACCACCTTGTAAACCTCATCAGATTTGTCTAAAGAACCAGTCCCACTAGACTGCCCCAAAGTTGTATTCATCACAATTAACTGCTCAGGAGGGACCTCTTTATCCTTCGGTGTAGAGAAGACTCGACCACTTCTTGTAACCCTGCTAACATCAGCAATGTTGACTACAGATGACAAATTAGGTAAAGGCATCTCCTTACCATTTTCAACCATAGTAGTGTTGTATTTGTGAGGAATTGCTTTGCTGGAAGTATAAGGAACTGGACCAGGTACATTAATAACCAGAGGAGTTGCAATAGTCTTCCGGCTATCATAAGTAAATTCAATGTGTTTTAACTCTTTGAAGTGTGGAACTATCACAAATAAATACCTCTTCATCCTCATCTGTAGGACATTCTTGGATCATATTCACATTGGCCGCTCCATGTTACGGTAAAGGATTATTCTGCACATTTGGGTTTGAATCCTTGAAAGTTAGGATTCCACATTTGACTAATCTCTGAACATCAGCTTTAAACCCATAACAGTTCTCAATATAATGGCCTAGTGCACCTTGGTGATACGGACAAAACTGATCTGCTCTATACCAATAAGGAAGGTCCTTAGGCACTTCTGGTGGAGACTTCGTCTGGATATGACCCTTCTGCAACAATGTTGGGAACAGTTCTCCATATGTCAAAGGAATCGGGTTAAAATTTGGTTTTGTCAGTGGACGACCCGGGCTGTTGAATGGTTGTCGGGCCTGTTGAGGAGATTGCTGGTTTTGCTGATGATATTGTTGTTGTTGTGGTGAAGCTGGTGGAGTTTGTGGTGACGGTTGGCATGGTTATGCAAACTGTGGTTGGTAAGCTAGAGCATTGATAACCGGTGTCACAGCAGCAACATGTGGGTGTTGTTGGTATCTTCTTTTTGGTCGTCCTTGATGCATGACACTTACTTCCCGTTCCTTTTTTTTTCTGAAATTACTTCCATATTTCTTGGCACTGTTGGAAACATTTCCTTCTTTAACCAATCTTCCTTTGCGGACTCCTTCTTCCAAACGCATCCCCATATTTACCATTTCGGTAAAATCACTAGGGGCGCTTGCTACCATTCTCTCATAGAAAAATGGGCTTAGTGTCTTCAAAAAAATTCTGATAATCTTTTTCTCCTCCAGAGGTTCAGTAACTTGTGCAGCTAATTCACGCCAACGCTGGGCGTACTCCTTAAAATTCTCTTTTTCTTTCTGGACCATGGCTCTCAGCTGGTCTCTATCTGGTGCCATGTCGACATTATATTTGTATTGTTTAATAAAAGAGTCACAGAGGTCACTGAAGTTGTGGATCTTTGAACTGTCCAACCCTATATACCACTTGAGGGTTGCACCAGTCAGACTATCTTTGCAATAATGTATCAGCAGTTGGTCATTATCCTTCTGGGTAGACATCTTTCGTGCGTACATAACTAGATGACTCTCTGGGTAAGAGTTTCCTTTATACTTCTCGAAATCAGGGATTTTAAATTTTGGATGAACCTTAATATTTGGAACCAAACACAGCTCAGAAGCACTATTTCCGAATAGCTCTTTCCCACGAAGAGCCTTGATCTCTTTCTGCATTTCAAAAAACTTGTCCTGGAAATCATCCATTCGTTCTTCCATCCCAATACTTTCACTAGGAGCAGCATGGAACACATGCTCTTCTAGATGGAAAGGGGTAGCATTTACCACGGGTGGTGGCATAGTCATCACAACAGTTGTGACAGGAACTTGAGAAACCGGTGGGCGGTATCCAGTTGGAGTAAAGTTAAGAGGCATCCCCCACGGATAACCAGGAGGCATGGAATACTGAGTTTCACCTGTTGTGGGCACCACTGGGATCGGTGCATGTACTATTTCAGAGATAACAGTTTTTGGTTCTGGCCCACTATGTGATGGCTGATTCTGAGCAGCCATCAACGCTTCCATCATCCTATTAATCTTCTCCAACTTTCTTTTAGTGTTATAACCTCTTCCCGAAGTTCCCTATTTTCCTATTCGAGTTGATCCATTCTCTGCTGGCAACTGGCTCGAGTATTGTATTGATGATTCAGCTTGTCTGAGAAGAGAAACACGAATGAGAACCTGGAATGCAAAGGAATGCTAATGCAAATGATGCGTATGATGCAACACAAACTTCAAGGAACTCGAAAGTGTATTTGTAAACATTGTAATCAGAAACTCATTTTATTTATTAAAATTAAAAAATTTTACATAACGGTCAGTACACCTTCAAAGTTTATTACAACGTAATCAAACACAAAACAGTTAAACCAAGGGAAACTAGGAGTTCAGTCCTCATGACGACGATCCTTCTCTTCCATGGAGTTGTTTCGTCAGCTTGTCAATCTATTCTTGCATCCTCACCTTATCAAGGGTAAGCTTCTCTACTTCTGCCTTCAACCTCGAAACTTCACTTGAATCAGTCACAGGAGGCTTGGGACAAGGATAGGGCATCATCAAGGTGAGAGCCTTTTCACGTGCCCATGCTAGGCATTCTTTAGTGACTGTACAATCAAGATTCTCTGTTACGATCATTCTTTGCCTATTTATGCGACACCACACATACACAATTCTGCTTTTTAACTCGGGGTTCTCTCCTCTATAGAGAAAAAGTCTGGTCAGGTTGTCCGGATCAGGTACTTCATCCATTGGATGATCGAGTTGTCGACGAGCAAGCACAGGGTTATAGCTGATGTATCCCTTTGTGCCAAGAAGAGGCACGTTGGGAAAGTCTCCACAGCTATGAATCATGATAATTCCTCCATATATCCATTCAATATCCGAGTGAGTGAGAGCCATGAGTTTCACAGGCCATTATGTACCATCCTTCACATCCCAAAAAGCTGTAGACCTCGGTAGGTGCGAAATAAACCACCTATAGAGGATAACAGTGCAACATGTAATCCATCCTTCTCCTTTTAGAACTTTCGAGTGGATGTCATGGTAGGTGTCAGCTAACAGTGTAGGAACCAGATTCTTGAGCATGAAAATTTTGATTGCGTAGACGTCGACGAAGTCTTCAATGTTGGGAAATAAGAACAAACCATAAGCCAGCAGTGTGAAAATGTTTTCAAAGACTTCGGTATTCCCCACATTAGCAAAGTGTTGAGCCTTCTCGAACAAGAACTGAGCAGGCAGACTGAAGATTCTTCCTTTAACAGTCATGTGATCTCGGATGTCGGAAAATCTTATACGGGTCGTTCTTGCAATATCTTCCTCGCTGGGTCTCCCTTCTGCGCCGGAGAAAGAGGGTGAGTCGTTGACGGGGATTCCCACCAGAGCGGAATATTCCTCCAAAGTAGACATTAACTGGAAATATGGGAAAATGAAGCAGTGGTAAATTATATCATACAATTGAACAAGTGTCTCTAACAGACCAGTAGCTACTCGAATCTGCAATAGTAGAAGGATCCTTCCATACATCTCAGTGAAAGCCTTAGGATCTTTGATCTGACTTCCTAGTTCCCTTAACTGCTCAACATCAGGAACCTTGAAGGTGTATAGAAAAACTCCTTTCTTTATGTAATCCATCTTACGATGCCCGTAAAACAACTTTTAAGTTCCTTGAAGGGGTTAGAATGAAAATGTAAATGCGATGCAACAAGATTCATGGAACTCAACTATTTATAATCATCAAGGAATATCAAAAGACTCGTTTTATTAATCATAAAAAAAGACAGTTACAATCATTAATATCCAGAATACCAAAAGATGGATTCATTAATAATAATAATAAAGTGATTACAACGCGTCAGTACACTTATCAAGAGTCATAACGGGAAAGTTAAATAAAAGCTAATAAAGAAAGATCTAAGGAGACTCTTCCAACGGTCTTCTCTTGAGTTTCTTGATTTCTTCTTCCATATGGACTTTCTCCAAGATGAGCTTGTCAACGATCAATTTCTAAGGTGTTGACTGGGGACTAGAGTAGGACAAATCTTCTTGTGCTTTCCTTTTCTTACAAGAAGTGGCTTCTTCATTCTTCGTCTGGAGTTGTCGTTGGAGCTCTGCATTCTCCTCCACAACAACCTGGTACTTATTCTTCCAAGCGTCTCCTATTTGTTGAGCTTTGTTTAAAGCAATCCTCAACTCTTCTGCTTCAGACGCGAAGACGAATATAGGTTCTTCTTTTAGGGCCATGGGTTCTTGTCGAGAGTAGGGCATCTTCAAATCAATAGCTCTTTTCCGAACCCATTGGAGATAGGGTTCCAAAGAGACACAATTAGGCTTCCCTAATTTATTCTTACCTTTCTTGTGCTTATGATCCCAAACACTCAAAACCTTTTCTCTTAGTTCTTTGCTCAATTTCTCTTCTTCGAAGAAAATACCTTCCACATGAACATTGACAAGGTTTCCTTTCAAAGGATATCCCAGTTGTCTGCGGGCTAAGGTCGGGTTGTAGCTGATTAATCCCTTGATGCTAAGAAGAGGTACATTGCCAAAATCTCCACAGTTGTCAATAATCATCACCCCATCACCCCATCATAAACACGGTTATACCAGTCGATGTCTGAGTGGGTAAGAGACATGATTTTTTGTGACCACCATCCTTTCTTAGTATCCCAAAAGGCGTGGACTTTGGGCAAGTACGAAATAAACCACTTGTACAGCAATGAGACGCAACAGGTAATCATTCCTTTTTTGTGAGCATTCCTTGAGTGAATTGAATAATATGCTTCTGCTAGCAATGTTGGTACTGGATTCTGCTTCAGAAAGATTTTGATGGCGTTGAGGTCCACAAAATTTTCAAAACTTGGAAATAAGAAAATTCCATAGATAAGCAGTGCGAAAGTAGCTTTGAATGCATCCATACTTAAATGATTAGCATAATATTGAGCTTTTCCAACCAGAAACTCTGCAGTTAATCCAAAAATTCCCCCGTTTGAGGTCATATTAGCTCGAATATCAACCAAGTCCAAGTGTGTATCCTTAGAAATTTCTTTTTCCTCGTGGTCCTTCTCGAAGATAGGAAAAGGAGACTTATCTTGAATAGGTAAACCGACTAACTGAGAATACTCTTCGAGGGTAGGTACCAACTGGTAGTCCGGAAAGGTAAAACAATGGTAAACCGGGTCGTAGAACTGAAGTAGGGTAGAAAGAAGTCCCTTATCAATCTTCACTTTCAACAAAGACAACAGTTTCCCATATCTGCTATGGAACCCTTCTTTATCTATCACCAACGTTTCCAATCTCCTTAGATCGTCCAGGTTAGGAATCCGATAAGTGTACTTCATCGTTTTCTTACTTTCGGGGTCCATGATATCCCTACTATGTTTACAAACAAAGCTAAGTTCCATGAAACTTTATGATATAATGCTCATGAATGCATGTATGTAAACACACAGAGAAGCACAAAGCACATATAAGTAAGCAACCAGACAAAGAGTCCTAGGTTTGAAAGGTCTTGAGCGTGGAGCCAAGGTCTACCCATCCCAAGAAGGTAAGTACTAGGGTTTATAATCTGCAGAACAGGGCTCTAAAAAGTTCTCAGAGTCAACAACCCATCTTTCAGATATTATCGATTTCCCAAATAACTTGGTGGTCAATAATATTCGCAAGAGAGTCTCGTCCGAGTGTAGTATCGTGTATCAACTATTTTTGGAATCGACTCCCTCATAGCCATCGCATTACGCCCTAAGAGGCCAAGTGGGGTTAAAGGTAACTATGGTTCTCAGTCTCACGGGCTCCTAGGTCGAAAATAATATCGTCTTCACGAATAGACTAGTTAAACAATATTAAGTTTAAGAGGGCCTCAACTGAGTGGTGATGTCTCAATTCAACTTCTTCGGGAATCGACTCCCTCAAAGTCTCCTTGAATGTATCACCGTCCTATCATAATTGTACTCAAGTCCGGGCGTAGGACTTATCTCACCACACAAAGTAACAACCCTGCATACAGAAAAACCCAAGCACAACAGATATACAAATATGAAAGCAAGTAAGCAAGTAGATAACAAAAATAAAAATAAGTTATGGGAAACCCTCGATTCCTCCCCAGTGAAGTCGCCATTTCTGTCGCGGTGAGAATTGGATATCAAGCTATTGATTAACTTGAATCGCAAATCATTATTCACCACCGGTCTTTGATTTATCCAAGGGAAGGGAGAAAGACCGAATGTCCCACAGTATGCAATGCAAATGCAAAGTTAGAGAATCTAAGGTTCGGGGGTTGGTTATACCTAGGGAAGGTGTTAGCACCCTAGATATCTATAGTACTCTACAGGAACCTCTTGTTTTACATTACTAATGCGTCATACCTCAAAAAATATGATCTTCGCTATGCGCAAAAATAGAGTTTGCATAATCACTGATGGACTTATGAGAGTCGCCACCGAACTTTATTTATTCTCAAGAAGGGAAAAGGAAAATATCGAGAAAACCCACGGAAAAAAGGATAGGGTATGGTCATCGCAACCATGTTGGGTTCAGAAGTTGGTTATATAAGGAGAAGGTGTTAGCACTCCCTACATCCATCGTACTCGATGGGAACCGTCTAAGTTATTTAGGCGTGAAAGGTGTTTGTTATCCATAAGTTTGCTAAGGAAAAAGTGTATATAACTTGAGGGAAAAGAAAGTTTTTTATTATTGAGTTCGTCTGAGTTTTCAACCCAGTGCCTACGTATCCCAGAGGGAATCAGAACTCCATAGTTCGTGTTGAAAATGTTTTTTGTTTGTTGTGTCTTTTTTATGGACGATGCTATGAAGCATGTCCTTTTTGAAAAGTTTTAAACAGAAAAGCCAAGTGGCAAAAGGTTTGAAATGTGTTAAATATTTTTTAGATTTTTTGAAGAGGGGTTAGAGATAAATTAAAGTATTTTTGTATTTTTTTGAGAAAAGAGATTTTAATCTTAAGGAGGGAAATCTACCCTAGTTCTAAGATCCTAAGGTTAGATTAAGGGAAACTAACCTAATGTTATCATGCAACAAAAGACTCTAATGATTAAGGTCGATGGCGATCATAATGACAGAGTTGCAAAAATGGGGTATGACTTGATATATGGATCAAGAATGCTTGGGTTGATTGATCAATTGGTGTTGACCAATATTTTTGAAAATGGAACTTGGTGTTGACCAAATTCTTTGATTTTTTGAAAGATTGATTTTTTTTTTATTAATTATCTATCTAAAGAAATAAAGGCGGTAAAAACAAATAACAATTACACATGAGGGTGAGGGATACATTTTATCAATGGGAAGTAAGAAAATGACTGAAATACTACACAATCAAGCAAGTAAATGCGAGACCAAAACCTACCAAAATCGAATGACAACTGAATTTAGCTCTGAAGCTAACTTAGAGTGGATTCATGTAGGAATCACTCTATGAGAAGCCGAGCAAACGACTATACGCACCCAAGTGGTTCTCGAAAGTTGAATTAGATTTTAACTCCGAAATCGAAATGCAATAATAAACCAAACAACATTCAAAGACATTATTATTATTATGGTAGTGTCACGAATTTTTACATCAACTCAAATTAATTTTGAAAAATAGAAAGATAAACACAATATGCATATGCTATCCACAAGAAATTAGATCGGATCTAAACATACCAATGTGGGATAAAAAATTAGCACAGATTGAAAAAGACAAATTGCTACCGCGTAAGTGGTCATTGCAAATCGAATAAAATCAACAATATAGAATTAAATTAAATCGCCCAATTGCAAACCAAAACGTGAAATGGTAAGCACACAAAAGCGGAATACTGCTAGGCTAAACCAGCAAACGCATGTACACAATTGAAATACAACGATAAATATAGAACATCGCACATAAACCGATAAAATCCACCACTAGCTTGCTACACTTGACGTGATCATCGCGACGTGGATCAAAATCGTGCGGATCTAAATATAACTAAGAGAAACACAACGAAAAAGAATTTTTAAAACATGATAAAAACCAAACAATGTTGCTAACGCAAAAATGCGATCATCGCAACCGGATCAAACTAACACAAATGTCACGCATCATGCACACCATTATGCAAACAGCATATCGACACGATTCGATCCAAACAATCTAATATATATATATATATATATATATATATATATATATATATTGAAAAAACACGTTATTATATGTTGAAACATGTTACTAACATTTTATTATATTTGAAACAGCATGGTAGCATGGTATTAACATTGAAACAACAAGTGGTCTTGAGAGTGTACTCTTCTCAAAGTCTCAGGTTCGAATCCTACTAGGTGCAATTAACTCTTGTGTGGGCCCCTGCTAGTAGATGGTGGGTATTGGCCTCTCTTAGATTAGTCGGTCGCAAGGCCGGATACCAAGATTTAAAAAAATAAACATTGAAACAACAAGTTACTGACATCATTATATGTCACTATATCATATATATATATATATATATATATATATATATATATATATATATATATATATATATATATATATATATTAACGAACCAGTATGTCTCATGAAACAAAATGCATGGCGGTACTACGTGCGGCGGTGAAGGAAAACATGATATGAAATAATAAAATTATATGAAATAATAAAATTGTTAACCTTTTCTATCCAATCATTTCAAAAGTTCAAGAACGGCAGTTCCTCTATTTTTTTCGGTTTCCTCCTTTCAGTAATGCTGTTATGTGTATATATAAGGATCAAATTAGGGTTAACTTTTAATTTTCAATAATGTCCCTAATATTTATTTTAAAGTTCAAATAATTAATATTAGTTAAATCTAAAATTAAAATAAATATTTAAAATAAAATTAAAATAAAATACTAATTATCCTATTTATTTATTTTAAATATTTAGACAAAAATATAAAAATAAACGGATTCAAAATAAATAAAAGTCGGGTGTCAATATGCTCGGAAAAATAAATCGAGTGCACCAAAATGATCAGCGCGAAATAAACAACTCAGAAAAATACAATATTTGGTCAGACTTTAAAATAATTTTTGATCCATTAAAATGCTCAAACTGATCAAAATGCGATAAAAAATAGTCGAAAAAATAAAATGAGCATGTCAGGTTAAACTACGTGAACCGTAGATTAATATAATTAAGATCTGCAAGCTCGATTTTGAATTTTTGATCCATTGATTTTACGCACCGTTGAAATTTATTTTTAACAGTCTGTCTGTAAATCCGAGAAATTATTCCGATTGATATTTTAAGCAATATGCGAGATGAAATGCATGATATGTTGTACAGATGATGCAAAAATTAAAATAAAGTCAGTTAATTGAAAAATTTAAAATGCCCGGATAAAATTGGGGTATGACAGATGCCCCTATTTAATTAGCTTGAACCAGAAGGTATGAATGGCACCAGTCTTCGTACATTCCTGGTGGAAGATAATTAAATACAGAAAGACCCCAGATTTTGTCCTAAAAGGTGGACATGAAATGCGGAGATGAAATGTAGAAACAGGAAGCATTGGAAATGCAATGAAATAAAGGAAGAACAAGTTTATTGGCAAAACTCTGCATTGGAAAAGCTCATGGGATACTTTTTTAGGGTAACCTTTGCTTGGGGAGCAACAAAAGCAAGAATACCGGGGATCATCATTATCAACTGCATGGTTGAAGAATGAACTGTTGTGGGATAGAAATCATACGAGCAAGTGCGAAATATTAACTCCTTTCAGAGTAATACAACCGACTTTAAAGGAGGACTGGTCGGGATGCTTGCTGATTGATCATGGATCCTGTTATGATATGATGTTCCACTTTGGGTGGAAATGATATGCATTGCATGATGCATGAAGTTACTTATGAGGATGCAAATGTTGGGAATTCTTACACATGTATGAATGCACATGATTTTGTTATGTTGATGATTGTAATGACTATGTTTGATGACTGTCTTGTTTTGGGCAAGAATGCAATGCATGTCATGCATGTGATAATGAAAATGATGGAGTATGCTTGGAATAGGTCTCCCTTTGAGGGTGAGACCATTTTGGATATCACTGGGGATTGGATTTAGAAATTTCCAAATAAAATTGGATTTTAGGTTTTATGAAGGTGCCAACAAGGGTGGACTTTTAGGTAGTTGCCAATAAAAATTGGACTTTTGGGTTATGAAGGTGCCAACAAGGGTGGACTTTTAGGTAGTTGCCAATAAAAATTGGACTTTGGATTATGAAGGTGCCAACAAGGGTGGACTTTTGAGTAGTTGCCAATAAAAATTGGACTTTTATGAAGGTGCAAACAAGAGTGGACTTTTGAGGTAGTTTCCAATATAAATTGGACTTTTGAGAGGTGCCAACAAGGGTGGACTTTTAATTGCCCATACAAATTGGACTTTTGAGTAGTGCCAACAAGGGTAGACTTTTAATTGTCAATAAAAATTGGACTTTGGAGAGGTGCCAACAAGGGTGGACTTTTAATGGCCAATATAAATTGGACTTTTGAGAGGTGCCAACAAGGGTGGACTTTTAAATGTCAGACGGGAAATTCGACTTTGAAATGATTTACCAGATGGGAACTGGACTTTGAAATGATTTTCCAGGCGGGAACTGGACCTTGAAATGATTTTCCAGACGGGAACTGGACCTTGATGATTTGCCAGACGAGAACTGGACCTTAAAAATAGTTTTCCAGGCGAGAACTGGACCTTAAAACAGTTTGCCAGATGGGAACTGGACTTTAAAGTGATTTTTCAAACTATAACTGGACCTTAAAAGATTTACCAGACGAGAATTGGACCTTAAAATAGTTTGCCAGACGAGAACTAGGCCTTAAAGTGATTTTCCAGATGGGAACTGGACCTTTGAATTGCCAAGCTGAGTTGGACTTTGGTGTCAAATCTTGTGTTACAAGGCTTTGATGTCGGATTCATGTTGGTGAGTTAGGCTCGACGAATGGCATGATATGCATGGCTCCATGTATGAGCAGAGCGTCATGATTAATGCATGTGAATGATTTATGCAATGATATGAAAGTTGCCCAAAAATGCCCCAGCAGAGGGTAATGGAAGGAAATGGTTCCTTGTAGCAAGGACTCTTGTTAGAAGGAAACAGATTATTTGGTGGGGCGATATCATGATTCCCCAATACTCATCTTGATTTCAAAGGTTGTCGACAGAGTTTACTTGAATTGCTTGAAAGCATGGAGAGCTCTTTCCTCTCTGTGGCTCATCCTGCCCTAGTCTGGATCTTTGAAGAATTTTTCTTGAACGGAAATCAGAAGCAACTGTACCATGAGATGATCTCGAGATGGCTTGCCTTAGAATTCCAAGTCATGAAAATATTTGTCCTTGAAAGGAAGTTGGAAACAGTTGTACCATGAGATGAACTCAAGATGGTTTGCCCTAGAATTTCAAGCCATGAAATGATTGTTCCTTAAAAGGAAGTTGGAAACAGTTATACCATGAGATGAACTCGAGATGGTTTGCCCCAGAATTCCGAGTCATGGTAGGATTTGTCATTGATTGAATGATTCTTTGAATGATTGGATTCGAAGTACGCTTGAGGTGGCTTTCCCGAGAATGAGTGTTGAAGCAACTTAACTTATGCTGACTGAGTATTGGAGGGATCCATCCTTGATCAAAAGGAACCTCTAGATGCCTGCCCCCTGACTAGTAGATTCTTGAGATGATGTTCTTCTGATCAACTTGATTCTTGAATGATTTGTCCCATAATCAACTGATGCTTGGGGACTTGCTCTGGATTGACTGATTCCATAATCATTGGATTTCAATGCCTCTTATCCATGAGGTGATCTTGAATCTGATCGAGTTTGACAAATGATCAAGTCCTCTTCGATTGTTACTTTGTTGGAATTTCCTTAATGTTAAGTGTTGACTTGCAATTAAAACTGTTTATTCACAAATGGTAATTTTAATGCGATGTTCACACAAGTTTTGAAAAAATCAATCATTGGGATGTTGTGATAGTGTGTGAGGAATTGACCATTAGTCCAAACGCAGTACTGATTTAGCTAGTGTATGAAAGATATAGCAAGAAGAAAATTAGCAAATCTCTAGGAGTCAATTAATGCAACCTTGCTGTAGTATGCTTTCAGAATAAACCCTGCCTCAATTAGGCCTTTTAAGGGTTGTAACGTGGCCTGGTTCATGGTTATAGAAACAACGGATATAAGGCTCAAAATTTATTTTGTACCCACCCTTTCTTCGTGATGTTCTCCAGACCTACGTTTAGTTAATTCAATGCACATTCACCTTTTAAGAGAGCTTGACGGTGTGAAAGTGAAGATGAGGATCCACTTAAAATGGTCGTCACTTTATTTTCTTTGTCAGTGACCCTTTTGATTTTTGACATAGTGGTCACTGAATCTTGTTTTGTGTTTTCGAGGATTTGAGGATCTCTTTTGATTTTGATTTTTTTTTAATCCCTAGCTTTTGCATGGACTGATTTTGTTTTTTCAGTCCATCGGGATTGCCTTGACTTTTGCCTAAGTCGCCTCTTTGGGTGTTGGACTTAGCGGGCTTCTTTTCTTTTTTATTTTTTTCTTTTTTGGAAAGGTTTGTGACTGCCAAGTCATTGGTTATTTGAAGAACAACAATCATGGCTTTTGAATTTTGCATGGTTCTTTCGACACTTCAAGATATGTGCAAAGAATGTCATATAGTTGATCCACAGACGGGATATTTCATCTTGTAATCAAATGTGTAGTCAGATTAACTGAACACTACCCATGCCCCAGGTTAAGTGTATGGGTTTAGATATCTGAAGGAAACTCCTACTTCTTGGCTCGAAGTGGTTAACTAAGGACTAACTCCTTATTTCTCCAGTGTTTGGGGATTTGAAACAATACCTATACATCATCAGCAAGGTTTTATTCGAAAGCATACCAGCAGCAATTATGGGTATTTCGCTTTCATCATCCTCCCTCCAATCTTTGCTAAAACAAATGATTTGATAAAGAAAGTGGACGAGAGGTATATGAATGTTTTTTTTTTGTATTTTTTTTATTATTATTTTTATATAAGCGAAGAAAAATGAGCGAATGCGACATGATTAATTCAAAAAATGCATGATCACTTCATTAATATTACCATCCAGAATGACAATGTTTAAAAAAAAGTAGCATTTAACAAGAAAAAAAACTACAAATACAAATGATAAAAGTGATCCAATGATTGCCAGTTCCAAGGAGAATGTCTTCATGTCAGAACCATCGGCTGTAGGGTACTTGATTCACTGCTTGACTGACCTCTTTGGAACCCAAAGGATGATGTCTTCATCTTCCTCAATGTCAATGGAATAACCTCCAAATTTTTCTTTTTGGGCCTCCTCAAGAGATACACTCTTCTTGGACGTGTCACCCAGCACTTCTTTGTCTACACTCACGTGGGTAGTGACCTCCCCTACTATTGCTTCAGCGTTATCACCAAGACATACACCCATTTCATCTTCCCTAGGCTTGACCTTCCCTTTGTGATACATGACCCTAAAAGGTCATTCACTTTCCTTTTTTCCAAGTCTTTGGTTTAAACCATCTATGCTTAGGTCTTCTTTCTTGATCAACTTCTGCAGTTTGCTTTGAAAGCTCTCACATTCATTAACAGCATGCCCCATAGTTCTAGTGTGGTACCCACACTCAACATCTAGGTTAATTTCTTTAAAGACTAGGCGCTTGTTGTTAATTAGCTCTTGAACTTTATTCTTGAATGACCAACAGTCTTCAATAAAGTGCCATGTCGCCCCTTTATGATATTCACACTGCGCATTAGGATCATATCTAGGTGGAAAAGGGGTACGAGCTGGCCCGAGGGATATGGGTACCACCAATGAACTTTGAATCACGTATGATAGCAGTTGTCTATATGGTATAGGAATAGGGTCGAGAATAGGGTATGACTTAGACTGCTTACGGCTTCCCCGATTTAGATTCACGTGCCCTTGGGATATAATGGGTGATGAGCACTGATTATGAGGCTTTGGAAAGATTGGTTGGGGACAAAACCCAGAAGGAACAACACACAGCGAGTTACTAATGCAGGCTGTGGAGCGGAAGGAACTACAGGAGTGACATTCCTAGTTGTGGCGCCTTCTCGAAGCTTTTCCTTTCTTCCCCCATAGTTGTTATAGCTTCTGGCATCTGCTTCATCTTGCCTTTCATGCTGTTCACATCTTTTCTCAGCTCAACTTAATTCTGCTTTAAGCGTTCCATGGTCCTCCAAGAGCTACCTCAAGTCCAATACGTGTGTCGGGAAATCAGCTGACAGATATGAATAGAGGATGGAATGAGTTTCAGGTTGGAAGAATTATATGCAATGCAAATGAGATGCAAATGGAATGATATGCAGATGAATGCAATGTATATGCGGATGAATGCAATGTATATTTTAGGTTATTTCCAGATACAAGATCTCATAAATCTAAGGTACGAATGGAGGATAAAGGGTGATTGCTCGAACACAGGGTTCTCTCTATGTAGGATCTAAAGTTTAAAGGAATCCCAAAGTCACAGATCCATACGACTGTTCATCACACACGCCAAGAACACGATAATTGATGACTTCATCATATGAATATCTTTCGGGTGACGTCTTCATATCAAACTACACGAGGAGAATTCCTCGGTGCCCCATACTACGTGACCATCGACATCGGGTTCTAAACAAGGGTCTTAGAGTCATAGACTTCCTTGACTGTTCGTCGCGTATGTCAATGATTGCCAGGCAAACGACTCCATCAAGAAAGTCTATTGTGAGTGAGATCTTCGTATCGAACTACACGAGGAGGACTCCTCGGTGCCCCATACTGCGTGACCATCAATCCTAGTTTTGGCCAAATGGTTCAAGGTTCTAAAAGGTCCTTAGAGCCATGGATCCCAATGAAAACATTGGTCGTCCATGCCAAGAACTTGACGGTCGTCAACATCCTCAATAGAATCTACTCTAAGCGAGGTTCTCGTATCAAACTACGCGAGGAGGACTCCTCGGTGCCCCATACTACTCAACCTCTCCTATGTTATGTTTTTACACTCTAGGCTCGGGTAGAAAGCCTTTCCCACAAAGTTTGCAATCAAAGTTTCCATCCATAGCCACAGAACCACAAATATATACATAATATGTAAAACAGTAAAGAAATTAAGCAAGCAGATAAGATAAACAAACACTCAAACATGCAAAGAAAACCTAGACTAGGCTTGCCTTGCTTTAGGGGTGTACCAAAGATTCTGGGTTCGATCCCCAGCAGAGTCGCCATCTGTCGTACCTCAAAAAATATGATCTTTGCGATGCGCAAAACTAGGGTTTGCATAATCACGGATGAACTTATGAAAGTCGCCACCGAGAATATCGAGAAAACCCACAGGGAAAAGGATAGGGTATGGTCATCACAACCATGTTGGGTTCGGAAGTCAGTTATGTAAGGAGAAGGTGTTAGCACTCCCTACATCCATCGTTCTCGATGGGAATCGTCTAAGTTATTTAGGCGTGAAAGGTGTTTGTTATCCATAAGCTTGCTAAGGGAAAGGTGATTATAACTTGAGGGAAAAGAAAAAATTTTTATTATTGAGTTCGTCTGAGTTTTCGACCCAGTGCCTACGTATCCCAGAGGGAATCAGAACTCCGTAGTTCGTGTTGAAAATGTTTTTTGTTTGTTGTATCTTTTTTATGGACGATGCTATGAAGCATGTCCTTTTTGAAAAGTATTAAACAGAAAAGCCAAGTGGCAAAAGGTTTGAAATGTGTTAAATATTTTTTAGATTTTTTGAAGAGGGGTTAGAGATAAATTAAAGTATTTTTGTATTTTTTTGAGAAAAGAGATTTTAATCTTAAGGAGGGAAATTTGCCCTAGTTCTAAGATCCTAAGGTTAGATTAAGGGAAACTAACCTAATGTTATCATGCAACAAAAGACTCTAATGATTAAGCTCAATGGCGATCGTAATGACCGACTTGCAAAAATGGGGTATGACTTGATATATGGATCAAGAATGCTTGAGTTGATTGATCAATTGGTGTTGATCAATATTTTTGAAAATTGAACTTGGTGTTGACCAAATTCTTTGATTTTTTGAAAGATTGATTTTTTTTATTAATTATCTATCTAAAGAAATAAAGGCGGTAAAAACAAATAACAATTACACATGAGGGTGAGGGATACATTTTATCAATGGAAAGTAAGAAAATGACTGAAATACTACACAATCAAACAAGTAAATGCGGGACCGAAACCAACCAAAATCGAATGGCAACTGAATTTAGCTCTGAAGCTAACTTAGAGTGGCTTCATGTAGGAATCATTCTATGAGAAACCGGGCAAATGAATATATGCACTCAAGCGGTTCTCGAAAGTTAAATTAGATTTTAACTCTGAAATCGAAATGCAATAATAAACCAAACAACACTCAAAGACATTATTATTATTATGGTAGTGTCACGAATTTTTACATCAACTCAAATTAATTTTGAAAAATCATGCTATCCATAAGAAATTAGATCGGATCTAAACATACCAATGTGGGATAAAAAATTAGCACAAATTAAAAAAGACAAATTGCTACCGCGTAAGTGGTCATTGCAAATCGAATAAAATCAACAATATAGAATTAAATTAAATCGCCCAATTGCAAACCAAAACGTGAATTGGTAAGCACACAAAAGAGGAATACTGCTAGGCTAAACCAGCAGACGCATGTACAAAATTGAAATACAACGATAAATATAGAACATCACACATAAACTGATAAAATCCACCACTAGCTTGCTACACTTGACGTGATCATCGCGACGTGGATCGAAATCGTGCGGATCTAAATATAACTAAGAGAAACACAACGAAAAAGAATTTTTAAAACATGATAAAAACTCAACAATGTTACTAACGCAAAAATGCGATCATCGCAACCGGATCAAATTAACACAAATGTCACGAATCATGCACGCCATTATACAAACAGCGTATCGACACGATTCGATCCAAAGAATCTAATATATATATATATATATATATATATATATATATATATGTTAACGAACCAGTATGTCTCATGAAACAAAATGCATGGCGCTATTGCGTGCGGCGGTGAAGGAAAACATGATATGAAATAATAAAATTATATGAAATAATAAAATTATATGAAATAATAAAATTGTTAACCTTTTCTATCCGATGATTTCAAAAGTTCAAGAACGGCTGTTCCTCCATTTTTTTCGGTTCCCTTCTTTCAGCAATGCTGTTATTTGTATATATACGGATCAAATTAGGGTTAATTTTAATTTTCAATAATGTTCCTAATATTCATTTTAAAGTTTAAATAATTAATATTAATTAAATATAAAATTAAAATAAATATTTAAAATAAAATTAAAATAAAATACTAATTATCCTATTTATTTATTATAAATGTTTAGACAAAAATATAAAAATAAACGGATTCAAAATAAATAAAAGTCGGGTGTCAATATGCTCGAAAAAATAAATCGAGTGCACCAAAATGATCAGTGCGAAATACACAACTCAGAAAAATACAATGTTTGGTCAGATTTTAAAATAATTTTTGACCCATTAAAATGCTCAAACTGATCAAAATGCGATAAAAAATAGTCAAAAAATTAAAATGAGCATGTCAGGTTAAACTACGTGAACCGTAGATTAATATAATTAAGATCTGCAAGCTCGATTTTGAATTTTTTCGTCCATTGATTTTATGCACCGTTGAAATTCATTTTGAACAGTCTGTCTATAAATCTGAGAAATTATTTCGATTGATATTTTAAGCAATATGCGAGATGAAATGCATGATATGTTGTACAGATGATGCAAAAATTAAAATAAAGTCAGTTAATTAAAAATTTTAAAATGTTCGGACAAAATTGGGGTATGACAAATGTTATCTACTAATCGTTATCTGTTTCTAAGGGTAAAGGGAAAGGGAAAACCTAAGGTGTTATTCCTAAGTGTGCTCGACAAGATATCGCATCTTGTGCCTACATATCCTGTCGGGAGTGGAATCAGAGCACTTGTAGTCCCTCTCTGAGGGATACTAAGTTTGTTTGAAAATGGTTTAGGAGAAAAGATGAGTCATCATCTTAAGAACCACCACAGTTTTTAAGGAGAATGTACCTTTGCTTCATCTTAGGAGAAGGGCTCTAACTCAGATATAAAATCGATGAGTATGCCTCATACCTCTCCTAAGTGGAAAAGGAATACACATCTTATTTGTATTGTGGGGTATGAGATTGTGTATCTTTTCTTTGAGATGATTCACATCTAATTCTCTTGTAGGGAGAATCAGGTGATCTAAGGTTATCGATTGTAAAAATCAAGATTACGGGGGACTAACTTAGGAAAATCTATCCTAAAGTTGTCTAAGAAATTAATTCTTAAGGGATACCTATAACCATTAAGGGGAGGATGAAATGCAGATGAAATGCACCATGTACGACAAATGATTATCATACATGGGATTTTCCCTTGGATATGTGCAAGCAAACATATTATTAGAGTATAAATAAAATATTAAACATAAAGTCATGATAAAACATGCAATATAATGTTCAACCAAATCATCACATCATGAATACACATCATGTCAATAACATATAAAAATGAGAATGCACAAGCATATAAAGGAGTGGAACCAACCTAATATAAGACTAAGGCTCTTGAGGAACTAAAGGCGACTATCAATCCTAAATCGATACAATCGTCTAACTAAAATAATATACTTACTAACAAGATTTGAAAGAAGAAAAGGATAATTATATAATTAAATTTTAAAATATGAAGTTCAACTTTAAATTTGTTTAGCACTTAATAAAAATTAAGAATCAATTTTAAATTTTAGTTGTAAAATAATTTGAATGGGCTAAAAAACTTAAAAGTATTTTTTTTTAATTACCTAAAAGATTTTATTTTTTACAAAAAAACAAGTTCTATTTTTAATTATTAAAAGAGAAAGGTCAATATTTAATATTATTTAAAATAGAATTTATTTAATTAAAAGGTTTTATTATAAAAAAAAGTTTGTTATTTAAAAGTTTTATTAATTAAAAAGATTTTAGTTATTTTTTCATTAAATTTATCAAAAGATCTTATTTCTATTAAAGAAAAATATTTTATTCTTATTTATTTTAAAGGAAGAGGTCACATTATTATCATTTGAAAAAAAGAAGTTATATTTATGAAAAAAAAGGTATTATTTTATTATCTAAAAAAAACTTACTCATTTAACGGTGTGTACAAGCCATTTTTTACGACCTTATTGAGAAAACAATGGAAGTGTTCATGGATGACTTCTCCGTGTTCAGAGCTTCCTTTGATCTATGTTTGATAAATTTGGAAACCGTTCTCTAAAGGTGTGTGGAAACAAACTTGATGCTAAATTGGGAGAAATGCAACTTCATGGTAACAGAGGGAATTGTGCTCGGCCATAAAGTCTCCTCTAAAGGACTTGAAATTGATCAAGCAAAAATTGAAGTGATCGAGAAGTTGCCACCACCAACAAATGTTAAAGGAATCCGGAGTTTTCTAGGCCATGCGGGATTTTACAGACGATTCATCAAAGACTTCTCCAAAGTTGCAAAACCTTTGAGTAATTTGCTCAACAAAGATAAGTCTTTCCTCTTTAATGATGAATGTTTAAATGCTTTTCAAATTTTGAAAGAAAAATTAATCACCGCACCCATAATCATTGCTCCTAATTGGACTCTTAATTTTGAATTAATGTGTGATGCAAGCGATTATGCGGTTGGTGCGGTGCTTGGCCAAATGAAGACCAAAATTTTTCATGCCATACATTATGTAACGCCCCGATTTGTTTAACTCTATTTATTTATTTCATTTATTTGAATTTTGTGAAATGTGTGAATTTATGGTATTATACCTGCTAATTGGTTAATTTCCCAGATAGATAAAATATTTGTATTAAATTATTATTTCTTTTCAACTTTTATTTCCGAAATATATTTCATCGGTATGCTTATGTGTTATCGCATTTTGAGAGTGTTTGGGAGATATTTGAGCGTAAGGGCAAAATGGTCATTTTGGGTAGTTAGATATTTTGTTATAAATAGAAATAGAGAGAGAGAAATAGAAAAAAAAGAAAAAGAAGGGAAAGAAAAGAAAAAGAAGAGAAAAGAGAGGAAAGAAAGGGAGAAGAAGAAAAGAGGGGAAAATCGAAGATTCTCCGTTTCACTCGCGATTAATCGGGTAAGGGTGAAAAGTTTCAATTATATCACGCTTGTATATGTATATGTATGTTTTGTTTGAATGTTTGGGGTGAAAAATATATGTTTTCTATTTGGGTTAATTTGTGAGTAATTCGTAGAAATCGATGTTTTCACCGATGAAATTCGATATAAACCGCGTAGAATACTCGTTGATTATGTCCGAACATGTTTTGGTTGTTCTGGTATGAATTAGAAGGGATTGGGTGGTAAAAATGATGTATTTTGGTCCCATATGACCTATATTGACGCTGCTGCGAATTCTGGGTTTTGCGGGTTCGCTAGAGCGAAGGAACGGGCGAATGTTCGCTAGATGGTTCGCCTAGCGAACTTTATGACTGTTTTCCACTGCCTTGGTTCGCTAGGGTTTGCCTGGCGAATACTGGAGCCAACGTGATATTTTCCAATTTTGTTTTCGTCGTAATTTTCAAACCGTAAGTCCGTTTTGGTCGCCGTTCGAAGCGTTGGAAAGCTAATGAAAAGATATTTCTATTAAAAATGGTTTGGAGGGCAGTAGATGAATTATTTAGGTCGTGGTTTTGGAAAAGTGTTAGGTTGTTGGGTTTTTATCGCGTATAATGTGTGCGATTGATGTGTTAGCATGATATATGCTTGTGACATGTAACGTGTAGCTTGTAGACCGTTATATGATGTGAATATACATGATGAAATGTTGTGACGATGGGTTGTGGCCCTATGGCAAATATGTGCATTGTTTTGGATTAGACTCCGATGCGTAATTAATGATGTTGTTGTGTAGTAAAATACATTGTTTGATTGAATATCAATGTATGTTGTTATGATGTGTTGTGGGTAGCCTTTGTGGTGTGAATCCCTTGTGGAAGTAATTGTGGTTGTATGATTGTTGTGGTTTGTGATGATATGCATTGTTTATGTGAAATTCAATGTGTGTTATTTGGTGGCCTTTATGGTTTGAAATGCATTGTTTGAATTGGTTTGCAATGCATGAGTGTGATGATGTTGATTAATTCATATGGTTGAATTGTGATTGTATGAGATGAATGCATGAATATATTGTGAATATGTGTGCATTTCAAGAATGTCTTGAGTCATTTTGTATGTGAAGCATAATGATGTACATTCTTGTGTTGTGTGATTCTAATGAGAATCCGTTGTAACGTCGTGTGCCTATGTGAGGTGTGAGCGATGATTACAAACGATTGTGTGCCTAGGTGAGGTGTGAGCAATCGGATTGTGTGCCCGATATGTGGTATGTGATGAAATGCATTGTTTGAATTGTTTTCAATGCATGAATAATGATGATGAGATAATTCATATTGTTAAATTGTGGTGATGCATTTGATTGTCATGATTTCTTGTGTGCCAAGCATCATGATATGCATCTTGTGCGATCGTGTGCCCGTGTGGGGTGTGAGCGATCCAGAAACGTCGTGTGCCCGTGAGGGGTGTGAGCGATGGTTGGTTCCAGAGGGAATCCGCTATAACGTCGTGTGCCCATGTGGGGTGTGAACGATGATTATAGACGATCGTGTGCCCATGTGGGGTGTGAGCGATCGGGTCGTGTGCCCGTGTGGGGTGTGAGCGATCCATAAACGTCGTGTGCCCGTGTGGGGTGTGAACGACGGGGAACATCGTATGCCCGACGGGGAGTTACATTGTTAACGAGCGATGGTTCCAATAAGTTCCTGAGTGAACTTGAGATGATTGAGTCAGTACCGCATTGCATATGCATAGAGTCGTGAGTCGGTCTCTATGATTTGCATTTGTCATCTTTATAATGGTGCATTGATGAATAAACATGAACATGTATGTTTATGTAGAATGATAAGAATTGTGAAAGTGTGCATGATGAATATGCTTGGCTTTATATATATATATATATATATATATATATATATATATATATATATATATATATATATATATACATTGTGGTGTATATGAGTGAGTTGTGATGAATTATGGTGAGAATTGTGAATGGATGCGTTATGTGTGGAAAATCATGATTTGATTCATCATGTGTGATATTTTTTGTATTAGCGGCATGCTATATGTGTTAGTATGTGATGGTATGGGTGAGATGATTTTATGCATGTGTTTGAATGTGTGTGGGCATATTATTATGCAATCTTGATTTTAGTTGTTATTTCTCACCCTTCTGCTGTTTTATAATGCTCTATGAGGCATTGCAGATTAGAGTTGCTGGAGGTCTTTTGTGGAGACTAGCCCTCCGTTCTGTTGTCAGTCTTGGTGTCTGCTCTGATACGTAGCACGGGAGTCGGGGAAACGATTATGTTATTTATGTATATGATTGTTGAATATATTTGGTATTACCTTTATATGGAAAAGTTTCCTATTTGAGGGTAATCTATTTTATGCTATGTATCAAATGTATGAGCAGGGATGATGTTTTGTTTATTTAAATGTGACTTCCTTGTTTCTGTCGGAAAAATAAATTTTTAGTTACTCTGATTTTATTTATGTATTATTTATTCGCGATGGGAATTGGGGTGTTACATTAGTGGTATCAGAGCAGGTCGGTCCGTCCGGCCAAGTTGTTGAGTCAGTTGGTGTGACAGTTGAATACTGTCATTTTTGTTTGTCCCTTAGTACGTGATATGTGTGGGAAACACTGTCAGTGCTTCCTGTTTTTCTAATCCGATGTCTGCAGGAGTTAGAATGAGATAAGTGGGGGAGAAGCTGTAACTTCTCCAAGTTGTTTCGGTTGTGGAGCGTTGGCTCAGTGTGCCGTTGGTTGCAAGAGTGTAAGTGTTGTTTGGACAGTGTTGTTCCTGATTCCGGAGGGAATGCGGAGGTAAGGTTTATGTCAACTAAGGATTTGTGCCTTAGGTAACTTTGTGTATGGGATGCAAGAACGGCTATTATAGTTTGGTAAAGACGGTTTATGCCCCATCATGATTGTCGGCTGTCTATTGACAAATTGAGGAACTGATCACCCTTAATCTCTTGTTGATAGTATATGGGAATTATGTTGGATGGAATAGACGAGTCCTTCCAGCTTGGATAGTGTGTGCCATGAATTGTGTGGAATTGAGAAAATGATTACGGATTGCTTCGGTGAGTTGATGAAGACTCTTATACTGGAGGATGAGACGGATTAGAGGTTTTTGGTATGTTGGTCAAGTTGGGAAGTCATTGGGAGAGAACGATTGGGTATTGTAAAAGGTTGTTCTCAGAGAGTAGAGTGTGAACTCAAATTGGACGAAGGTAAGGATTTGAGGTTTGGATCTGCTAAGTAAGTAAAAGAACTTTTAGGATGTGAAACTAAGATGTTGTTATGTTTGTGACGATAGTTTTCTAGAAATTGGCAGAAAGGACACAGTGAGGAGCTACCGGTTGTGTGTGATTTTCAGATGTATTCCCAGATGGAATATTGGATATTAGTATTAGAAGTACCCGGACTGATAGAGCAGTTGAAAGATTTACTAGAAAGGAGGGTTGTGAGGTCAAGTGTGTCATCTTGGAGAGCTCCAGTATGGTTAGTAACAAAAAGGAGGGATGATTGAATGGAATAGCAAGCAATATGATGGTATTAGTATTAGGGCTATGGAAAGTGAAACTTAGAGTTCTTGAGAGGTTTGGAGTCTTTGGATTTTAGAGCATTAATGGAAATTTTGAGAAAACCTTAAGTGTGGATGCACTATTTGAGAGTTCTTTTGGGATGGTTGTTGCTATACGTGGGGATTTATGGAATTTGGACTGTTAATAGAAGAAATTGTGTATGGATTACTAACAGTTGATTAAGGTAACTATTGAGAATAAGTGTCCACTTTCATGAACAGATGACTGGAATGGTTGGGTTGAGTTTGAGTGAGATTGCAATTGTTTGGAATGTTTGATAAGAGTGGTGAATGGTGTGAGTTGAGGCTTTGATCGATTTAATGTGACTGGTTATGTTTGTTATCGTCGGGATAGGCTGTTATTTACTCGGTTAAGCTTGTGTGTGAGTAGCCAGTTACCCAGTGCAAGGTTTTGCAAAAGCTTTGAAGATTTATATCTTTTGGAGTTTGGTTGGACATTACAACGTGCAGTGATGTTGTTTGGTGTTAGTAATGCGTCGGTAATGTTTGTGGAGTAGAGGAATCGTATCTCCCATATTTATTTGGATAAGTTCGTAATGGCTTTGATTGAGGATATTGGGATGCGTCTTTGATGAGTTTAGTCAGTGTGTTAATGCAAGAGGGTAAAGTCGTGGCTTATGCTTTACGACAATTGAGGATTCATAAAAGGACCGATACTATTCAGGATTTGGAATTGGGCGCGATTGTATTGTGTTGGAGAACCTGGAGGTATTATTTTAAGGGTTTTAGGTTCAAGGTGTATGGATGGAGAAAGTGATGGTTTTGGATGTGTAACAGCGCTGCTGGAATCCTGAGTTTTCCATGGTTCGCCTAGCGAACCCGGCAGTGAAGGTCAGCGAATGTTCGCCAACGACATTCGCCTAGCGAAGGTGGTAGCGAATACTCGCTAGGAGGTTCGCCTAGCGAACATGACAGTTTGTGCAGTTTTGTTTCCTTCATAACTTTTGATTTGTAACTCGGAGTAAGGCACGGTCGGATGGTTGGAATTCCTAATTAGTTATGACCTTGGCTCGAACTATCTTATTGGTAAAGTGAATGTTGTTCCTGAAGATTTAAGTCGTTAGCCTTGTATATGGTTGTTTTGATGGTCAGAGAATTAAAATTATTTGAGCAGTTCAGAGACTTGTGTCTGGTGTGTGAGATAACACAGTAGAGTGTGAAGTTGGAAATATTTAAAAGTGAACAGTGATTTTTGGTGACTATGAGAAAGAGTTAGACTTTGGACGTGAAATTGGTAGTTTTGATGGTTACGAGTAATCAGAGTGTGCAACGGAAGCGTGAGGTTACATGATTCGTATATGCGTGTGGGACTAGTAAGAGTTCATAGGGTGAACATTGGAAACATGTAGGAATGAGTAGGCCATTGGACGTTCCAGAATGGAAGTGTTAGGTGAAAGGTTTAAATGTTATCCATGGGCTACTATGTAGATGGATGTTTGGTTGCATGTTCGATTGGTGAATCGTAGCATTGTTGTTGGTGTTCTGGTTTTGTTGATGTTGTTGAGACCTTGTGGTGTCGTGGAACTTTATGTTCTTGTTTGTGTTGTTGCCTCGTTTCCATGGTGATGGTTCGAGTGAGTGTGGCTAATTCCTGTGTGGGGAATTAGGGGAGTGTTACCTAGGGTAGGGTAACGATCTTGTTGTGTTTTGGTTCTAGAGTGAACCTGTGTGTTGGTATCTTGGCTTTTCTTTGAGTCGTGAGTTTGTCGTCAAGTGCATTGTATGGGCTTTGCATCTTGTCGTTGTAGTTGTCGTCGTTGTCGGGTCGTTGTTGAGGTTGCTGTTAGCAAGGTGGTTTGCCAATTTGTGTTATTCGTGGTGTGCTTTTGTTGGTATGTTAGTTTGTTAGTCGGATGCGAGAGTCGTGTCCGGAGTTGTTCGTCTCAGTATATTTTCCAGGACGAAAATGTCTAAGTGGGGGAGAATTGTAACGCCCCGATTTATTTAACTCTATTTATTTATTTCATTTATTTGAATTTTGTGAAATGTGTGAATTTATGGTATTATACCTGCTAATTGGTTAATTTCCCAGATAGATAAAATATTTGTATTAAATTATTATTTCTTTTCAACTTTTATTTCCGAAATATATTTCATCGGTATGCTTATGTGTTATCGCATTTTGAGAGCGTTTGGGAGATATTTGAGCGTAAGGGCAAAATGGTCATTTTGGGTAGTTAGATATTTTGTTATAAATAGAAATAGAGAGAGAGAAATAGAAAAAAAAAGAAAAAGAAGGGAAAGAAAAGAAAAAGAAGAGAAAAGAGAGGAAAGAAAGGGAGAAGAAGAAAAGAGGGGAAAATCGAAGATTCTCCATTTCACTCGCGATTAATCGGGTAAGGGTGAGAAGTTTCAATTATATCACGCTTGTATATGTATATGTATGTTTTGTTTGAATGTTTGGGGTGAAAAATATATGTTTTCTATTTGGGTTAATTTGTGAGTAATTCGTAGAAATCGATGTTTTCACAGATGAAATTCGATATAAACCGCGTAGAATACTCGTTGATTATGTCCGAACATGTTTTGGTTATTCTGGTATGAATTAGAAGGGATTGGGTGGTAAAAATGATGTATTTTGGTCCCATATGACCTATATTGACGCTGCTGCGAATTCTGGGTTTCGCGGGTTAGCCTAGCGAACCCCAGCGAAGGAACGGGTGAATGTTCGCTAGATGGTTCGCCTAGCGAACTTTATGACTGTTTTCCACTGCCTTGGTTCGATAGGGTTCGCCTGGCGAATACTGGAGCGAACGTGATATTTTCCAATTTTGTTTTCGTCGTAATTTTCAAACCGTAAGTCCATTTTGGTCGCTATTCGAAGCGTTGGAAAGCTAATGAAAAGCTCTTTCTATTAAAAATGGTTTGGAGGGCAGTAGATGAATTATTTAGGTCGTGGTTTTGGAAAAGTGTTGGGTTGTCGGGTTTTTATCGCGTATAATGTGTGCGATTGATGTGTTAGCATGATATATGCTTGTGACATGTAACGTGTAGCTTGTAGACCGTTATATGATGTGAATATACATGATGAAATGTTGTGACGATGGGTTGTGGCCCTATGGCAAATATGTGCATTGTTTTGGATTAGACTCTGATGCGTAATTAATGATGTTGTTGTGTAGTAAAATACATTGCTTGATTGAATATCAATGTATGTTGTTATGATGTGTTGTGGGTAGCCTTTGTGGTGTGAATCCCTTGTGGAAGTAATTGTGGTTGTATGATTGTTGTGGTTTGTGATGATATGCATTGTTTATGTGAAATTCAATGTGTGTTATTTGGTGGCCTTTATGGTTTGAAATGCATTGTTTGAATTGGTTTGCAATGCATGAGTGTGATGATGTTGATTAATTCATATGGTTGAATTGTGATTGTATGAGATGAATGCATGAATATATTGTGAATATGTGTGCATTTCAAGAATGTCTTGAGTCATTTTGTATGTGAAGCATAATGATGTACATTCTTGTGTTGTGTGATTCTAATGAGAATCCGTTGTAACGTCGTGTGCCTATGTGAGGTGTGAGCGATGATTACAAACGATTGTGTGCCTAGGTGAGGTGTGAGCAATCGGATTGTGTGCCCGGTATGTGGTATGTGATGAAATGCATTGTTTAAATTGTTTTCAATGCATGAATAATGATGATGAGATAATTCATATTGTTGAATTGTGGTGATGCATTTGATTGTCATGATTTCTTGTGTGCCAAGCATCATGATATGCATCTTGTGCGATCGTGTGCCCGTGTGGGGTGTGAGCGATCCAGAAACGTCGTGTGCCCGTGAGGGGTGTGAGCGACGGTTGGTTCCAGAGGGAATCCGCTATAACGTCGTGTGCCCATGTGGGGTGTGAGCGATGATTATAGACGATCGTGTGCCCATGTGGGGTGTGAGCGATCGGGTCGTGTGCCCGTGTGGGGTGTGAGCGATCCATAAATGTCGTGTGCCCATGTGGGGTGTGAACGACGGGGAACATCGTATGCCTGAAGGGGAGTTACATTGGTAACGAGCGATGGTTCCAATAAGTTCCTGAGTGAACTTGAGATGATTGAGTCGGTACCGCATTGCATATGCATAGAGTCGTGAGTCGGTCTCTATGATTTGCATTTGTCATCTTTATAATGGTGCATTGATGAATAAACATGAACATGTATGTTTATGTAGAATGATAAGAATTGTGAAAGTGTGCATGATGAATATGCTTGGCTTTATATATATATATATATATATATATATATATATATATATATATATATATATATATATATATATACATTGTGGTGTATATGAGTGAGTTGTGATGAATTGTGGTGAGAATTGTGAATGGATGCGTTATGTGTGGAAAATCATGATTTGATTCATCATGTGTGATATTTTTTGTATTAGCGGCATGCTATATGTGTTAGTATGTGATGGTATGGGTGAGATGATTTTATGCATGTGTTTGAATGTGTGTGGGCATATTATTATGCAATCTTGATTTTAGTTGTTATTTCTCACCCTTCTGCTGTTTTATAATGCTCTATGAGGCATTGCAGATTAGAGTTGCTGGAGGTCTTTGGTGGAGACTAGCCCTCCGTTCTGTTGTCGGTCTTGGTGTCTGCTCTGATACGTAGCACGGGAGTCGGGGAAACGATTATGTTATTTATGTATATGATTGTTGAATATATTTGGTATTACCTTTATATGGAAAAGTTTCCCATTTGAGGGTAATCTATTTTATGCTATGTATCAAATGTATGAGCAGGGATGATGTTTTGTTTATTTAAATGTGACTTCCTTATTTCTGTCGGAAAAATAAATTTTTAGTTACTCTGATTTTATTTATGTATTATTTATTCACGATGGGAATTGGGGTGTTACACATTACGCGAGTAAAGTTTTAAATAAGGAACAAGTGAATTATGCAACCACAGAAAAAGAATTACTCGCAATAGTGTATGCTCTTGAGAAATTTCGGTCTTATCTTATAGGTTAAAAAGTTGTAGTCTACACTGACCACTCGGCCATTAAGTATCTTCTTACCAATCCGGATTCAAAACAAAGGCTAATCCGGTGGATCGTTTTGTTACACGAATTTGATTTGGAAATTCGTGACAAGAAGGGGTCTGAAAACTTGGTAGTGGATCATTTATCCCGTTTGGTTAATGTAGAAGTAACACACCGAGAAAGTGAGGTCCGAGAAGAGTTTCTGGATGAAAAACTGTTTAGGGTAGAAGTTAGACCTTGGTTTGAAGATTTTGCTAACCACAAAGCAACCGGATTTATACCGGAAGATCTAACTTGGAACTAAAGAAGGAAATTATTATCGTATGCCAATTTTTACGTTTGGGATGAACCATATCTTTTTAAGTTAGGTGTTGATAATTTGTTGAGAAGGTGTGCCACTAAAGACGAAGCTAAAAGTATCCTTTGGCATTGTAACAATTTGCCATATGGAAGGAATTACAATATGTCGCGGTGAGAATTGGATACCAAGCTATTGATTAACTTGAATCGCAAATCATTGTTCACCACCGGTCTTTGATTTATCCAAAGGAAGGGAGAAAAATCGAATATCCCACAGTATGCAATGCAAATGCAAAGTTAGAGAATCTAAGGTTCGGGGGCTGGTTATACCTAGGGAAGGTGTTAGCATCCTAGATATCTGTAGTACTCTACAGGAACCTCTTGTTTTACGTTACTTATATTATCTACTAATCGTTATCTGTTTCTAAGGGTAAAGGGAAAGAGAAAACCTAAGGTGTTATTCCTAAGTGTTCTCGACAAGATATCGCATCTTGTGCCTACATATCCTGTCGGGAGTGGAATCAAAGCACTTGTAGTTCCTCTCTGAGGGATACTAAAGTTTGTTTGAAATTGGTTTAGGAGAAAAGATGAGTCGTCATCTTAAGAACCACCACAGTTTTTAAGGAGAATGGACCTTTGCTTCATCTTAGGAGAAAGGCTCTAACTCAGATATAAAATCGACGAGTATGCCTCATACCTCTCCTAACTGGAAAAGGAATCCACATCTTGTTTATATTGTGGGTATGAGATTGTGTGTCGCTTCTTTGAGAGTATTCACATCTAATTCTCTTGTAGGGAGAATCAGATGATCTAAGGTTATCGATTGTAAAAATCAAGATTACAGGGGACTAACTTAGGAAAATCTATCCTAAAGTTGTCTAAGAAATTAATTCTTAAGGGATACCTACAACTATTAAGGGGAGGATGAAATGCACCATGTACGACAAATGATTATCATACATGGGATTTTCCCTTAGATATGTGCAAGCAAAGATATTATTAGAGTATAAATAAAATATTAAACATAAAGTCATGATAAAACATGCAATATAATGTTCAACCAAATCATAACATCATGAATACGCATCATGTCAAGAACATATAAAAATGAGAATGCACAAGCATATGAAGGAGTGGAACCAACCTAATATAAGACTAAGGCTCTTGAGGAACTAAAGGCGACTATCAATCCTAAATCGATACAATCGTCTAACTAAAATAATATACTTACTAACAAGATTTGAAAGAAGAAAAGGATAATTATATAATTAAATTTTAAAATATAAAGTTCAACTTTAAATTTTTTTAGCACTTAATAAAAATTAAGAATCAATTTTAAATTTTAATTGTAAAATAATTTGAATGGGCTAAAAAACTTAAAAGTATTTTTATTTTATTACCTAAAAGATTTTATTTTTTAGAAAAAAACAAGTTCTATTTTTAATTATTAAAAGAGAAAGGTCAATATTTAATATTATTTAAAAGAGAATTTATTTAATTAAAAGGTTTTATTATAAAAAAAAGTTTGTTATTTAAAAGTTTTATTAATTAAAAAGATTTTAGTTATTTTTTCATTAAATTTATCAAAAGATGTTATTTCTATTAAAGAAAAATATTTTATTCTTATTTATTTTAAAGTAAGAGGTCACATTATTATCATTTGAAAAAAAGAAGTTATATTTATTAAAAAATAGGTATTATTTTATTATCTAAAAAAACTTACTCATTTAAAAGAAAAAATTATATTATTATCTAGAAAAGTTATATTTTATTATTAAAAAAAAATATTAAGTTTATATTTATTATTAAAAGAGTTAAATTTTATTAATAAAAGGTTTATACTATTATTAGATAAAAAAACTTGCAAGAAAAAAGAAAAACAAAATAAAACGTAGGCAAAAAAGGTGGGGGTTCCATCGTGGACCTTCGATCAAACCTAGATACATCGCCAAATCATTAGAGTCAAAAGTTTGACTCAGATCAAAGGCAAACGCTGAGGGTGCACGAAATGGTGCGTGGGGACTCACGCACGGGGTCAGCTAATAGCATAAACTAAAAAAACAGAAAGCTCTCATTCTCCGTTTCTTTCCTCTCTCTCTCTCTCCGTACGACATCGTTCTCCTCTCTCCGTCATTCCTTCCGCCGCACAATCGCAGAAAACCTCGCCTGAATATACGTTGTCTGTTGTAGTTGCTATTGCGATTGTGTATTAATTTGTTCGTATGGTTGATTGCTCCTTGTGTATTATGTATGATAGTATGTAATTTTGTGGTTTAGTAATAAATGATGATTTTTCTGCATCTGATTCATGTATTGATGATACTTATTTTTTTGCGTGAACACTGTGGTGTGTATGAATGTGTTTTCTTTCTCAATTTTTCGTGTCCCTTCCTTCTGTGAATGAAATTCTTTTATAGACAGGTCAAATTGATTTCGATTAAATGCGTTGGATACGGTTTTGGAAGTAAAATGATAGTTGTTGAATCTTGTGTGATTGTATGAAGAAACCTTTCTGTTTTCATTCTGATTTGCACCATTATTTTGCTAATTTCCTTTGACGAAGATTGATTGTAGGATTAGTGACGAGGATTTAGTGCCATGTTCCGTTTTTGACATGTTTTTTTAAAAATTGATGCTCTTGATTATTTCCTTTTTTGATCCAGCATGTTTGTAGGTTGTTATGGAAATCATTTGAATAGTGTCTAATTCTTATTTTATGTCCAAATCAATGTGTTTGATTGTGTTAGGAGGTTAATGCCTGTTTTTTACTTGGGCCATGAACTCTCTGATTCAATCTGCTCCCTTAATATCTCAATACTTGGAATTTAATGGGTGTCGTGAATGCTTCTAATTAGCTTATTTTTGTTGACAGTGTGTGACTTTGGAATATGTTGGCTGGACATGGAACAATGGTGTTTTTTTATGTTCACTTTATTGAAAAGAGAAAACTAGGTGGTGATTGGGGCATGAAGGATGGTGATGAAGGTCATGGACCTTTGCAAGGTTTTTTGGGTAAGCTTAGCTTCAATCTGAGCTTGTAGGATTAGGCTTGGTTTGATCACATTGGTACCGAAATCGTGCCTTTCGTAACTTGTTCTGTACACTTCAATCTATTATTTGTATTAAAGGCTAGGATTATATTGTTGACAATTTGAAGTTTGAGTGGTATTGCTGCGAATAGTCTTTGAATGATGACGTGGATTTGGTCATGCTACTGTTGTTATTGTTACACTACTGCTGCTTGTGAATGTGCTGTGAATCTTTCCCGTTATGAACTTTGTGAATTTTCCTTGTGCATGAATAATACTGCTATGATGTTCGTGTTCGTGCTTGCAGCTTCTCAATCTGTGACACTGTGTTCGCTGTTGATTTTGGCGAACAATCTCGGGTTTACCAGAATGGTGAAGTCTGGGTTACTTGCAGGATTAACCAAACAAATCCTAGGACGTCGGGCGAAAACTTAAATCAACGTGATAATTTTAAGTCAAGGGTGATATCTTGGTGTTTGGTTTTATGTATTAAGTCTTTTAGAATGAAAGATTTCGACGAACTCTAGATAAAAGTCTGAGATAAAAGAAAATAACTTTGAAAAGAACTTTAAAGTAAAATGGCGAAGGAAACATAAAGATGCTGGTAATGTAAAGAAATTGGTAAAAAAGACTTTGATTGATAAAGAAATTGATAAAAAGACTTTGATTGATAAAGAAATTGATAAAAAGACTTTGATTGATAAAGAAATTGAAAGATGGTGTTTACACGTACATTTTTCCGGATAACTCTTTTCTCTCACACGGGTACTTTGAGTAATTGCAGGAAGTTTTTGTACAAGTTTCCACACACGAATTCTAATAACAACTACCCTATTTATAGATAAACAAAATAACTGCTATTAACGACTAAATCCTAAAACTTCGACATCTGGCCTTCTGCATGTCTCCCTTTCGCCAGGTGCTTCCACGCGTCTTCTGCCAAACGTTATAATTCTCTTGAATTTGAATCTTTAAGTTATGTCGAACCAACGCGTCCTTTCAGACTTGTCGAATTATTGAACTATCATAACGTTCTTCATACTTGTCAAAACCTTTTCCATTTGCAGAAATCTTTACTTGACGAAATGTCGAAACGTTGCCCTGTCGAAATGTTGAAGAATGTTGAAGAGTATCTCCCAAGTAGATATACTCTTTCAGTTGTGCTTCTTTTGGCATGTACCTCCACTTGTCGAAAATAACTCTCTATGTGTTGAACTCATGGCGTCGAAAATATGCATATACAAATTGCCCCCCAGCAAAGGTATTTCGACTACCCTGGAGAAATAATCCTTTGGTGTTCAACCAATATTTTGATGCCATGTCATCCTAATTTTAAATTACACAATTTCAAGTCCCAACATATTTCATCATTTTACTTTTCTCAAAACGTCAACTCCAACCCACGTTCTAGCTTCTAGCCCATTATTACTTAACCTAACATCATGGCTATTTCTTTCCAACTTCCACTTTTCGTCATCACCGTCAAGATGATGCCACGTGTCCTCCATGATCACCACTAAACCCAAAGGGTTTTTGATCATCTCCTCTTATAAATACATGAACCCTTATTTCTCTTTCTTTTTTACGCTTTTGAACTTTTCTTCTTCACAACCGCTCCAAATCTTCAACTTCTTTCTCTAAAAAACTCTCTGATTCAACAATGGCTTTTCAAAAACCATCAAGCAGCAAACCTTCCAAGAGTCAGCAACCTTCCATCATCCCTCCTGCGCATAGGTTGGATGAACCAACACTGATTGGGGATCAACAATACATCCCTGAGCCTCCAAACGCGAGGGAAAAAGACTGCATTTTTAAATCCCAGGTACTCATCCCTGTTATTATTTCTGGTAATCATTATGCCATGTTAGGACCACTCCCTAACCCAGAAATTAAACCTGAGCGTTTACAAGAGTTTTTTCCCACTTATTCTCACACCAAACCCATAGGTGCTGGGGTGAAACCCCCAACTCTTGAGAAACTAATAGAACAAACTGAACCTCAAGGTTCAAATGAAAAAGATGAGGAATTAATAAATTTAACCTATCTAAATCATACTAGGATTTTTAGAACTTGCCCTTGGTCAAAAGACCTTTCAGATTACCTGTCTTGGTTGAACAGAGTCGAAAATGTTAAAGAGAAATTTTGGAAAGAAATAGGAATTTTTGACTTGATACAATTATCAAGAGTAGGACCCAATGTTTGCCCTAACATGCTGCTAGCCTCCCTTTATTTTTGGGATAGTACGTATAACACCTTCCACCTCCCTTGCGGGATGGTCACCCCTACGCTGTTCGACATAGCTGCCATAGTTGGCCTTAGTCCAGTTGGCATTGACTTCGATCCCACTCACCTGAACGAGGACTCCATAGATTTCGACACTCGTTTCGCCCCATACTCCCTTTTTATGTCTCACTACCATGGCGAAGATGACAAAGAAGTTTCTGACAAAGAGCAAATAGCTTTTCTAACCTTGTGGCTGACCAAATTCGTCTTTTGCTCCCGCTCACTTCAAGTGGCTAAGAGGTTCATCACTATGGCAAACCAACTCCATGCTGGGATCAAATTATGCTTGAGTGAGGTAATCTTGGCGAACTTGTATGAGTCCTTAAGCGAAAGTGTGCGTTCTTTGAAAACTTTGAAGGACAAAGGGAAGCTTAATTTGGCAGGCCCCTTTTGGCTCTTGCAACTATGGCTGAATGCCACCTTCGAAGCCTTTATTCCTGCGAAGCATGACATAAATGAAGAGGAAGTCGAAAACAGGAGTGTCGAATGGCCTAGGTTGGTGCAACTGACACCAACTGATGAAGCAATTAGCCTTCGACGGGCCTTCATTAGCTATGTAATGATGTTTGCTGAGAGACATCATTTTACTTCGACTATGGCTCCATTTGCTGACAGAACAATTGGACCTGAATGGTTTACACGAAAATTCCCCCTGCAAACCAAAAAAGATGAAAACATCTTCCTAAATGTCTGGGAATCCTTTTTGACCCCTAGGCTCCTGTTCTCCCATCGCAACACTACGAAACCCCATATTGCCTTAATAGTTTATCAACCTAACTTGGTTGCCAGGCAATTTGGCCTAATTCAAATCATGCCTCGACCTCTTTTCCCTAAAAAAAGGGGCCATCATTTTCTACAACTCCTTCCACGATGAAGCCACCAGCAGAGAATTGTCGAACAGGCTGACTGACGAATCTTTGGATATTCGACCGGTGGTTTTTCAACCATCATTCCTTTGCACTCCTGAGTTCGACACATGGTGGAGGGAATACTATGCTACCAAATTTTTCAACGTAGAAGCTTTCAATACTCATCTGACGAATGCTTTTGCTCTTGTGCAGGAACGGACTAAAAAAGGTACGCAAAGACACATCCAAGAAATACAAAAATTTCAAAAATATTTTGAAACCGTTTACAGACCTGATGATCTTAGTCGAACCATACGCGAAGCAGCGGTTACTTTAAAAGAAAAATTCACGGAGAAGTTGGAGAAGTTGAAACTGCCTTCACACATTCGACCAGAAGTGCGTTATGACTTGGCTTTCAGCTATTATCCTCCTAAGTTTCCACCTTTACCATCTGCTGAATTTGGTGTGGCTTTAAGTCCTCCATTTCCAGATTGGTTCACATGTGGGAACCATATGAAAGTTCTTCGTGAAAGTTATAAAAAACCTGCTGAACGTGTGGTTGCGACTAAGTATCATCTGGATAACTACCCAGGGCACCTTCATATTGGAATAGAACACGTTCGCGTGGAAGATCCTATTCTTGAAGGTGTTAACAACAAAACAAATTTTGTCAGTTTATTATCACGTATTTCTCATACTGTCTAACTTTCCCTTTTTTTTTTCAGCTGTGAAAGTGCCTGCAAAGAAAGCTTCCGTCGAAACTCCACACAGTGCCGCCCAGAAACCTTCGACTAAGGTATAAATCTCTTCCTTTTTTGATCTATTCTTTTGTTTCTTTAAGACACTCACTATTTTTGATTTATATGATCAGGTAAGTCAAAAAACCTCTACAATCCAAAAAAGAAAGAAAATACCAGAGATAATCCCTGTCGAAGAGTCCAGTGATGAGTCTCCATCTCCAAATCCTCCTCCTCAAAAGAAGAAAAGACTGCAGAAAATTGCCTCACAAAAATCCATTGTCAAATCATCTAAGAGGGAATCTTCTAGCAGTCCTGCTACAAAACATCAGCCGAAGGACACGGGGAGTGGAAAGTCTAGTTCCAAAACTGAGTCCTCTAAGGTAAACTTCAATTTCGACCCCTCTCGTTTATTTTATTTCATTTCTTTCTTCTAACTTAGAAATTTTTCTTTTGATAGAAGCAAAAGGTTGTCGAAAAACAGCCTGAGACAATCCAGGAGGAGGTAGCTCAAGAGGAGGACACTCCCAGCAAAGAACTTGAGAGACAAACGGTCGAAGCATTCGACACTACTGGGGGAGCTGATTCTGATAACAACTCTCCTTCTCATCCTGAAAATGATCCTGAAGAGAAGACCGCTGAAGAAGAAAATCTGTCGAAGCAACAGGAAGCTAGGCGAACTTCAGAGCATAGCAACCAGCCTACTCCTGACCAAACTAAAAGGAGTTCCCAAACAACTGGTTTGACTAGTCTTTCTCATGAAGAGCTTGAAAATCTCAAGGTGCAGAAACCCATGGACTACCTGAAAGCCATACTTAGCACCGGATTCAACTTTAAAGACTCTTTCTACAGCAGTTCGACTACTTCTGGAGCCACTTCTGAAGTGCAGTCTCTACCCAATATCATGACTCAGATCAAGGCGAAGATCCTTGATGTTGACTTGTTCCAAGTTCTAGAGGAAAATGCCACTGCTCCAATGGAGTTGAAGAAACTGTTGAAGCAAGTTAACGTCTTGGATGCTTCTGTCGAAGTCTGCAATTTTGTGATAGAGCTGACAACTGTGATTGACTTATCCAGCGCAGATCTTCACCGTCGAAGGGACTTGTGTCAACAAATCTCTGAAAAAATGGACCAACAAGCTGCTGAATGGAACTCTGTTTCTGCTTCGACAAATAAGGTTTCGAAGCTACAAGAGCTTTCTGAAGCCTCTGTCAAGAAGATTGCTACTTGCCAAGACCACATTCAAACATGGAAGAAGCAAATAGCAGTTCTCCAAGAGAAAATTTCCAAAGAGGAGGAACTCATAGCTTCTATCCAGCAGCCTAGGCAAAGCGAGGTTGATGAAGAGTTGAAGGTTGGCATTCAACACGCAGAGACAACTCAAAAGATCAACCAAGAGATTGAAGTTGCCCATATTCACAGGAACCTCTGTGATCGTCGACTTCAATTTCAGAAAGACAAATTTACAGCTTTGAAGGCAAAATTTGCAAGCCTTCAGTTTTAGTCGAATTTGCCTGACAATTTTCAGCCCTTTGAGGCTTTATTTGTAATGATTTAACGCCATCTGTTTGGCAGCACAATATTTCCTTTCAAATTTCAATTTTATTCGACTGCTATCTTTATTTCCTGCAATATTGGTTTATACTTTTTCAAATACTTGCCATTTATTTTTAATATCCTTTCGTCTTTCCCTATCTCTTCGACCTCATATGCGCCATTAGAAAATATTTTCAAAACTTTGAAAGGTCCTTCCCATTTAGGAGACCATTTTCCCATAACTCTGTCTTTTCGATCCATAGGAAGAATTACCTTCCACACAAAATCACCAACTGAAAAAGTCTTAAATTTTACTTTTTTATTGTAAAACTTTTCGACTCTCTCTTTTTGTCTCTTTATGAGATCTAAGGCACGTAGCCTTTCTTCGTCTAAATCAACCAATTCATCCATCATCATACTCCAGTATGTCTCTGATGGGATCTCATGATGCCTTTGAACCCTAACTGATTGCAAATACAATTCGACTGGCAAAACTGCATCATGCCCATAAGTTAATTTAAATGGAGTCGAATTGGTTGCTTCTTTAGGAGATGTTCGACAAGCCCATAAAATTTGATCTAAGGTATTATGCCAATTTTTTGGCTTTCCACCTACATGCTTTTTGATCAAATTTATCACTACCTTGTTAGCTGCTTCGACTTGTCCATTAGCCTGAGCATAATAAGGTGTCGAAGTAAGGAGCTTAAAACCTGTTTCCTGTGCAAACTTCTGCATCTTTCGACCAGTAAACACAGATCCTTGATCTGTTGTTATTGTTTCTGGTATCCCAAATCTGTAGATTATGTGCTTTTGGATAAAATCCATAACTGCTTCTTGATCTACATTCACCAATGGTATGGCTTCAATCCACTTAGTAAAATAATCTACTCCAACTAAAATGTACCTTTTCCCTTTTGAAGAAGCTGATCGAATTTCACCAATCAAATCTAAAGCCCAACCTCTGAATGGCCAAGGTTTTACAATCGAATGTAACTCACTTGCAGGAACATGTGGTATGCCTGCATGTACTTGGCACTCTTGACACCCTTTTGCAAATTCGACACAATCCTTCAGCATTGTTGGCCAATACATTCCTTCTCGAAACAATAACCACTTCATTTTGTGGCCTGCTTGGTGTGCGCCACACGCTCCACTATGCACATTCGACAACGCTATGTATGCTTCATTTTCTCCTAAGCATTTCAATAAGACTCCCTCTGCAGTCTTCTTGAACAATTCATTGCCAAAAAGTACATAACTCAAAGCTCTATATCTTACCTTTCGTTCGACTTTTTGATTTGGATTTTGCAAATATTCTTTGATGGGTTTTCTCCAGTCTTCGACTCCTGCATCATCTACGTTGCAAATCTCATAATTCTCTTCGTCACCATATCCCAATTTTATTGTCTCTAAATCTGATGGGGACAAACCTACAAATATGATTCTTCCTCTGACTTCAATGGCTTTTTCTAACTTCTCCTCCGACACTTTGTATCCTGATGCCAGTTGAGCAAGATCATTCGCCACTTGATTCTCCATCCTGGGAATGTGCCTAAAAGCCACATTGTCGAACTTCTTGAGAAGTCTATTTGCTATCACGAAGTACATTATTAGATTCTCTTTCACACATTTGTACTCCTTAGTCAACTGCTTTATTACCAACTCAGAGTCACCCATTATTTCAACTCTTGTTGCCCCCAATTCCAACAATATTTCAAGTCCAGTAATCAAAGCTTCATATTCGACTTCATTGTTCGAACATAGCCCTTCGACTTTGTACTTGAACTTTATTGGAATTTTGTCAGGAGAAATAATCACCATCCCAACACCAATTCCATTCTTATGCCTGGAACCGTCGAAATACAGTTTCCATGGTGCTAATTCGACGTACTCTATAGTTTCGACTATAGAGTGGTCGGCTATAAAATCAGCCACCACTTGTCCTTTCATAGCCTTTAAAGGCAAATATTTTAAGGAGTATTCTGTTAGAGCCAAAGCCCACTTTCCAATTCGACTATGCAAAATAGACTTAGACAACATATGTTTTATTACGTCGAAATGAGAAGATACATATACATCAACAGGCTTTATATAATGCTTCAATTTCATACAAGAGAAATATACACATAAACATAGTTTTTCTATGACACTATATCTAGTTTCAGCATCATTTAAGACTCTGCTGAGATAATAGATGGCCCTTTCGACGCCATTCTCATCCTCTTGACACAACATACTTCCTAATGTCTTGTCTGATGCAGAGATATACAATCTCATGCTTCTTTTCCTACAAGGTGACATCAAGATTGGAGGACTAGTCAAGTACTCTTTGATCTTGTCGAAAGCCACTTGTTGCTCTTGCCCCCAGGTGAATTCTTCTTTCTTTAGTCGAAGTAGAGGAGAAAAGGCTTGTGTTTTTCCACTGAGGTTGGAGATGAATCTTCTTAGAAAATTGATCTTCCCTAGTAGAGACTGCAATCCCTTTTTTGTTGATGGCGCTTTCGCTTCCATTATAGCTTTGGCTTTGTTTTCATTTATTTCGATCCCTTTCTTGTGGACCACAAAACCTAAAAAATCACCCGCCTGCACACCAAAAGCACATTTAAGGGGATTCATTTTTAGACCAAACTTTCTCATCCTCTCAAAGGATTGTCGAATGTGGTCTATATGATTTTTTCCTGAAACAGACTTGATTACAATATCATCAATGTAAATCTGCATAAACGTCTCAATAAAATCATGGAAAATTGAATTCATAGCCCTTTGGTAAGTGGCTCCAGCATTCTTTAAACCAAAAGGCATCACTACCCATTCATAAGTTCCAATTGCTCTAGGACAACGAAAAGCTGTCTTAGAAACATCTTCTTCAGCAATAAAAATTTGGTTATAGCCAGAGTATCCATCTAACATACTTAGATACTCATGACCTGCTGCAGAATCTATAAGCATTTCTGCTACTGGCATAGGATATTCATCCTTTGGGGTAGCAGAATTTAAATCTCTAAAATCAATGCATACCCTAAGTTTGCCATTTTTATTCATAACTGGAACTATATTTGCAATCCAATCAACATACCTGGTAGTGCGGATGAAGTTGCATTTTAGAAGTCTTTCGACCTCTTCTTTTATCTTCGACAGAACTTCTGGTGCGAAGCGCCTTGGAGTTTGCTTGACTGGCTTCTTCCCTTCTATGATTGGCAGCTTCAATTTGACCAAACTTCTGTCCAAACCAGGCATTTCGTCATAATCCCATGCAAAGCAATCTTTGAACTCCTTCAACAACTGGATTATTTCGACTCTGAACTGAGGATCCATCCTTGCACTTATGTAAGTTGGTCTTTTTTCTGCCCCCAGTCCCAAGTTGATTTCTTCTAAAGGATCCTGCGCCACCATCTTCAAATTGTTCGACACTGGATCTTTTTCGAACCCCAAGGGTTCGTCGTCATAAATGGCGTCAAGTTTCTGGTGTTGCCATTCGTCTATTTGGTTGTTATCATCACTTTCCTCAACGTCTTTTTGAAGACATTGTTCATTTGAATCTTCATGATTGGCTTCGACAGCCATGTATTTTACTTCGGCCTCAAGAGCCGCTTTGAATTTGTTTTCGGCTATGTAAGCCGTAATTTTGTCGAGCACTGCTTGTTCACTCATCATCATCGTCGAACTCACTCCCTCATCCTGTTGGTGCTATGTTGGTAGTCCCCCACATGTAGTTGGAGTCACCAATGACTTCCTTATCCCACTGAAAACCATGTGTAGGATGGAGATACATGGAACAGTACGCGTTGTCCGTTGCCTTCAAGTCGAATTCCGTCGGACTGCAAGGAGGTATGTGGGCTAAGTTTTTGTCGAAACTTCGATCACTTACATTGTTTACTTCGGACATGAAGTAACTTTGGTCTGCTTCTATGTTCTCGACGATTCCATCTGGCCTCCAAATAGCTATTCTCTGATGCATTGACGAAGGCACAGCACCTATACCATGGATCCATTCTCTTCCCAACAGCAAGTTGTAGTTTGCCCTAGAAGCAATAACTATAAACATTGTTGGCCTTGTTATAGTGCCAACTGTCAGATCCACTTGAATAACTCCCATGGTTGTTCCTATCTTTCCTTCGTAATTCGACAGAACCATGTTGTGGGGTTTTGCATCCGAGTCATCTTTGCCAATCTTTTTCAGCATGAAGTGGGGCATTAAATTCACAGTAGCACCACCATCCACTAGGATCTTGTTCACACCAACACTCTCAATTTTTCCTTTGATAAACAACGGCTTCAAGTGCGCCTTCATGGAGTCGTCTGGTCTTTCGAAGAAAGCATTTTGCTCTTCCACACAACCATTATTCATCACGTAGTAACACACGGGCTTGTGCACCATCGTTTCCTCTTCCATCCCATCCTCTTCGTCTTCGACTTCCATGATCATATCATAGTCCCTGGGGAGGACTGAGACCACGTTACAGACAACGTCGAAGGATGCCTCCGAATCTGACTTGAAATCATCTGTCATTTCGTCATCCTCCAACTTCTTCTCTTTGGACACACTTTGCGCTGCTACGCTGTTTGGTTTGATTTGCTGGAGAGGCTTATTCTTGTTTGCCATTTGAGCGTTGCTGCTACATTCTGCTTCGTCCTTGTTTCCAGCCACCTTTCTCATCATACCTTTTTCAGCAACTTCTTTCTCAACCCTCTTTTGCCTTTGGAACCTCCTCCACTGAGATCTCGACATGGGATTCTTTCCTTTATAATTCTCTGAAGGATATGGCCTGGGTTTATATTTCTCCAACTCCTTCTTGTTTTCCATTAAAGCGCTTGTCTGCACTTCGAAATTCTTCCACTTCTTCTGGCCTTGGGCATCTCTGATGGGTTGAACCCATTTGTCATCTATCACTTTGTTTGATGGCTTGTAAGTGCCGTAGTGTCTGTCTCCGCGCCTCCATTGGTGGTGCTCACTCCTTCTTGGATCATATCTTGTTGCTCCCCCATTTGCCTTCCTTCTTGCTTGATCTATTACCTCCAAGTCGGTGGCAGCCTTTCTGTCGAAAATGGAACTGTAACGAGGGCATAGCATCACGTCACTCTTCCTTCTCTGGCACCTTTTAATGAATTCGACCAAACTCTCATCTTCTTTGGGGTACGCCAGCTTTTGGTACTCCTCTCAACGTTGATCTTTATCTGCTGCTGCCTGAGTTTTCTGAGACACTTCTACCATATTTACTCCCACATTTTGTTTGTCAGCAATGGTTAGTTTGTTCATCTTTTCAATGAGCTTTTCCTCTTCGACTCTGTCCTTCTTTTTCGTCAGGTCAAACTTCCCTTCTGGGCAGCAACACCAGGATATGTTCCTAGGAGCATGCTTGCAGCAACACTTATTTGACTCTTCTTTAGGATCCTCCATTATTCTTCGTAGGATCCCATAAGTCCCAGGTTTCCCATGGCCATGCACAGCTTTTTCTTTGATCCCTGTGACCTCCTTGTCGAAAGGTCCCATGATGTTGATGCAGTAATTTGCAACATCAGCTTCCTTCGTGTTGTCAAGATCAAGGCCTTCAGTAGCCTTGTTTTCAGCAATGAAGTCCTCAGTAACTTCCTTCTTGGCGATAGGGGAATCACCATCGTCATCAAAATCACTTCCCCAACCAGTTGGTTGGATTTCGCTGATGTCGGTGTGATAGGTTTCAGGACTAGTGTACTTCACCAGGTAGTCGAATTTTCCACTTGGCTGTCCCAAGCAATCCCAGATTTCTCCTGGTCGAACCATCACATCTTCCGCAACACTGTCATCGTTCTTTTCGTCGAAACCCTCTGTAGTTTCCTTCAATTTCTGATTGTCAAAGCTTTCAGTAACTTCGACCTTACCTTCATCGTCGAAGTCCTCAGTGACTTCAACTGTGTTTTTGTTGTCAAGATCTTCAGTGACTTTGACTTCATTATCGTTGTCGAATGCTTCAGTGCCTTCGACTTCGTTCTGGCCTGCAAGATCTTCAGTAATCTCGACCATGTTGACACTGGTGTCGAAACCTTCCATAGCCTTCATCATCTCGAAACTGCCATCAGAAGCAACTTCAATCTCCACCATATTCACAGTGGATGGTTCAGCATAGTGTGCTTCGACAACCTGCATAGGATTCGAATCAATCCCCATTTGTTGTTTTGGCTTCTCGCCAAGCTTCAGCCTTCCATCACGGATAGCATTTTGAACTAGATCCCTGAAAAGAAAACATTGAGATGTTTTATGACCCAAAAAGTTATGGTACTTACAAAAACCCCTCTTTTTCTATTGTTCGACAGGCGGCTCTTTAGCGCCTGGCGGTTTTATTAACTGACCATCTTTGACCAATAGATCAAAAATTTCGGCACACTTGGTGACGTCGAACGTATAAGTTCGTTTAGGAAACTTATCATTCTTTTCAGGTTCGACCGGATTCTTTCCATTTGACGGAGTTAGTAATTTACAAGAGTATGGTGGGCCTTGTTTTAGTTCTGCCAAATCAATCTCTTGTTCGTCAAAACTAACAAGTTCTTCTTCGTCATACTCTCCATCTTGATACATTCCCACATAGGCCACTTTCTCCTTTTTATTTTTATAGGCTTTAAATTTTTCAGCTCTTAGCCTTTCGACTTGTCTTACTCTATCTGCTAACTGCGCCATATCTCTCAAATATTGAGTGTCTATCTTTTTCCTTATAGAATAATCTAGACCCCCTGCAGCCATTTCGACCAACTCATGTTCTGGTACTTGAGTAAAACATCTAGCCTTGAGTAATCTGAACCTATTCAAATAATCATCTATAGGTTCTGAGAATTTCCTCTTAACACTGGCCAATTCTTTCAAACTTATCTTGGTCTGTCCCATGTAAAACTGTTCATGGAATAACCTTTCTAACCTGGGCCATGAATGCACTGAGTTTGCAGGCAAAGACGTGAACCATGTAAATGCGTTTTTTATCAAGGAACTAGGGAAGTATTTTACCCTTAAATTTTCGTTACGGGCTATTTCTCCTGCTTCTATTAGATAACGCGCTACGTGCTCTATAGTAGATTCACTAGTATCTCCTGAAAACTTAGTAAACTTAGGAACTTTCCATCTTGGGGGTAGTTCCTCTTGCAGAATATATTCTGACAATGGGGAAGTATAAGTAGGCCTTTGCAACCCTACATTTACACCGTTTTGGGCCATTATCCTTTCGACCATGGCTGTTATGTTATTTTCGACAGGCAAGTTATTATATCGTATTCGCTGTTGCAACACATCATCAGCATCTTGGCCTCTCTGGACTATTACCCTCCTAGGTTGTTGTTGAACGGGGATTTCGACACGAGGCTGTTCGACCACTACCTCTTGATTTCTAGGGTTTGCCTGAGGATTTTCTAGAGGCCCTTGATGTATTGTGGGTTCCTCTTCGACATTCACTACTGGGTTTTGAATTACTTGTTCTCTTTGTTGCGTTTGAGGAACACCAAAAAAGTCAGCAATACGCGTCATTTGCGCAGCCAATAATTGGTTGGTTTGGGTAGTGTTTTGTATCAACGGATTAAACACTGCCCCCATTTGTTGAGTCAACATTTGGACCATATCATGATTACTTTCGTCCATTTGTTGTCGAATTACTTGCACAGAATTATTGGTAATTGCTGGTATTTGGAAATTTGGTAGGGATTGGTTCAATCTACTCATATTTCCACCATATCCTGACCCTTGCAGTGGCGAAGACATGTGGACCATGGCGTCAAAATACAAGGGTGGTGCACTTTGCAAGTTTGCCATTACTGACGTTGGCATTCCATATGGTTGTTCTCTTCCAAACATAGGCATGGAAAAATTTGTCTGGAATGGCCTAAAATTTTGTCCTCCAGGAGGAGGCGTCCCCATAGGCCTTGAATGTCCCATTGTGGAAGAACTAGGCATACTTTGGGAGAGCGAAACCGCTGGTATAGATCCTGTTGATGAAGGGATAGCCTCGTTTAGAACAGAATTTGAATTTTCGTTACCCCCTGTCGAAAGGATAGGGTTGGAAACTGGAATGGTTTCATTTGGATTTGGATTGGGATTAAGATTATTTGACTGATTCACCATTTTCCTTACTCTAGTTCTTTTGGGTTTCTCTACGTCAGATACGGCTAATTTACCGCTTCTTAGTATCATACAACGAAGAAAAAGCCTTAATTTAAAATTATTTAAGTTTTATATTGCACTAGTCCCACTGGGCGTGCCAATTTGTTCGCTGTTGATTTTGGCGAACAATCTCTGGTTTACCAGAATGGTGAAGTCTGGGTTACTTGCAGGATTAACCAAACAAATCCTAGGACGTCGGGCGAAAACTTAAATCAACGTGATAACTTTAAGTCAAGGGTGATATCTTGGTGTTTGGTTTTATGTATTAAGTCTTTTAGAATGAAAGATTTCGACGAACTCTAGATAAAAGTCTGAGATAAAAGAAAATAACTTTGAAAAGAACTTTAAAGTAAAATGGCGAAGGAAACATAAAGATGCTGGTAATGTAAAGAAATTGGTAAAAAGACTTTGATTGATAAAGAAATTGATAAAAAAGACTTTGATTGATAAAGAAATTGATAAAAAGACTTTGATTGATAAAGAAATTGAAAGATGGTGTTTACACGTACATTTTTCCGGATAACTCTTTTCTCTCACACGGGTACTTTGAGTAATTGCAGGAAGTTTTTGTACAAGTTTTCACACACGAATTCTAATAACAACTACCCTATTTATAGATAAACAAAATAACTGCTATTAACGACTAAATCCTAAAACTTCAACATCTGGCCTTCTGCATGTCTCCCTTTCGCCAGGTGCTTCCACGCGTCTTCTGCCAAACGTTATAATTCTCTTGAATTTGAATCTTTAAGTTATGTCGAACCAACGCGTCCTTTCAGACTTGTCGAATTGTTGAACTATCATAACGTTCTTCATACTTGTCAAAACCTTTTCCATTTGCAGAAATCTTTACTTGACGAAATGTCAAAACGTTGCCCTGTCGAAATGTCGAAGAATGTTGAAGAGTATCTCCCAAGTAGATATACTCTTTCAGTTGTGCTTCTTTTGGCATGTACCTCCACTTGTCGAAAACAACTCTCTATGTGTTGAACTCATGGCATCGAAAATATGCATATACACACTGCCGTCTTTTTTTTAGTGCGTGTTGCTGATTTTGGTTCTTAATGGTGGAAGGATTAATGGCTTCAATATCATGGTGTGTTCTCGCCAACTTATTCAATTCTCTTTTTCATGTACATGGCTTGACATTCATCTTTTTTCCAACAAGTTATGTTGTGTTCAATGTGATGAATTCTTTCCCCTTTTTCTTAACATGCTTGATCGTGTGTTGTAATTTGAAAGCTTACCGTGAATATTCTTTACTGTTACACTATCAATACCAGCTTGCATTAGTGTATTTACCATACTGAACCGTGGTTGTCCTGTACGACTTTTAGCACACTCGTCATAGCTATAACAGTGCGATGTACACCATTAATACTAACCTGTAGCATTACTATCATGCAGGAAAATGGTTTGACCAAGTTAGCAGAGACACTATGCTTGAGAGAGTGGTAATGGAAAATGTTTTCTGGCATTCGCATCGACATCGTATTGGGTGATTTATTGGGTATGTGAGGATCCAGTGCAGGGAAACATAAGAGGTGGCGAGAGTCAAAACTTCATAAAATCTTGCTTAACATTCTCATTTTAAGGAACTTTCACAAGGTGTATTTGCTAGGGATGTAACAGAATAGCTTTCACTTTTTGTGACCTGTAATTGCATGCTCTTTGGACATGGCTGACTTTCTACCCATGGCGACTATTTTCCACCATAGCTACCATCCCATTACTTCATGGAGGAGTACGGACTAGCATCATTATATATCTTCAACCTTCAAGAATTGTTTTGTAACCAAACCTCTTTGGAAGTAACTTGAGAATTATCAATGTGTAATAAATTTTGTTGAACTTTATCCAATCTGGTAAACTTTCCTTTGTATGAACTTGTGGAGGCTGGTTTTAAAACAATTGATCCGATACAGTATAGTCCTCACATTTTGTGACACATGAAAAGATGCCCACGTGTAATCACTAAGTATACGTCTTTAAAGAACAAACAATAAGGAGTAAACTATCATGAGGTGTTCATCGCGCCAATGCCAAACAGGGGAAAATTGAAATACCAATGCCAAATTTAGCACAAAACATGAGCCAAGAAATGAATTCCCCTCATGCGAATCACCGTCCAAAATTATCCGAAATGTATAAAATCAAATGTGAGTAGAATAAATGGATATGGAGAGATAGAGTTTTCTTGATATAGTTTGAACTTAAATTTTAAGTTTGAACTTAAATTTTATAAGGACAATGAATTTTCTTGCTCATGATGATCTGGTCTCACTAATGATCATGTTCAACACCAGTGGAAAGAAAACTCTAATGAAGCTTCTGAGAAATTCTGAGGAAAATGACTAGTAGAAAACCCTTGGGCCTTTTTAATCGGAATCCGTTGGTCATGTCTTAAAGTATTTGATTGAGAGAATGTGTATTTGAAATCAATGCTCCTGCACAAGCTTGTTAGTCACAATAAACACACACACAAGGACTGTATGACCTAGAGATGTTATGCGAGAAAGATGCATAAAGAGGTGGGATCTTAGTTTCAAAAATTAGGGTGTGACACAATGGTTTGAGAACGGCAACAAAAGTCTTCCAGTGGGGCTTTTATTGGCCGTCGTTGTTTAAAGATGCAAACCTCCATGCGAAAAGTTGTGACATATGCCAAAGAAGTGGCGGGATTGGAAAACGGGATGAAATTCCCTTACAAACTCTTTTGGAAGTTGAAGTTTTCGATTGTTGGGGTATCGATTTTGTTGGACCCTTTCCCCCATCTTTTTCAAATGAGTACATTTTGGTTGCAGTTGACTATGTTTATAAGTGGGTGGAAGCAATTGCCTCACCGAGGGCCGATGGCAAAACGGTGATCAAATTTCTAAAGAAAAATATAGTTTCCCATTTTGGCACGCCTCGTGTGTTAATTAGTGATGGCGGGTCGCACTTTTGCAATACATCGCTTGAAAAGGTTTTAGAGCACTATGGTGTAAAGCACAAGGTTGCAACCCCATACCACCAGCAAACGAATGGTCAAGCCGAGGTTTCAAATAGGGAGGTAAAAAGGATCCTTGAAAAATCTGTGTCAAGTTCTCGTAAGGATTGGTCGCAAAAGCTGGATGAAGCTTTGTGGGCGTATCGCACCGCTTACAAGGGTCCAATAGGTTTAACTCCTTTCCAAATGGTTTATGGCAAAACATGTCATTTACCAGTTGAATTGGAGCACAAAGCTCTTTGGGCATTAAAATTGTTAAACTTTGATCCTAACTTGGCCGGCGAGAAAAGAAAGGTCCAATTACACGAGTTGGAAGAATTAAGGAATAATGCTTATCATTCTAGCAAGCTCTATAAGGAAAAAGTTAAGGGGTATCATGACAAGAAAGTTCGTCAGAAAGAATTCCGGGTAGGCCAAATGGTTCTTCTGTTCAATTCCCGTTTGATATTTTTTCCGGGAAAATTAAAGTCCAAGTGGTCTGGACCGTTTTTTATTAAAGATGTCAAGCACTATGGTGCTATTGTGATAGAAGGCTTGCAGAAAAAAAAAAGAGTTGGACTGTGAATGGCCAAAGACTTAAAATTTATCTTGGAGCCGAGATTGATCGTGAAAATTGCACTGTTTTTCTAGATGATCATTGAGGTCATCTTGGACCGTCGAGCTCAAACGACGTTAAACAAAGCACTTGTTGGGAAGCACCCCAACATTGTAAGTATTTTCATTGCTTTTATTTTAAACTATGCTTGTAAGTGTGTTTGAGAGTGTGGTTTTTGTTTTGAGTTGGCAGGCCACACCAAAACAGGTCTTTCTGTTTCTGGTGTAGTTCGCCCGGCGAACAAGGAGCTTCGTCCGGCGAAGCTTGTTTTCCTGGCCTTCGTTTCTGCGTGGCTGGGCGAAACAAGCTGAGGTGGAAACTAGAAAAGAGGGACCAGCGTACTTTCTGAAGAAAAAAAGGGAAATTGATAGGTTTTGTGTCCCCGCTATAAAAGGTTTTCTAGTTCACTTTATATTTTTTTCCCTCATTTGATATCTCTCTCTCTTACCACAAACTCAAACCCTAGGTCCCTCTCTTGCAACTCTTTTTCTCTTTCAATTTTTGTCAACTCTCAACTCACTTTCAAGGTTAGATTTTAATAGTTTAATTTTTGTTAAACTATTCTTCTTAGTTATTATAGTAGATGCATGTGGTTAGGGTTTGCTAGTGGAAACTTTAGATTTAGGAGTAGTAATAATGTTGTTGCTTTGCATGTTGCTGCTTCTGGTTTTTGTATTTTGGTATGTGTGGGATTGATGAAAGAGATTGGTGAAAAAAATAAGAACTGGGGTTTAGTACAAGAAGCTGTGTACGGAGGTTTTCTCCCGGCGAGCAGGCGGCGAAGCTTCGCCGGGCGAAGCAGCAGCGAAGGCCCATTTTAGTTCTATTTTGTTTCTACAGTTTGGATCCATTTTATTTTTCGATTTAATCTTAGTCTAACATGAATTCTGCTTTTGTTGTGGGTCGTTTTTGTTATGTTTTGCAGATGGCTCCAAGAGTGAAACCAACTACTGCCAAGAAACAAAAGGAAGTTGCTGTTAGTGGTTCTGTTCCTCCAGCTGAGTTTGATCAGCGTTGTTTTCTTAGTGTTGTGCATGCAGCCAGAATTGCTAACCTAGAGGGAAGGCAAATCCTTTCGGAAAGAAAATTCATCTTGAATCACGAGGGGGATTACCGAAGGGTTCAGGCTATTTTTGAAAGTAAGAAGTGGGGGTCTTTGCTGAACTCGGTTGATCGTGTTAGTCACGAGTTGGTGAGGGAGTTTTACGCAAATGCGTTGCAACTGGAGGGAGAGCACTTCAAGTTCTAAACTTATGTGAGGGGAAAAGAAATTTTCTTTAGCCGTGACGAAATCAACAACTTAAGGGGTAAGCCGTGTACTTTGGGAGTTCTTGAAAAAGATGTCTACACCCAGTTGCTCAAACAACCTCTTGACCATAAAAAAAATTTCAAGTTCAATTTTATATCCGGGAAAGAGTGTGGAGTTGAATGATAAGGGTGAGCCAATCCGATACAATATGGAAGATATGACTCCGGAAGCTCAAGCTATAATTCTCTTGCTAACTTACAATGTTAGGCCAAGACTTCATAGGTCATCTGTACCTCTTGAGACCGACTTACTCATGTATTGCATTATGGAGAACTTGGAAGTAGACATTGCTCAGGTGATAGCAAATGAAATGAAAAAATTTGTGGAGAATACTAAGAGGCCCGGAGTTCACTCTTCTGCGCCAATCATTTTTCCATGCCTTGTTCAATCTTTGTGCAACAAGAAGTGGGTGCTTGAGCCTAATGTTGTGAATGAAAAAGGAGGGGACTCATTGATGATGATTATATTGATAGGTATTGCAAAGGAAAGTTGGTTGCGAGCAAGAAAAAGAAGAGGGGGGCTGTTGGTGAAAGTTCTCAGGCTCAAGCTAATGAGCCAACTAAGGCTATGGATTTTTCTACTTGGGACCCTAGGATGAGGGCCGCTTTTAATTACTCGTGGAACATGGGTGCATCGATCCACAGGTCTAATGAATTTAATTTTAATTATATGCAGCAGATTTACCAGTACCAAACAAACCCCTTAGAGGTCACTCTGTTTCCTTCAAGGGAGGACTTCAACGCTTATGCGAATTAGCCTGGGGACAGACATCCTTTCTTTTCGGAGGGGGTAGGCACAGCTGGAGCTGCTGGTGGTAATGATGTTGCTGGAGCTGCTGGTGGTGATGATGTCGATGTGGACATGAGGGATGAATTTGATGACTTTGATGGTTAGGAAGCTGTTTGGACAAGGCTTCAAAGTCAAGGATTTTTAATTTTTGTCACTTAATTTCTATTTTTAGTAAGTGGTTTAGTATGCTCTTCACTTAGGCGAGAATTTTGTGATTTTGGATGTATGCCGGAAGGGGAAAGCACATTTTGGGTGTTGTCGCATCTGCGAAAATCAACCGACGGAAAGGAACAGAAGAGTCGCCACCGAACGTTATTTATCCCGACGTAGGGAAAGGAAATGATCAAATCAACAAGGGGAAAGGAATGTTCATCGCAACCATAGCCTGGGTTCGGGAGTCGGTTACGCGAGAGGAAGGTATTAGCACCCCCTCGTGTCCATCGTACTCGATGGGATCCACACTTGTTGTTATCGATCAAAGGGTGTAGGTTATCTGAAGCTCAACTGCTAACTGGAACAGAACGGGAAACGGAGAAATGGGGGAGAAAAGAAAAGAAGTGACTCGATAGGACATCGTTATCCTAGGCCTACGTATTCCCTCGTGAGCGGGAAAGTCAGAGTCAACGTAGTTCGGAGGACTACGATTTTGGGGGAAGGTTGCTCGCCAAGACGTCGCGTCTCGTGCCTATGTATCCTCAATCTAACGCGAAGGAGGAAGTCAGAGCAGTCGTAGTTCGACCTATGGGTCGGTTTTGATTTGTTTGGTGAAATAGTCTTGATTGCACTCGGGCAAGAGAAAAAGGGTTTGATAAATAAGGTTGTGCTCGCAAAGATCTCGCACGATCTCCTGCCTACGTATCTCCATTAACCAATGAAGAATCAGAGCGACGTAGTTCCCCTCACTAGGGATGACTTTGCTTTGTTTGTGTTTTTTAGTGGAAGATGCCAACGTTCGCGTTCCAGCAGTTTAGGTGTCGCCGCTCGCTGTACGGAGTCTTACGCATTTACCTGTTTACGGTAGAACAGAAAAGACGTATCCTTTATAAGGGAATGGAAGAGATGAGAAGAGAATTATTTGTTTTTGTCTTTTAGAAGAAGGTGTTTTGATTGATTGTGTTTGTAACATGTCTCGTTCTAAAGTATATGACATAGGATCGAATGTGTCGCAAATCGACCCAAGACGGGACGCCTGCTAAACACTCTAGGAAAGTGAAGGAAAATCCCCCATTCTCCATTTCCCACATACTTAAGGCTCGTGGCGCACTCAACATGTAGTATTTATTAAGTGTTTTTTATTTTTGTTTTGAGGTGAGAAGAGAGACTCAAGTTGTAAAGTAAAATCTAAGGGGGAGACTAATTGTGTTCCTAATGTTATCATGCATTGATGGCCTTATGGTTGAGTTAAAAAGAAGAAATCTACCTAATGAACAAGTAGGGATTGAACTACCTAATGCTTATCTTACCTTACCTTAATCAAAAATTAAGTTTAAGCTAAGATCCCAAAGGGGTGTGAGAGAGTTATTGAAACAAGCATTATATCACACAATCCACAAGTAAATGAATAAGAGTAAGCAAAATAAATAAGAGATGAAAAAAGAATGAGAACTCATGTACTCAAGTGCCTTACCTTGCAAGCAACCTAAGCAACATTGATTAAAGAATGTAAAGCATAAGCATTAGCTACTAATTGATTGAAAAAGTTAAGCATACAACTCCTAAACTAAGACTAGTTAGTTTGCAATGGTGTTTAAGGTAACATACATGAGCAAACAAAGTAAAGTGAGTCCTAAGGGTTAAGGATCTCATACAAGTCAGTAGCTATGTCTAAGTGAATTTTATTTATGTTAACATGTTCAAAGAAGTCAAACTATATGTGCTAAAACATCATACTAATGCAAGTTGTGCACAAACTAGAAGACATGAGTACTTAAGAGTTATGCAAGTGAACTATGTCATGATTTTACATCTAGGTCAGAAGTGTGTAACATGGAAGAATGAATGCAAATGTCATTTTATTAGTATAGGAACCATGTATTAAAGTATTCTCAATGATTAAGCAAGTTAAGTGCAAAAGTAATCAACTAGTATGCAACATATGATTCAAGTTTAAGTAAAAAGACATGCAAGGGTGGATGGATGCTATGGCAAAGTTCAAAATCAGAAATTATGTCATATTAAAGATGCCTTAAACAACATTCCATTTACATTGGGAGTTCATAACAATTCAAGTTTAGAAGCTAGAGTGAAACAAACACCAAACAATGTCATTTAAGTTCTTAGAAATTAGCATACTTGTAACACAAGCAAAAGAGAAACATGAAAGGAGTATACACATGTTGGATGGGTCAAATTCAGCACCTAATGAACTCTAATAGGTCCTATCTAAGTCCTAAAAAGAGTTAGAAGAATAAGGAACATACAAAGATTAAGCAACTAGGCAAACAATGTTCAATTGGAAAATGCAAAACAAAGTTATCTTCCATGAGGTATGAAATGCAATTAGATGTCATTATGTTTCATGTAAGTGAATATGTACATTATAGATCATGTATGATGTGTAGAAATACAAGTTGGAAGCATCATGTTAAGGCATACTACACAAACACCCAAGTAGACACAAGTTTATGCATTAATGTAACATTTACAAGTCATGCAACTTTAAAAAGAGTAAGATGAGATTAGAAGTCAAATGGAAATGATCCATGGTATTCAAGGTCAGCAAGCATGTCATACTTCATTTAGTTTTCATGTCTCAAAAGAATTCGTGAAGAGATGTCCTTAAGAGAATCACAAAGGGAATGCAAACCAAGAGGGCAAGTTCAAGTTCAAATCAACAATGCACAAGTCAACCAAACATGCATCAATTAATGACCTATAATTGAGTTCTAAGGACCTATAATCTCTATCATACATGTCCACAAGTGTCTCAACAAGTTATCAATGGATGGCATAGAGATAATCACAAAACCCTAATGCATAGTCTTGAACCAACATCTATGAACAAAGGTGTCTTTAAACAATCCAAAAGAACATGATTAAAGGCCATAAAAATTAGATGAAGTCAAACAAATTAATTTGAAATCAGTAGCCAAACATGACCTAAAATATGAGACCAAAACTCCTTTTCATCATGCTCAAACAATGCTTTAACAACTCATTAGGGTCAATTAACAATCAAGCATGAAAAATGGCCTTAAAAATCATTCAAAAATGACCTAAAAAATCCGAAAAAAATATAGAAGACCCCTTGATATGTGTCAAACTCAATTTCCAATTTGTGTACAAAAATTCATTTTGAAACTATTTGAGAAAAATCTTTTATTAAGCATGTATCAAGGGATATGAACAAGTGAGCAAGTTTAAAAGAAAATTATGGAAAAAATGTCTAAATGTGTTGAAATTGAAAATAAAAAAATATAGAAAATTAATTGGCATATCCAAGGGGTCTCATGAATTAATTGGGAATTTTTAAGTGTTTTTTAATATTTTTAATAAAAGAAAATTGAAACTATTGAAAAAGAAAATAAAAATGGGAAGAAAAAAGCCCCAGGGGGTGCAACACTAGCAAAAAGCGCGTTGCAAGTGGCAATGGTCTCAGAAACCAGGGGTGTGAAGAGCAATTATTCTAGGCCCAACGCGTGTGTGGCCTGCAGTTCTATAATATGGTCTTTGGTCAATAAGCTTGACTGAATCCTACGCGAAGTTGCCCAACATTAAGCCATGTACACCATCATTATGACAAAATGAAAAAAAAAAGGAAAAAAAAGAAAAAAACGAAAAGCACGTGCCAGGAAGATGGTTGCATTAATGCGCTGGCACCTTGTGAGTGGCCAGATGGTGTTTACATGAACAAACAGAATTAAGCCACATAGACTTTGACTGTTATTGACTCAGACGCCGGAGCCCTAGCTCCGGTCGTCTTCTCCGGCCTACCTCACCGGAGCCAACTGAAAACTCAACCAAAAATGATAAACGAGTACATCATCTTGCACGGATTTTCACGTAGATTCTAATTATGCCATTAGTTTTCACATAACATGCATGTATAAGCCAAATCGAAGCAAACAAGTTCAAGATCTAAAACTGAAACTCATGTTATAGCTATGTTTTCTACCAGATACCAGTGCCTACACTCCATAGGACTTCAAATAACCACTCCTCCATCATCCTAACCACTTGCTACTACATAAATAAGAACTTGACAGAAACTCACTAACCTTCAATGGAGAACGTTACAGATCCTTCAAGAAACCCTAAGCAAGCTCCTAATGATCTTCAAATCCCCTCTGGATGTGAAATAAATGCGTAGAATCGGCTGAATCTTGCTTGAAATTGGGATTGATGAAGATGATGTTGAAACTCAAGTTTGATGATAGAGCCACTACAAATCCATTCTCTTGCGTATAGAAGCTTCAATCAAGTGTAGAGATGAACAATCTTGGGAGAAATTGCAGAGAGAGAGATTCGATTGAGAATGCAAAATAAAGTGAAATTTGAGAGTGAGCAAAAACGGTTGTAACTGAATTGGTTAGGAGGTTAGGATGAATTATATAGGGATGGTTAAAGTATGGTTAAGAGTTAACCACTCGTAGCTAACAGTTGGAAGTGTGGTTAGTGAAAGCTTCAAAAAATGGAGAAAGTGAAAGCAAGGTTAATGGCACGGGTTAGTATCAAATGTTCATGGTGTATTGTTGTTATTGTGTGTATCATGATGATGATGGTGGTGTGATGTTAGCTGGTACAAATATACAACTTATGGATTAAGTTTTATGTCACTCTTTACATCTATGTTAAGTAAAGGAAGGTGAATGGTATGCTATGTAAGCTTTTGCTTGGGAAAATGTGGTAATGAGGGTGATATGGAGTATGATACGTATGCAACAACAAGTATCATGGTTTTGTCTTGAATCTTCGATAGTAGGGCAAAGTTTATGAGGAATTTGGCAAGTTTGGTAATGCATTGAGCATGTTCATGACCTCACCTTTGCACCATGACATCTCACTCTCTACTCATCCATTTCTTCTCTTTTTGGATGATTTGGAAAGAGGAGATGTTGTAGAGCAGACTTTGTGTTGGAAGTTAATCAATATGGGACCTAAGCAATAGAGAAAACGAAAGATGAAATCCAAAGATCATCACTGCCTTGGACTGGCCAGGCCTAGCTTGCACGCGTGAGACATATGCTGGGCAACTTCCCTCTTCGTTGGTCATAACTTTTCCTTGAAATATCTTGAGATGCACTCATTGAAATAAAAAACTTCCAACATCAAACTTGTAGAGGGCTATGTGGAGAATATCTTTGATGTTGAACATTTTCCCAAATGACCCTTGCATCATGTTGTAATTCCACCCTGAACCTGTATCCCTACGTGCACACCAACCGTTTGATAAAGATCCTTAGCCTGGCACGCATACAAACTGGTCTTGCTGGCCACTTGGCAACTTGAAATGATCATCTTCAAAACCTCATATCTTTCTCATTTTTTATCCAATTACAAAGTTCTTGGTATGCTTTTGAAGAGGGGAATGTGTACTACAACATAGCCTCTGAAAAATCTTAGATTGGGCTTTGCATCTTAACGAAAATGGCCTTGGAAGTCAGCTACTTGAAACCTGAAACTTACCATAAAGGGAAAGTCCTAAAAAAGAAATTCCCAAAAATAGCAATTTTCCATAAATGGCAACCTTCCACATAACCTTGATTCTTGATGATTCCTTTAACATTTCATGATCAAATTTTGTCCATTGCCCCCTTTTGACATGATAAAATGAAGTTGACCCCAAAAAATCAAGAGTTGACTTTTTCATTGATCAGTTGACTTTAAATCCAATGTATCTGATTTTCAATCATCTGACCAATGAAAACCCTTGTGAAGAACCTTGATGACTCCAATTTCATTCATAGACACTTAGAGACATGTGGAGTATCATGGAAACAAGTTTTGTCCAAAAATCAGAAATAAGTTGACTTTTATGCAAAACCCTAATTTGGTCCCTAAAAGTCAGGAGGAAATGATGGGTCTTCAAAACTTAAATTCCTTTGACTATGCTGTGGATTGCCTCAAACCAATATAACTCATGTGATGAGATGATGTCAAAGACCCAAGACCCTACTCATGGAAGTGTCCCAAGCTCAAAAGATCAAAACCCTAATTGATGATCAACCATTATGCAAGTACACTCTCCATTCATTCCCTTGCCAAATTCAAATTCTTGATGACATGATGGGCCATATGAATTACCTTGGGGATATGGAAAGCTTCTATGGATTGATGAATTATTTCTCATTCTCCTTGCCTTGCACAATACATAGATGGTGACACCCTTGATACCATGCCTTATGAAAGCTAATGATGCATATGCAAATGCTTATGTCCTAGATCCAAATGAAATATGAAGCACAAGCCATTTATTGGGAATAAATAAGAGGGCAAATTTGAGGTGTTACAGGTGTGAAAACACCAATTTAGTTAATGATAATTTATGGTGTTTTGATTTAAATTCAGTTTTAATAGTAGGATTTAAATTTTGTTTTAAGTGTTTATTTTGCTTGTTCAAAGTTGTTGTTTTGGTTTGCCTTTGATGTGTGGAAAGTAAGTTGTTGACACAAGAAATTCCTTTTAGAGGCCTTATTGCCTTTAGCATGTGGTGATGATAAATTTCTTGGCATGAGACACAATCAAGGTGTGAAATTTACTTTGTAGAATCATAATGTGAATGTGAAATTTGTACTCTTTGAAAAATTGGTCAATGCATTATTTTGTAAACTCAATGTGATTTTGAATCAATTAGGACATAACCACAAATGTGAGTTGCCTCCGTTGTTCACAAATTTAGAGGGATTCAAGTAGTCGTTGTTTAACTCAGATAGTTTATGTTTAATCTTGCTTGTTTGTTTTCAAATTGTGGAAACATAGAAATGATTAAGGCAATGTTTGAGCACTTTAAGTATAACCATCATTCCAAAAACACTTCAAGTCACTTTGTGAGTGTGCGCGTATTTGAAACCACTTTTGAACCAAAAAGAAATTTTTGTGTAAATCATGAACCTGAATTTTAACCCGTTTTGAAGAGCATTTAAGCTAAGTTTATACCAATGTTGAAGTTGGGGAGAATGGTTTATTTTGAAAAGATAAAAAGGAATTGGTGATACAATGCATTCTAAGAAAAAGAAATCGAAAAAAAAGAGAAGAAAGAAAAAGAACAAAAAGCACAAAAAGAAAAGAAAATCAAAAGAAGAGAATGCATTGTGAAAAAAAGAATAAAGAGTGAACAAGAATGAAAATTTTGAAAAAGAAATGCTCTTCATAGTTTTTACCCTTTCTTGATTCAATGACCGTGTACATATGTCCCTAGTTTTTAGCCCCGGCCAAGTTACAACCGATAAAAGTCCTTTTGTGATATTTGTTTCCATAGTTTTTTATGAATTGTAAGATGATTGTATAAATTGTTTTGGATGTGGCACGATTGCTTGTGAGTGTGTTTTGTCCCGTGTAAATAATATTGTGCATAATACGTGTGAGTATATTAGGTGATTCAATTTGAGCTTGAGGTTACTTAATGTTGCACTGTGTAATTTTGTGATTAGGATTTAAGTCATATTCATGTTTTGATCCTATGAGTGCTTAGTAATAGCTTGTGCGTGTAAATTACCGAGTTTGAACCATGCGTTCTATCGGTTGGTTGGGTGTGTGAGAGATTTTCTTGTGAATTTGTGAAAATTTCCTTTGATTGAGGGCAAACAAAGATGCAAGTTGGGGAGAGTTTGTTAGGTGTCAAGAAATGCTAGTTTTTATATCCAAATTTGACACCTTTAATCTCTTTTTATTACTTTAATCAGAAAATGACTTATTTATTAAGCAATTCTTGCATTGATGTGAATATTAGATAGTTTGATGTGTTTGTTAATATTGTAGTGAATATATGACAAAAGGTTGCAAATCGATGCAGAAGAAAACTCGAAGAAACGAAAAATGTGCGTGTCTGCAACTACAAGAAGCTTCGCCCAGGGAGCATGAAGCGAAGGGAAGCTACTTCGCCCAACGAAGCAGCAACGAGAGAAATTAATGTTTTGAAAGTCCAATTCCAGTAGCTAACAGACTTGGCTCGCTGGGTGATTCACTCAGTGAAGGAATGATTTGCCCGACGAAGGAAGATATTTCTAATGGACCAGCTAGCACTATAGCTGTCACGTGGCCTCATTTGAAGGTTTTTCCCGGCGGAAGAATGCTTTCGCCCGACGAATTTCCCTGGGTAGAAAGTAGTATTTAGGTTGTTTTGAAGATATTTTGGAACATAACACTTTTTGCAAAGATCATTGTAACCTAGAAACACTCTTGGAGCTTAAAAAATTCATCTTTACTTATTTTTCTTAGAATCCAAAGCTTTTATGCTTCAATCCTTGATCCATTGAAGGTTGATGCAACAAAAGCTTTGTCTATTACTTGTTGATCAAGCTACCATGACAATGTGTAGCTAAACACCTTTTGTGTCAAGATTAGTGGTAGGTAATCCTTTCTTTTGTATGTATTGATCTTGATAACTAGTTTGTGAACCTTGTTGATGATTAATATATGGTGAAAAACTTTGTTTGTATGATTTATGATTTGTTTTGGTTCATGATTGAGAAATATGTTCTAAGACTTGACCTAAGTTTTAATCCACATCAACAATCATAAGGCTAGAGATAGTTTTGAGAGTTGATGTTCATAAATATTGATCTTTGAATGTCATCATATTGATAGTTAGAGTGAGAGATCGTCTAAGGGTCAATATGATAAATCCCACAAAAAGTGTTAGAGATAAACTTGTTGAGAGGATATGTGATTATATTCATTATTAACAAGTTCACATACTCTATCGAGTAAATACGTATGAAACGGATTATCGAACCCTAATCTTGGCATGCTTTTACCAAACATTTTAAAACCAATTTCTTTTACCGTTATTATTAACTTTTCATGCAAATATTCCGTTACAAATAAACCAAACTCTTTGTTACCCTAAGTTTAAAACGATTCCAACTATAGAACGATGGTAATATCTATACAATCCCTGCAGATACAATAACAACCCCCCCCCCCCATTGAATTACTTTTCAACACCTGGCAACTGGTGCAAAGGTTTCTGTATAGTCTATCCCTTCTTGTTGACTATAACAATGTGCAACTAGTCGTGCGTTGTTTCTTACGACCTCACCTTTCTCATCTAACTTTTTTCTGAATACCCATTTAGTTCCAATGACGTGGACACCTTTGGGTTTCTGAACAAGTTCCCAGACGTCATTTCTGGTGAATTGATTCAGTTCTTCTTGCATGGCCAGAATCCACTCATTCTCCTTAAGAGCTTCATCAACTATTGTTGGTTCTATCAGAGAAACCAAACCCATAAGGGTTTCTTCAAAATATTTGAATGATGAACGAGTTCTGACTGGATTAGCTTTATCTCCCAGAATTAATTCTTCAGAATGAGAAATCTTTAATCTATTTCTTTTCTGATGAGATGGCTTATTTTCAGTTTCTGGTAAGGTTGTATCTGAATCTGGAGAATATGCATCTTTGTGTCGTACCTCGAAAAATACGATCCTCGCGATGGATGCGGAAAAAACTGTTCGAAACAGAGTCTCCACCGAACTTTATTCATTCCAAGGAAGGAATAGGAAAATATCGATAAAACCTTTAAAGGGAGATAAGAACATAGTCGTCGCAACCAAATTCGGGTTCAGGAGTCGGTTACGCAAGAGGGAAGGTATTAGCACCCTCTACGTCCGTTGTACTCAATGGGAACCTCTTGATTCGATTCATGAGAAAGTTAGCTAAGTTTGTTTGTTTTCTTCTAAGGTAAAAGAATTGGTTGTTAAAAGGGAAAATGGGTGGTTTTATTATTAGGGTGCTCGGCAAGGATTGAGAACCCTTGTGCCTACGTATTCCCTCGTGCAATGCGAAAGTCAGAGCATTCGTAGTTCGTGGGACTACGGTTGTTTGGTTTGTATTTTTATAGGCGCCAATTGTCCACACACGAGTAAGAGAACTCGCACCCAAACAATTGAGTAGAAAGGTCAAAGACTTGGCCCCCCTCACATCACCTTTTAGAAAGTTGTTTGAATATATGATTAAGTGTATTAAAGAGTTTGATTAGGAAAAAGGATTTGATTTGTATGTGTTTTAGGGATTCGGTCGCACGTGGGCGAGGAAAGGAGTTTTATTCGTATTGGATGTTTTAGAGGTGACAATTGCCCACACACGAGTAAGAAAACTCGCACCCAAACAATTGAGGAGAAGGGTCAAAGACTCGACCACCCTCACTTCACCTTTAGTAAAATGTGTTTAGATAGAGATTAAGTGTATTAATGATTGATAAGGAAAAAGAAATTTGAGTGTTGTCGGATTACAAGTGTTTTAAAGGCGTCAATTGTCCACACACGAGTAAGAGAACTCGCACCCAAACAATTGAGGAGAAAGACCAAAGACTTGATCCCCCTCTTTTTCACCTTTTAAGAAATGATATTTAGTATAATTAAATGTATTAATTTAATTTAAGAAAAAAATACTCGACGTTGGATCGAGGTTTGGGATTTGCGTGCGAAATGGTTTGAGAACTAATGGAAATGAGGTCCTATGGTTTAAGGTAAGGTCGATTGCGAGGCAAAAGCACTCGACTTACAAGAGGTAAAGGGACTTGATATGTGGATCAAGTGAATGTTGGAGATTAATTGAATTTGATTTGGAAAATACTTGAGCTTTGTAGTCAAACTTTCCAAGATTCTCTTTGTAGTCAAACTTTCCAAGATTCTCTTTGGTGTTCAACATAAAACAAATACAACCAAAAGGGTGAAAATATGAAAAGTTGGATTTTCTATTCTTTCACAATTCATAAGGAGTCTTACCCAGAATAGGTCTTATTGAAACCTTGTTCTGAATGTAACATGTTGTATTTACTGCCTCTGCCCAAAAGTGCTTAGCCATGTCAGTTTCTTGGATCATGGTGTGAACCATTTGTTGCAAAGTCTTATTCTTCCTTTCCACTATTCCATTTTGTTGTGGAGTTCTGGGACAGGAGAAATCATGGGAAATGCCATGGGAATCAAAAATATTCTCAAAGTATCTGTTCTCAAATTCTCTGCCATGATCACTTCTGACTCTGACTATTTTACAATCCTTCTCTGTTTGCACTTGAGAGCAAAAGGTAGAAAACACATAATGAGACTCATCCTTGTGTTTGAAGAATTTTACCCATGTCCAACGACTATAATCATCAACGATTACTAATCCATACTTCTTTCCACTGATTGAGGCAGTTTTCATTGGTCTGAACAAATCAATGTGTAGAAGTTCTAACGGTCTAGAGGTGGACACAACATTCTTTTCTTTAAAGGAAGTTTTAGAAAACTTTCCTTTCTGACATGCTTCACAAAGAGCATCTGAAGAATACTTCAGATTTGGCAAGCCTCTGACGAGTTCAAGCTTATTTAGCTGAGAAATCCTCCTCATGCTAATATGGCCTAAACGTCTATGCCATACCCATTGCTATTCATTAACATACATTAAGCATTTGACATTCTGTTCACGAAGATCAGACAGTCTAATCTTATAAATGTTGTTTTTCCTCTTTCCGACAAATAGGATTGAGCCATCTTTCTGACTTACAGCCTTACATGACTTTTGATTAAAGATGATATCATAACCATTGTCACTAAGTTGACTAATTGACAACAAGTTATGCATCAAACCATTGACTAAAAGAACATCAGTAATAGAAGGAAGGCTACCATTACCAACGGTTCCAGAGCCAATGATTTTTCCTTTCTAGTTTCCTCTGAAACTGACGAAGCCTCCAGGCTTAAGTTCCAGACATTGGAACATATGCCTTCTTCCCATCATGTGTCGCGAGCAACCATTGTCCAGGTACCATGACTGGTGTTTCAACTGAGCTACTAAGGATATCTGCAACATAGATTATCTTGTCCTTAGGTACCCATTTTCTGGGTCCTCTCTTGTTAGCTTTCCCAGAGTGTTTCACAACTTTGGGCTTTTGTGCAACAGGATAGTCAAGTGGAATTTGTGCATAATATTTAACTTTAGAAATAGAGTTCTGTGTTGGTGGGGGTTCTTGTGCAAGTTCAGAGCAAATAATCTCAGTGCCAGAAGGCACAAAATGGTCATAGAGAGGTTTTGGTTTAAAGTTTGACTTTCGTCAATTTCAGATGATTCTGCACATCCCAACCCTTTCTTACCATTTTTGGTTACTCCATAGATCATGGAAGCTATTCTACTTCTATCTACGCTTTTAGCTAAAAAATACTGGAATGCTCTATCATACTTGTTGATACAACTTGTGTCATTGGAGATTAATTCTTCTTCTAATTTAGCAACTTTACTTTTCAAGGCATAATTACTATTTTTTAAGCAAAAAATATTTTCATTTAGAGAAGAATTATTCTGCTCAAGCTTATCTTTTTCCTCAGAAGCAATTACGTGTGATCTTTTAAGATCTTTGTATTTAATCTGAAGAGATTGATACTTTTCAAGCATTTCCGAAAGACATAACTCTAATTCACAACGAGAGAGTTTAGATAATACCTCTGAGTCAGAGTCAGAGTCTAATTTTGGTTCTGATGATATTCTGTCTTCTGGTTCTCTAGAAACATCATCGTTAATTATTGTTGCTAGCGCAACATTTTCTTGTTCTTCATCAGAGTCTTCTTCTTCAGAATCAGAGTCGTCCCAAGTTGCCATTAGTCATTTCTTCGCATTGAAGAAACTCTTCTTAGGCTTCTTGTCTTTCTTGAGCTTTAGACACTCGTTCTTGTAATGACCTGGCTCATTACACTCATAGCAGATAACTTCCTTTCCGTAGTTCTACTTCTTCTGTCCAGATGATGACTCAGAGCGACCTCTGTTTCTTCTAGTTCCTCTGAAGTTTCCTTTCCTATGCTTCCAAAGTTTGTTGATCCTTCTGGAGATTAGCGACAGCTCATCTTCTGATTCTTCACCAGAATCTTTTGATTCTTCCTCAGCATGATAAGCCTTTGTCTTTTCAGGTTTAGACTTAAGAGCGATAGATTTGCTTCTCTTCTGAGGTTCATCTTCTTTCAGTTGTATCTCATGACATCTTAAAGAACTAACAAGCTCTTCAAGACTTATGCTGTTAAGATCCTTGGATAGCTTTAAAGCTGATACCATAGGTCTCCTTTTCTTGGGAAAATTTTTGATGATCTGTTTAACATGATCAGCAGTTGAGTAACCTTTGTCCAGAACTTTAAGTCCTGCGACTAGCATTTAAAACCTTGAAAACATGGTCTCAACTGTTTCATCATCCTCCATTTTGAATGCCTCATATTTTTGGATTAGGGCCAGCGCCTTTGTCTCCTTAACCTGAGCATTTCCTTCACGAGTCATTCTTAGAGAATCAAAAATGGATTTGGCAGTATCTCTATTTGTTATCTTCTCATACTCAGTATAAGAGATAGCATTTAGCAATATGGTTCTTGCCTTGTGATGATTCTTATAATCTTTCTTTTGTTGGTTGGTCATATCACTTCTGGATATTTTAGCACATGTAGCATCAACTGGGTGAGTGTAGCCATCGACTACCAGATCCCAAAGATCTACATCATAACCAAGAAAAAAGCTTTATGTTCTGTCTTTCCAGTAGTCAAACTTTTCACCATCAAAGACTGGTGGTTTGGCACTGTAATGATCTTTCTCTTCTACAACAGTGTTAACATTAGCTGCAGCAGCCATGATATCTCACACAAATACTGGATCAGTACTAAACACAGTGAAGTGATGATAAATTATTTTATCACAATCAGAACCGGAGATCTGATGCCAATTAAAGGTGTGAGGAAAACATAAGAAAGGGGGGTTGAATTGGGTTTTCAAAATGAAAGCTTTTTGTGAAACTCAAACAAAGATCACAAATAGACTAACAATAGAGAAAGACACACGATATATCCTGGTTCACTTGAAAACTATCAAGTTAATCCAGTCCACCCGCCAAGGTGATTTCGCCTTATACACAAGGACTTAATCCATTATAACCAAACTGATTACAACTGCACTAGTAATTACTGGTGACTAACAATACACAGACTAACCATCTCTTCTTAAGGATTCTGACCCAACTGGTCCCTTAAGGAATTCAAACAACTGTTTGATCAAATAAAATGTTTATAATGAAATGCTTCTTACATAAGCTGATATAAACACAATTTCTAGCTCAATCTAACTTAGAGAGAATCTATACAGTAAGAACAATCTTCTTCTTTGTATTGTGGTGCTTTACTGTTCACTCATGGATTTCTCTATTTCTTGAGTTCTTTCTCGTATGAATCAATGTTTTGTATATTTCTCTTTTTCACACTTGGTGTCACACATGATTCTTTGAATGATCAAGTCTTTATATAGCCAGAAAAAGATCTATTGAAGGGTAGATCAAGAGTATCAGTAAATTAATGGCGACTTAAAATAATGTCGTTATGCTGGGATGAAAATCGTACACTGAAATTGTCCTTTGTACCACCAAATCAGGGTAGTGGAATGGTAGTGGAAAAGAACGTGTTTGATCTGTACTATGTACTATTTTCTCTTGCAAATGTTTCATCTTCTTCTATACATCAGAGGCTTCTGAATTGATATGATTGAAGCATGATCAGAAGAATGAATCACTGGGTCTTCAGAGTCTTGAGTCTTCAAAGTCTTCATAACTTGTTAAGCAGAACCTTGTTTTCAGAGTCTTCAGCACTCCTTCTTCAGAACCCTTGGTTATCAGAAACATAAGTCTTCAGAGTCTTCAGAACTTGTTCAGCAGAACCTTGTCTTCAGAGTCTTTAGAACATGGTCTTCAGAAACTTAAGTCTTCAGAATCCTCAGAACGTTGTTCATCAGAACTTTTTCTTCAGAGATGTTAGCACTTAGTCTTCAGAAGATACGTATCAAACTTAAATTCAGAACCAGAATCCAAGAAAACATTGCATCAGCAACATATTGTCTTCTTAGAGTCTTTCTGAAGTACAGTAGATTAAAAGCAATCTTGCTTCTTTGATGCAGAAGCGACTCTTGAGAATTTGAGAGTGACGTTTCACATGATCTCTATCAGAGTCAGAGCTATCTTTATCAGAGTCAGAATTATCTTTATCAGTGTCACCGTCTGTTTGTCAATACTTAAGAAAACTAACGTTAGAGTACCAAAATTGTTCTCACACAAATACAACTTTGTTATTATCAAAACAAAGAGATATCTTGCAGGACCAAATCTTGTTCTAACAACTGTTTCCTCTTGTCTGGTGTTTTGATTAACAGGTGGGGGTTGTTGGTCAACTTATAGGAGATAGGAATATTTCAGATCACTGCCCTATTTGGTTGATTTCTAATAAAGCGGATTGGGGTCCGAGGTCGTTCAAAGTGTTCGGTTCGACAACAAAAATTTCATTCCTTTCGTTGAGGGAGAGTGGAGGAAGGTTAAAATTGAGGGTATGAGTGACTTTGTTTTGAAGGAGAAATTAAGATTGCTGAAAGTCGCCTTACGAAATTGGAATGTTGATATTTTTGGGAGGATTGACTTGAATATTAAAGACAACAATAGGCTAATAAATGAAGCAGATGATTTACTTGGGAGCTGTGAAGATAATCTGATTGAAGACATTGCCCTTTACAGAAGTGTGGTTGTTAGCAAGCTTTGGTTAGATATCAGAATAAAGGAGAATATGCTCCTGCAAAAATCCAGAACTAAATGGGACCTTGAAGGTTATGCAAATAGTAAATACTTTCATTGTGCTATGAGAGAAAGAAGAATTGGGAATGTTATTGGTATTCTCAATACAGATGATGGGCAGATTGAGGAAGTTACTGCAGTAAAAGAGGAAGTTGCTAGGTTCTTTGTTGAAGCCTTCAGGGGATTTGATTTTGACAGACCTTTTCCTGATGGAATTCCATTTAGAAGACTGTCTACGGTAGATAGGGTATGTTGGAGGTCGAGTTCTCGGAGGCTAAGATAAAAGATGCGTTTTGGGCGTGTGGGGGCTCTAAAAGTCTGGGTCCCGACGGATACAACTTTCTATTCCTTAGGAAATGCTAGCCTTTTATAAAGGAAGATGTGTTTCGATTCTTTAAAGATTTTCATGTCAATGCGATGTTGTCTAAGGCGATTACTTCATCTTTTATCACTTTGATCCCAAAGAAAGCTAATCCATTGCGTCTTGAAGAGTATCGTCATATTTGCTTAGTGGGATGTTTATACAAAGGTATTGCTAAAGTCTTAGCTGGAAGGTTGAAAAGAGTTCTTGGTTTCTTAGTCTCCCTGTGTCAAACAACTTTTGTTCCCGGTAGAAATCTTTTAGATGGTGTCCTGGTAGCCAACGAAACATTTGATTTCGCGGTTAAGGAAAATAAGGAATGTTTGCTTTTCAAAGTCGATTTTGAAAAGGCGTACGATAAGGTGAGTTGGAATTTTCTCAGATATTTATTGAATAGGATGGGTTTTGGTAACAAGTGGTTATCATGGATGGAGGCGACGATTTTTTCCAATTCTTTGTCTGTTTTAGTGAACGGTAGCCCGACTAAGGAATTCAAGGTGGAAAGGGGTTTGAGGCAAGGTGATCCGTTATCCCTGTTTTTGTTCGTTTTAGTGGCGAAAGGTTTAACTGGTTTGGTTCAGAAATCTTAATCTAATGGTGATTTTTCTGGTTTTCGTATTAAAGAGTACGTTGTTGATATCTTACAATTTGCCGACGATACTCTTTTGGTTGGTGATGGGAGTTGGAAGCACCTTAGGGCTATGAAATCGATTCTAAGAGGGTTTGAGGTTATTTCGGGGTTGCGAGTGAATTTTTTTAAGAGCAAGTTGATTGGTGTTAACATCAACCCGAATTTCTTAAAAGGGGCGGAGAATTTCTTGTCTTGCAAGGTTGATGATAAAGAATTCAGTTTTCTTGGTATTTCTATCGGTTTGAATCCTAGACGCATAGCTTCATGGAAATTCCTTATTCGGAAAATGGAAGCTAGAAATGTTCAATTGGAAATCCAAAGTTTTGAGCTTGGGGGCCGTATTACGCTTCTAAAATCTATATGGAGTAGTTTACCCACATTCCTTTTCTCGTTCTATCAGGCTCCTGTAACAGTTTGTAAAGAGATCACAAGGTTGCAGAACAAGTTCTTGTGGGGAGGAGTGTCAAACAGCAGAAAAATTCATTGGGTGGGATGAGAAAAACTTTGTTTTCCGAATGATCACGGTGGTCCTCGGATTAAAAAGGCTGCAGGAATTCAATATCAGCTTACTGTTAAAATGACGCTGGAGGCTTCTAAATCATAACGGAGTGTTTTGGTTTCAAGTGCTGCAAGCTAGGTATGGTTTTATTACTGCTTTTGTTTTAGATTCGAATCGTTATCCGCATTGTTCTACTTGGTGGAAGGATCTTATTTCACTGGAGAGAAGACATAACGTAGATGCTTTCGTCGGAAATGTGAAGTTTCGGTTAGGCGACGGTAGAAAGTTTTTATTCTGGCATGACTGTTGGTTTGGAAGAGTACCTTTCAAATTTTCTTTTCCTGGTCTATTCATCGTGTGCACTACGCCTTATGCGACAGTTTCGGTTATGGGTTCTTGGGTGCAAGATGATTAGGTTTGGGGTGATTGTGGATTAACAGGTACTGTTACGGCAGAAACGCTTGAAGTTGTTTCTTAATTTTTTTGAAGCGTTATTGCTTGTTTCTCCGGAGCGGGGTAAGTCTGATACGGTGATTTGGAAGGAAGACGTTTCGGGTTTTTATTCGGCAAGGTCTGGTTATAAAGTTCTCTGCGCAAATTTTCTGTCTCAAACGTTCGAAATTGGAGCGAAATTTTCTTTTGTTGAATTATGGAAGTTGGTGGTTCCGTATAGGTTGAAAGCTTTTGGGTGGAGATTATTTTTGAACAAATTATTGTTGAAGGATTCGTCGATTTATAGAGGCATAATTCCATAATCTCATTCGGTATGCTTGTTATGTAATGAAGGTTGTGAAAATTTATTGCATCTATTTTTTATGTGCGATGTTTCTAAGAGAGTTTGGAGGGAAATGAATTTTTGGGTTGAAGCTGATATTTTTGTGGTAGTTATAGATGTCCATGAACATTTTAGATTGTGGTTTAATTTTTGCCATAGGAAGAAGGTGAGGAAGGGTAGGGAAGGTAATATTTGGTTGACAACTTGTTGGAGTATTTAGGGGTTAAGGAATGGAGTTGCTTTTAAAAACAAGAATTGTGTTGTAGCGGATCTCGTTTGGAACATTAAATTATCGGTGTAGAGGTGGGCGATGAATGAGGAGATTACTCATTACAAATATATTTTTTTTTTTTTTTTGCAAAGATCCTTTACATTTTTTAACTTAAGTTTCATTTGGTTTTTTATCTCCTTATTATTTTTTGGTGTTTCTGTTCAGTTTTGTAACAGAGTTCAAGTACCCATAATACTCGTATTAATTAATTCCTTACTTAAAAAAAATCTTTCCAATATCATCATATTTACTTATTATTATTATTATTATTATTATTATTATTATTATTATTATTATTATTATTATTGAAAATGTGACAAAATTTCTACAGGCTAATTTGTATGTTATTTCAATTTCTTTATTTAAGAAAACAATTAAAATAATGTTTATTCTTTTTAATATCATCATATTTAATTATTATTATTATTATTATATTTGAAAAAAATGTTTTAAATAAAAATAATAGAAAAGCGAAATTAATATATTATATTTAGTTTAGGTCAAAAATAATTTGATTTTTTAAATACATTTTAACTATTTTTTACTAAAAATTTTTGTGAGTTTTTTTTTTTTAATTTAAACTATTGAAGTTTATAAAAAAAAAAAATAATTGTCTCATGTATAATATTTTTCTTTTTACATAGATAAATTATAATAAAAAAGTTATTTTTTCCGTCTTAGTGTCCACTTATGGAAGTGGTTTGACACTTATGAAAGGTTAGAAACTCGGTTATCTTTGACGGTGTGGCTTGTGTGGTTTCGGATCTCTTTTGGGATATCAAACTCACACCATGGAAGTGGTCAATAATAAAGGATAATTTTAAATTCAACTGGTCAATAATAAAAGATAATTTTAAATTCAACTGTAATTTTTTCGAATTTTGTCAAACTCCTTTGTTTCGCTTGAATTAAGATGCAGTTGGTTAGAATTTTCCTTGGTTGTTATTGTTGTTTCTCTTGTATGGCGTTTTATTTTCTTTGGATCCTCATCTTATATTAGGGGTTGGAATATCCATAGTACTCCCTTAATTTTAAATCCTTCCTTATAAAAAAAATGTCTACTCTTATTTATTTTATTGTAATTTAGTATAATTACTCAACCAACTATAATAAATAAATTTGATTTATTATTGAAATCAATACAATAAATTTGTAATTTAAGAATTATGCAACGGTTTAAATGAGACACTTATAAGTCATCATGAATCAGAAAAGATATTATACATTATGACTATTTATAGTATTTAAAGTTAATATGATAATATGATCATATTATTTTAGTAATTAAAAGCGGAAGTATTTTTACAAATAAGTCAATTATTGTAGGATAGATAAAGTTTTTTTTAATATATGATTTAAATAATGATAGATTTTCAATTTCCTTATATATATTTTTAGCTTGTCTCACTCGCTACCAATAATTTTCTTTTGGTTAAATGGTATAGCAGTTGAGTTCATTTTTAAAGATGAATAAATAAAATGTTAATATATTTGAACGCGTGACTCTATTTTTGATGTTTTTATGCAACCTCCAATAACATTTGTTGTGAATAAAATCAAATAAAAATTTTATTCAATAAATATTTTTTTTATGTCTTCGCAATAATTAAAATTAGAATAATAATAACTTGTGTCTTCGAGGCATAAGTTAAAGAATTACATTAAAAAATATTATTTTGAAAAATGTATATAGATTTTAATAAAAATATAAAATTAATTTTTAAATTAATTTTTCTAATATAAATTTACTATGAGTGGATTTCTTTTTTTTTTTTTTGGTAGAAGTGAATTTCTTAACTTATATCACTAAAGCACAAGTCAGCATTATCTTTAAATTTAAAATTGATATTAAAATTGAATTGTAAGTTATTAGGGAAAATGTGATAAAAATGTTTATATTTTTTATTCATTTTAATATCATCATTTTCAATTATTATTATTATTATTACTTGAAAAAAATGTTAACTTGTGCCCCTAAGACACAAATTAATAATTAAATATAGAAATAATATCTTAGAAATTGTGTACTACTTTTAATAAAAAAATTAATTTTAATATTTTATTGATATTTCCAAAATAAATTTTCTACATATGTATTTCTTAACTTGTGTCTGGGCACAAGTTAGCATTACCCTATAAATAATAGGAAAATGAAAGTAATATATTGTATTCAATTTCGACCAAAATTAATTTGACTCTTTGAACACTTATTAACTATTTCATACAACAAAAATTAATTTATATAATTAATGCGAATTAAAAAAATTAACTACTTGTCTCATTTATAATATTTGTCTTTTGTGCGTACATTGAATTTAAATATATTGAATGATTGGATTTGAACCTGGTCCATGTTTATTATAATTATTTATATTTTAAAGATTAGTCTTTGTATTTGCATGCAAAATATAACACATTTATATAAAAAAAAATATTGAGTGTAAATATAAATATCATTAAATATATTGCATGTAAATATAAATAACATTAAACATATTGAATGTAAAATATAAATATCATTAAATATATTTAAATTTAATTATTTTAGGAAAATGTTCTTTAGTACAAAAGAATTAGAAAGACAAAATACACGAAATTATATATATAACTAACTGAAACACCAACACCCCATGATTCCTAATAAATAGCATTTAATTTGTTGATCCACCACTAATATTAAGACGACCCACCACTAATATTAAGACAAGTATCAATTCCTACCATTCTTGCAATTAAACCTTCTTACTATTTAGCATGACAGATTATTTTATGGGTATATATACAGGTTGATTTCCTGGTAATATTTTCAGTATTCGATAAGCAATTAAGATGATGAAACTAGGAAGCATTCTTATAATATTTGTTGCTGCTGTTTTCACTCTTACCTATGGCTATGGGTCTGGTATGCTACTAGTACTAGTATATTATTATTATTATTTTTTGTAAGTAGAAATAGCAAAACGAGTCTGATCTATTGTGTTAACAATGTTTGTAGATGAAAAGCATGCTTCACTAGATGAAGAAGATATCTATTGTCTAAGAGAAATTACGGCAGAAGGTAATTGTGCTGATGAAGGGAAAGATTTAGGCCCAAGAACATGTCAGAATGAATTTATGTATCGATTAGGATCATGGACAAAGGCTGGCAATTGTGAATGTAAACAACTTGTGCCTAACAAGCGCAGTTGTTCATGTTGTATTACTTGTAATAACGAAGCCAACATACTCAGCAATGCTTTGAATCTACGCCCTATTAATGATACAAAGGGTAGATGCAAAAATATTAATTAATTATTATTAATCAAATTTGATAATTATACCAAATATTAAATGTGATATCCCTTTTTATATCAAATGTGATTTCCCTTTTTATATCGGTATTGTTCCACTTTTTATTTTCTAGTTTATGTTTTATATCAAGAGATATTGAATCTGAGACAAAAGTAAAGATAGAAATCAAAACCCCTAAGTCTACCTGTAACTAAAAAAAACTTTAAATCTATAATAGATAAAAGTACAATTTTAATTCCTAACATAAATAAATTCAATATATTTTATAAATATCAACAAATAAAAAATGAAAAATGCTAACGACTGCCCTTGGGGTACTGGTTAAAAGAGTTAAAAGGTAAGTTGTACATTTTTTAATAAACTATAAATAAATATTTTTTTTTTTTTAAATATGTATATTCAATGTATTGAAAACATAAATAATTAATTTTTTTTAAGAATTTTATGTGTTTTTAATGAATTAAACATTTAATATTTTCTTTATTTATAATTCTTAACCAGTGCTCCAGAGGCACTGGTCAGCATGAACCATAAAAAATAATTACATTTCACAAGAATTATGAATCACTTTAAAAGAATTAAATAAATATATTATCAACTTAAATGCTATAATATGATATGATAGTTATATGACAGAACAATATTCTATTATGAATTTGATACACATTTTTACCGTAACTCGGTAAACGTGGGGTATGTAAAACTTTGTGATCATCCCTATAATTTTGGAGTAGCATTTTTTTGTCATATTTATAAAATAAAATTTTTAGATTCATTTAATAACTAATATATTTATTCAATGAATCTAAAAAATAAACATTTTCTTATAAATATAATCAGGAGTATTAGGGATTTGAGTGTCCGAGAATCAAGAAACTAACACATTACATACATTGATATGTAATCACACCTTATGCACAATTGTATTTATATCATGCACATGCCCATCTCATACCTCCTTATTTAGCACACTACACCAGACAACCATTGTCATCATGCATAACATGAGTTATATTCGACATTCATTCACAGACAAAGTCCAATCTTCATTGATACACAAAGCCTACTAATTTCATTGGCATTCAAAGCCTAATTTTCATTAACACGAAGCCCAAACTTCATTAGCACCCCCACAAAGTCCAATCTTCATTGGCACCCTTAAAGTCAAATATCTAATGGCACCAAAATCATTTACTTTTGTCGATCTAAGTATTTTCATTCGGTTAATGATGATCATTTAATTTTCTTGTCGATATAAGTATCAACATTTTGCTGATGACGGTCATTTACTTTTCTTGTCAATTTAAGTATCAATATTTTGCCTGATGATGATCATTTACGTTTCTTGTCGATATAACTATCAACATTTCGGTTATTGGCGATCATTTAATTTTCTATCGATCTAAGTATCAACATTTTGGCTGCTGATGATCAATTAGTTTTCTGTTGATCTAAGTATCAGTATTTCAGTTAATGAAAATCATTTACTTGTAGATTTAACTATAAGCATTTCGATTGATTGCGATCATTTACTTTCTTGTTGAACTAAGTATCAACTTTTCCGTTGATAACGATCATTTACATGTCTTGTAGATCTAAGTATCAATATTTCAGTTTAAAACGATCATTTAATTTTTGTGACAATCTAAGAATCAGCGAACCATCTGATGGCGTATCGTATGGAAAAATTTATTTTCAATTAACAATAACATTTTTGCTTTTGATAAAATATGAAAATATTGAAGTGTGATTAGAATCATCGAGTTGGTTGACTCGGATCAAACTAATTGTGAAATTCTGTATTTTGATTTTGTCCACCTTATTTAAATCATGAATCAAGAATGACTCGAACCACAAGGTCCTTGATTCGAATCACAAAAAAGGTTGACTCAAATCAAACCATGGCTGAAATTCTGGATTTTGATTTAGACAATATATTTGAATCACATAATTGAGTGAATCAATTCATAAATATAATATATTAATTTTGCTTTTCTATTATTTTTATTTAAACATTTTTGTGATATATTTGAGTCACACACACGCACGAACGCACGCACGCACGTGCACACACACACACACACACACACACGCACACACACACATACAAACACAAACACACACACACACACAAAATCATTTTTTTGACGTGATTTTGTGAGAATTTTTCTTCTTCTATAAGTTTCCAAATGCTTTCAATCATAAGGGTTCCAAATTTTAGGAGAGAATATGCGTATTTTGAAGCATTAAAATAGGGGAGAAGATAAGTCGTCATAAGGACTTCATCCCTCATTGTTTGTAAGGTGCAGTTTTTTTCTTTTCATTGAATTTGTTATGAATCTCTTAAAGATGAGTGGCTAGTTTCCCTAGATTGAGTCCCCTTTGATGAATTTGCCTCTATTTGTGTGAACCATTTGATTTTTTTATATCTTTTCTCTTTAAGATAAACTTCTTATAGTTATTCTGTAATGCTTTGTGTATAGTTCTTTTTTCCTATTTAAAAATGCGAGGAAATTGCTTTAGATCATGTTTTAAAACTAATCGTACATAACATGATTGAAATTAAATATTTCTTGGATGTTGTTTATAATCTCTAGACATAGGGTATACCCGATCCTAGCTTAGGTTGTACGATTGATGAAACTTTCGTCAGTTGTGACTTTTCTAAAGGCATTTGAATATTGTAATCCTGACGGGGGAAAGGAAACAATCGAAGAAAACCTCAAAAAGGAGGGGACATGGTCTCGCAACCAAATCTCGGGTTCGGGAGTCGATTACGCAAGAGGAAGGTATTAGCACCCCTGTCATACCCTAAATTTTGACCACAAGATTTCACATCATTGTGCAAATCATCACCACAATATGGAGGTATCTTCATACCTCATCAATCCTCTCAAAGATTGTTGAGCATTTACCTCAATCAAGAATTTAAGCCCTCTTAGAGCACTCAGGTAGAGGATCAATCAAGAATTGACATGATCTTCAACTTTTCAAGCCTTTCAAACATACATAAAGGATCAAGAGGTTTCCCACATCAAGAATCATGCATAGGAATGCAACATTTCAAGTTGATCAAGCCTCAAGATCGCTAATGTCACCAAATTATGGTTTTGGTCGACTAAGGCCTCCAGAGGGAAATTTTCATCTGGGCATGAGCCAATACTTAAAAACATGATCCTAGAAGCTCAAAGGGACCCCATGGGTCCAATCATAAGTTCAAAATAACCTCAGGGGATGCATTCATCAAAAATCATGAATTAGGGTTTCTTGACCAAATTCACCCCTAAGTTGACTTTTGGAGCAAGGCATGAGCCAAGACCTCAAGGAATGTTTTGAAGAACTCAAATATATTATATTTATCCTCTTACAAGTTTAAATTGATACAAAGAACTTGATTCATGAGCAATATAAAGATACAAATTCATCTGGACCACAAACTAGGGTTTTTGAGAAAAAGTTAACCATACCTTTGACTTTTGACCAAAACATGATCTCAAACCTTGGGAAATGATTCAAGACACTCTAAAACACCTATGGAATCCATCCATTAGGTTTGATTTAGCCCAAGGACTTGATTTCATAGAGGATCACAAAGTTTAAAATTCATCTGGTGAAAAGTCAACTGTGCCCAAAACCAAGTTTGACTTTTGAGATTTTTTTACAAACATAGCTTCTTCAAGTCAAAAACAATGTTAAATCATGGTTTGGATCATCATCCATCAAAAAAATCAAGAAAAGTGAGGTTACTTGCAAAATGGGTAATCTTAAGAAACTTAAAATTTCACTAAGTTATGAAAAAGGATGATTTTTACCCAACTTTGTAAGACCATAACTTGTGATCCAAGCAACCATTTTCTTCCATCCAAATATCAAATGAAAGCTCTCATCACATACTACAAAAGTGTCCTCCTGACCCATAGTCAAAATATGCATGGATTTTGAGTTAGAAAGCTATGAAGTTAGGGTTTCATGGGATTTTCACTTTGACACTTAGTGAAATTTTGGACAGAATCTGTTTGCATTTTTTCTAACTTTGAGGTCATTTTTCTCCATGATCCACATTGATCCAAGACCAAAGTTAAACATCAAAGTTGAAGTATGATGTACAAGCTTTCCAAAGAGTACAAGAACATCATCAAACTCCATTTGATCAAAGAGATATGGAGTGACCAACATGCCTTGTTGCAAACTATTTTGCAAAATCAGTTTGGTCATTACTTGTCGTGCACGATTTTCTTGTCAAGTACAATGATCAATGCCACTCACATTCATTGCATAACTAAAGAAATCATAGCAAACCTACAAATTTGAGTCAAAGGGTCAAGAAATACTTCAACTTGGAGTAATGGCTTTTGTCACATTATGCCTTGAATTCAAAGGCATTTATGTGCAATAGTGCACATTCAACAAAAGGACATTCCTCAATCAAGATGCTCACATAAACAACAATAAAAATGACTGAGGAATATTGAATTGTCAATTGGTAGCTGAGCTATTTGGAAGCATTGGTGTACCTTGCATTAGGGGTAATGATACCATTCCAAACCATTGAACCAAGCTCTTATCTTCCAATCTGAAGCTGTTCATCCAAGACAAAATCATTCACCTATAAATAGAGGTCACAATGCTTCATTCAGATCACACCAAAACAACCACAATGCTTGTTTTCTCACAAATCCTCTTTCTTGCAAAATCTAAAGTTCTCAAAGAGTGAAAACTTGGAATTCTCAAACTAGTCCAATTCCACTCAAACCAAGCATTCAAACACTTCACATAAGCATCATAGAAGTGATCCATAACCTCAAAACACTTCTGTAACATTAGAAGCACCAAGTCACTATCCATTTGCTCAAATTTTCCTCAAAGCTGCAGATAGGGTCGAGCCAAGTAATCCAGAAGATTTCAATCCATTCTAATCATTGGAACACCATCCTTGGGGGTCAATGAAGTTGTCCAGATCATCACCTTGCATCTGTAACACCTACACTGTAGAATTCGATTCTCACTTGCAAGGTAAGCTTCCTCAAATCTGAACTCTATGATCCATGCATCATAATATGTTTTCAAGTTACCAACATGTTTCTGCACTTATGTAGAGTGTTTCTCCTTAACTAATTGCTTTGTATCTATCGCGTATGGAGTTTCATAGTGTTCTTGCAAAAATTAGGGTTCATTTGTTCTTCACATGATTTCTCACTCCACACTTAAAAGAAATGCAATTAATTGGTATCATTGAAATCCTTGTTAAAAAACGAGCAACTTTCATGTTTACAAAAGTCATTTTCATTGCGTATTGAGTGAGATATGTGAGTTTTTGCAAATCTGAACATGGAGGGAGGCACGAGGAAGAAGAAGGTGTTCTTGGCGCCTTTTTTCAAAATTTTTGAATTTTTAAACATTTTAATATTTTTCAATTAATTTCAAAAATTCATATCTCTCTCATTTTTAATCTTTTTCAAATTATTTTTTAAACATAAATCATTTATACATTTTAATATTTAATTCCCCAAAAAATCAAAAAAATATTTTATATTTGATATATTTTTTATTTTTTCAAAGAATTTATTTTTTAATTGTTTTAAACATTTTAATTAAATTCGTTTTCTTGATTTTTCAAAATCAATTGAGTTCAAATCATCTTGTGGATTAAAACATCTATTTTCAAACATTTTTCAAAGTTCACAATATGTTTTTGAATATATTTTATATTTTATATAATTTTTATTTAATTTTTCTGTAATACCCCATATTATCTAAACGCTCAATTGGATATCAGATGAGATCAGATGAGTGCCTATGTGCTCTATCTTTGGTTCATTAGATTAATGGAATCCTCTACGTACTTTAAGTATTGACAATTGGGATCAATAGAGCAACTAGTAAACTCGGAAGAGATCAATTATTTAGTAAAGGACAGATCAATTTTTGTAACACCCATATATAACAACATACATCAAAGCATATATATTATACATGAATCCAAGTTTTGGTACTGAAATACCATAAGTTCCTAGTTAGCACGTTGTATACATTAAATGCCCAAAATACAAAGTACTAAAAGTCTAAGGCATAACATATACAAGATGTCCCAAATACACTAAGAACTAGATCATAATAATGATCTCAAAATAAAACGCCATAGCGGAAGCCATGCCATCCCAAAAGCTATGATTCGTAAGGAAAAGTCAAACCACTTTATCCTTACCCTTCGCGGAACCTGTAGTACCTGTAATATAATTAACAACATGGGGTGAGATATTAAATCCCAGTGAGTTCCCTATCTTATGGATTCTCTCGGCTTTACAAGGTTCTATCAATCCTAACTCAAGTCCAAGGGAAGGGAAAGGACTTCGAGTTCACAATCTCAGACTCTCACACTATATGGAAACATGTTCATGAGTTCATTAACTCAAAATATCACTAATCGATAACCTTACCAAGGCATCCTCTATTCTTGTCCACTTCTACGTCTAGAAGGCGACCCGAGTCATGGATCCTTGAAACCTACTTGACATATGAAACAGATTCGGGTTCTACGGGCCATTAACCGTTATGAACCGTCACTTCACACGGGCCATTAACCGTCACAAGTCTCTTTACCCTTAGGCTCCATGCGTACTAAACGGGAATCAAACATGTCAAGTAGTCATGCGTACATTCCAGAGGAGCTCCAAGCTCATGAAATGGCAAATCAGGGGAAGCGGTGACGATTACCTGATCTCACACACAACGCGATTGTATTCGACAATCTCAAGGCCACATTGCCTTAAGGCCCTTTCGCCTTTTCACCTATACTAGGTTCACACATGTTCCATACTAGTGTTTCACTCTCATCTAGACCCTTACTCGTCAAGGATGTACGTTTATACACCGAATGCCCGAGCATCGCCATCTAGAGTTTGCTATCAATTTCTAGTCACATTACTAGATTCTACTATAGTTTCATGTTGAGGTTTCCTCACTCTTCCTATTCCATTTTCATTTTAGCATGCATATTCACTCATACATACATAACGACACATAGAAAGATATAGCATGTTTAACAACAATAGAATAGGTAAACATAATGCAATCATATAATGGAATCACACCTAACAACTTATCACAAAGTTACACCATTCTTAGTTCCCTCCGATTTATTTAATCGGGCAACAAACTAATATTTATCACTTCCATTAGATAGAGTATTTCAATAGCTCTCCATCGGTACCAAGAACGCCTCGATCGGATTCACGATTCAAAAGTTATGAAGGAAACAAAATGGGAAATCTGCCATGTTCGCTAAGCGAATCTCCAGGCGAACGTTCGCTTTCCCCTTCGCCTTGCGAACCTTGGCGAACAAAACAGAATGAAAAGGGCACAAAGTTCGCAAAGCGAACCCTTGGCCAGCATTCGCCTTGCCCTTCGCTTTGGTTCGCAAAGCGAATCTGCGAATTCCCAGAATTCTCAGCAGCGTCAAAACAGGGCATTTGAGGTCAACACCCTCAATCCTTCACCCAAACCACTTCTAACTCATTTTCTAACAACCCCAATCATAACCCAACTATATTACCTAATTATTTCCACATTCTAACCGTTAGAAACGTCGATTTCACATTATCATTCACAAAACCATATTTCTAACCTAACTCTATCATTTCCAAACTTCTAAAACAAAAGTTCTAACTAGAACCCACCTAGATTAGAGGATGATGATGAAGAAGATGAGATGAATTGATGAAGAGTAGAAGATGATTCTTGATCTTGAGTTCTTAGGGTTTTCTTCTTCTTTTCTTTCCTTTCCTCTTCCTTCTCTCTAACTTCTCTCTCTCAAATGTTACTATGTTTGGTAAGGAAGGAAAAGAAATGATATAGGAAAATATCATTAGTTAGTAACACTACTAAATGTCCAAATAGTCTCTAAAGCTCCAATAAATAAAACTTCAGAGTCAGATAATATTAATTGGATATGCTCTGAGCTCAAGAGTTACTCTAATTATCTTTGCTTATAATTTCTCAAAGTACACCGGAACCCAGTTGATCATAACTTAATATTATCCAGAGCAAATTAAAATACGGGGTATTACATCCTCCCCTCCTTAAATAGAAATTCATCCTCTAATTTAAAGATTACCTGAAAAAATGGGGGTAAGCATTTCGCATCTCTGATTCTAGTTCCCAAGTTGCATCGCCCGGATGCGTCTCATCCCACTTTACTTTCACAAGAGAAATCTCTTTATTCCTTAGTACTTTAGTTTCTCTTCCTGTGATACAGCTTGTTTGAGGTTCAAACGTCAAATCTGTTTCTAGAACTTGATACGGTCCCACGTATCTCGGACTTAACTTCCGCACGGTCCTTTCAACCTCAATCTCGGAGTGACTTTCAAAAACACATGATCACCTTCATCAAACTCTAAAGGTCTCCTACGGTTATCCACATAACTCTTTTGATGATCTTGTGCTTGTTTAACTTTATCACGAATCATTCTAATCTTTTTCGTAGTCTCTTGGATAATCTCCGGTCCTAAAATCCTATCTTCGCCAACTTCCGCCCAACACAAAAGCGCGTCGTACATTCCTTCCATATAATGCCTCGTAAGGAGCTATACCAATACTTGCATGATAACTATTGTTGTACGAAAACTCAATCAACGGTAAAATTTCCAAGCACACAAGCTCTCAACATATCTTCCATTGTTTGTATCGTCTGTTCCGTCTGACAATCCGTTTGCAGATGATTCGACGTACTCAAACACAACCTTGATCCCATAGCTTGTTGGAAAGCTCTCCAAAACCTCGAAGTAAACTTTGGGTCTCTATCAGACACAATACTTTAGGGAATACCATGCAACCTCACAATTTCCGAAATAAACAACCATGTAAGATGACTTGCCTTGTAAGTAGTCTTTACGACCAAGAAATGCGCAGATTTCATCAACCGATCCACAATTACCCAAATAGAATCATAACCACCTTGAGTACGGGACAATTCAACTGCGAAGTCCATAGAAATACTATCCCACTTCCATACCGGACATTCTAAAGGTTGTAATAATCCACCCGGTCTTTGATGTTCAATCTTTAACTGTTGACATACCGCACACTCCGATACATACACCGCAATATCTCTTTTCATACCAGACCACCAATAGTCCTTCTTCAAATCTTGATACATTTTTGAAGAACTTGGATGTATAGTGAAAGCACCCTTATGCGCTTCTTCCAAAATCCTTCTTTTCAACACCGCATCATCCGGGACACAAATTCTTTGGTTAAACAAAATGATTACGTCGGTAGCTCGCACAAAACTCGGTTGCACTAAAACTTCTTGCAACTTCTCATCCAATACTTGTCCTTATTGAATTTCCTCTCTAAGAGTAGAATTAACATTCAAATTTCCCATAATCACACCATCAGGAGTCCAAACAAATTGAAGATTAAGATCCCTAAACTTCTCAAATAAGGCATACTCTAACATCATCAGCTCGGCATTACGCAATACTTTTCTACTCAACGCATCCACTACTTTATTCACTTTACCCGGATGGTAATTTAGTTCCAAATCATAATCCTTCAAATATTCCATCCATCTCCTTTGACGCATGTTCAACTCTTTCTGGTCAAATAGGTATTTTAAACTCTTGTGGTCGCTGAACATTTCAAAACGTGCTCTATACAAATAATGACGCCACACTTTCAAGGTAAAAACAATTGCCGCCAATTCTAAATCATGCGTTGGATAATTCTTCTCGTGAACTTTTAATTGTCGAGAAGCATAAGTCACTACGTGACTATCTTGCATTATAACACCTCCTAATCCCATCTTTGATGCATCACAAAATACTTCGTACGACTTGTTAGGATCGGGAATGATTAAAACAGGAGAAGTCGTTAATCTTTCCTTCAAACTCACAAAACTTTGTTCACAAGCCGAATCCCACTCATAAGGACAATCCCTTCGAGTAAGTTTCGTCATTGGTAAAGCCAATTGAGAAAAGCTCTTGATAAACCTTCTGTAATAACTTGCCAGTCCCAAGAAACTTCTAACTTCCGAAACATTCTTCGGTCTCTCCCAATTAATTACCGCTTTAACTTTCGATGGATCAACAGCTACACCTCCTTGAGATATGACGTGACCAAGGAAACTAACCTCCGACATCTAAAACTCACACTTGCTCAACTTGGCAAAAAGTTGCTTCTCTTGTAAGATCGATAAAACGATTCTTAAATGTTCTTCGTGTTATTGTGAAGTACGAGAATAAACAAGAATGTCATCAATGAAGATCACTACAAACTGGTCCAAGTAAGCTTGAAATATCTGATTCATAGAATCCATAAAAATTGCCGGAGCATTCGTCACACCGAAAGGCATTACTAAGAATTCATAATGGCCATAACGGGTTCTAAACGCGGTCTTTGATACATCTGAACTCTTCACACGGATCTGATGATAACCCGACCATAAATCAATCTTCGAGAACACACTGGATCCTTTCAATTGATCTAACAGGTCATCTATCCTGGATAGTGGGTATTTGTTCTTGATGGTGACTTTATTCAACTGTCGGTAATCAATACATAACCACATTCCACCATCCTTCTTCTTTACCAACAACATTGGGGCTCCCCAGGGTGAAACACTGGGTCTAACAAAATGCTTAGCCATTAACTCTTCCAATTGATCCTTTAATTCTCTTAATTCAAGTGGTGTCATCCGATATGGAGAAACGGATATAGGAGCCGTTCCCGGTATCAGGTCAATAGAAAATTCCACTTCCCTCTCCGGAGGAAGAGAAGTGACATCCTCGGGGAAAACTTTTGAAAACTCACGGACTACAGGGATACTCAAAACTTGAAGGTTGCTACTCTCCTCCTTAGTGAGAACCAAAAGAACAGATTTTTCCTTCTCAAACAAGAAATTTATCATTCCAACCGTACCTTCTAAAATAGTTGTTAGTACATCCTTCAGAGTAGCTTCAGTAGATGGAATGATGATTAGATTCTCCTCACACCCGATGAAAACTGAATTAGCAGAAACCCAATCCATTCCCAAAACAACATCTACTTTCTTAAGCGGCAAACAAATAAGATCAATCTGGAAAACTCTTCCATCCACAGATATAACACAATTTTCACACATCAAAGGTGTTTCAACCATCTCATCTATGGCAATAGTAACCACCATGGGAGGAGACAACGGAATATCTTGTAACTCAAGTCGCTTCACGCATTGCATTGACACAAAAGAATGTGTTTCTCCACAATCAAATAATACAAAACAAGGATTCCCATTAACGAAACACGTACCAGCTATCAAAGAGTTATCGCCCTTTGCTTTCTTCGCATCCAAAGTATAAACTCGACCGATACTCTTTCCTTGCGCATGATTCCCATTCTGAGGACAATCCCTCTTCAGATGACCCATCTTCTGACACTGAAAGAACTTCACATTTTCCATGCCACACCTTCCAAAATGCATCCTACCACAAGTATGACACATGGGAGGTGTACTTGCTCTAGCATTCTGAACTTGCTTCCCTTTGAAAGCTTGTTGTCGAGGCCTAATCTGTTGGCTTGATCTTCCACGATCATTCTGATTCGACCTGCTCAAATCTCCCTCTGCTTGAACTTTCTTCAAGCTGTTTTCGGCCACGTAACATTGCCTTAGTAATTCAGCATAAGAAGTGAACTCTCTCTGAGACACACTATGAGAAATCTCAGCTTTCAAACCAAAAAGGAACTGGTTAATTTTCCACTTTTCATCCAGAGCATACACGACTTGCCTAGAGTAAGCAGCCATGATTTCAAACTTCTCAGCATAAGCAGCCACAGTCAAAGTACCTTGCCTCAACTGTTGGAAATCCAACACCTTTTGGGTCCTCAAAGAACTAGGAAAATAATTCTCCATAAAAGTAATCTTAAATTGCTCCCAGACCTTAGGCACATCTTGGATAGTGATTAAAGCTGAAGCACTTTCCCACCACCTCATAGCAGAACCTTTCAATGAGTGAGAAGCAAACACCACTTTGTTCTCTTCACTACATTGAACTATCAGGAAGATTCTCTCCATGCCAACCACCCATTCATGAGCTTTCATAGGATCTAATCCACCATGAAATTCAGGAGGATTCATGCGGATAAAATCCTGAAAACTTCCACTTACAGCATCTGGAACAACCACCTGAGGATGTAAACCCCCATTTATCTGTTGTACCATCTGCTGCATGAACTAGTTCTGCTATTGCTGCATCTGTTGCAAGAACTGAGGCCATGGAACATATTCCTCGCCGCTCGGTGAATTCGTCCCAGTTGGAGTAGTTGCAGGTCTACCACGATTGCTTCTGCGTCCGTCAGCCATGTTCCTAAACGTCATACAGATAGGATTAAGTTGATCAGGCTTAATGCCTTACATATAACATTTAAGACCAATGATGACACAACGCATATGAAACGGAAAGAAATGCTTATACTATTTCATGGCTAGGTCGAGGATACGACCTACTCTGATACCAACTGTAACACCTATATATAACAACATACATCAAAGCATATATATATTATACATGAATCTAAGTTTTGGTACTAAAATACCATAAGTTCCTAGTTAACACATTATATACATTAAATGCCCAAAATACAAAGTACTAAAAGTCTAAGGAATAACATATACAAGATTTCCCAAATACACTAAGAACTAGATCATAATAATGATCTCAAAATAAAACGCCATAGCGGAAGCCAGGCCATCCCAAAAGCTACGATTCGTAAGAAAAAGTCAAACCACTTTACCCTTACCCTTCGTGGAACCTATAGTACCTGTAATATAATTAACAACATGGGGTGAGATATTAAATCCCAGTGAGTTCCCTATCTTATGGATTCTCTCGGCTTTGCAAGGTTATATCAATCCTAACTCAAGTCCAAAGGAAGGGAAAGGACTTCGAGTTCACAATCTCACAATCTCACACAATATGGAAACATGTTCATGAGTTCATTAACTCAAAATATCACTAATCGATAACCTTACCAAGGCATCCTCTATTCCCGTCCGCTTCTACGTCTAGAAGGCGACCCGAGTCATGGATCCTTGTAACCTACTTGACATACAAAATGGATTCGGGTTCTACGGGCCATTAACCGTTATGAACCGTCACTTCACACGGGCCATTAACCGTCACAAGTCTCTTTACCCTTAGGCTCCATACGTACTAAACAGGAATCAAACCTGTCAAGTAGTCATGCGTACATTCTAGAGGAGCTCCAAGCTCATGAAACGTAAAAATCAAGGGAAGCGGTTACGATTACGTGATCTTACACATAACGCGATTGTATTCGACAATCTCAAGGCCACATTGCCTTAAGGCCCTTTCGCCTTTTCACCTATACTAGGTTCACACATGTTCCATACTAGTGTTTCACTCTCATCTAGACCCTTACTCGTCAAGGATGTACGTTTATACACCGAATGCCCGATCATCGCCATCTAGAGTTTGCTATCAATTTCTAGTCACATTACTAGATTCTACTATAGTTTCATGTTGAGGTTTCCTCACTCTTCCTATTCCATTTTCATTTTAGCATGCATATTCACTCATACATACATAACGACACATAGAAAGATATAACATGTTTAACAGCAATAGAATAGGTAAACATAATGCAATCATATAATGGAATCACACCTAACAACTTATCACAAAGTTACACCATTCTTAGGTTCCCTCCGATTTATTTAATCGGGCAACAAACTAATATTTATCACTTCCATTAGATAGAGTATTTCAATAGCTCTCCATCGGTACCAAGAACGCCTCGATCGGAGTCACGGTTCAAAAGTTATGAAGGAAACAAAATGGGAAATCTGTCATGTTCGCTAAGCGAATCTCCAGGCGAATGTTCGCTTTCCCCTTCGCCTTGCGAACCCTGGCGAACAAAACAGAATGAAAAGGGCACAAAGTTCGCAAAGCGAACCCCTGGCGAGCATTCGCCTTTCCCTTCGCTTTGGTTCGCAAAGCGAACCTGCGAATTCCCATAATTCTCAGCAGCGTCAAAACAGGGCATTTGAGGTCAACACCCTCAATCCTTCACCCAAACCACTTCTAACTCATTTTCTAACAACCCCAATCATAACCCGACTATATTACCCAATTATTTCCACATTCTAACCTTTAGAAACATCGATTTCACATTATCATTCACAAAATCATATTTCTAACCTAACTCTATCATTTCCAAACTTCTAAAACAAAAGTTCTAACTAGAACCTGTAGCGCGGTTTTCGTGACCGCCCGCATCCGCCTACGGATGGGATTGGGTGCTACTTTCTGATTTCTTATTTATCCTGTGAAGCTGGAAAGGAAAGGGAAGTTATCTCAAACTAACCTTGCACACAAATGTTTTCTTTAACAAGTGCTAAGAGATTGGGGGGTCCGGGGTCAGGTTATACAATGGGGAGTTATCAACTACCCATCCTATACATGGTTATCCATGGGCTGTTAGCAACTTTCTATTGTTCTACTGTTTTCTATTTACTGGTGTTTGTCTGTTGTAAATGGGACAGTTTCTCCTTTGGGAAGGTTGAGAGATGTTGAAAAGATATTTTTGTTGTTTTCGGGTTTTTTTTAGGTTTTTGGTAAGGTACTGGACCTAAGGTTTTTTTGTTTAGTGTGCTCGCTAAGATTTCACAATCTTATGCCTACGTATTCCCGTTAAAGAAAACAGGGAAATCAGAGCAATCGTAGTTCCTCCTATTCTATGGGAGGAAAAGAGATATTTGGGTATCTTGTTCAAAGCCCAAGATATGAAGCTAAAGGTGATTTGTATCTTGTTCAAAGCCCAAGATATAAAGCTAAAGGGTGTTTGTGGGAATTGATTGAAAGAGTGAAGAGATGTGAATATCCGGAAAAAAAAACATCGGATGAAAATAGAAGGAATATCCGGAAAAGCATCAGATGTAAAGAAGGAATATCCAGGAAAGCGTCGGATGTAAAGAAAAGGAATATCCGGGAAAGCGTCGGATGTAAAGAAGGAATATTCGGGATAGTGTCGGATGTAAAGAAAAGGAATATCCGGGAAAGCATCGGATGTAAAGAAAAGGAATATCCGGGAAAGCGTCGGATGTTAAAAAAGGAATGGGTTTTTCCTGTGTTTTTTAGGAAATAAAAAGGGTTCTTTTAAATCCAAGAGGAAATGAGACTGTCCGAGTCTACTGGGTGTGTCTTTGTATAATGCCCAAGAGGAGGCTGATGTTTTACGGGATGAAGATCTAGACTCATTTGAAAGACTGCTCTAGTAAGATGACTAATTTATGTTCCTATACCTTTAAGAGGTCGTCGGGACAATTTGTACAAAGCCCAAGAGAATGCGAGAATAACTTTTAAGAAGCCGAGGGACAATTTGTACGAAGCCCAAGAGGAGGCTATCTTCGCTGAGGAAGAATCATTATACGAAGCCTAAGAGGAGGCTATGAAAACTTCTAAGAAGCCGATGGGTCTTTATACAACGCCCAAGAGGAGGCGGAGATGCTTTTAAGAAGCCTGGGGGTCCCCAAACCCCGAGAAGTTCAAGACATGCCATTCACTGAGAATAGATCAAGCCAGGAAAATTTGAGAATTTGGAAGAAACTCAAGAGATGCCATTCACGGAGAAAAGATCATCTCTGGGGAGTAGAGTCTCTTGACAATTCCTAGGAGGGACAGCCGAAGAGAAGACTGTATCTGGTGTTCCTATGGGGGATCTAGTTTTGACTATATTAAAGAGTGATCAACAGGGCTTAGTGCTGGACATAGTTGTCGGGGAAACTCTAAATATCTATACTGGTATTACACAGTTGATATGAGTTTATGGAAGAAGACTTACAGTGAAACAGCCCCACAATACAGTTATATATGTGAAAGCGGATAAAGAAAGCATATAAACACTTACTCGGTTGTAGAGCTTCCATGCTGTTTGGTTAGTTGTTCAACAAAAAATTGAAAACAACAGTATATCTCAAAATCAAAAGAGAAAGTATTTTGAAAGTAAACTGGGGCTTACAGCTCAAGGAGAGGCCCATAAAATCAGAGTCAATTATACATGGAAGAACGTCATGTGAAATAAAACATACACGAAAGAACATCGTGTTGATAAAGGCATATACACGGCAAAACATCGTGTGTGAAAATATACACGGAAGAACATCGTGAATAAACAGAGAGAAAATACACGGCAAAACATCGTGTCATCATGGGAAAACATCATGGTAATTGAAACGTACACGGAAGAACATCGTGATATCATGGCAATTGAAAACATACACGGAAAAGCATCATGCAAAATAAACAGACATTCACAGCAAAACATCGTGACAGATAAAATATACGTTCACGGAAAAAAAACATCGTGAGAATAAAAGCAAGCACGACAAAACATCGTGTCAGAGTTTTGAAAACTGTACAGGGACTTATACAATGATTGAGGCCCAAAATGGTTTTGGTATAAAAGGGGATTGGGTATTACACTCTATTAGAGGCCCAAATGAGTGCAGTGTATTTACAGGAAATACTTGTTTGCAAGTTCAATTGTTTTTAACAGATGTGAATAAATCATGCATGGCATACAAGCAAAGCATTTAAATTCGAGTTTACCGTACACCGGTGAATTTTTTCACGTAAACAGAGGAGTGTCTGATGAGCTTGAGATCCCGACGAAGCTTTAAGCGTCCAATGAGCTCCAAGGCGTCAATTAAGAATTTCTGCATCAGATGGAAAACCAAAACAGATAGGCAAAAACCAGAGATCACAGGGAAACGATCTTGGTCTCGTTAAGTGGTTAGAATTAAATCACAAATGAATAAATTATGAAATCAAATAATCGAAAAATTCATTTAACAATTAAGTGATCAATCAAAATAATTATTTAAAAGTATTAATTGGTTAATATTTAGTTAAACTAAATAAGAAATTTAAAAGAAATACTTATTAGAATAATTATCAAATATAAAATGGGTTTATTTGTGAAAATATAGGGGTGTAGATTGAAATAAATATGTGGGCTGAGCCCAATCACTTTATTATTAAAAAAAAATAAGAGAATTAAATTAAAACAATTATAACTTGTATTTAGTAGAAAATAATGAAAAGAAGGACAATACCTGGAGAAAGAAACACGTTGGTGAAAGCAAAGCTCGGTCTTTCTCTCTCGATGTCGTTCCGTAGCCAATCTTCGTACCCTCTATCCGTCACGATTCCGCCGCGTTTGTTTCCGGCGCAGTTTCATCGAGGATACTCCCTCTCGGTTTTGCAGCAATTCCGACCGTCCGTGGCCTTGCTTCCGTCTGCGATCTCCCCTGCGGTTTTGGTGGTTCCGGCGTTTGAAGGTGGCGGCGCGGTGGTTGAAGGGGATGGCTTCAATTTTGTTGAAGCTTTTTATGGTAAGTTCTTCTTCTTCTGTTAATTGTTGTTGTTAGAAGTTGTAGGTTTGAAGAAGTGATGAACACGGTTGTGGAAGTGGTTCATGGTGTTGTCATGGTTGTAACGGTTTTGTATACGATAGCTGCGGTTTGTAGCAGGTTTGTGCAGTAGGTTGCTTATGTTGGATGGAAGTTATGGTGTATTGTATGTAAGTATGGTTTATGTGAGTTTGATGGAAAAATTGTAGTGAGAGTTTGTATGGAAATGTGAGATGAGTGTTTGTGTTTTCAAGTGTTATTTTTGTGAAGAACAAAACAACAATAACAGCAAGAGTATATATATATATTGAGTCATGGTCTATGTTTATTTGTTTTGACAGAAAAAAAAAAGAGAAAATAGTGAGGGTGAGGCGCAAGGCCTTGTGTAGGAGGAAGAAAATTATGAGAAAACAAATCCTTTGAATTGTTTTGGTGTGAAAATTGGAGTGTGAGATGCTTCTATATTTATAGCAAACAAAGCTTGGAGATGAAGCCAATGACACAAGCATGTGGTGTGGTATGTGATGCATGCATGAGAAATAAGAGTGACGTGAACAAGACTTATTGACTAAGTTAAAAGTGAAAAATATATTTGATGATAAGGCTTGTTACTAAACTCTATCCAAAAAAATGTTTAGATGAGAATAAATTCAAGTGGAAGGAACAAGAAGCATGTGCAGCAAGAGAGGCGTGAGTATTTGTTGTGAGTGGAATAAAATGAAACAAGTTTTTATTATAACAATACTTAGATAATGAAATCAATAATTCAAATATAATAAAAAAAATTAATAAAAATTAAGTTATAAAGAAGCTAATTAATAGAAATTAATATTAATTAAAAATTCGAACTGAAACCGGTAAAAAAACGATAAAACTGTCCGGTATCGAAGTGTCCGAAAAAATAAAATGAACACACCAAAACGATCAGCAAAAACTATACAGTATAAAAATATAGATAGATGAAATGAGAAAAAATAAAAATATCTGGTCAAAATTTAGGGTATGACAGAACCCACCTGGATTAGAGGATGATGATGAAGAAGATGAGATGAATTTATGAAGAGTAGAAGATGATTCTTGATCTTGAGCTCTTAGGGTTTTCTTCTTCTTTTCTTTCCTTTCCTCTTCCTTCTCTTTAACTTTTCTCTCTCACATGTTATTATGTTTGGTAAGGAAGGAAAAGAAATGATATAGGAAAATATCGTTAATTAGTAACACTACTAAATTTCCAAATAGTCTCTAAAGCTCCAATAAATAAAATCTCATAGTCAGATAATATTAATTGGATTTGCTCTGAGCTCAACAATTACTCTAATTATCTTTGCTTATAATTTCTCAGAGTACACCGGAACCCAGTTGATCACAACTTAATATTATCCAGAGCAAATTAAAATACGGGGTATTACAATTTTATTAATTCAAGAAAGGATTTTAAGGTAACTCTAATAATTGATCAATTGGTGTGAGACGACAAAATATCAATTGGAGATATTTTACTCTATTGGATTATATTATATAAAATTGGTATTTTATATATATATATATATATATATATATATATATATATATATATATATATATATATATATATATATATATATATATATATATATATATTGTTAGAAAGAAGAAAGAAGAGAAAAAAAGAAGTTAGTAAGAAGAAGAGGAAAAGGAAGAGAAATGAGAAAGGAAGAACTTGGAAGAAGAAGAGAAGTTCATGGATCATCATCTTTATTCATCATCTTCTTCAACCTCCTCTTCGTTTATCAAGGTGGGTTCTATGTAGAACTATAAGTGTAGAATTAGAGTTTTGGAACCTAGAGTAGAAATTCTAGGTTAAGAGCATTTTGTGTGGATTTGATGTTTTAACGGTCCAAATGTGGAATTGATTGCGTAATATAATCGGGTTATGCATGAATTTAATCGGTGATACTTGTTGTTGTGTTCCAACATATTGTGATGAGGTTTGGTTGTGTTGTATATCCATAAAAACAGAGTTTTTGGCTTCTGTAACTGGGTTAACCGGGTAACGGTATGGGGTTAACCGATTAACCCATGAAAAATGGTGTTTTACGTGAAAATTGAACTGCTTAACCGGTTAACAGAATATGATTAACCGATTAACAACCTGTGTCTCTAATTCTGTTTTGCTACTGGAAGTCGCCCGTTAACTGGTTAACCATATCATGTTAACCGGTTAACATTGTGTTGATTTTTGAAAATCTTTTAAAATCCATAACTTTTGATTCGTGTGTCCGATCAAAGTGTTCTTGGTATCGTTGGAAAGCTATGACGACCCTCTACCCAATAAAAAGCTATTGAGTATGATGTGGGATTAATTATTTGGTGGTAATTGAATGGAAATAATGTTTATATAATATGTTGTGATAAATGTTTTATTTATGTAAATTGTGTTATGCCATATCTATCTAACTATTGTTAAGTATGAATGAGAGAGAATGCATGCTTAAAATGAGTTAGGAAGAGTGAGGAAACTTTACCCCAAAACAAGTGACATGATTCTAGGTTGTGACTAGGATTGTGATAGAGAATCTAGATGGTGATGCTCGTGCGTTCGATACCTAGGTGTGCATCCTTGACGAGTAATGGTCTAGAGGATAGTGAGACACTAGTATGGAACATGTGTGTGAACCTTATGTTCTTTGTAAAAGGGCTAATGTGGCCTTAAGGCATTATAGCCTTGTGATTGTCGTATGCAATCACGCATGTGTGTGAGATCACGTAATCAGAAGTGTTTCCCTGAGTTACTGTTTTGCGAGGTGAAGCTTATTTAGAGCTCATCTGGAATGTACGCATGTTTCATTACTTGGCAGGTTTGATTCCCGCGTGTAGTACGAATGGCACCCGTTGGGTGTATGCTTGTGATGGTTAATGGCCCATGTGAAGTGAAGGTTCATAACGGTTAATGTCCTGTAGGACCCGAATCCATTCGTATGTCAAGTAAGTGCAAGGATCCATGACTCGGGTCGACTTCTAGATGTAGAAGAGGACGGGAAAGGGGGATGCCTTGATGAGGTTACCGATTAGTGATATTTGAGTTGTTGAACTCATGACATGTTTCCATATAGTGTGAGATTGTGAACTCAAGGTCATTTCCCTTCCCTTTTGACTTGAGTTAGGATTGGCTAGAACCCTGTAAAGCCGAGAGAATCCATAAGATAGGGAACTCACTGAGATTAATATCTCACCCCATTATTGTTGTTATTTTTCAGGCATTGTTTGCAGGTTTGATTTACAAGTGGAGCTATGCTTGGATGTTTCAAGAGAAGCTTAGCTTTAGTTTTCTGTTGTTAATTGTTGTATACAATTGAGGATATTGTATATTGATCTTAGTTTTTATTGTTTTGGCTAGTTTCCATATCTTGTACCATAGATTGTGTTTATGTTTTTAGAATGGTCAAGTATGTGAATTACGCCATTAGGCACTTATGATGGTGTTAGCACCAAATAAATGCTTGTATAGTATTATTCTAGGTATATATTATACAGGGCGTTACATTTTCTTTGAAAAAATGTATTTTTAATTAAAATTAGGGGTTTTCCTTAATTTTAAATTTTCAAACTTCATTTGAAACAACTTTTGGGCCTCTAATAGAGTGTAAGACCTAAACTCTTTTGTAAATAAACAATTCCTGGGCTTCTGTCTTAGTATAAGTCCCGGTGCGGTTTTCAAAATAACGGCGCGTTCATTATTTTTCATATGAGCATCTCCTTGAGTATAAACCTCATTTTCTTCTTTACAAACACTTTTGGGCCTCTAATAGAGTGTAAGACCTAAACCTCTTTGTACATAAACAAATTTTGGGCCTCTGCTATAGTATAGGTCCCACAACGTCTTTCGGTATCGCAATACGATCCCTATTTTCAAAACAAGTCATCTGAGCCTCTCCTTGAGTATAAGCCCCAATCTTTTGTACATAAACTTTGTTTTAAACAATAAACAACTTTCATGGGCCTCTCCTTGAGTTGTAAGCCGCATACCTCTATTTTCAAAATCATCTGTCTATTTTAAACTGGTACTAAGAGGAGCATTATTCCCGGTGAAATTGCTCTTAGACCACTTGAGCCTCTCTTTGAGTTATAAGCCCTAAACATTCTTTTCTTTTAAAACAACTTTCTTTTAATTCAAATTCAAACTCAAAGTTTTCTCAAAACTTTCTTCAATTTCTTAAAACCCTAACCATACAGTTAAAATCATACAATCAATCACAATACACTTGGGTCTCTTTTCAGAGTGTAAGACCCAACATTTTTTTTAATTCAATGCATACTTGTTTATATACATGTAAAGTCACTTATCTGTATATACTAGTGCATATCTGTCTAGAGTTTCCCCAACAGTTAGGTCTACACTTATATCAAACCAGAGGTTACTTCTAACTTAGTCAAAACTAGTTCCCTCATAGAAAAATTCCCTCAATACATTCTGCCTCCTCTTGGGCTTTATAGATATTTTTATAATCTTTCTTTGACGCTCGACTGGATCCGAATTCCCATCCCTGACAACCTCCATCAAACAACAATTTCTCCTTTTAGTTATTGTAGGGTTGCGCCCTACTCAGCTGGTCTTTCAAGTTATAGTCTCTTTTGCGCCCCAACTTCTCTTGGAATGTGCTTTCATGTCTGAGTCATTTCTCAAAAACCCAATACTTAAGGCTTTCATTTGTTCCTTTGACGACCACTTCTACCATGGTGAATCATTCAACGTACACGAGTAGGGTTTCGTTCATGCCTTGAGTCACTCCATTGAAAACGACCATATTAGTCAATTGTCTCTTCCTAGCAGTAAAATAGGCATTAAAAGTTTTGCATATCTTAAACCATTAATCTAAGCTCCCGTCTAGAAGGGAGTTGAACTAAGCTCGAGATCACAGTCAAAGTAAGTGTAAAGAGTATGCATTTTAAGTCCTCGTCTGCATCGTAATAGTCTAGTTTAAGGTCCACATGCTTGATGTGTTCCTCAAAGTCTCTGTTTCCATTATAATCTTGGATTTTTGAGCGTTTCTCCAGGGATCGGGGAATTCTTCCATCTAGTATACGACAAAGGATTCTTTTCCCCGACTGAATTGGAGTAACCACGTCCTTCCTTTCTCTTATTGTCTACCAATGCGCTTCTAGGGGAGTGTGGTTGTCCCTTCTCCCTTCAGGGCCGAAGGAAGGGGTGTGACACATGTGTCCTCAGTGTGGTTTGTGATTTTGGACCTCTTCTTAGTATTTTCTTGGTCAGACGAATTTCTATGAGGCTATTCCTTAGATAGTGTTATTCTTTGAGACCGTATTTTGCAGGCTCTCTTCTATCCGAGTGTTTCTGAAACATATCGTCCAGCAGTTCATGAGCTGTTTTGGGATCAAGATTGGCTTGTATAAGTTAGTTTCATGTCAAGTGACGACAGGAGGTAACGCTGGTCTGGTGAACAGTCTTTTTATGTGGAATTGTGAAGCAAACAATGCAAATGGAGGACCTGAGGAGTTCCTTGAAACATCCCCAATGGCATTAATATTTGTTGGCGGAAGAGCCAAAGGATTAGTCGTTGAGATTTGACCGTCTCTCCTTGCTATAGGCCAATGTTTATGGAAAATGTAAAAATGTCTACATGATAATTTTTTTTTTTTCATAATGTTTAAGAACACAACTAAAGCATTGTTTTTTCTTTCCAATATCATCATATTTACTTATTATTATTATGGAAAGTGTGATAAAAATGTCTACAGGGTAATTTGTTTGTTATTTCCATTTCTTTATTTAAGAAAACAATAAAATAATGTTTATTTTTTTTAATATCATCATATTTAATTTATATTATTATTATTATTATTATTATTATTATATTTGGAAAAAAAATTGAAATAAAAATAATAAAAAAACAAACTAATACATTATATTTAGTTTTCGTAAAAAATAATTTGACTTTTCTTAATACATTTAAACTATTTTTTACTAAAAATTTATGTGAGTTTTTTTACTTAAACTATTGAAAGTTTATAAAAAAAATTAATTAATTGTCTCACGTACAATAATTTTCTTTTTACAATAGATAAATTATAATAAAAAGTTATTTTTGCCGTCTTAATGTCCACTCTTATTTATTTTATTGTATTTCAACTAGTATAATTACTCAACCAACTATAATAAATAAAAGTGATTTATTATTGAAATCAATACAATAAATTTGTAATTTAAGAATTATGCAACGGTTTAAATGAGACACTTATAACTCATAATGAATCAGAAAAGACATGATACATTATGACTATTTAAAGTTAATAATATGATCATATTATTTTAGTAATTAAAAATGGGAGTATTTTTACAAATAGGTCAATTATTGTGGGATAGATAAAGTTTTTTTTTAATATATGATTTAAATAATGATAGATTTTCAATATATATATATATATATATATATATATATATATATGAGATTTGCTAACGTAGATCCACTTGTTTGTATGAAGATCTATTTTAGCAAGATGCACCTTAGAGTGTATTTAACAATTTTTTAGTTAAAGCTTGCTAAAACACAGCTTTATAAAAACAAGTGGGTGTATTATAGCAAATTCCACAGGAGTTTGCTATAATACACACACTTGTTTTTACGAAGGTGTGTTTTAACAACATACACCTTAAGGTGCATTTTATGATTTTTTAGTTAAAACTGGTAAAATAGACCTTTATAAAAATAAGTGAGTCTACATTAGCAAACATATATATATATATATATATATATATATATATATATATATATATATATATATATATATATATATATATATATATATATATATATATATATATCTTGTGTCACTCGGTACCAATAATTTTTTCCGGTTAAATAGCATTCTTGGAGTTTATTTTTAAAGATGAATAAATAGAATCTTGCAAATTTGAATGCGTGCCCTATTTTTGATGATCTTATGCAACTATCAATTGCTGTGAATAAAATCAAACAAAAATTTTATTCAATAAATATTTTTTCTATGTCTTTTTATATAATTTGTGCCTTCAAGGCATAAGTTAAAGAACTAAATTAAAAAATATTGTTTTTGAAATTGCGCATAAACTTTAATAAAAATACAAAATTATTTTTTAAATTATATTTTCTAATAAAAATTTATTATAAGTAGATTTTTTAACTTATATTTTTAGGGTCCTACCAAAACTGAATCGTGAATTATTAGGGAAAATGTGATAAAAATGTTTACATGGTAATTTGTTTTTTTTTCTTTTTCATTTCTTTGTTTAATAAAACAATTAGAACATTTTTTATTCTTTTTAATATCATCATTTTAAATTACTAATATTATTACTTGGAAAAGTTTTCCTTATATAAATAATAGGAAAATGAAAGTAATATATTATATTCAATTTCGACCAAAATTAATTTGAGTTTTTGAAAACTTATTAACTATTTCATACAATAAAAATTAATTTATATAATTAGTGTGAATTAAAAAAAAACATTAACTAAATGTTTATTATAGTTATTCTTATTTTAAAGATTAGTCTTTGCATTTGTAATAAAAAAAATAACACATTTATATAAAAAGAGATTGTGTGTATATATAAATACCATTAAACATATTGAATGTAAATATAAATATCATTAAACATCCTGTTATGAGATCCAAATTTATAACCAAATTCAAATTCATTTAAAATATTCAGATATGATTAAATGTTTATTAACTAGTTAAATTATTAATGGTTGGTTATCCAACCATATTTTATTTTTAGATCTGGTTATAATCCGGATATTATTCAAAATCCAAATAGTTAATTCAATTATATATTTTTGAATAAAAAATTAATGTTTTTAGGAAAAAAAAATTAATTTTTATGAAAAATTTATTTTTACGAAAAATAATGAAATTTTTTGAAAAAATAAATAATTTTTGTTAAAAAAAATAACTTTTTCGAAAAAAAATATATTTTTTGGAAAACAAATAAACTTTTTGAAAAAAAAGATAATTTTTTTGAAAAAAAAATTAATTTTTTTGAAAAAAAAATTAATTTTTTGAAAAAAAAATCAATTTTTTTTAAAAAATTATTTTTTTTCAAAACTAAGTAAATTTTTTGGAAAAAGAAATAATTTTTTTTTGGAATTTTTTTTCTAATTTTGATTTTTTTTTTAAATATATATTTTTTAGAAAAAAATATTTTTTTTTGGAAAAAACATTGTTTTTTTGAAATAATTTTTTTGAAAATAAATTAATAACCGATTATATAATCAGTTTTGATTAAAATTTGATTATGGTTATGAATTCAAACCATTTAATTGGTTTAAAAATGATTATGGTTTGGTTTTTAAAAATAACCAAATGTACACCCCTTTTATACGCTATATATTTAATTTCGATCAAAATTTATTTAACTTTCTATAGGGGTGTGCATGGTTAGTTATTTTTATAAACCAAACTATAACATTTTAAAATCAATTAAGTAGTTTGGATTCATAACTATAATCACATTTCAATTAAAACTGGTTATAAAATCGGTTATGAATTTGTTTATGATTATATAATCGGTTTAAAATCTGTAATACCCTGTATTATCTAAATGTTCAATTGGATATCAGATGAGATAATCCGGATATTATCCGGATTTTATTTTTAGATCTGGTTATAATCCGGATATTATTCAAAATCCAAATAGTTAATTCAATTATATATTTTTGAATAAAAAATTAATGTTTTTAGGAAAAAAAAATTAATTTTTATGAAAAAATTATTTTTACGAAAAATAATGAAATTTGTTGAAAAAATAAATAATTTTTGTTAAAAAAAATAACTTTTTCGAAAAAAAATATATTTTTTGGAAAACAAATAAACTTTTTGAAAAAAAAAATAATTTTTTTGAAAAAAAAATCAATTTTTTTGAAAAAAAATATTTTTTTTCAAAACTAAGTAAATTTTTTGGAAAAAGAAATAATTTTTTTTTGGAATTTTTTTTCTAATTTTGATTTTTTTTTTTTAAAAAAAATATTTTTTACAAAAAAATAATTTTTTTTGGAAAAAACATTGTTTTTTTGAAATAATATTTTTGAAAAATAAATTAATAACCGATTATATAATCAGTTTTGATTAAAATTTGATTATGGTTATGAATTCAAACCATTTAATTGGTTTAAAAATGGTTATGGTTTGGTTTTTAAAAATAACCAAATGTACACCCCTTTTATACGCTATATATTTAATTTCGATCAAAATTTATTTAACTTTCTATAGGGGTGTGCATGGTTAGTTATTTTTATAAACCAAACTATAACATTTTAAAATCAATTAAGTAGTTTGGATTCATAACTATAACCACATTTCAATTAAAACTGGTTATAAAATCGGTTATGAATTTGTTTATGATTATATAATCGGTTTAAAATCTGTAATACCCTGTATTATCTAAATGTTCAATTGGATATCAGATGAGAAAAAGGAAGAGAAAGAGAGAAAGTGGAGAAAGAGGAAGAAGAGAAAAAAGCTTAGATCATCACCATTTGTTCTTCATCTTCTTCAACCTCCTCTTCGATTACCAGGTGGGTTATAGTTAGAAACTCTAAGTTCTAGAAATATAAGTTTAGAACTTAGGTTAGAATTGAGAGAAAATGATTAAACGGATAAATCAATGAAAACTAACGGATGAAATGTGATATAAATGCATGGGAATACTTATTGATTATGTTGGAACATGTTTTGGTTGATATAATATGAATTGGAAGTGTTTTGGGTGAAGAAATGGTAGAGTTTGGCTTTTTGACCTATGGTTTACGCTGCTGGGAAATTCTGGGTTTTTCATTGTTCGCCTAGCGAACCTGGCAAAGGCGAAAGCGAATGGTTGGTTGAGGGTTCGTCTAGAGAACCCGGAAGCAAAGGGAATGCGAATGTTCGCCCAGAGCTCGCTTTGCGAACTTTATGCTATTTTTTCTCTGCCATGCTTCGCTGAGGGACTCACTTGGCGAATAAAGTAGCGAACGTGACAGATTTTTCCATGTTGTTTCCTTCATAACTTTTGATCCGTAACTCGGATTGACGCACGGTCGGAAGCGTTGGAAAGCTATTTCAATTCTCTTTGTGATGGTAAGGTAGAAACATGGTTATATGTCATGGATTGATACGGTAGAGTTAAATATTGTGATGAATGTGAAAAGTGTGGGTTATGTTTCCACCGGAAATGAATGAATCGGGAATCCGAATGTTATGGGACTTGAAGCCTTGGAAAGAGAATTCAATGTGCTATTAAATGGTTAAATGAGACCATGATTTAACCAAGGATGCTTGGTAGAGGATAGTAGTGGCTTGTATGCCTTAAAAATGTGTGTGAACTACTATGTGGTTATGTTGGACATATTATGCTATCATGTGTGTTTTATGATTGATATTGTAATATGCTTGTCTAATATTGTTGTTAAGTATGAATGAGAGAATGTGCATGTTAAAATGAATTAGGAAGAGTGAGGAAACTTTACCCCAAAACAAATGGCACAGTTAAGATTGTTATAATTCTAGGTTGTGAATAGAATTGTGCATGTTAAAATGAATTAGGAAGAGTGAGGAAACTTTACCCCAAAATAAATGGCATAGTTAAGATTGTTATAATTCTAGGTTGTGAATAGAATTGTGATAGAAACTCTGAATGGCGATGCTCGTGCATTCATTGACGAGTTCTGGCCTAAAGATGTAACTAGGTCTTGGTAAAGGTTTGTGATGTATCCCTTAATAAATATTAGTGACCCGTGTTTAATCCTCTGGTGTAGGATGGTCGGGGAAAGTATTTATTAAGTATGTATCCCTTAATAAATACCGTGACCCGTGTTGAAGAGCCCCTTGTGCGGGATGGCCGGGGAGAAGTATTTATTAAGTAAGTAACTGTGACCCGTGTCGAGGGCCCCTTGTGCGGGATGGCCGGGGAGAAGTTACTTAGTGGTTGGTACCGTGACCCGTGTCGAGATCCTTGGGTGTAGGATGGCCGGCGAGAAGTACCATTTGTAGATAACCGTGACCTATGTTTAATCCTTGGCGCGGGATGGCCGAGGAGAAGTTATCTACGTTAAGGATCTGTGACCCGTGTTTAATCCCTTTGAGCGGGATGGTCGGGGAGAAGATTCCTTAACTAGTTTTTCGTTTTGTGAATTGTACGATTGTTTCTCTAGTCAGAAATGTTTGAACTCAAGGTCTAGTTCACTTCCCCTCGGCTTGAGTTAGGCTAAGATAGAACCTTGTAAAGCCGAGAGAATCCATAAGATAGGGAACTCATTGAGATTTGATGTATCTCATCCCACTATTGTTGATTATTTTCAGGAGGTATTTGCAGGTATGATTTACAAGTGGAGCTATGCTTGGATGTTTCAAGAGAAGCTTAGTTGAGCTTATTCCACTGTGTATTATTTTTGTTATATACAATTGAGGATATTGTATATTGATCTTAGATTTTTGTTTTGACTAGTTTCCATATCTTGTACCATAGATTGTATTATGTTTTAGAAATGGTCAAGTATGTGAATTATGCCATTATGCACTTATGATTATGTCAGTACCAAATAAAAACACTTGTATGGTATTATTCTAGATAAATATTATACAGGGCGTTACAGTTGGTATCAGAGCAGGTCGTGTCCTCGAGCTTGCCTTGAAACATCATAAGTAAATCTATTCCCGCCTCTTAAGTGTGTCTTGCCAACATGACTCTTAATATCATACTATGTAGTGTTGGGCCTGATCAACCTAATACTATGTATGTGATAGGTAGAATCATGGTTGAGCGACCACGAGGACTCCGAAGTGTTGTCGGAACTTGTGTTGTGAGAATAGGCTCAAGCCAAAAGTTAGTAGTGAGGAGTTTTGGTCAGCTCAGTGAGGTTTTAGTAGAAGTTGTGATTTGGGTAGCATGGAATTAAAGAGTGATGTGTTATTCAAGTAATCCTTTGGAATGGATGGAGTCCGAAAGTTAAGGATCTCTATTGGACGATTGGTTAAGGTATTGAGGAATATGTAAAATCGCTAGTAGAGATGGATTGGTCACTAGTATGGATAAGGATTTCAAGTAATCTCATTCAGTGAAAAATGAAAAGTTATTTTGTGGAACGTGTGATGTAAGGTCCGGAAGCGAGATATTTATTGGTGCTACAGTTCTAAGGTCGTTATGGTATCTTAAATGGACGAGAGTCCCTTAAAGAATGTGTTCGAAACAATATCTTCCAATTAGTTAAAAGTGGAGAGTTAAGGACGTTCGGCTTCTTTTTGAATTTTTTCCGGTGACTTATTGTTCAAAAGTAAAGTGTTTATAGGTACTGTTATTGTGCTGCTAACAGTTATTACGGTGATTGAGGATTTTTCTGAACAATTTTCATTAGCTGATTTAGTTATTTCTTGTTTTGGTTTTGGATTTATCAATAAGGTACATTTAACTTATTATCAATCACCATAACTATAAAAAATTTTAAAAAGATTTTATAACTATTACATTTAATTATAAAAAATTTTGCCCTGTTTTTTTATTTTTAAAGATTTAATATATTTAATTAATTTGAAATTAAATTATAATTTTTTAATAACTTTTAATTATAAAATCTTTAGTATATATCTTTTATTTAAGAACTTAATTAAAAAATATCTACATAATAACCTCCTAATTAAAATTTAATTTAAAAAACAAAATCAAATACATACATATAAAAGTTTTTCTTCTTTTAATGAAAGTGTGCAAAATCCCGAATATATTAAAAAATTAATAGGTAAAAAAATGAGGGGATATAAAACCGAAACCTCAAACCTATCTAATTCTAAAATTAGTAATCCCAAACTTGTTTCAATTAAAATCAAGCGCTATATCAGTGTGTATATCTTACCACATACAAAAGTTTAGTTAATTTTGCAATAATACATAAGAGCAATCTCTAAAGCAGAATTAGATCAAACAAACACGAATAGACATGCCACAAAGTATATGTTTCCAAATATTTAATTCAATTATATAGTTTTGAATAAAAAATTAAAAAAATTTAGGAAAAAAAGTTTTTTTTTTAATTTTTATTTTGGAAAAAATTAATTTTTATGAAAAATTAATTCTTACGAAAAATAATGAAATTTTTTGAAAAAATCAATAATTTGTGAAACAAATTAAATTTTTTGTGGAAAAAAATTATATATTTTATGGGAAAAAATTAACTTTTCCGGAAAAAATTATATTTTTTGGAAAAAATTAAACTTTTTGAATTTTTTTTTAAATATTAAGTATTTTGAAAAAATAAATTCAATTTTTCAAAAAAAAAATCAATTTTTTGGAAAAAAATCAATTTTTTGGAAAAAAAATCAATTTTTTGAAAAAAAATTAATTTTTTTGAAAAAAAATTATTTTTTTTGAAAAAATATCAAAATTTTTCAAAAAAATATATATATTTTAAACTAATTAAATTTTTTGGAAAAAAATTATATTTTTTTTGACAAAAAAATTTTGTTTTTGAAAAAAAAAATTTGAATAAAAATATTTTTTTTTTGAAAAAATACTTTTTTTTTGGAAATTTATTTTTTGGAAAATAATATTTAAAAAAAAATTAATAATCTGTTATATAACCATAACCAAACTTATAAACAATTATATAACCAAACTTATAACCGATTTTATAACCAGTTTTGATTGAAATTTGGTTATGGTTATAAATCTAAATTATTTAATTGGTTTAAAAATAGTTATAGTTTAGTTTTTAAATACATTTTAATTATTTAACACCCTAACTTTTTTAACACATTTTAATTATTTCCATATTTTGTTTTTATTTCCACTTTTTGTTGAAGAAAATAAAACATTGTTTATTCTTTTTAATATCATCATATTTAAATATTATTATTTAAAAAATAATAAAATTTCATTTAAAATAGAAAAATGAAAGTAATATATTATATTCAATTTCGGTCAAAATTTATTTAGTTTTCTGAACACAATGTGTGCGTATATATAAGGGTTGATTTCCTTGAAATATTTTGTAGTATTCGCTAAGCAAAATTAAGATGATGAAACTAGGATGCATTGTTATACTATTGGTTGCTGCTGTTTTCACTCTTGCCCATTGCAATGGGTCTGGTATGTTTCTAGTACTATATATTATTATTATTATTATTATTATTATTATTATTTTTTGTAAGTAGAAATAGCAAAACGAGTCTGATCTATTGTGTTAACAATGTTTGTAGATGAAAAGCATGCTTCACTAGATGAAGAAGATATCTATTGTCTAAGAGAAATTAAGGCAGAAGGTAATTGTGCTGATGAAGGGAAAGATTTAGGCCCAAGAACATGTCAGAATGAATTCATGTATCGATTAGGATCATGGACAAAGGCTACCAATTGTGAATGTAAACAACTTGTGCCTAACAAGCGCAGTTGTTCATGTTGTATTACTTGTAATAACGAAGCCAACATACTCAGCAATGCTTTGAATCTACGCCCTATTAATGATACAAAGGGTAGATGCAAAAATATTAATTAATTATTATTAATCAAATTTGATAATAATACCAAATATCAGATGTGATTTCTCTTTTTATATCAAATGTGATTTCCCTTTTTATATCTGTATTGTTCCACTTTTTATTTTCTAGTTTATGTTTTATATTTTCGTCTAAAAACTAAATTTTGGTCTCACATTTTCTAGAACTTTAGAATATTGACGGATACGTTTTAAGTAATGTCACTTAGAGAGATGATTTCGGAAACACAAGGACATGTCATTCAAAATTCAAAAATAACCTTGACTATTCAAAAACTTCAAATGAAATAAAAGCGTCAGTTTTTTTTTAACACTATATGGAGACAATAACTAAATTAAAAATATTGATTTTGTGCAAAGGAAAAAGTTTTTTGTAGTAAGAAAGACATATAAACGAAGAATACAAGAATTAAATAAAAAGAAAGTTACAATACCACCCACCACCCACATCATCCGGTATAAATAGGAGTAGGAGTTGATATTGACTCATCAATTAAATTGAGACAAATAGGGTTCTGTAAAATATCCTTATGAGATTCAAATTCATAACTAAATTTAAATTTATTTAAAATATTCGAATATAATTAAATGGTTATTAACAAGTAAATTATTAAAGATCTGTTTGGTTCAGATGAGGGGGAGGAGAAGGGAAAGGAGGAATTTTAATAGAGGGAAGGTGAGGGGAGGGGAAGGGAGAGATTTTTTTTTAATCAGATAAGTGTTTGGTTCAAAAGAGGAGAGGGGAGGAGAATAGAGGGATTTTAATTTAAAAATGTGTTTGGTTCAGGAGGGAGAGGGGAGGGAGTGAAAAATTCATACATGTATTTTTTTCTGATAAAATTTCTAATATTGATTGACTAAAAAATTATTTATTTATATCATAACATTAAAAAATTGAGTACACTTGATTCAGATTATAACTCTACAACATAAATTAAACTATATGCTGATAACAACGTTTAAATCGTGATGAAATACATAAAATAAATTATTATTAAATATTAATGGTTTAAAATGTTTAATAAAATAAATGGTTTAAATTTTGATATAAAAGAAAATATGATATGATACATAATAAAATTAGAAGAAAAAACGAATATAACTAAACATAATTTTTGTTATAAAAAAACAAAAAAAAACTATAATAATTATGATTTATATTAAGTAAAAAATTATAAATAATTTAAATTTGTAGAATAATTATAATAAATTGATGGAAGCAATCGAAAAAATCACACAGAAGATAAATACTAACATGAAAAAAACAAATAATTTTAAAATAATAAAATTAAATTGAGGATATTTTAGTAAATATAATAATTTTTTAATTATCAAAACTCACTTTCCCTCCCCTCCAAATTCCCCCAATTCGGACGGAAGCAAAAAAATGTGTTTTGGAGGGATTTTGTTCTCCTCCCCTCCTCTCCTAAAATTTGAACTAAATATATTTAATTAAAAAATTTCCCCCCCTCTATCTACTCCGAACCAAACACACCCTAATGGTTGGTTATTCAATCATATTTTATTTTTGGATCCGGTTATAATCCAGATATTATCTAAAATCCAAATAATTAATTCAATTATATATTTTTGAAAAATAAAATAAAATTTTTTAGAAAAAAATAAATAAATAAAAAAAAATTAATTTTTATGAAAAATAATTTAAAAAAATTGAAAAAATAAATAATTTTTGTGAAAAAACCAAATTTTTTGTGGAAAAAATTAAATTTTTCGAAAAAAAAATATACATTTTGGAAAAAAAATAATTATTTTTTTTGAAAAAAAAGTTAAGTATTTTGAAAAAATAAATTCAATTTTTTGAAAAAAAAATTAAATTTTGTGAAAAAAATCTAACTTTTTGAAAAAAAAATAATTTTTTTAAAAACTAATTAAATTTTTTGGAAAAAGACATAATTTTTTTGTAAAAAAATATATTTTTTAGGAAAAAAAAAATTTTTGAATTTTTTTTTTTGAAAAAAAAATATATTTTTTATTTTGAAAAGAAAATAATATTTTTGAAAAAAAAATTAATAACTGGTTTGAAATCGTTTATATAACCATAACTAAATTTATAACCAATTTTATAATCAGTTTTGATTAAAATTTAGTTAGAGTTATAAATTTAAACCATTTAATTGATTTAAAAATAATTATAATTTAGTTTTTAAAAATAACCAACCATTCAAACCTCTAGAGACAAATACACATTCTTGCATTTCTTTAGATTTTACCTTCGTAGAATTTAGCATCACCCAAAATATATCGGATATTGAACGTGAGACAAAAGTAAAGGTAGAAATCAAAACCTCTTCATCTACCTGTAACTAAAAAAACTCTAAATCTATAATAGTTAAAAGTACCTGTTTAATTCCAAACATAAATAAATTCAGTATATTTAATTAATATCAACAAATAAAAAAAAAGTAACGCTAACTTGTGTCTTAGGGACATAAGTTAAAAAATTCACTTAAAAAAATTATATTGGAAAAGTCAATTAAAATTTTAATTTTATATTTTTATTAAAATTAATACACAATTTCCAATGCAATATTTTTTTATTTAGTTCTTAAAAAAATACTTACATTTCACAAGAATTATGAATCAATTTAATAGAATAAAATATATATATTATCAATTTAAAGGCTATAAATGTCAATAATTACATTTCACAATCATTGTCCGATACATGTTTAAATAAATATATTACCAACTTAAATGCTATAAATGCTATAAAAGTACTCACTCCGTTTCAAAATAACTGTCGTTTTAGAGAAAAAAAATTGTTTCAAAATAAATGTCATTCTCACTTTTCAATGTAGTAATAATTGTTATTTTTTCCAATCGTATCGTATAATTATTACTCTGTACATTATTTCCAATCGTTATCCGTTTTTCTTTGATCAGATTCAGCTCATCGTGTCTACTTTGACACCATTCAACTTCTGTTAGCTTAGCTTCCATCAATATCCAAATTGATGGGATCTCTACTTCTATGGGGAACACTGCTTCCATGCCATATACTAGAGAGAAAGGGGTTGCCCCTGTTGAAGTGCGGACATATGTGCGATAACCGTGGAGAGCAAAGGGTAACATCTCGTGCCAGTCTTTATAGGTTATAACCATCTTTTGAACAATCTTCTTGATGTTCTTGTTAGCCGATTCTACCGCTCCGTTCATCTTGGGTCGGTAGGGAGATGAGTTATGGTGTTCGATTTTGAGCTCTGCGCACAACTCTTTCATCATCTTGTTGTTCAAGTTGGATCCATTATCAGCAAAGATCTGGCTTGGAACACCATAACGGCAGATGAGATTGTTTTTTATAAATCGGACCACCACTTGTCGGGTTACATCAGTGAACGACGCTGCTTCGAACCACTTGGTGAAGTAATCAATGGCCACTAGGATGAACCGATGTCCGTTTGAAGCCTTGGGTTCAATCATGCCAATCATGTCGATTCCCCATATGGAAAAAGGCCACGGGGAAGAAAGAACTTTGAGATGCGTTGGCGGTACATAGATTTTGCCTGAGTATATCTGACACTTGCGACACTTCCTCATGTACTTGTAGCAGTCAGATTCCATGGTCAACCAGTAGTACCCTGCTCTTAGAATTTTTCTTGCCATTGTGTGTCCACTGGCATGAGTGCCAAAGGATCTTTCATGAATTTCTTTTATCAGCATGTTTGCCTCTGGTCTGTCTACACATCAGAGCAAGACCATGTCGAAGTTCCTCTTATAAAGTGTATCACCGCTCAGGAAGAAGCTGCATGCCAACCTTCTGAGGGTTTTTCGGTCCTTTCTGGATGCCCCAGGTGGGTACTCTTATTTCTGAAGGAAACATTTGATGTCGTGATACCAAGGTTTGTTGTCTATGACTGCTTCAACCGTGAAGATGTAAGCGGGCCATTCAAGGCACATTATGTCAATCTTAGGTAAGTCGTTCCATTGACCTACACTAATCATGGAAGAGAGAGTGGCTAACGCATCAGCCATGTGATTCTCTTCACGAGGGATGTGATGAAACTCGATTCTGTTGAAGAATGGTAACAACCTTCTCGCGTAGTCTTTGTAAGGAATCAATCCTGATTGGTATGTGTTCCAATCTCCTTTGATCTGATTGATAACCAGGGCTGAGTCGCCATATATGTTCAAGTTCTTGATCCTTAAGTCGATCGCTTCTTCGAGACCTATGATACAAGCTTCATATTCGGCCTCGTTGTTTGTGCACTTGAATGTCAGTCTGGCAGTGAAAGGAATGTGGGTACCCTGAGGTATTATGATGATTGCCCCAATTCCATTTCCATAGTGATTAACAGCTCCGTCAAAGATTAGTCCCCATTGGGAACCTGGTTATGGCCCTTCACTGGGTAGCGGTTCATCGCAATCTTTCATTTTTAGATACATGTCATCTTCGTCTGGGAAGTCAAATCCGACTGCTTCCTGATCGCCAATCGGTTGATGAGCCAAATGATCGGCTAAAATGATTCCCTTGACGCCTTTCTGAGCATGGTACTCGATGTCGTCTTCTGATAACAACATCTGCCAACGGGAAATCCTTCCCGTGAGAGCAAGCTTTTCACATACGTACTTGATTGGATCCATTTCGGATATTAACCAAGTAGTGTGACGAATCATATACTAGCGAAGACGTTTGGCTGCCCAAGCCAGAGTACAGTAAGTTTTCTCAAGCATAGTGTACCGAGTCTCGCATTCGGTGAATTTCTTGCTCAAATAGTAGATGGCAGACTCTTTCCTTTTGGTTTCGCCTTGTTGGCCAAGTACACAACCCATTGAGTCTTCCAAGACTGTTAAGTAAATGATTAGTGGTCTTCCTTCCACTGGTGGTGATAGAATCGGTGGGTTCAACATGTATTCCTTGATACTGTCGAAGGCAGTTTAGCAGTCTTTTGTCCAAACGCAGTCCTGATTCTTTTTGAGTAATTTGAAAATCGGCGCACATGTCGCGGTCATGGGGAATATAAATCTGGAAATGTAGTTCAGACGTCCCAAGAATCCCCTGACTTGTTTTTCAGTTCGCGGAGAAGGCATTTCTTGAATGGCCTTGACCTTGTCAGGATCAACCTCAATTCCTTTCTGGCTGACGACGAACCCTAAAAGTTTCCCTGAACGGACACCGATGTGTATTTATTGGGATTCAAGCAGAGTTTGTATTTTCTCAAACGCTCGAATAATTTTGACAGGTGGGTTACATGCTCCTCCTCTGTTCTAGATTTGGCAATCATGTCATCGACATATACCTCAATTTCCTTGTGTATCATGTCATGAAACAGAGTAGTCATGGCCCGTTGATAGGTTGCCCCGACGTTCTTAAACCCGAACGACATTACCTTGTAACAAAAAGTACCCCATGGGGTGATGAAGGAAGTCTTCTCCATGTCTTTCAACGCCATTTTTATTTGATTATAGCCCGATAATCCATCCATGAAGGAGAAGACTTTGAACTTTGATGTACTGTCAACCAGCATGTCAATGTGTGGTAAAGGAAAGTCGTCCTTTGGACTAGCCTTGTTTAGATCTCTGTAATCTACACACATTCTGACCTTTTCGTCCTTTTTTGAAACTGGTACGATGTTGGCTAACCATTGAGGATATTCCGAGGTGGCGAGGAAACCCGCGTCAATATGTTTCTGTACTTCCTCTTTGATCTTAATGGCCATGTCTGGGTGAGTCCGTCTCAACCTCTGTTTTACTGGCGTATATTTTGATCTCAACGGTAGATGATGTTCCACGATGCTGGTATCCAACCCTGGCATGTCTTGATAGGACCAAGCGAATACATCGAGAAACTCTTTGAGAAGCTTCGTCAAACTTTCTTTGACAGTTGGACCGAGCAGTGCCCTAATCTTGACTTCTTTTCTCTCTTCCTCTGAACCCAAGTTGACCGTTTCCAACGACTCTTTGTGAGGTTTAATGAACCTTTCCTCTTGTCTGAGTAATCGGGAGATCTTCTCTGTAATTTCGTTGTCATCTTCTTCTTCAGCCTCAAATACCAGGAATTCAAAGTTGGGAGAAGGCATCGGATCGTACGTTTCAATGGGGTTTAAAACAAGCAATCTGCATAACGTGATGATTTGTATTTTAGAAGAGATAGAGAAAATGCAAGAGTGTGTGTAGTGTATTATTTTTTACTTCTTGTTTTTATTATTTGAACTATTTTTTAGGATTACCATTTTCTAAAAAAACGAAAAGAGAAAATAGCAATTAATGCGGAAATTACAGAACGACGTTTATTTATTTATGATTTTGTCGATTCTTGAAACTACAACCCTATAAAACAAAACTCTGTCGCTTTGGGCGAAGCGAAGAGGGATATTTACAGAAAGTGATCCCTATCAAAACATCCGTTTCACCTAGGCAGGGTGAAAGGTTAAGATAAAGACGGCCATTACTTTGACTTATGAACAATCTTCGGAACATCGACTGCAACCCATTGGCGGCAAACTCCTCGGTGAATCATAAATTCTGGTACCTTCCTTGATTTGTCTTCAGAAATAACGCTGATTTCTGGTGGAGCAGGATCATTGGAATCTGTCTCCCAGGTAGAGTTGTCGTAGGAGGATTCCTTAGTCGTATTTTGCAGAGTATCTGTGCTCTCAGGTGGATCTCCCCACCCAGTTCGCTGAATGTCTTCGAGGCTGATGCGAGAGCTTTCAAGAGCGGTGTATTTGACCATGAAGTCGTATTTACCACTCGGTTGTCCCAAGGTATCCCATACTTCTTTGGGACTGGAGGAGTCGTCTCTCTCGATGACGTTGACCTCGGGAAAAGCATAGTTGATGAATTCTAGTCTGGTAATCTTTGCAAATTCATCGTCGTGCTGGACGTTTTCTGAAACACCTGAGTATTGATCCCATGACATGGTGGGGACACAGGTATTCTTTTCAATGATGCTCAGCTGATTTTCATTGTTCGACTGATTTTCTTGCCCCAAGTCTCCTGGGTACGGCTGCCAGATAGGCAGACCATCCATCGGGCCATAGTAGTCGTGGTCAAAGTTGTATTTCATCGGAGTGTCTTCCTCTAATGAATTTGGCGGAGCACGGCATCCTTCCGGATCACAATCTTCGTATATCATTTCGACATCTGACCTTGGTATAAATCTCGGACTCTGTGCGGGATAGCAAAATGGTGTAGGCACCTCTTCTTGAGACATATAACCGTCCACGTTAAGATAAGACTTCCATTCCTCATCTGTGTTAGAGGAATCTCCCTCGTTGATGGTATGTACTTCTTGAGACACTGGGTGAAGGAAACCTCCACTGTGGAAGAAGTTCTGAAGGGGATGAAGACTTTCACCGTTAGCAAAAATCTGGGTACAGGTTGCAGAAAAACCAAGACCCTTCTTTGTTTAATTATCAGTAGGAATGACAAGTTGTCCCCATCCCTTTGCGTTGTCACTTTTGATCACTTCGAGAGCATCTTTGTATGAGGAAATCGATGTTCCCTTCTCTGATTGATTCTCATTGCTCACCGAGAGTGCCTGGAACTGAGTTCCAACAACCTCCTCGGGTTCTACACAAGTAGATAATGAAAGGTTACTCACGATCAGGGCTTGTTCTCCACAGACCGTGACGAGTTGGCCGTTCTTGACGAACTTCAGCTTCTGGTGAAGTGTCGAAGTTACTGCCCCAGCCTGGTGTATCCAAGGTCTTCATAATAAGCAATTGTATGTTGCCCGGATGTCCATGACCTGGAAAGTGACTAGGAAAGTGTGAGGACCAATAGTTATGGGAAGGTCGACTTCGTCGACAACTGTTTTCTTGGATCCGTCAAATACTTTAACGATGACCTCACTGCCTCTCATCGGAGGTGCTTTGAATGATAGTTGCATCAGAGTGGACTTCGGTATGACGTTGAGAGCTGATCCGATATCTACCAGTACGCTGGCTATGGCATCGTCCCGGCAGTTGACTGTGATATTGAGCGCCATGTTGTGGCTTTTGTCTTCTTCTGGCAATTCCTCATCACTAAACCCCAAGTTATTGCAGGAAGTGATGTTAGAGACGATGCTGTTGAATTGTCGTATTGACACATCCTGTTCCACAAAGGCCTGCTCTAAGACTTTCTGTAGAGCCTCTCTGTGGGCTTCGAAATTGAGTAAAAGAGATAACACAGAGATCTTTGAAGGAGTTTGTAACAGCTGATCAACAATGTTGTATTCACTCCTTTGGATGAGCTTCAGCATCTCATCATCGTTCTTTGAAAGGTCGGGATCACTGGATTGACCGACTGGTGGATTGGAAGCTTCCGTTTGAAGTTCCTTTTCTCTGTTAGGTTCTCCAACTCCTCTGTTGAAGATTCTACCGCTCCGTGTTACTCGACTAATGTCTGCAATATTCACGGCGGAGGGTAATGGAATTTCCTTTTCATTCTCAACTGTTGTTGCACCGTATTTGTAAGGGATCGCCTTAGTTGATTCATACGGTAGTGGTCCTGGTAGATAGATAACTGCAGGAGCCTTCTGATTTTTCTAACTGTCGTAGGTAACTTTAATCAATTCCTGGTTAAGAACCTTCGATTCGTCAAGTAGAGGGATGATGGTACAAACATCCTTGGTCCTTTCGCGATCAAAGATCACAATAACATCCTTAATCTGATCAGTGAAATAGTTCGACGTCCAGTCGATAGACCCCGAAACTGAATTTTGTTGAATTTCTTTGCGGTCCAACTGACTCTGAAGGGCTGCTCGCACGAGGTAGCATCCTTGGTTATTCTCCGAGCAGACTCTACAGCGCTCGTAGTTGTGTGGTGGCACCTGGCCACGTCCGCTTTGTATGCAGTGTAACCTCACTAGATCTATTTCTGTAGATCAGACATCTTGGCTTTGATGCCGAGTAGGGTTCCCGTTAACCACACTGATTTGCTGCGTGTCTTCATCCATATAGATCGGAAGCCACCAATGGTTTAACAAGTGTTGCAAAGTTCTTTGAACGAGAGCGCACCCTTGGTTACTCTCACAAGATACTTTACAGCACAGATAATCATGTGAAGTGAGAAAACCGAGTTGGACTTGCCTGGAGTGTAACTCCACCAAGCTGGTATTCATCAAACGAATATCGAAGATTTGAACCATGTTAATCTAATAGGGATTTCTATCATGGTAGTCCTGGATCCACCCAAGATCCATCTGACGCTGGAGGGCCTCTTGTACAAAAGAGCATCCCTGTTTGTTTACCGATCATGTCAGACAGGAATCGTAATCGTGCCGCGGCAGATTATGATACTGGCTTTGCCTTGAGTGCATTGCCATTAAGTTGACATTCATCGCACGATTGTTGTGGTTTTGAATGACGTTGGAATTTGTGTAAGTCATGTTAACTCCACGAACGCGATGCTCTTGGATCCATCCAAGATCCAACTGTTCCTGTAGAGCTGCTTGCACCACAGAACATCCCTGGTTATTTTTAAAGTAGATATCACACTGGTGATAATTGTGAGGTGGCACATGGTCGTATCCACTATGTCTACAATGTATTTTGACCAAGTTGGCCCTTAATAAGAGTACATCCTGAATTTGATAGTTGTTGTTGGATTCTCCCTCTATCAAATTTACTGCAGCTTTCTCGTGTTGAGGCAGCGGGTTCGTGAGAACATTCAGATTCGTATCTTTGAAAGATAAGACCCCGCTCCTAACAAGCTTTTGCACATCGGATTTGAAACTGAGACAGTTTTCTATGTTATGCCCTGGTCCTCCTTGATGATAAGGGCAAGTCTGATCCGCTTTAAACCAAAAAGGCGGATTTTCCGGTATTATAAGAGGAGCCTGGTTTGTACGTGTCCCTTGACCAGTAATAATGGAAACAATTCGGCGTACAACATCGGTATAGGGTCGAACCCTGGTGGTCGTGTTGTGCGGTTGTTGTTGTACGGAGGACGAGCCTTCTGAAGAGGCTGTTGTGTCCTTTGCTGATATTGTTGTTGATTCAGTTGGCTCTGAGCAACCTGAGGTTGATACGTAGGAACAGGCGCATAATTGATAGCAGGAGTTACAGCTGCTACTGGTTGATACCGTCGCCTTTGCTTTCCGAGAGAAATATTCCCAATATCCTGCTCTTTTTTCTTAGGGAGAGCACTGCCGTATCATTTTGTATTACTTGATGATCCAGTATCTTTAACTAAACGTCCTTCCTGGACCGCTTCCTCAAGACGAACTCCCATGCCCACCATCTCGCTGAAATCACTGGGTGCACTGGCGACCATTCTGTCGTAGTAAAATGAGCTTAAGGTTTTCAAGAAGATCTTTGTCATCTCTTTTTCTTCAAGAGGTGGACAAATCTGAGCGGCAATTTCACGCCATCTCTGAGCATATTCCTTGAAGGTTTCCTTGTCCTTCTGTGACATCGATCTGAGTTGATCTCTGTCTGGTGCCATGTCCAGGTTATACTTATATTGTTGGACGAAGGCAGCGCCAAGATCTATGAAAGTGGCGATCTTAGTGCCGTTTAAACCCATGTACCATTTTAATGCGGCACCGGTTAAACTATCCTGAAAATAGTGAATCAGTAGCTCTTAGTTCTTTGTCTGAGCTGACATTCGTCGAGCGTACATCACCAGATGGCTTTGAGGGCAAGAGTTACCCTTGTACTTTTCAAAATCGGGCACCTGGAACTTGTGCGGAACTTTCACATTGGGGACCAAACAAAGTCTGCGCGTCCTTTCCAAATAAATCCTGACCGCGAAGGGCTTGCAGTTCTTTCTGCATCTCCAGGAATTATTCCTGAAACATTCATTCTGTTGAACATACTTTCATTTCCACCAGCGGGTATCTGTGGAATCTGTCCTTCCGGGACAGTGTGTACCACGGGCGATGGTATATTCATTATGGCCGAGACCCCGGTGCCTCCCGAGGTTTGTAACCTTCAGGAGTTGCTGTCTTGCCCCTGGCATCTTCGCTTTCCTGAAGTTTGTAACCTTTAGGCCCAGCGGCTCCAGCTGAAGTTTCCAGTGATCGGTGGAACATATCCCTCCGGGATATAGTTAATAGGCATGCCCCGGGATGATCTTTCAGTATTTTGTACCTAGGATCATACTTCTCCACTATGGTCGTTGATGCGATCTCTGAGATCACAGTTGTAATACCCCAAAATTTTCCCTCTCATTTTTCATATCATTTAGCATGTGCTTTCATTGCATTGCATTGCATTCAAGTCATAGAAAAATAAAACATTCAGCATTGGTTCATCATAGGGCATGTGATAAGTGGTTTTCAGATATTGAGTATCCAAAGCAAGAGAACAAGCCTCAAAGGTCTCTTTCATCATAGGGCATCCCATTTGATCCCACAAGTCATTGGAAGATGGGAATTCATCAAGAAGATTGGGCAGTTCATCATCTCCTATCAAAAGCAGTCAAAATTAGGGTTTTGGATTCAAGCAGTCTCCTGATGAAATTTTGGTTCAAACTTGATCTCAATGTTTTCTACATGATGTCAAGTATCTAAGGATGGAAGGTTTCCCATTGGCTCATTTCAAAAGAGGTTCAATTGATCAGTTACTTGAGAATCAAAAAATTTGGGGAAAAGTCAATTGTGCAAAGGAAAAAGTCAACTCCTGACTTTTTAAGGTCAAATTCATTAAATTCAAGTCACATATGTTAATTGGACAAGATTTGATAAAGAAATGTCAAGAGATCCATGAAAAATAAAGAATTGTACAAAGTTGCCAAATTTAGAAACTTAGGGTTTCTAAAAGTGGAAAGTTTTGGACCATTTTGCACTCTACTTCAAGGCATTCTTTCTTTAGGATAAAGTCTCAAACTTCAGGCCTAAGTTGAGCCAATTAAAGATCACATTCCAAGCTTCAAATCCATATAAAGAACTCTTCCATTGGATCAAAATTGAGGGAGTTATGATCAATCAAAGTTTGGTAAAATCAAGGCAAATTCCAAGTCATGACCAAGCAAAATGCATTTCATCAAACATGTGGTGTGCCAAATGTCAATCTATTTTTCTCCCTCAAGAAGGCTTCAAATGAAAAAATGTTGAACACCATTCTTGTTCATCTCCGTGTCCTATAAAATGTTCATGTTTATCATTTTTTCATATGATCAAGGGATTGAGAGATATGAGAGCTCAAACATGGTGGTCTCACACTGAAATTCCTTAGGCTTATGGCCAGGTCTGCAGATCAACCTCAAACGCCCATAAACCAGTTTTGTTCACTTGAGTTCATAACCATTTTCATGCACCTTAGAGGCTTCCATTCACTTTGACTTCAACACCAATGTTGTTCCATTTCATCTCTCCTTTCCATAGACCTCAAAATCAGCTTATTTCATGCATTATAACCTGAGAATTTTCCCCCTAAACATCATGCTTTTCATTTATATGTGGATTGAACTTGGTGGAAGTTTTATGCATTGTCTTGGTTCAGGTTCACAACAAACACACACGTACCTATATTTGCCTCATTTAGACACACATCATCTTACACATACATGCTTCATACATAGAGCTATACACCAAAGAGGAAATGAGAAACTTGCATAACAAGTTTTATGTGGCAGCATGTCATCACCACTATCCATCATTATCAACTTACCATAAGCTACCATGTTCAGCATCACACAATAACAACAACAAAGCCATATGCGAGTCAGCTGGAGCTTCCATTGCCTCTCACACCCTTAATAATCTCCACACACCACATCTAACCTAACCATGATCCTAACTGTTAACTACACTAGTTAGGATCTAACTCAACATATAAAAGCTTCTCTAACAGAATTTTGGAAGGAACACTCTCATTTCTCACATTTCACAAACCTCACTCTCTGAAAACGCTCTCTGAATTCTCTCTCTCTCTGCACGTTTTCATCATCATCTTCATCCATTGTTCATCATTGTAACTCTTTGATCAAGAACAAGGAAGAATCAGGATCAATATCATCAAGTGTAGCTTCATTGCAATTCAAATTTCATTATGTTTTCATCAAGATTCAAAGCTCCATAGCATTTATTTTGCTCCTTGGAAGCTCAAGAACAAGCCTACACCTCTGGTTTTCTCAAAAATCATCAAGAAGCTTCAATCCAGGTTTAAACTTCTTCAATTTTTCTTGTGCGATTTCATTATTTTTTAGCTTGTTTTATGTTGATTATAGCTTAATAGAAGCAATGTGACTGATCTGGCTAGTGATAGGCACCTTAAGTGCTTAGATTCAAATGCTAGGGCAAAATGTTTGTGCTCGATTCTCTCTGTACATGCATGATGTGTGAATTTCATTGCTAGATTCGTGATGTGCATGAGCTTAGCTTCATTTTGATATGCGTTTCATTGATTTCTGGAACATGTGAACATTTACAGTTGCCGGAGGTGGCCGGAGAAGATGATCGGAGGTCCTTCTCCGGCCGATGAGGGTTTCAGCTAGGGTTTTGGTAATTTTAAAACACAGCCGTTAGATCATTTCAATCCAACGCATGATGTGTTGCCAGCACATTAATGAGCATCATGCTCCTCACGTGACTCTATCTCTCTGAATTGTTGACTTTGACTGGTTGCATATGTGTGCGTGCATGATAATTGTGGTGGTCGTGCATTGTGATTCATTGGATCTGATTACTTTGATGATTGATTTTGATTGACTGCATCATTTGGCTGTGATTGAGTCAACGTTTGACTGAGGTGCACCATAATTCCATGCACACACGCGTGTTCTTGGACCTGGATCATAATTGCTTTTCACACACCTCTGTTTGAGCCCAAACACATTTTGGAACATGGCTTTTGCTATCTCTGCACCCCCTGACTATTTTCTTTACATTTTATTTTCTTTTTTTATACTTGTTTCATTTTATTCTTTTAAAAATACCTAAATGCATCTAAAAATTCCATAAAAATGCATGAACCATGTTTAGACATTAAAATGATTTTGTATATTTTTTATTTCTGATTTTGTGAATATTTGATCATATTTTGTGAATTTTCTTTTTATTTCTTTTTTCAAAGTGTTTCTTCTTTGATACCTCAACTTTAGATAATTGTTTTGCATAGGTCCAAAACTATTTTGCATTCAATCTTTTTTCCATGTTTAGGCAACATATTAAGGCATCTAAAAACATTTTTCACATATTTTTAAAGTCATTTTATCATGTATTTTGATGATCATTCTTGTGCATTCCCTTTCTTTGGTTCAATGTGAATTTGTGAACTTGTTTGAACTAGTTTCTTTTTGAATTTTGATGTGAGATTTTGACACATGTTTAGGTTCTGACTTAGGAGATTTTTGATTTAATTTCATAGTTTTTTCCAAGTCTTTTTCTATTTTTTCCTTGTTGATTGTTATAAGTCACAATTGTATGCTTCTCTTGAACTTCTAAACCTCGTTTGATTAGGAGGCACTTGTGCCATCATATTATAACTTGTGTGTGCATCATTATAGGTCCTTTGCCAAGAATGATAGGTCATTTGCTTTGCATCTTTGTTTGGCTTGTGTTTGTGATCAAAGTGCATCCTTACTTGATTCATTTTGACCTAATCTCACTTCTTTTCTTCTAATGTTTGAACATGACTTGTTTGTGCATCATCAATGCCTACTCATGCATCCCATTTGCATTTCATATTGAATATGCTACTGACCCATAATCATTTCATGCATTTAAATGTCATCCATCCATAACTTGCATACTTGTTCATGTTTGACCTAGTTGTGCATTTCCTTCTTAACTAGTTTCAAGATAGCTTGAATGTGCATATGATAGGATCAATCCTTGCATTCTAATTGCACCTTAAATGTCATTTGGTACTGACCTATAATCCATGCTCATTTATCTTTGGTTTGCCACTTTGACTTTTTTTCCAAGTTACTTCTTTCCTTATGTGAAGCTTGTTTCTTTTCTTCTCACTTCTTCTTTATCTAACTTCTTCTACTTGAACATCCATTCTCATAACTTGTATGCCTATTCATATGCATTATAGGACATTCAAATACGATGTTTAATTCTGACTTGTATCCATTTGCATTTATTTTCATGTTCTTCTTTGACTTGTGTTACAAGTTTCTTCCTTTCTTACTTGAACTTGAACATTGTTTGCTTCTTGTCTTTATCTTCTTAAATCATTTCACTCATGCTTTGTATGTTCATTCATTGACTTCCATATGCATTATAACATGTCATTCAATTCTGACTTTGACATTTCTTTATGCATTTATTCATGTTTGTATGCCATACACATTCATACTTCATCTTTAATTCATAACTTGAACTTGTATGAATCTTTGGAACCTTTCTTGACATAGTTTGATCCCCTTAGGTACCTTAACCCTAATTGAACATCTTTAGACATAGCTACTGAATTTAGAGTTCCTTGAGCACTTAGAGTCCTTTCCTTTTAGGTTTAGGCTTTGTTTTATCCATAAGTTCATTTCGTAAGTAGTTTGATGCTTAATTGTCTTCCTTCTTTCACTTATGCTTTCTTATTTCATTATTGAACTAACCTTTGCTTGTAGGGGCTAATGGTAAGTTGAGTGTGTGGATATGCTTCCACACACACCTTCTTCCCTCATCTCTTTAAAGCTTCCTCTTTTGTGTTTGTGCAAAGCATTTCAATGCTTTCTTTGTTCAATTTCTTTCTTCTCCCTCTTGGTTCATAACTCATCTTCTACCTTAGAAGTGAGTTATGTTACCTCTTGTTCTCTTCTTCTCTCTTCTTTTAAACTTAGGCTTCTAAACCACACTAAACCATTAGGAACATCCAAGCATGATAACATTAGGGTGAGTCTTAGTCCCCTTAGTCTTTACCTTTGCTTCTCTTTTGAGTCTCTCCTTTCTCATCTCAAAAACAACTTCAAAACATCTAATAAAGGTTGAAACATCTTCATGTGCCATGAGCCTTATTCCATGGGGGGGGGGGGGGGGGGGGGGGGGGCTTGCATACATTCCATCTTGGAATGTGTTGTAGGTTTTCTAGCATGATGTACAAGTCTTTAACATGAAGTGATTTCACAAACAAGACCAAAATTACTTCTTCATTTAAAAATAACAAAAACATTTAATAAAGGAAATAGGCTAGTGTACTTAAGCCTTTAACTTTGGAAATAAGTTTGAGGATCTTCCTCCTACTTAGTGTACTTCATCATCATTTCATTTTGGAACGATGCATGGGATGCACATTCCATTGAAAAAGACTTAGGTACATTTACCGATGCAAAACACTTCAAATAAAAAACTTCTAAAACACTTCAAACAAACAAAAAAACGTCTTTCCCTCGGGAATTCTCTTCTCATCTCATTCACTCTCAACGTGCGAACGTGCTTCTCCTTGTTCTCTTGCAATACGGTAACACACTCGATTCAGCGAGCCTGCAATACCTGAGCTAGAACATTAGCCGTTCCCTAAAAAACACAAACAGTTTTCCCTTAGTCAGGGGAACTACGTCGCTCTGATTCTCATATTCCCGATGAGATACGTAGGCAGTGGGGTGGGGCCCATTCGAGCACCTCTTTTATTTTCCCTACATTTGTTTCTCGTTCTCTTTCCATTCCTTTTCCAGCATCTTTTCTATCACCCTTTGAGCAGTACTTCAAGCGTGGATCCCGTCGAGTACGACGGGCGTGAAGGGGTGCGATAACCTTCCCTTCACGTAACCGACTCCCTTACCTATTCTCTTTGGTTTGCCGAGACCTCGTTCTTTCCTTTCTCCCGGGTTTGTGCAGCATTACCCTTCCCTTTATTTGGTATAAAAATGCCTGGCTGGCGACTCTCTTTCTTTCTTCCGCGCCACTTTCGCGTTTGTACCTGGATGAAAATCCCGAGAGCGACAACAGTCCTTTGTTGTTGCATCTGAGCTTCTGCTAGAGCTTGCATGTCATTATGAAGCTTTCTCAGATCTTCTTTCAGAGTGTCGATCTATTCTCTCAACTCTCTGTTCTCTTCCTCGAGATCATCCATCTTTTTCTGACGATTGGCCCGAGTATTATACGAATGAGACAGGTTTGACTCTAGAATTGAGACGCAAACGTGAGATTCGTAGGTAAGAAGAATGCGTTTATGCGAGAATAATGAATGATATGAAATGATTATATTAATTATTTTTTTTAATCAAAATAAACTTCGAAAATAGGATTGCAAATATCAAACAGTGGGGAAACCCGTTTTATTTAATTCAAAGGATTGCAGAAATGGAAATACAGTAATTTACATAGTGCTGCGAGAGGAAATCTAAGCTAATGGATCCTGAGTCCTCCCTGAGGAGACCTCAGGTGCTGGTTCTGGTACTTTCCTTTTCTTTGACCGGGGCTCTTTGGCCGTCGCCGGGTTGTCATTCCTTTGCCAAGTGAAATGAGCGAGCAAATTCCTTTGGTCATCCTGATTTTCTACAGCATGTTGCTCTAAAATCTCAATCAGAGCATCCTTCTCTCTTAACAGTTGTTGTATTTTCTTACACTCCACATTGAGAATACGGTACTTGTTCCTCCAAGACCTCTTCTCCTGCTGAACCTTGCTGAGAGTAACCTAAGTTTTTCCGTCTCAGACATAAAGTAAAGGGCAGAGTCCCTTAATGGAAGAACTTTCTGGCGAGGGTAAGGCATCCTCAGCTTGAGAGCTCTAGTTTGTACCCAGTGGAGATAAGGCTCCACCAAGACACAGTCTGATTTTCCTAGAGACTCTCTTCCTTTCCTATGAACGTGTTTCCAGGCATGCATTATTTCCGTCTTTAGTGCCCTGTCATTTTCTCATTCCTTGAAGAAAAGACCTTCCAGATGAGCATTATGTGGGATATGCCTCATCGGGTATCCAAATTGGCGACGAACTAAAACTGGATGATAATTGATTCCTACCTTAGTTCCTATGAGGGGTATATTTAGGAAATTTCCACAACGGTCGATGATTCTGATCCCGTCATAGATTCGATTGTACCAATCGATGTCAGAGTTGGTAAGAGGCATGATTCTCTGTGACCAACGTAAAGTATTCTTTTGATCCCAAAATGCAACAGACTTGGGCAACTGGGAAGTGAATCATTTGTACAACAGGGGTACACAGCAGGTGATCATTCCTCCGCTGTACAAATTCCTTAGGTGTACCGAATGATAAGCATCTGCGAGCAAGGTCGGTACAGGGTTTCCAATCAGAAAAATCTTAATGGCGTTGACATCTACAAAGTTATCGATGTTGGGAAACAAAAATAACCCGTAGGTAAGCAAAACAAAGATGCTATCGAAAGCGGCCATGTTCCCTATACTAGCAAAGTATAGAGCTTTCTTTGTCAAGAACTGGGCTGGCAAACCCTGGATTCCACCCTTAGTGGTCATGTGAGCCCTGACATCTGACTCATTCAAATAGATTGCTCTTGCAATGGTTTGATCCTTTGGAATTTCCTCTAGTCCAGAAAAGGGAGCTGATCAGTGATATGTAAATCAGTCAGGTAAGAGTACTCCTCCAGTGTTGGTAGGGATGGCAGGTAGACCCAAACCCGCGGGGCCCACCCGCACCAGAACCCGAGTCAACGGGTAAAAACCCAAGTTGACTGGGTTTGGGTTCGGGTTCGGGTGCCACCCGAAATTTCGGGTGCGGGTCTTGGGTAGTGTAAAACCCGCGCCCGAAACCCGAAATCACACCCGCTTAGCCATAAAATTACTAAAGTGTCCCTATATATATATAATTGTAAACAAATTAGGGTTCTTTCACTCCATCTTCACTACTGTTGATGCACTTTTCCTTTCTCCAACCTCATCTTTATCTCCGGTTTTCTCCACCTTTCCCCCAACCTCATAAACCGTTCGCCGACGAGAAACAAAACCATCCGAAGACGACACAACACCGCTGACCTCATCATACGACTGTACCGTTTCCACCATTCTTGTTCCAAGAGCACGGCGAGACAACCTTTCGCTTTTCGCTTTTCGCTTTCAGCTTTTCGCTTTCGGTTCGGTTGCACGGCGAGACAACCTTTCATCAAGCAGAACCTGCAGCAACACCGCATCGAAATCGGTTTCTCCATAACAACAAAAACACAGCGCAGCTCACATATTGGTTATACGATTTCAGTTCGAAACGAGGACAACATTTCATCAAGTCAGCCGGTTGTACAACTCGTTTTTTGGGGACGCGACGCTTCCATGATTCCAATTTCGGTAAGTGTCATGTTGATTGTGATGCATTATCAATTTCGGTAACTGTTCATTGTTTTCGTTTCGTATCTGAACATTATCAATTTCTGCATAATTTTGTAAGAAGAGGATGAACAATGTTTTGAAACACATATTGCAGTTGAAATCTGGACATGAACATTTTGTTTATGTGAACTTAAACGATCGAACAGCCTGCAGGTTTCAAGTGGAAGTTGAATGAATTTCATGACAAACAAATAGAACCTACTTATTATGCATAAACTAAATGCCAGAATGAATGAATGAACATCTTTGAGTAAAAACTAATTCCAAAAGGTTTTGAAACTTATTCTAGTTGCGGGTGAACAGAATAACATAATGTGGCATTTATGCATAAACCGTTGATTCAAAACCTTTGTTCTGTCAAATAAATATCAGAATATGTAAAGTATAAAAATAAGTTAACCTTTTGAATTTTGGAAGTATACTATTGTGAAGTTGCGTATTATGTGTTGTGTAACTGTAAGCTAGCTTGGAAATTGTGATATTTATGTGTTGTATGGCTTGGAACGTTTGTCCTGTTACTGTATACAGTCTGTTATACACATATAGACACTGTCATATGTCTAACAGTACCTGTCCTGAACCATTTTAAAGTCAAATTAAGCATTCAATTGTGTCTATATGTGTTTCACTGTTGCTGCTGATCTGTTAATCTCACTAATTTGTGGTTTCGACATTCGTAATATGTTTTCATCAATTGTGTCTATCTATAATGTTTTTAAGACATTCATTGATGCCAAGTTGTTTTTAAGACATTCATCAATATGTCTTCACATTTTTTTCATGTTCAATTGTTGAATTTGAAGAATGAGAAATCTATTGGTTATGTTTTAATGATTAATTTTCTGTTTAATAGGTCAAATGGATCAAGCGAACACAACCCCGGTTACCCCGGAACCGGAAGGAACATCTAATCCTACACAAGAAAGTACATGTCCACCGACACATCAGGAGGTATCTTCTAATCCGAGTCCGACACCCAATGTTGGTCAACAAGAAGAAATTGACACAAGCTTAGAACCTCCATCAAAGAAACTAAGAAGTAATGTGTGGCAAGAATTTAAAAAAATGAAAGTGAATGGGAAAGAAAAGGCTGAATGCATCTGGTGTAAAAAACAACTAAGTGGCACTTCAAAGAATGGAACAAATCACTTGAAAGGACATCTCTTGAGTTGTATTCAAAAAAAGATTAAGAATAAAAGCCATGACAAAGGACAGCCATTTCTCATGCCTACTATCTCAGAAGGAAAGGAAGAGTTGGGAATTGGAACTTATAATCCAGATAATGTGAAGAAGTTGATTGCTGAAGCTATTATTATGCACGATTATCCATTATCAATTGTGGATCACGTTGGTCTTATAAGAGTCTTTGTCTCTCTCCAACCATTGTTTAAAGTTCCTACTCGAAACACAATCAAGAAGGAGGTATTGAAAGTTTATGATTTTAAGAAAAAATGTGCTATGAAGATGTTAGATAGCCATGAAGGAAGAGTGGCGATTACCACAGATATGTGGACTTCAAGCAACCAAAAAAAAGGGTATATGGCGGTTACGGCTCACTATATTGATGGCTCGTGGACTTTACAGAGTCGAATCTTGAGGTAACAAAGTTTATATTTTATAACGTAATTGTATTATTTATGTATATATTATGTCGTTTGAGTGTGATTGATTGTATCATTATATTAGGTTCATTTATGTTCCAGCCCCTCACACTAGTGAAAGACTTGCTGAAGCACTTGTTAATTGTTTAATGGACTGGAACATTGATTCAAAGCTTTGTACTGTTACTTTAGATAATTGTAGCACAAATGACTCCATGATTAGGAAAATTAAGGATAAGTTGCCGTTGGAAAGTTTGATAAGAGATGGGTCTTTGTTACATATACGTTGTTGTGCGCACATCCTAAATTTAATTGTTCAGGAGGGGCTACAAGTGCTTAAGGATGGGGTAGAAAATATCCGGGATAGTGTTGCCTTTTGGAGCGCTACACCTAAAAGGCATGAAAAATTCGAAGATACTGCTAGACAATTGAGAATTGTTTGTACTAGAAAGTTAGCTCTAGATTGTCCAACAAGATGGAATAACACATATAAGATGCTTGATATTGCCATAGAGTACAAGGATGTATTTATTCGGTTGAAGCAACGTGAGTCTTTATACACTTGTTTGCCAACTAATTCACAGTGGCAATTTGCTAAAGATGTTTGCGGGTGCTTGAAGTTGTTTAATGAAGTAACTGAGTTGATTTCTGGTACAAAATATCCAACTGCCAACTTGTACTTTCCTAAGATTTGTAAGATTAAGTTGGCAATAGAGGAATGGAAGAAGTCCTCCAATTCAATTATTGAGATGATGGCCACAAAAATGATGGAAAAATTTCAAAATTATTGGAGTGGTGTTCATGATATGATGGGAGTTGCTGCAGTTTTGGACCCTAGGAAGAAGATGGCTGTACTTGATTTCTGGTTTCCTAAGTTGTATGGCCAAGATTCAAGTGCACAAGTTAGTAGAATCAAGGAGATGTGTTATGAATTGCTCAATGATTATCAACAGATTAGACTTAGAGATGCACAACCTACCACTCCATCCATTGGTACAACTGTTTTTGTTGATGACGAGGCTGAATTTGATGCATACATTGAGACGATTGCCGAAAACTCAAGTTCAAGTGTTAAGTATGAGTTGGATCATTATTTGAAGGAACCAGTAATAAAAAAAACTCCAGATTTTGACATTTTGAATTGGTGGAAGGTAAATGGAGTTGTGTATCCAACACTTCAAGCAATTGCAAGAGATGTCTTGGCTATTCCTATCTCTACAGTAGCTTCTGAATCGGCCTTTAGCAATAGTGGTCGAATATTGAGTCCTCATCGTAGCCGACTTAATTGGAGTACTGTAGAGGCTTTGATGTGTGTTAGGAGTTGGCTATGGGCTGCTGAGAATAATGGTAACTTTTTAAGCTATTAATTCAATATTGTAATGTATGTCGAATAATCTTTACATATTGTGAACTAATTATGCTTTGTTATTTTACTTGTGATGTATAGGAACTTCTAGAGTTGCGGGAGAATTTGCTACTGTGTTGAACGAAATGGAGTCGGACGATGAAGGTATTTTGTACTTCATTTAGTGTAAAAGTGTTGAATAAAATGGTGTTTTATTTAACTTCAGTTTACTTCTTAATACAGCTGAGTTGATGGAAAGTTGTTTGGGTTACCATTTTGAAGATTAGAAGTTGTAGTTTCTATGCTATAACATGGTGAGTATATTTTCTGTTTTTAGTTTCTATGCTTCAGTACATGAGTTGGATCATTATTTTCTGTTTTTAGTTTCTATGCTTATTAATTGTCATGATTTAAATATGAACTCTTGTCTTAGAAACGAATCAATGCGGTTCTGAACATGTCAGGAATTTGTTTTGGAAAGATCTTAGCTGCCTATTCACAAATCTGATCTCTGAATTTGTTTTGAAACATTGGCAAAATGGCATAGCCCTGCAAGAGATATTTGTAACAGTTTGATATTAAATCTGCTTGAAAATTATGTTTCACAGGATTGATATTAACAGTTTGATATTAACAGTTTCACAGGATTGATATTAACAGCTTGAAAATTATGTAACAGTTTGATATTAAATCTCTGAATCTGCTTGAAAAATTCATTGTTGATAGGGGCGCAGCATAGCTTCTGCAGCATGGCTGTTTCACAGGATGAATTTTTTACAGCATGGCTGCTTCTGCAGCATAGCTCATGTTTTACAGGATGAATTTTTTAATTTTAGATATGGACCTCTAAGGAGTAAAAATTTGAACAGAGAAGATTTTAAAGTTAGGTCTAAAGACTCTTTATAATAGTGTGACATCTTCTTGACAGCAAGGTTAGAAGATTTGGCGTAGCAATGATTTCTATCAATATAAATAGGTTATTAAGAAATGTTTGTAGTTAGTGTTTAGAAGAACAAAGGACTTGTAAATAGACCTTTGAAAGAAAATTTTCACGCACTTTTCATAAATTCAAATGGGAATATGATAAAGTGGTTAATGTTGGAATGTTAGTTGATATGGAAGTAGAATTTAGAAAGGATTAGAAGAACACCAACATTAGAAAACAAAATATATGGCAAAAGAGCTGCATGATTTGTGTATAGAGATATTCCCAAAGGTACATGTTGAAGACATTTTGTCTTAAATTCTAGACAAAATTCAAAATTTTATAATCAAGTGTTGTTTTAAATTCTAAATATATTTAAACTATTTATGTCAGATGGCAGTGACTCAAATGATGAGAACAAGTATAGGAACTTCTGAGCCATGTTGCTGTCTGTTGGAGAATGGAGAATTCGCGGTCTCTTTTGGAATGTTGATGTTGCTGTCTGTTTTGGAATTAACTTGCATGTTGCTGGAATTTGGAATTTGCTAGCATTACCATGTTGTTGGAATTTTCTTGGCAAACAGATAATTTATGTTAATGTCGTATTTTAATTGTAATATTAACTTAGGATCTTGAAAGTTGAAACTTAATTCAAATATCAATTTAATGTTGTATTTTAATTTTATGTTTATTTGCAATTTATCTTATGCCAAGTTAATAAAAATCTTTTAGCTGATTTAAAAAAAAAACTTAAGATCTTGAAATTTAATTCAAATTTCAATTTAATGTTGTATTTTTGTGTTTTTGCTATGGGTTCGGGTTTGGGTGAAAAAACCCAAACCCAACGGGTGTGGGCGCGGATGTCATTTTGCCACCCGAAAAGCATTTGGGTTCGGGTTCGGGTGCAGGTGGTATTTTCGGGTGTGGGTTTGGGTAGTGCAAAACCCGCACCCGACCCTACCCGTTGCCATCCCTAAGTGTTGGTGCTAGTTGATAATCCGGGAATGTGAAACAGTGATAGACCGGATCGTAGAACTAGATTAGTGTGGACAGGGTTCCTTCGATTACATAGACCTTTAACAAGGACAGCAGTCCTCCGTACTTGGCTCTGAAAGCCTCATGGTTGGTTATCATCCTCGCCAGACCTCTTAAATCTCTAGTTTTGGAACCTTGAAGGTGTACTTATGAGTTTTTCTTCTACCGAAATCCATTAGCGCAATCTCCTTTCTCTGACATTTGCAATCATTGTCTTAGTTTAAGTTGAAAAAGAGAGACTAGAAGAGAAGATTTTTTTTGTTTTAATGTTTTTTAAATGAATGTATGAATGCAACACACAAAAACATAGAAAAAACATGGGGTCAAAGGGTCGGTGTCATGAAGTCAAGGCTCTACCCCCCCCCCCCCCCCAAAGGTTTATACTGGTGATTTTTTGTACCTGCCCGCAAAATCATTGACCCCTCTTGGGATAGCAACAGCAAGCGGATCGCCGACGAGCTGATGTATCCTTGAGTGATCTCAGATGAGGGTAGTATCACGTGACAACTATTTCCGATAGCTTCCGCACTACAAAATGGTTTCAGCCTACTAAAAACCTCAGCTTCTCAGATAACCCAGTCGACCACACTACTTTCAACAACTGAAGTCGTATAGGCAATGTATCTGCAAAGGGAGTCTCCACTGAGTTTGAGGGTCGACCGGGGACTCTTAACTGGGATTCACTCCCCGCAAGATTACCCGCACAATGCCATCACCTATCTTAGGTGTATACTCAATCTTTCCACATGCGGCATCACACGCATTCCCATTAGCATAAAAATAAACACAGATATCAATTAGGAAAAGCAGTATATATATTTGTCTTAATCATCCTAGACTTCTAGTCTTATGATCCTATACAGACAATGACTCCCCAGCAGAGTCGCCATTTATATGACATTTTGTGAAATTTAAAGGTTTCCACCAAAGATTATAAGAAAGAGAACAGGGCCCCACGGTGGGCGCCATTTTTTCTTAGCGCGATTTTTGTGGTCCTGAGTCACGATCGCTTGGGTACTACATTTCGATTCATTTTTTATCCTATTGAGCTGATTAAGGAAGGGAAATAGATGTCTCCAATTAACCCTGCTTGCATACTGAGTTTGAATAGCGGTCTGTTAGGTTACAGATGTGATTAAGATGTGGGTCTCTCTTCGGTTTATTTTGTTAAAATTACAATGTCTGGATCATTTGCGAGGTTTTGGTAGGATGTTAGGACTTGGTGCTTTTGGGTTGATATACGGGGGTACTGGATTTGGGTTTTTGATTAGTATGCTCGCTAAGATTTTTGCAATCTTGTGCCTACGTATTCCCGTTTAACAAAACAGGAAAATCAGAGCGATCGTAGTTCCTCCTATTCTATGGGAGGAAAAGAGGGTGTTTTGGTGTCTTGTTCAAAGCCCAGGACGTGAAGCTAAAGGTGATTTATATCTTGTTCAAAGCCCAAGATGTGAAGCTAAAGGGTTTCGGATGAGAGAGAATTTGTCATCTCTAAAGAGGAGTTGTTGACGTTTGTATGCTGTGAGCGAAACACAACTTTGATGCTAAAAGGTTGATTGACTTAACCAGAGTTTTCTTTATACAAAGCCTAAGAGGAGGCGGGAAGTTTGACTTTTTCGGGGAAAATGTTCTTTCGGTCTTGTACAAAGCCCAAGATTGAGGCTAAAAGGGATTTTGACTCCGTTGGGGAGAATGTATCTTGTATAAAGCCCAAGATGGAGGCTGAAAGTATTTGACTCAACAAGAGAGTACTTTTATCTGTCCTGTATAAAGCCCAAGACGGAGGCTAAAAAGATTGACTCAACAAGAGAGCCTTGAACGTGTGATTGACTCAACAAAAGAGTCTGAAGGTTGATTGACTCAACAAGAGAGTCCTTGATACTTAACAAGAGAGTGATGTCATATGTCTTGTACAACTCCCAAGATGGAGGCTAAAGGAGAGACTGACTCAACAAGAGAGTCTTTTATACTCAACAAGAGAGTGATTTTCTGTCTCGTACGAAGCCCGAGATTGAGGCTAAAAGGGGATGGACTCAACAAGAGAGTCCTTTATACTCAACAAGAGAATGTGTTTCTATGTCGTATAAAGCCCGAAATTGAGGCTAAAAGGTTGACTCAACAAGAGAGTCTTTTATACTCAACAAGAGAGTGATTATCTAGCTCGTACGAAGCCCCAGATTTAGGCTAAAAAGGTTGACTCAACAAGAGAGTGTTTATCTATCTCGTACGAAGCCTGAGATTGAGGCTAAAAAGGTTGACTCAACAAGAGAGTCTTTTATACTCAACAAGAGAGTGATTTTATGTGTCTTGTACAAAGCCCAAGACGGAGGCTAAAAGGTGTTCGACTCAACAAGAGAGTCTGAAAAGGTTAGCTCCGCTGGGGAGAATCATTTATACAAAGCCCAAGAGGAGGCTGACTTACCGCTGTGGATTCTGGAGATCCCGAAGCGGGTCCAAGTGCGGGGAACTCTCATGAGAGAGACCGGGTTTCTGCTGGAGATTGATCCAGAGTGATCGGTGCTTTTTTCCTATGTTTGAAAGGAACTTAAGAATGTCTTTGAGACTCAAGAGGTTTTAGATTGTCTAAGTCTAGAGTTTCATCTTTTGTACTATGCCCAAGAGGAGGCACGGGCATTAAGGGATGAGGATCAACCCTACAACGGCCGGAGTGTTGACACTGGAAAGACTGCCCTAGTAAGGGATGACTAAGTTCTGCCTTATACCTTTAAGAGGTCGTTGGGGTCCTTGTATGAAGCCCAAGAGAAGGCATGAGAACTTCTAAGAAGCCGAAGGGTCCTTGTACAATGCCCAAGAGGAGGCAGGGATGCTTTTAGGAAGCCTGTGGGTCCCCAAACCCCGAGAAGTTCAAGACATGCTATTCACCGAGAATAGATCAAGCCAGGAAAGCCCCAGAATTTGGAAGAAACTCAAGAGATGCCATTCACGGAGAAAAGATCATCTCTGGGGAGTTAGAGTTTCTTTGACAATTTCTAAGGGTGGCAGTCTGAGAAAGGGTTCACCGAGAATGCTGCCATTCACGTCTCCATATTTTTTAATCCCAAGAGGAGGGAAGACTGTATCTGGAAATCCTATGGGGATCTAGTTTTATTTGTATTTAAGAGTGACCAACAAGGCTTTACCTAGTGCTAGACGTAGTTGTCGGGGAAAACTCTAAATAATTATACTAGTATTACACAATGGATATTTGGCCAGCATATAAAAGTTTGTGAAAGAAGACTTACAGTGAAACAACCCCACAATACAATTATATATATATATATATATATATATATATATGAAAGTGGTAAATGAAAGCGGATAAACACTTACCCGTTGTTGAGCTTCCATGCTGTTTGGTTAGTTGTTCAACAAAGAAATTAAAGAAAGTTTTGATGACAACATATATTTTAATTCAAAATCAAAGGAGAAAGTATTTTGAAAAGATTGTTGGGGCTTACAGCTCAAGGAGAGGCCCATGGGTTTTACCAGTGATTGCACTGTTGTTTGAATTTATACAGGGACTTATACAAGTGACTGAGGCCCAAAAAAGTTTTCTGTACAAAGGGATGGGTCTTACACTCTCTTAAGAGGCCCAAAGGTGTTTAAAGAAAAGGAATGAGGCTTATAACACGAGGGTAGGCCCAGAGGATTTGATTTTTGAACTGGCGATAGCACCGAGATTTTTCTTTTAACGCGGGGGGACTTATACAATATCTGAGGCCCAAATCATTTTGGTTAAAAGGGGGTTGGGTCTTACACTCTATTAGAGGCCCAAAGAGGTTATTTTTGTATAATAGATGGGGCTTACAGCTCAAGGAGAGGCCCAAGCATACACAGCGATCGCGCTGAGGTTTTTGAAAGCACAGCGGGTCTTATACAACATCTGAGGCCCAAATCATTTTGGTTTAAAAAAAGGGGTTGGGTCTTACACTCTATTAGAGGCCCAATGGTCTTCTTTTGTACATGGACTGGGGCTTACAGCCCAGGGAGAGGCCCATGGGTTTTTGTTCAAAAGGCGACGATCGCGCCGAACTTTTTGATGGTATCGGGACTTATACAATACACTGAGGCCCAAATTCTTTTGGTTTTCAAAATGGGTTGGGTCTTACACTCTACTAGAGGACCAAAGGTTTTGAAAAAGATTTGTGAGGGTGAAAATCAAAGAAACCCTAATTTTGGTTTTTCTTTAAAAGTAAATATTTAAAGAAAATCAATAAAAATGATAAAAATACCAAATAGATTTGAATAAACCCCTTGTGATTTTTGTTTAAGGTTTGAAAAATGAGGTTTTAATCACAAGATGATTGAGAACTCATTTGGTTTTGATTTTCAAAATAAATATTCACTTTTAAATGTTTAAAAACAATTAAAAATGAATTTATTGACAAAAATACTAATTATATTAAATAAATAATATAAATTTGATTTTTTTGTGGAATAAAATATTTCAACATTTTTGTGATTTTTTGCAAAAAGAACCAATAAAAAATAATTAAAATTGAGGAAGTTATTAATTTTTCAAATCATTAAAAATAATATGAAAAATAGTAAAAAGTGGAAAAAATAGCAAAAAGAGGGTCTGGGGCGAGGGGGATTCGAACCCCAGACCTCTTGTGTACAACATGCGCGTCTTACCACTGGGGTGGTGATACATCCGTGTATTGAAACACAACCACAAATATACAAGGCAAGGCAAAATTTTGGTTAGAAACGTGAAGGCCATAACTTCTTCATTTCTCCATGGATGGAGACAAAATTTATATGTATCTGGCCTAGAATTTCCTAAGGAATCCAATGGTGATGGTGGTTTTTCCAGAAAATGAATCCTCCTTAAAAACCGATAGTGGTTTTGAAATATGCCATGTTTTGCATTTTCTGTGCTACCTCTTGGTACAGGTATGAATTACATGATAAATTGGTGCAAACACAACACATATAACATGTATAAGAGATGCATGATCAATGGACCTCAAAGCAAGACATCTCTCAGAGAGTTCAAGTTGTGATGCTTACCTCTTTTTGGAGCTTTTGTGCAATCTGCCAAGTGCTTTGTTCCAGAAATGATTTGATGCTTTGGACACCCTCAAATGATCCCTTAGAAGCTTTTAGAGTGGTTGGAACCAGCTGGAAACCTCAGGGATGGAAACTGGCCCTTTCTTGCAAAAGGGGCAAAAGTGGCCAAAATAACAACTCTCTCAAATGGTGTTCCAGATGTGTGGAACCATTTAGGACAGTTCAAGGATGATATGTGGAGCGTGTTTGAGGTTTTATCTGGTTTGGAAAGTGACTGATTCAAGACATGGCTTGAAAAATGCACAAAAGTCGTATTTTGAGGTTTTGAGATGGGACTTTGTGATTTTGGTGTTACAGGTCACTTGTGAGAGTTTGGACAGCTTAGGTATGACATATTGGATGTGTTTGGATCATGAGTTGTGGTGGAAATGCTCTCTAACTCAAAAACTCAGAGTTACCTTGCTAAAGAAGGCATTTTTTCCTAGAGAAAGAGATTTTGAGGAAAGCAAGTGTTGTAGTGCTTTGGTGTACTCAAACTGAGCACAAATGAGCTCTATTTATAGTAGAGCAAGTTTGTTTTGGCTGCAATAGTGAATGGCAACTGCTGCAGAAGTTTGGCAAATGTTGATCAATGAGAATCCAAGTCTCCTCTAGCCATTGACTAGAGGTTAGGGCACTGGCTGTTGGTTCCCTAGTTCTTGGATAAGTCTTGACTGAATTCAGTTAGAAATGGCTTAGTCCATGCCACCTTGGTGCATCCATTAAATGCTCTAAACCAAAATTGGAGTTTTATCCCTCTTTTAGGCATTTCTAGGTTTGGCATGCTACTTTTGGTTCCAAGGACTTAGGAGCCTGATGGATCAGAGTTGGTTCCTCCTTGGTCCCCCCTTGAGGTGTTCAGATGGATAGATTTGCTTGCCCTTTGTAAAATTTGAGCAAATCGAGCAAAATCCCCAAACCTGCCTTGCCATGATAGTTTGCAGCAAGGCATATTGGCATGGTCATATCTCATGACTTAAGTGGAGTTTCATGGAGTTCTTGGCCATTTTGGAAAGCTCTTATATGATATAACATGTGTGTGATCATAGTTTATTTTGACACTTTTTGTATCCAAGTGAAAAATTCCCTTAAGTTTTGGAAAAAGTGAAACAAATTCTGACTTAGTGAAAATTTCACTAAGTGTTGGAAAAAGTGACATTTCATGTTTTCAGCCATTTTGATCATTCCATAACTCAAAATCCATGATGAATTGGAATGAGGTGTAGTTGACACTTTTGTAGAGGGCCATGAGAGCTACAAATCCAGATTTGAATGGGGAAAATGGCCTTGTGGTTTAGGAGATATGATCCTCCAAAGTTGGTACCCTAGCCACTTTCTTCCATAACTTAGAAAATTTCTAAGTTTTTATGGTTACCCCTTTTACAAGTTATCACACTTTCTTTGATTTTTCTTGATGAATGATGATTCCAATCACACATTAACATCATTTTAGGGTCAAAGAACCATAATTGTGAAAAATCTAAAAAAGTCAAAGTTGACTTTTGTGCACAATTGGCTTTTTATCAGATGAATTCCAAACTGTACGACCCTTTGTGAAATCAAGTCCTTGACCTAAATCAAACTTGATGGACATGTTCCATGGGTGTTATAGGGTGTATTGAATCATGGTTCAAGGTTTGGGAGCATGCCTGGGTCAAAAGTCAAAGGCATAGTTGACTTTTCCCGCGAAACCCTAATTGTGGTTCTGATGAACTTGAAACTTGTTGATCAAACTTCTTGGATCAATCCATTGTTGCAAATGGATCAATGTAGTGTATTAGGGACCCTAAAATCCTCTCTTGAGGTCTTGGCTCATGTTTTGTCCCAAAAGTCAACTTAGGGGTGAATTAGGTCAAGAAACCCTAATTCCTGATTTTTATTGTATGCATCCCCTGAGGAAAAATTGACTTGATGATTGGATTCATGATGTCCCTTGGAGTATCTTAGGTTGTGCTTTAAAGCATTGGCTCATGCCCAGAGGGAAATTTCCATCTGGAGGCCATGGTCGACCAAAACCCTAATTTGGTGACACTGCCGATCCTGAGGCTTGACCCACTTGGAATGTTGCAACCTTGTGCTTGATCCTTGATGTGGGAGTCCTCTTGATCCTTTATGAATGTTTGAGAGGTTAGACAAGTTGAAGATCATGTCATTTCTTGATTGATCCTTTGACTAAGAGCTCTGGGAGGGCTTGAAACCCTAAGTTTGATTGTAGTGGATGCTCACCCATCTTTGGGGAGACTAATGAGGTATGATGGTCCATCCATATTGTGATGATGCTTTGCACAATGATGGGGAATCTTAGTGGTCAAAATTTGGGGGTATGACAGGCTATGCTAGGGTCATGATGATGCCCCTACGCCGCGCGTGCTCGTGCACGTGCCCCTGGTCTGTCTATAAATAGAGGGAGGAAGCGTTCATTTTCACTTTTTGCTTCTCTCTCTTCTCTTGCTGCTTGTCGTCGTTCACCGGTGTACCACCGCCGTACGCCCAACGACCAAAGCTCGCCGACCACCTATTCCCTTTCCTCGACCACGTAAGTCTTCCTAACCCTTTTCCGTTTTAAGTGTTTCAATTTCTGTTTCTCTTAGTTTGCATGCGGTTAGGATGAAACTGGGTAGAGTAGGGGTGGTTTTTTGCGAATGTTGGTGGATGACGTTGGTTATGCCATCTTCTGCCGCTGGCACCGTCGCCGGAGCCTTAGGAACTTAGGATATTTGTTGATTCTGACACTTGTTGCGATGACGAGTGAGTTTTTCGCCGGTTGGATTTATGCATTTTCCGGTGTACTTGTGATTTTTCTGGTGGATCTCCAACGAAATTCTGGGTAACGCACCCAGGAGGATCTCTCCGTGTAGGTTTGAGGGATTGCCATGGGCATCTCCTCACACCGTTGTTGTACCATTTGAGCAGGGGCTTAGGTCTGGGACGTTGTCCTCGGGCCTTCGCGCGCCCTTTCACTTGACTAGCGGTGGAAGGGTGGATTTGACTTTGTCATCGAATTCACTTTTGTCCTCTTCTTTTCAGGTAAAGGAGATGTCTCGCGAAGTCGAGGATGAAGTTATGAGGGAACTGTCCGAGGGGAGTTCTTCGAAAGATAGTAGTGCTGACAATACTTTTGCTCCCCATAATGCCTGCGAAACATCTGCTCCAAGTAGTATCACTGAAGAGTGGGTTATAGCTGAGCCTCAGGAGCATGCCTCCCTCTTCGCTTTTCACACCCATGATGCCTTCACGACGGTGGGGGCCGAGGGAGACTGGAGGGTCCTTTTTCCTCGGGAGAACGATCGAATATGCTCGGCCTATGGGGAGAGATTCCCCATGTACGAATTTGTCTTCAAAGAGATAGGGTTGAGGCCTCCCTTCATAGACTTTCAGGTGGCAGTTTTCGGACACCTAGATCTGGCGCCCTCCCAACTACACCCGAACTCGATTGCTTTCATGCGGGCATTCGAGCTGACATGTGAATTTTTGAAGATTGGAGCCACTCTTCCCCTATTCTTCGCCGTTTTCCATCTTCAACGCCAGGTTGCTGGGAGGTAGTTCGGATGGGTCTCCCTGAAGCAGGCGAGGAAATTATTTAAGCCCTTCTCCGAGTCCATCAGGATGTTCAAGGAGAGGTATTGCATTATTGAGCCTGTGTTGGAGAGGGCCACAGACTCCTCGTTTGTCTGGGAGGTTTCAACAAATGAGAACGGGGTGCCTCTCATCGACGAGCAGGGCAAGGCATAGGGGCAGAGGTTGCTGAAGTTCCCCTTTTGCTGGAGTGGGGACCATTTTACCCGGGGGACCGATGACTACCTTGCCAATCTGAATCTGGTGGAGGAGGATGATCGGGCCTGCTGCGCAAAGCTGGTGGGCTTTGTCGACGGATTTCTTCCTACCAAGTACGTGACTAGGAGCGGGGAGGTCATCTACGAAGCAGACGGGGGGGGGGGGGGGGGGTCAAGGTGGAGACCCGTTATATTAATACGAAGGAGCTCCTCGAGTGTGAAACTCGCGAAAAGGCTCTGGAACTTCTGGGTAGCCATTTATTTCTTAGCTTGCTCGTATTGTTATTTTCCTTATTTACTAACGTGTGCCCGTCATTTTGCAGGTAACATGTCCTCTGCTCAGGAGTGCATGGTGAAGAGTGCCCAAGCGAGGCTCAAGGTGGGCCAGAAGATAGAGAAGAGCCGCCTTAGCGAGCGAGTGGTTCCTCCACAGACGGGATCGGGGACCTCTTCGTCTACACCATCTGTCGCCCAGACCTCCCCACTGTAAGTAACCTCAAGGTCCAAGCGCCCCTGGGCGGACGAGGTCCTCGACCTAACCCACGAGAGGGAGATGAGCAAATTTGAGCTACCTCCTTACTTTCATAATAGGAGTTTCTTTGAAGGCTCCTCTCTCGCACTCCTTCGGGCGAAATCCTTGAAGCTTGAGGGGCTGGACCGTCCGAGCAAGAGGACGATGCTTGCCCAGGACGTTGCTACCCTGATAAAGGTTTTGGGAATGGCGGTGGTCTACATCGAGGAGGGTGTCCTCCAAGAAATGGAGCTGAAGAAGGAAGAAGGCACATGCCGCGAATGCAGTCCTGGAAGAGAAGCTGAAGGCTGCGGAGGAGGCGGCGCAGAAGGTCAAGGAGGATCTAGCCAAGGCCATCGAGGATGCGGTGAAAAAATATAAGAGCGAGTTGGCCAAGGTCATCGGGGAGAAAGATACCCTTGCCGCAGAGAAGAAAGCTGCAGAGGACATGGTCGTATCATTGAGGGATGAAGCTGCTCCGGCCGAGGATGAAAGCGATGAGGTGAAGAGTTTGAAGAATCGAGTCGAGCTTGTTGCTCGGATCAGCCAGGCTGAGGAGGATTGCGTAGGGGTTGCTGAAGTGGAATTCAACAATGCTATGGAGCAACTGAGGATTGCGAACCTCGGGATTGAACTGTCCACCGAGGGGACCGGGTTCCTCTACAGTGTGGTGGATGGCTAGATTGTAACACCCTACTCTACCCATTCGTATAATAACTGAAAATACGAAAATAAAGCGGAAATAAATAAGAGTTAATACATGTAGGATGCCACATTCAACAAAACGTCAACATGAAGTATTAAATCACATCATACTTTATTCATTAACTAAAACAAATACTTTAATTAAACAGCGGAATTAAATCAAGGTTTAGCATTAAAGCTTCAATTACATCAAAAACTCCATATAACACGTGATTCATCAACAATTAAACGAAACCAGATACATAACAAATACCATGTTCCGATAAAAAAATAAAACACAAAAGCCCCATCCTTCCCGTGTTACATATCAGAGCAACTCTTAAGACTCGATCAAATAAGAACACAATGCTCCAAGCACTACTCAGGTACCTGATCATCTGTACTCCCCAAGGAGCACAAACATAACAAACAAAAAAGGGGTGAGAACTACATTCAATAAATACACGGTGAAAAACACATGTTAAGGAGTAGTTACCACATCAAACACACCAATCATACAATCATCACGCACATATAAGTGCCACATCATCATTCAGCATAAACAGCCCACATTCAATCATACATATGCAATGCGGCTCAACTGACACGACAAAATGCAGGCGGTACCATCACAATCACATACAGTTCACCCTAGAACCCGATTCCCGTCCGAATCCAGATAAATCGTATACGTTCCTCTGAACTACAACTTATCTCCACACGACTCCCACATAGAGTCCGGACAAGACTAGGCACCCATCATGGATTCCCATCTAGCTCATCTCCACATAACATGACATGAATGCATGACACAAAATTATGCACAACATAATAGTTATTCAAGCATAATTTCATGATCCTCATTGATCACACACGAGCCACATGCTCACCATAATTCTCTCTGAAATTACCACCACAACACAAGACCGTCCACACACGACAATCTTGGCTCACACACCCAACACGTATCAACTAGAAATTCTCATAAAAACCCACATTTTATCCTACTTTATGTTATTACTAGTTTCTCCTATGTCCAATTATACCATCTCAATCTTATGGATCAAGAGAAATTGCATTACACGCGAAATCGTGACAGAAATCACAAAAATGGGAAAATTCTGCTACAGCTCTGCCCATATGCGTATGACCCTGCCTCATACGCGTATGGCCATCTCCCTACGCCCCAGGCCTGCGTATCTTAGGCATAGGCTCACCTCTCCAGGCCATTCATACGCATATTTCCTTGGGTCTTACGCGTAAGGCCAGAGAGGATTTTCCTCTCAAAACTCTCCATACGCGTAATGGCTAGCCCATATGCGTATGTCCCCCTCCAAAACCTTCCCATACGCGTACTGACCTTTCCATACTCATATGGCCACCCCACCATACACGTATCATACGCGTACCGGCAGAGGGCCGTGCTGGCTCTAGGGACAAGCACGTATGCTACGCGTATGACCACTAGGAGTGTCCCCCATACACGTATGGCCTCCCCCCATACGCGTATGACCAGAGAGCATGCCAAAATATTAGAATTCGCATCTACACGAGTTCTTACACATTGAAACCCATTCTAACACCTGAATCAGATCCAAAATCATCTTTATTTCAGTCTAATTCCAAAGTCCTAACTCTACTTCATTGTTTCATCAATTTTATCAACAACTTATGTGCTAGAAACCTATTTTTCGTTAACCTTATAAACCCAAATTTCCAGATCTGTTCTATATCAGAACTCAGCAACCCAGAATCAATTTGCATGAATTTATTATTCGGAAACAACATGCAACACAGATTCACACATACATTTCATTACACAACTATTATCTAACAGCAACAGTCACACAACAATTATCCTAACACGAAATTCAAGCAAGAAAAAGAAAAATACACCAAACCTAAGAGAGAAAGGACCCCTCACTACCCTCTGATGTTCAGATCACCTATATTGAATTTCATTCTCCCCCTTTACCTGAAATTTGAGCTTGATCCTTCAACAATGGTGGAAAATTCCTCTTGTTCTCTAGCCCTAGCTTTCCTTCTCTCTTTTCCTTCTCTTTTCATATGAAACCAAAACTGACTATAACTCCTCCACTAATTACTCTAATTAAGATTTATTTCTTAATTATCTTAATAATAATAATAATCCCAATAATAATTCTCATAATAATAATGTGAATAATTATAATAATAATAATAATAATAATAATAATAATAATATTAGTATTAATACAACTAATATTACATTAATATGATGTCTCCTTATTCATATTATTATTACCACATTGTCCTAGTCTTTAATTCAGACTAAGTCATTCTACTAAGCTCTCTCACACCCACCTTAACACACCTACCCTTAACCAAGACTATAAAATCACAACAACACACAAAATAATTACAATACTAAATAATTAAATGGGGTGTTACAACTCTCCCCCACTTAAAATATTTTCGTCCTAAAAAATGTACCTAATGAGAACAATTTCGGATACGAATCTCGCATCTTTCTCTCCAATTCCCAGGTCACACTTCCTCCAGTAGCTCCTCCCCAAGTTACTCTCACTAAAGGAATATCTTTGCCCCTTAGCTGCTTCATCTTGCGATCCTCGATCCTTATTGGCATCGCCTCCACGGTAAGATTATTTTGAATCTGTACTTCATCTCTCTGAAGCACATGGGATGAGTCAGCAATGTACTTCCGAAGTTGTGACACATGAAACGCGTCATGCAAATTCGAAAGTTCAGGTGGCAACGCCACTTTATAAGCAACAATTTCAACTCTCTGCAAAATCTGATACGGTCCAATGAACTTAGGATCTAACTTCTTTGATTTCAGCACACGACCAACACTGGTCACATGATTGACCCTTAAAAACACATGGTCACCTTCGCCGAATTCCAAGTCTTTTCTCCTATTATCATGATAGTTTTTCTGTCTACTCTGGGATGCCTTCATCTTCTCTCTAATCACCTGAATTACCTCAGTAGTTTGTTGCACAATCTCGGGTCCGAGTACAGTACTCTCGCCCGACTCATACCAATACAGAGGCGTCCTGCGCCTTCTACCATACAATGCTTCAAAAGGCACCATTCCAGTACTAGAATGGTAATTGTTATTGTAAGTAAATTCAATCAGCGGTAAATGAGTATCCCAAGCACCTCCCTGATCGAGTATACAAGTTCTCAACAAGTCTTCCAGCGACTGAATAGTCCTCTCAGACTGTCCATCTGTCTTCAGATGATAAGCAGAACTCAACTTCAAATGGGAACCCAAAGCTTCCTACAAACTCTTCCAAAATCCAGAAGTAAACCTCGGGTCTCTGTCAGACACAATGCTCGACGGAACCCCGTAGAACTTCACTATTATCCTGATATAAATCTCTGCTAACTTTGCCAATGGAAAATTGATGTTAATAAGTATAAAATGTGTCTATTTTGTCAGTCTATCCACAATTACCCAAATAGCATCAAAGCCTTTTTCCGTATTCGGCAACCCAGTCACAAAATCCATCGCGATAATATCTGACTTCCACTCTGGTATTTCCATCGGTTGCATCAAACCGAAAGGTTTCTGATGTTCCACTTTTGACTTTTTGCAAGTCAAACAAGCATACACAAACTGAGATATGTCTTTCTTCATACTTGGCCACCAAAATAATTTCTTAAGATCCTGATACATTTTCGTAGCTCCTGGATGAATACTAAAGCTACTCCTGTGGCTTTCCTCTAAGATCATTTTTCTCAATTCCGAATTATCCGGCACACAAATTTTGCCTCGGAATCTCAACACACCAAAATTATCCACTTTAAAGTCACTTTCTGCATCCGACCCTCATGCGGTCATCAAATCCACTAGCTTCAGATCAAGTTTCTAAGTCTCTCTAATCTCACTAAGGAACTCATTATTAACTTTCAACATACCCAACATCACACTCTCAGGAGTCAGTTCACAAACAATACTCAAGTCTTTAAACTGTTCAATTAAGTCCAACTCTCTAATCATCAATGCCGACATATGAATTGTCTTCTGGCTTAAAGCATCCGCTACGAAGTTAGCTTTACCGGGATGGTAACTCAAGCTAAAATCATAGTCCTTCAAGAACTCTAACCATTGTCTCTGTCTCATATTTAGCTCTTTTTGGTCAAATAATACTTCAAAATTTTATGATTAGTGAACGCTTCAAACCTCTAAATCTTCAACACGAAAACCACTGCAGCTAACTCAAGATCATGAGTAGGATAATTCCTTTCATGTACCCTCAATTGTCGTGAGGCATAAGCAACGACCTTAAAATCTTGTATCAATATTCCACCTAATCCCATTTTAGACGCACCACAATACACCACGAAAGTTTCATGTGGCTTTGGTAAAATCAACACTGGCGCTGTAGTCAACCTTTTCTTCAATTCCCGAAAACTCTCTTCACACAAGATATCCCACACAAAGTCCTGACCTTTTCTAGTCAACTGAGTCAAAGGAAGGGCCAAATTAGAAAATCCCTCAATAAACCTGCTGTAATAACCTGCCAAAACCAAGAAACTCCTAATCTCCGTCAATGATTTTGGAGGTTCCCACTGAAGTACAACACTTACTTTGGATGGATCCACTGCTATGCCATCACCGTAAATAACATGTCCTAGAAAACTCACCTCATGCAACCAAAACTCTCATTTTGAAAGCTTCATAACTAACTTATTATCCTTCAACACTTTCAACATCACGATCAACCTGCAACGATGCAAACCGTACAAACATCAAGGCTTCACCTTCTAGAAGTTCATCCACTTGCTTAGCACACAACCGCCTCAGCTTTCTACTATCACCAAACTCAGATCCATACTCTGGAGGCAAGTCACACTTATCTTCAGGAAAACATCAAGAATTACACATCACTAGCATATCTCTAGCCGTCACCTTGCTCGCTACTCTCTGAGAAGAAACCATCAACAATACCTGATTGTTCTCCCTCCGAGACCTTCCCACTTGACCAACGGTCAAGAAACACAAATCTGCTTCATCCTCAGATATAAGAATCTGCATCAACTCATCAAAACAATCTGTAAGCACTTGGCTTAACTCCAAACAATTCACTGTACACACCATCTAAGCTGGCAAGACACGTCTATTCCATCCAACATGATCCTGTCTCCTATCAACAAGAGATCAAGGGTGATTAGTTCCTCAACTTGTCAATAGGCAGCCGACAATCATGGTGGGACATAAACCATCTTTACCAAACTATAATAACGCTCAACAACACCCTGTCATTGCTCCACACTTGAAGCATTTGGGGGAAGGACACGCATTCTCCCCCACTTATTTCAATTCTCGCTCCTGCATACAAACGAAATCAAGTACCGACAGTGTTTCATACACATGTCGCGTATTAAGGAACAACCAACAATACATGTTAGAAAAACACATGACTATATAAACTCTATAGTCAGACTCTACTACTACACTGGTCGGACGGATCGACCTGCTCTGATACCAATTGTAACACCCTATTCTATCCATTCATATAATAATTGAAAATACAAAAATAAAGCGAAAATAAATCAGAGTTAATACACGTAGGATGCCACATTCAACAAAACGTCAACATGAAGTATTAAATCACTTCATATTTTATTCATTAACTAAAACTAAATACCTTAATTAAACAGTAGAATTAAATCAAGGTTTAACATTAAAGCTTAAATTACATAAAAAACTCCACATAACATGTGGTTCATCAACAATTAAACGAAACCAGATACGTAACAAATACCATGTTTCGATAACAAAAGAAAACACAAAACCCTCATCCTTCCCGTGTTACGTATCAGAGCGACTCTTAAGATTCGATCAAATAGCAACACAATGCTCCAAGCACTACTCAGGTACCTGATCATCTGTACTCCCCAAGGAGCACATACACAACAAACAGAAAAGGGGTGAGAACTACATTCAATAAATACACGGTGAAAAACACATGCTAATGAGTAGTTACCACATCAAACACACCAATCATACAACCATCAAGCACATACAAGTGCCACATCATCATTTGGCATAAACAACCCACATTCAATCATACATATGCAATGCGACTCAACTGACACGACACAATGAGACGGTACCATCACAATCACATACGGTTCACCCTAGAACCCGATTCCAGTCGAAATTTGGATAAGTCATATACATTCCTCTGAACTACAACTTATCTCCACACGACTCCCACATAGAGTCCGGACAAGACTAGGCACTCATAAGGGATTCCCACCTAGCTCATTTCCACATAACATGACATGAATGCATGACACAAAATTATGCACAACATAATAATTATTCAAGCATAATTTCACAATCCTCATTGATCACACACGAGCCACATGCTCACCGTAATTCTCTCCAAAATTACCACCACAACACAAACCGTCCACAAACGACAATCTTGGCTCACACACCCAACACGTCTCAACTAGACATTCTCATAAAAACCCACATTTTATCCTACTTTATGTTATTACTAGTTTCTCCTATGTCCAATTATACCATCTTAGTCTTACAGATCAAGGAAAATTGCATTACACGCGAAATCGGGACAGAAATCGCAAAAATGGGAAAGTTCTGCTACATCTCTACCCATACGCGTATGACCCTGCCCCATACGCGTATGGCCATCTCCCTACGCCCCAGGCCTGCATATCATACACGTAGGCTCACCTGCCCAGGCCATCCATGCGCGTATTGCCTTGGGCCTTACGCGTAAGGCCAGAGAGGATTTTCCTCTCAAAACCCCTTCAAAACTCCCCATACGCGTAATGGCTAGCCCATACGCGTATGCCCCCTCCAAAAGTTTCCCATACGCATACTGACCTTGCCATACGCATATGGCCACCCCACCATACGCGTATCATATGCGTACCAGCAGAGGGTCGTGCTGGCTCTGGGGACAAGGCACATATGCTACAAGTACGACCTCTAGGAGTGTCCCCCATATGCGTATGGTTTCCCCCCATACGCGTATGACCAGAGAGCATGCCAAAATCTCAGAATTCGCATCTACACGAGTTTTCACACATTGAAATGTATTCTAACACCTAAATCAGATCCAAAATCATCTTTATTTCAGTCTAATTCCAAAGTCCTAACTCTACTTCATTGTTTCATCAATTTTATCAACAACTTATGTGCTAGAAACCTATTTTTCGTTAACCTTATAAACCCAAATTTTCATATCTGTTCTATATCAGAACTCAGTAACCCAGAATCAATTTGCACAAATTTATTATTCGAAAACAGCATGCAACACAGATTCACATATACATTTCATTACACGACTATTATCTAACAACAACAGTCACACAACAATTACCCAACACGAAATTCAAGCAAGAAAAAGAAAAATACATCAAACCTAAGAGGGAAAGGACCCCTCACTACCCTCTCTTGTTTAGATCACCTATATTGAATTCCATTCTCCCCCCTTACCTGAAATCTGAGCTTGATCCTTCAACAATGGTGGAAAATTCCTCTTGTTCTCTTGCCCTAGCTTTCCTTCTCTCTTTTCCTTCTCTTTTCATGTGAAATCAAAACTGACTGTAACTCCTCCACTAATTACTTTAATTAAGTTTTATTTCTTATATATCTTAATAATAATAATAATCCCAATAATAATTCCCATAATAATAATGTGAATAATTATAATAATATTAATAGTAATAATCATAATAATAATAATAATATTAATATTAATACAACTAATATTAAATTAATATGATGTCTCCTTATTCATATTATTATTACCACATTGTCCTAGCCTTTAATTCCGACTAAGTCATTCTACTAAGCTCTCTCACACCCACCTTAACACACCTACCCTTAACCAAGACAATAAAATCACAACAACACACAAAATAATTACAATACGACTAAACAATTAAATGGGGTGTTACACAGATCTTCGTCCTAAACTTCCTTCGATTGAGCGAGGAGCAGGAGCAGCCTGTCCTCGAAGAGCCTCAGCCGACTGATTTCCTTTTTGTTGTACTCCTGGCCTGCGTGCTTTATTTTGTAATTTAATCTTTTTGTATGGGGCTTGGCCCCTTTGTATTGTAACCAGCACAATCGCGGTCCTTGTGGCCATTTTCATATGATAATATTTATTTTCGGCCATGGTGGTCGGTTGTGTATGATTTATTTTGGTGCATGTTTTTACTTTGTTTAAATTCACTAAGTGTTACATGCTGCTTGTTACTTGTGACCGTTGTATGGGCCACTTCGGTGAACAATTTTTATTGTTTCGGGGTTTGCTCGACAGATTGTGTTTTCCAGTGAAGGGAATTGGTTGAAAGGCACGGGTAGCTTACGGGCATGAGAGCGGAGCTTAGGTCGCATTTGTGGCCTGAGTTCGCGGCGTGAACTTCCCATCGCGAGATGGGGTTCTGTCTTTCGTGGTACTTTGGCGACGACGGGCTCAGTCGATGGACCTCTATTGGGCACGGGTTTTGCTCGTTCTTGAGCAAAAGCCTGCCTTGATTTATTTTGGTATACAACGCTTGTACCTGGGCACACACTTCTGGTCGGTATGCTATGCTCGTCGTGTCGACGGAGCATGCCGACAACTGTGGCCTTAACTATAATATTGTTTTAGCTTTTTGGTGTTCCATGGTCGAGCGAGTTCTTCCCCGTTGAGATGTTCTAGGTAGTAGGCCCCATCCTCTGTTTTTGCTCGAACACAATAGGGCCCTTCCCAGTTTGCGGCGAGTTTGCCCGCACGTGAATCTTTGTGATTCCTTCTTAGGACGAGACAACCCACTTGGAAGTCTCGCCATATGACTTTGGAGTTATGCCTAATCATAATTTTTTGCTTTACCGAGGCCTCGCGGAGGGCTGCCCCAGATCGGACCTCTTCGACGAGATTGAGCTCCTTCCTTAGTGCCTCGCTGTTGTTCTTCTCGTCCAGGGAGGCTTCAGTCCGCCTGGAGAGCATATGTATTTCGATAGGGATTACTTCCTCAGTCTTGTATGCTAAACGGAAAGGGGTTTCCCCGGTCGAAGAGTAGGGCGTAGTACGGTAGGCCCGGAGCGCGCTGTGCAGCTCCTCGACCCATTGTTTCTTGGTTTCGTCTAGTTTCCGTTTGAGACCCGACAGGATTACCCTGTTCGCTGCCTCAGCGTGCCCGTTCGTCTGCCGGTGCTCGACGGATGCGAAGTGTTGTTTGGTGCCCAGTTGGGCAACGAACTCCTAGATTTTTTTGTCCATGAACTGTGTCGCGTTATCGGTGACGATTTCCTGGGGGATGCCGAAGTGAGCAAGAATGTTTCGCTTGTAGAAACGAAGTATGTTGTGGGCCATTATTTTGGCCAAAGCCTCTGCTTCTATCCACTTCGTAAAGTAGTCCACGCCTACTATCAGGTATTTGTTCTGATTCGACCCTACGACGAATGGTCCCAGGATGTCCAGGCCCTACCATGCGAAGGGCCACAGGGAGGACATTGCTTTGAGCTCATTGGGCGGTGCCAAGTGCATATCCCCATGCCGTTGGCATTTGTCACATTTTTTAACATGCTCCTTCGCGTCATGCTGCATGGTCGGCCAATAATATCTTGCTCGTAGGGCTTTCCTGGCTAGGGATATTCCTCCGAGATGCTGGGTGTTGATCCCCTCGTGGATTTCGCGCAGGACGTGGGCGACCATTTCTTCCTCAACGCATTTGAGGAGAGGAATGAAAAACCCTCGTCTATAAAGCGTATTTTTGACCAGGACATAGGAGCAGGCTCTGCACCTGACTACGCTGGCTTCCTTTGGGTCGGACGGTAGTTCATCCTTGACGAGGTAGTTGTAGACTAGGGTCATCCAGCAGTTGTTGTCGCTAATGACGTGCACGTCGAGGGTCGTGTAAGTTTTCTCGATGCTAGGTCGAGAAAGTACCTCCTGGATGACAGATTTGTTCCCTTCCTTATTTTCGTGCTTACCAGTTTTGACAAGACATCTGCTCGGACGCTGTGTTCGCGGGGAACATGCTTTACCTCCACCGATGTGAACTTCGTCATTTTTTCCTTAACCAACGCCAAGTATTCGGATAGGTTGTCGTTCTTGGCCTGGTACTCTCCCGAACCTGGAGGGCCACGAGCTGAGAATCCGTGCAAATAACGACTTCCTCGGCTCCCAGGTCCTCGGTGAGGCGTAGACCTGCGAGGAAGGCTTCATATTCTACCTGATTGTTGGAAGTAGGGAAAGACAGGGTAACCGAGACCTCGACAAGGATACCTTCCTCATTTTCTAGGATGATGCCTACCCCGCTCCCTGCTGAGCTGAATGCTCCGTCGACGAAGATTGTCCGCAAGTGGGGGAGTCGGGAAAGGTCATCTCCACCACGAAGTCAGCCAGTGCCTGAGCCTTGAGGGCTTTCCTGCTCTCGTACTGGATGTCGAACTCAGAGAGTTCTAGCAACCATTTGAGCATTCTGCCAGCCATGTCCGGGCGGCCCAACAGTTGGTTCATGGGCTGGTTCGTGCGCACCACGATTGTGTGGGCAAGAAAGTAGTGCCTCATCCTCCTTGCAGCATTGATGAGGGCCAGGGATACTTTTTCGATCTGCTGGTATCTAAGCTCCGACTCTTGCAGCGCCTTGCTCTTGAAGCATATGGGCTTCTGCCCATCAGGGGTTTCACGAATGAGGGCGGCACTAACGACCTCGGTAGCGACGACGAGATAGAGATATAGGGTCTCTCTGTTATCTGGACGGGAGATGACCGGTGGTTCTGATAGTGATTGTTTTAGGTGGAGGAGGGCTTTGTCGCATTCCCCCGTCCACTTAAATGTTGCCTCCTTGCGGAGGAGTTTGAAAAAGGGGAGCGCGTGCTGAGCAAATTTTGCCACGAAATGGGATAGCGAGGTGAGCATCCCATTTAGGGATTGGATAGATTTCTTCGAGTTCGGCATAGGGAATTCGGAGAAGGCCCTGCATTTGTCGGGTTTGGTTTCGATTCCTCGTTCTATTAGGTAAAATATGTGGAACTTCCTAGCCCGTACATCGAACGTGCACTTCTCCGGATTGAAGCGCATCTTGTACTTCATGGCCTGCTTGAAGACTTTCTTCAGATGGAGCGTGTGATCAGATTCCTCATGGGATTTCACGATCAAGTCATCCATGTGACTTCGAGCATATCCCCGATATCTCCTCGAAAGACTTTGTTCATCATTCTTTGGTAGGTAGCGCCATCGTTTTTTAAGCCGATGAGCATTACGTTGTCGTAATAGTTGCCTGATTCGGTCTTGAAAGCTGTGTACCTTTTATTGCTTTTGGCCATGGGTATTTGGTTATAGCCTGAATACACGTCCATAAAAGACAACAATTTAAAACCAGCAGAATTATCAACTAATTTGTCTATGTTGGGGAGGGGATATGCGTCTTTAGGGAAGACCCTATTAAGATCGATATAGTCAACACACATGCGCTATTTTCCATTTGATTTCTTTACAAGTACAACATTGGAAAACAAAGTAGTGTACTTGGCCTCCAAAATGAAATTTTCCTCTAGGAGGTCTTTTACATCTTGTTCGGCAGCCTCGGTTTTCTCCGGAAACTGTTTTCGCCTACGTTGAGCTACTGCCCTAACGGCGGGATCGATGGTGAGCTGGTGGCAGTCCACCTCAGGATCTAGCCCGAGCATATCTGAGGTGCTCCACTCGAACAAATCTTCATTCTTCTGGAGGCAGGCCTTCAGATGTTTCCTCGCAAGGTCGGGGAGGTCGGTCCCAATCTTCACTCCCCTGTGGGGGTCGTCACTGAGTAGGACTAGTTCGAACTCGCCATCCGAGATTGGTCGCATCGGATGGGAGGTCTCGCCGCTGCTGGTCGATGTGGAAGGGCTGTTCGAACTTGGCTGGATCTCCTTCCCCTTCCCTTTCTGGCCCCTCTGGTCATCCTCATAGAAACGGCTGACGAGGTCGATGAAGTCAACGCGGGGCAGCGGCTTCGCCTCTTTGGTGCTGCAGGGCTGAGTAGGTTTGCTGGGAGTCTTTGGCTTGGTGGAGATTATGTTCAGCCCTTTTGAGGCTGCCTCGAAACATCTCCTCGCTGCTTTGATGTCTCCATGCAGGGTGGCAACGAGCCCATTGGAAGTGTAATACTTCATCTTTAGGCGCACGGTTGAGGGAACGACTACCAATTAGGCCAGAGTTGGCCGTTCGAAGATGCATTAGTAAAGGAATGGGTAGTCAATGACCATGAACTGGACTTTGATGGACCTGACCGTCTTTGCTACCCCGAAAGTGATAATCAGCTCCACGTACCCCCACAACTTTGTGACCCGTTAAAGCCTTGTAGGTCAGCGCCTACGTAGGGCGTCAGGTGTGTCTTGTCCAGCTAAAGGGTGGAGAATAGCTGGGAATACATGATGTCGACCGAACTGCCTTGATCGACCAGGATTCGTCGGACATCAAAGTTGGCCATTTGCGCTCTCACGAGCTGAGGAATGTTGGAGTTGGGAGCTCCGCCAAGGAGTTCCTCGCGGTAGAAGTTGATGGGAACTGACTCTCCCTAAACCTTATCGAGTGTGGAACTTCGGTTCGAGCTCGTGTTGATGAGATGCTTGAACTTCCTCTTGACGGATCCCATGGTCACCTTGTTGAAGCCCCCTCCGGAGATGAAAAGGGTTTGGTGTCAACAAGCAGGCTATGGTGAACCAAAAAGAGAGAGTACTAAACCAAGAGAAGGTGTTTGACTCTGAAGAGTTTTTCGGTATATTAACTGATAAACAGTGGTCAACCGAAGAAAGAAAAGATTGCAACTCTGAGGGGAGAGAAAGGTTTTAATAGTAAGAATGTGATCAAGCCGAAGAACGGGTGTAGAACTAAGAGAACGTTGTGACCCAAAGGACAGGTGTGGAACTAAGCAAAGGTTGTGACCCAAAGGGGATGTTGCTATTAAATGAACAAGCAGTACTTGACCAACGAAAGGGGTATTTGAATCAAAAGGAGGCTGTTAACCGCAGATAATTTGGTGTTAACAAGTAGACTGCGATTAACCGAAAAGAAAATGAGTGATTAACCGAGAGAATGTGATTAACTCAAAAGACACTCAGTATGTTAACAGATGGACTGTGGTTAACTGAGAAGAAATGCAAATTGGTCTTTTAAGTTAACTGACAGTCAGTGGTTAACCAATCAAAGGGAGAAGAACCAAGAGAAGGTTGCGAACTCCACAAGGGTTTCTGTGTTTAACAGGAAAAATGTGTTTAACCGAAGAAAAAGATTGCGACTGCAGGGGAAAAAAGAGGATTGGTTTTAACAGTACGACTGTGATCAACCAAAGAAAGAATGGTTATGACTCTCATGGGGAATCAGCAAAATAAGTGACTAGCCATAAGAAAAGGTACTTGAAACTCTCTTGAAGGAAATGAGAACAAAAGAAAGGTATTGAAACCAGAGCAAGAGATTGACTCTCTGAAGATTGCTAATGATCGTGAACTAAGGGAACGATAATTGATCAGAAGACAAATTGAAGGAGGTAAGAGTGATCAAGCATCGACCCAACTGGGGATTGAGATGCGCTACAGTCTGGAGATAGAAACGATTAATCCAAGCATAGGGTCGTTCATCCCCTACCCAAAATAATCAGAATGAGTGTAGGAATTCTCCACTCTCATTCCTTCTATAACACACAGAGTGTAGTGTAGAAATTGAAACGGACAGCGTAACAACTCCAATTTGTACAGTGCTCCAATGCGTCATGCAAAACTCCGATTCTGCAAGGAAGAAAGAGGAAGAAAGCTCCAAAGGGAGCCTAAAGAGAAGCGCCAAAGGGAAGATCAAATAATTGAAACGAAGTTTCGATTAATTAATCAAAGGGCAAAAGATGCTAATAATTTTCCAAATGAATTGAAAAATTATTAAAGAAAAATGGTGCATTATTGAGTATACAAGATTAAGCTCATTATTTGAAGAACAAACTTAATTCAAACATGAATGAAAGTGCAAAACAATACCAAATGGCATTTAATATGCATCACAAATCATGTTACCATGTGAATAAAAGTGTGCAAGAATGATCATGTTCATACAATGCCAAGAATGTGCACAAATACATAATTGATAAAATCGAGCATCGAAAAAATTACAAGCATGCTTCAAACAGAAGTGAAATGTCCAATAAAACATCCATAAGAATCAATCCTATCAATCCATGGGATTTGAATGAGGAAAGCATAGCAAACACACTTGAAAAAGCTCAAAAATTTGCCTCTGTTACAGTGTTAATCGGTTAACCATATATGGTTAACCGGTTACCCCCTTGAAAAGTTCAAAAAAAACGTAAAAAATACTGGTTAACCGGTTAACCGTATGTGGTTAACCGGTTAACACTGGAGCAGTAGCTGAAATTTGATTTTTTCAAAAGCACTTTTCGCCACTTATTGAATGTGCAATCACTCCTATGCTAGGGCAAACAATTATGCACGAAATTCAAGTCTAACAATAACAAATAATCAGCAATGGAATTAATTAACTCATCAAGATAATGGATCAAGTAATGGCATAATCAATTCACACACAAAAAGTTTCGAAACTACATCGCAAACGATACGAAAATGTTCGAAACAGTAGAATGAGTAAAGAAGGACCAACCTACAAGGCTGAGATGTACCTTGGATGTTTTTGCAAATGATTCTTGATGAGGATAATCAAAGAAAACCAGAGGAGTCTTCAATTGTAGCCGAATCGTATCGAAACTGAGCAAATTGCGACCAAATCTCCAAAACACGAATTCACACCGTAGAATCTTGAAGCAATCACTTGAGATGAATCAAAAGCTAATAAAACTCCAGAAAATCAAGTAGAATAGCAAGATGATGAAGGTTAAGCTCAAGAAATAATCACTTCCAAGGTGAAAGTAATTACTCTTCAATGGTGAAATTGAGCTAAAGTGAAGTTTGGGAAGAAAATGAAGAAGAGATGAAGAAGTTGCAGAAAAATTCCGAGAGAATGTGAGAGAACTGAGAGTGAAGAGAGTGAGGAATGGTTGAAAATGGTGGAGCTCCCTTGCAACAAAGTGAAGGTTTCTTTATATAGAGTGGAGGTTTAGAGTGGGATAGGTTTGGAACTTGGTTTGGAGCTAGCTAAGGGTGGTTTGGCATTTGGTTTGGAGTTAGTTACATCTAACTCACTGAGTTAGAAGTTAACTCAGTTAGTTATTTGTTAGCTCCGTGGGAACATCCCAATGCAAGCTCCAAATCCAATGGTTCACATGTTTGGAAATAAAGGTGAATGGTGGTCTTGATTGGAAATGATATATTGTAGCAAATGCAAGTGGATTCTTGAAGTGTCTAGAATATTCCACATAATGCTAGAATGAAATAGACCAAAAGAGAGTGGAGAGAGTTGCTATTATATGATGAAAATGCTGAATTTTTGCTGAAATAGCAGGTGTTAATCGATTAACCAAATAAGGTTAACCGATTAACAGCTGTTCAAAAGCTGAATTTGACGCTCTGAAAGGGTGTTAACCAGTTAACACTATATGGTTAACCGGTTAACTAGTCAAAACTTGCCCAATTTTGCTTAAAAAAAGGTGCTACGGCCGTGGTTCCGATTTCCGACCTTTTGCTTTAATAAATAGGCATAACAACCCTTATATTTTGCTTGTGTTGATGATGTGATTAATCAGGCTTAGAAAACTTGAATATTCCTGCAAAAAAACCACAGAGAAAAAGTGTGAATGTGTATGCCAGCGATGCGAATGCACATGCTCATGCAAAAGGCAAAAGGGGAGATCAAATTTCGGGTTACGACAATGTGATTTCAAGTGGTGGGATTGTTGTTGATCATTCTTAGATCGATGTTGTGCTACAGTGGGAGACTTTGAAGTCTGCTGCTGAGATACGAAGTTTTCTTGGGTTGGCAAGTTACTCTCGCAAGTTCATAGAAGATTTTTCTAGACTGGCGTTATCGTTGACGCAGTTGACTCGAATGGGTCAGGCTTATGTGTGGGATGTTGCATGTGAAAAGAGTTTTATGGAATTGAAGAAGAAATTGATGACCGCTCCGGTTTTGATTTTGCCTAATCTGAATGAATCTTTTGTGGTGGTATTGTGATGCTTCGAAGATGGGTCTTAGTGGAGTGTTGATGCAGAATGGAGAAGTTGTTGCTTATGCTTCGAGACAATTGAGAGTTCATGAAAGGAATTATCCTATGCATGACTTAGAATTGGCAGCTGTGGTGTCCGTGTTAAAAATTTGGAGACATTACCTTTTTAGCTCTAAATTTGAAGTGTTCAGTAATCATAAGAGTTTGAAGTACTTATTTGATCAGAGAGAGTTGAACATGAGGCGGAGAAGGTGGTTGGAATTGTTGAAAGACTATGATTTCGATTTGAATTACCATCCTGGTAAGGCAAATGTGGTGGCCGATGCATTGAGCAGGAAGTCATTGCATATGTCCATGCTTATGGTGAGAGGGTTGGAATTAATTAAGAAATTCCGAGACTTGAGTTTAGTATGTGAAGAGACTCCTGACAGTGTGAAGTTGGGCATGTTGAAGTTGACTAGTAGTATTCTGGAGGAGATCAGAGTGGATCAGTAATCTAATTTGAAGCTGGTTGATAAGTCGGTTCTAATTAACCAAGGTAATAGAGGTGAATTTAGAATTGATGAGAATGGTGTGATGAGGTTCAGAGACAGAGTGTGTGTCCCAGATATTCCCAAAATTAAGAAGAGTATTCTTGAAGAAGGACATCAAAGTAGATTGAGTATTCATCCCGGTGCTACGAAGATGTACCAGGATTTGCATAAACTATTTTGGTGGCCAGGTATGAAGAAGGATATTGCTGAGTTTGTTTATGCGTGTTTGACTTGTCAGAAGTCGAAGATTGAGCATCAGAAGCCTTTAGGTATGATGCAGCCGTTGAATATTCTAGAATGGAAATGGGATAGTATTTCCATGGATTTTGTGTCGGGATTACCAAAGACTGCGAAGGGAAATGATTATATCTGGGTGATTGTAGACAAGTTGACTAAATTGACTCATTTCTTGCCGATGAAGATTAACCATTCTATGCAGAAGTTAGCTTAGATGTACATTGAGGAGATTGTGAAGCTACATGAGATACCTTCGAGTATCGTGGTGGATAAAGACCCGAGATTTATCTCGAGGTTCTGGAAGAGTTTGCAAGATGCTTTGGGTACTAAGTTGAGAATGAGTTCTACATATCATTCGCAGAAGAATGCACAAACAGAGAGGACTATCCAGTCTTTGGGGGATTTGCTGAGGACTTGTGTGTTGGATCAAGGAGGATCTTGGGATAGCTGTAACACCCCCTTTTTATACCCCCAAATAATCCAATAAATCATTTAGGCACGTATTGGAAATTTCATCAGAGTATAATTGTAAACACGGCATAAAAAGGCATGTCATATTATGCTTGAAATTAAAACATACAACACCTGCTCAACAAATGATATGCAACAGTGGGGTAACTTTCAACATAGGAACTCAGTCCTTACACCCACATCTCAATATTTAGAATAAAAGCGGAAAATCTAAACATTGATAACATCAAACATATATACATTATATATATATATATACATCAACCAGTATGATACAATAACATCATTCATGTTTATATACACAAATTCATCAGCAAGATACATACACGAATGTATCACAAAAAGGAATCAAACATAAGCATCCTAGCTACCCGGTGCTACATATCAGAGCCAACCGACCAAAAAGGTATGAAGACACGCTTCACAAAAGACCACCAGATACCTAATCTGCAATGCCTCGTAGAGCATCATAAAACAGCAGAAGGGTGAGAAATATTATCATAATAACAATGCATATAATCATATATCTCAACACAAAAGTATACACATAACACATTCTCACCATTCTACCATTCCACATAAACATACATATTATATTCATTCTTCAATGCATCATTACCATGATACAATTCTTATCATAATTCATCACATCTCATTCAATATACATCGCAAGGCATACATATATATATATATACATATACAAAACCAAGCATATTCATCACAATGCTTATCATTCAACATAAACACATATATTCATGTTCATTCATCCATGCACAAATACAAGGATGACCAATGCAAATCATAGAGACTGACTCATGACTCTATGCAAATGCAATGCGGTACCGACTCATTTCATCTCAAGTTCAATTGAAGAACTTATTGGAACCATCGCTCGTTACTTAGTGTAACTCCCCGTCGGGCATACGATGTTCACCCATTGCTACCACCTCTCAAAAGGCTTACAATGTTTATGGATTGCCCCCACCTCTCAAAAGGCTTACAATCCGATTGCTCCCACCTCTCAAAAGGCTTACAATCTTTTGTAATCATCGCCCCCACCTCTCAAAAGGCTTACGACGTTACAACGGATTCATCTTAGAACCCCACAATGCAAGAATGCACATCATGATGCTTCACATACAACATGACTCATGACACTCTTGACATGCATAAATATTCACAATATAGTCATGCATTCATCACACACAATCCACATACATTCACATCAATTGTGCCAAACGGCAACCAAATGTTTTCACAAATAACCAAACAATTTGATTTACGGTTTACCGGAAAAGTCGGTTAAAAGTCGGCTAAAAATAATATTTTCCATCATCATCAAAAAGTACTCATCCACAGCTTCGATTCGATATAAAGAACACTTAAATCCGATAAACAACGAAGAAGATATGTATATTTCAAAATAACGCGAAAACATAAACCGGAGGTCCGACACTACGAAACGGTTCGAAAATACTGTTCCAATTGGACTAGGTTTAGACCTCAAAACCATTTTTCCTAGAAAGAACATCTCGTTAGCTTCTCAACGCTTCGAACGGGGGTCAAAAACGACTTACGGTTCAAGAGATATGAATTTCCGAAGTTTCCCCGACAAACCAGAATTTTATGGTTCAGCACAGTATGTATCGATACATAGGCTTTATGTATCGATACAAAAAGACCTCATGTATCGATACATAGCACGCATGTGTCGACACATGCTGTAGTGAAAATGCTGTTTTTCCCAATTTTCACAGTATGTATCGATGCATAGGGGTTATGTATCGATACATAAACCATTTCGTATCGATACATAGCTGTTATGTATCGATTCATAGCCCTGTTTTTCTCAAAAATCAGATTTCTCAATTTTACACACTTGCTGTAACTTTTCCGAAATGCTCGAAACTCGACTAAATCGAACATTTTCACCGAAACAAACATATACGCGCAACCACCAAATACATAAGAACAATTTAGAACTAATAAACGAAATTTCTACGACGTTCGATTTTTCGATTAAATTTCAACCTTTCAAAAACCAGAATTTTCAAACATCATCAAATCGAATAAAAAAACACGCTATACGACGACCTAACCTTACTCGATACAACTACGTAATTTATTTCGAATTCTAACCGTGAAAACATCGGTTTCTATCGATTTCCTACGATTCGACCTAAACGGAAACAACAACGGAAACATACCGAAAACTAACCAAAACATAACCAAACTTCATGAAACTTTAAACAGCAGCTCACATACATATATCCAACCAACACATGTAGTTATACGACTTTTCGACCGTAAAAACATCGGTTTCTATCGATTTCGTCAAATACGGCATAAACGGAAACATATGGAAAACCAACCCAAACATCAACACAAAACACATACATAATCATACACATAGTTAGGATAACAATATTTCACACCCTTACCCGATTAAATCGACTTCGAAAGATTGATCTTGGTGATTTTCCACACTTTTCTCTTTGCTCTTCTCTTTTCTCCTTTTTCTCTCAAAATTCTGTTTTTCTCTCTTTCTCACCTCTAACTTTCTATTTCTATTCTTTTTCTTTCTTATACTTTTCTTTCTTTCTATTTCTTTATATTTTCTCAAAATATCTACTAACTAACTAACTATCATTAAATGTGAAATATCTAAAATACCCTCCAATCTAATATTCCCCGCAAACTCTCAAAAACGGTAAAATCACATAATATGCAAACATAACATATTCACACACCAATATCACAAATAACATAATTATTGCCCAATTAAATAAAAGACTCCACCAAATAGAATCAATCAACACAAAAATGGAAATATCAAAATCGGGCTGTTACAATAGCCATTTGCCGTTAATTGAGTTTGCATACAACAACAGTTTTCATGCTAGTATTGTGATGGCACTGTATGAAGCTTTGTATGGAAGGAGGTGTAGAACTCCATTATGTTGGTATGAATCGGGCGAGAGTGCTGTACTCAGACCTAAAATTGTGCAGGAGATGACTGAAAAGATTAAGATGATCCAAGAAAGGCTGAAAGCTTCGCAGAGTCGTCAGAAGATTTATCATGATAAGAGAAGGAAGGCACTCATATTTCAAGAGGGAGATCACGTGTTTTTGAGAGTTACGTCGGTGACTGGTGTGGGTCGAGCTTTGAAGTCTAGGAAGCTCACTCCATGTTTTGTTGGTCCGTATCAGATTTTGCAGAGGATAGAGGAGGTAGCCTATTAGATTGATTTACCACCGTCGCTTGCGAATTTACATGATGTGTTCCATGTGTCTCAGTTGAGGAAGTACATTCCGGATCCATCGCATGTGATTCAGATGGATGACGTATAGGTGAGGGATAATCTGATCGTTGAAGCATTACCCGTGCGGATAGATGGAAGAGAAATGAAGCAACTGCAGGGTAAAGATATATCTTTGGCGAAGGTGTTATGGGGTGGACCAACTGGTGAAAGTTGGACTTGAGAACGCGAGGATCAGATGAAGGAGTGGGGGAGAGTTGTAACACCCCGAAATCAGTAGAATATTTATTTAACTGGTTTATTTTAAATATTCGTACTTTGGTGAATTTTTGGTGAATTATTGTGGCGTCTGATGATTTATTTTGTGGGGTATTGACGATGTTAAGGGTGTGTTGATGATGTTAGGAGTATATGACTTATTAGGGATTATTTCGATAATAATAATAATAATAATAGAATAATGTGACAATGTTATTTGAATTATTATTATTATTTTAAAATAAAAGGAAGGGCTAAGTGGTAATTGTGCGAGAATAATGAGGAAAAGGTTGGAAAAGCCTATTGAGGGTCCAAGGGGTAATAGTGACTTAAGGGAAAAAGAGAGAATGAGAAGTCAGTTTGTGCAATCGTGAAAGTTAGAGAAGCTCTGAAGAAAAGGGAGGAGAAAGTTAGAGTTCAAAGAAGTTTTGAAAGAACTCAGAGAGGAGGAATCGGAAGCAACTTTCTAAGGTATGGGGAGAAATCTTTTATCATTATAGATGATATAGGTGTAGAAACATGTAGGTAGTGAGTTCCGGGTAAATTTGATGACTTCATGTCGGAATTGGGGTTTTGAGACGTATTTGATGTTAGGAATAAACCTATCTTGATGTATTGTGGTTGCTGTGTTGTTCTATGATGAATTCTGATGAAAACGGGTTGGTTTATTACTGGAATCACAGACCTCTTAGGGTCTGAGATAGTGCAGAACCGCAACTGGAAGTTACAGGTTCGCAAGGATTCGCTGGGTGAAATTCCCGTCTCGCCGGGCGAAGCAAATTCGCCCCAACCTCATCGGGCGAAGGTGGAAGCGAAGGGAATGTGGAAAGGGGGTGCTGCTGGTTTTTGTATGAGAGAGTGAGATTCGTCCCTGCTTCGCCGGGCGAAGACCAGGCGAGCGAGCTGCTTCGCCGAGCGAAAATAGAAGCGAAGGGAGAGTGTGAAAGTGGAGTTTCTGGGTTTTGTATGGGGGAAGATGGTTTGCCCTTGCTTTGGCGGGTGAGCTCCAGGCGAGCAGGAGCAGTGGCTCTATTTTAAATTCTTTTTTTCCTACTTTGTGATGCTTTGTGCCTTGATGTTTTATGATGACTTTTAATGCACGATGATGTGATGTTTTATGATGACTTTTGATGCATGATGATGTGATGTTTTATGATGACTTTTGATGCATGATGATGTGATGTTTTATGATGACTTTTGATGCATGATGATGACGAGGTAATATGATTTTATGAATGATGATGCAATGTGACGATTTTGTGACGATGATGATTATGACGTTTGCATCATGCATTCATAGCATTCTAGGATTTCGGTCTAGTGGCGGTTTTAGGACTTCGGTCCAGTGGTGGCTTCAATCCCATTGTGTGGATTAGAGTGTATGACGTTGCTCCGGTTCTTGTGTAGAATCGATCCTATTGGTGGGGATCTTTGGAGGGTGATGGTCCAGTGTCCATCAAACATGACGAATTGGTACCACATGCATGAGTCTGTGTTGTGCATTTCATATTATGTGGCATTGCATGATTGTGAATGAATGATGTTGATGACATGATTTCTATGATGTAAAATGATGATGATGTATTATGACGATGTTATTTCTTATCTTATATCTTGTATAATGGTTTATGATTACTCACTCTTCCTGTTTGAATGTTACCTCCACGTGGGTAACGTGCAGGTGATCAGGATTAGCTCTTTGGTGCGTGAAGATCTGACTTGAACTAGTTTTGATTATTTTGGTCGAGTAGAGGGTCTTGCTCTGATATGTAACATTGGGTCGGGACGTTTTGAGTCGAACCATAGTGTTCTTTTATTTAATGATGTTTTGATGCTTTGAAGTTGTTTTAAAAACCTTTTGATGTTATGACTTATGATGTTTTTTTAAGTTTTCCGTTGCGTAGTAAATGATTTAATTTTGGTGATTATAACCCGTGTTAGGGAGCAGGATGTTACCATTTGATGTTTTAGCACGAAATATGACGCCCTTTTGGGGATTTTACTCTGATATATTTGTTTGTATTCGTCGTGAATGCTTGTTGGATAAAAGGGTGTTACAGGAATGGCTTATAATGCCAAGTTATATTACTGTGTGTTTCCATAAAGTCCCTTAGTTTTATAAATTGTTGCAAATTGGCCTATTTTCTATTTTGATTCATCCCAATTATTGGTTCTTGAGCTACATTTTTTACAGGTTGAATATTGAGACAAATTTGTACCAGTTAGGTATCACAAAATTGTACCAGTTATGTAGCACAGATAGTTATGTGGAAATAGACACATACATTATTCATTAAACCAACTTAACAATACATTATTCATTACACAAACTTAACAAAACATTGAAAATGTGAAAACATGACATTGAACTACCCTAAAACTAATTGAAATACATTGTTACAAATACAAGGTTCAACCCTAAGCTTACAATCCCAATCACAATGGACATTTTCATCCATCCTCTAGTGTAGATAACTTCATTCTTCAATTTGTTAATTTTATTCTTTTGTCTTTCAAGCTTCAAATCTCTTTCATCAACAAACTCATCACCTAACCACTTGAAGAAATTACAACCCTTTTCAATGTGATTTCTGTAATTTCTACAACCCTAGAATTTTCTCCCCTTATTGACACTTTTCACATCATTCACCGTTCTAAGAACACTTTCATCTTGGTAAAAACACTCAATTTTCTTGTTTCTACGAATCACAGATCCAGATGTACCATAGCTTTGGTTGTTTGAAGTTGAAGCATTGCTTGCAATCTTTGACATTGAACCCTAATTTGGAGAAGAAAATGGAAGATGGATGAAGGAAAAAATAAGATGGTAATTTAACCCTAATTTAAAGAAGAAAATGGAAGAAGAGGAAATATGGAAGATGATGGACACAACAAATGGAAGATGATGGAACCTTATGTAACATAATATAACCATGTGATGATGTGCAATTAAACATTTGCTTACTTGGCATGCCATCTCACACAATGATAACGTTTTTTTGACACAAACTAACAGAATGGACCAAATGGTTTAATGGAATTTAAGTTAAAGGATCTATGTAACATTTTTTAGTTCGGGGACCAAAACGAAACTTCGCTCAAACTTAAAGGACCTAGGGACTAATTATGCCTAACTTTCAAAATTGGAAAATATGTTTTTGGCTATCCCATAAGGTGCGATCTGATTTAATTTGAAATTTAAATTTTTTTTACTCTTTTCAAAGCAGTTTGTAACAACCCTAAATTTCAGCCCTTATCTCACATTTTATGATGTGGAGTTAGTGCTCTGGATTTAATAGACTGTTTTCTTTAAATTGAAAATTTTCACGAAATTTTACATATAACAGTATCACGAAGTTTATATTTTTCCAAAAAAAAACTCCATTAACGTTCTGAGTATACCACCTGATTCCAGTCCTTTGTTGGCGAGAGCCCGCAATCGGAGGACGTTGTGGTAACCTTGGGGGCGGCGCCGATCAGACTGAACTCCGGTGGTCAGAGCGAAATCACTTATAAGGCAGCAACCATTATACCACGACGCAGGGCCGGCCCAACACATCTTGAGGCCTAAGGCAAAATTTATAATTAAATATTTTTAATATAATAAAAATATATTTTTTTAAATTAATATATTTTAGATTTTTTAGGTCGTAAAAACATTAAATTATTATAATTAATTTTATTTTTAATTGATAATAAAATTAATTTATCTAAATACTCTTTCCATTATTTAAAAAATTATAATTGAAAAACAATACTAAATTAAAAAAAAATAAAAATAGTAATAATTTTTCTTATTATTTTTAAGAACTCAAAAATTTATTATTCATAAATGTGATTTTAATATTAATAAATTAAAGAATACATATACTAAATAATTGTTATTATTATATATTTTAAAATATGTTATTATCTAATTGATATATTAAATAATTTAAAAAATATTATAAAAATCAATTTATTAAAACCAAATAAATATAAAATAAAATTTTGAGGCCCTAGGCGGTAGCCTTTGTGGCCTACCCCTAGGGCCGGCCCTGCCACGACGCAACTTTTTCAAAGGTTTTCAAGGCAGCCCTACATTCTATTCTGATTTATCACCAATAATTTAGAACTGATTTTTTGAAATCATAATGGTGATGTACTGCAAGCCGATGTTAGATCTGTCAAAGCTGGAACCTCATAATGGGACGAATTACAAGAGGTGGTCTAAGAAGATGCTGATTTTCTTCGAGCAACTTGAGGTCGACTATGTTCTCCTTCAACAACTTCCAGTTGCCTCTGGTTCTATTGATCAGAAAGCCCTTGGAATAGACGGTACTCTGTGTCCTGACACGAGACCAGTCTTCGCGAATGATGCAACAATGAAGGAGTATGAACTTGACAACAAGGCAGTTCATGGTCATATGCTTAGCCATGTTACCAACCCGATCATTTTATTGCTTGCTATCCATAAATCTACAAAGGTGATATGGGATCTCTTGAAGGCTAAGTATTCCACTGATGATGATGAGAAGAAGAAGTATGTTTGCGGGAAATTTATGAAATTCAAGATGGTGGATGACAAACCAATTATGGATCAAGTCGATGAGTGCGACAATCTGGTGGCACACATCTTAGCTGAAAGGATGAAGATGTGTGATTTATAGTCCAACTACCGCAACCAACTGAAGCACAAAAGAAGGATTTAACCCTTCTCGAACTAGTTAACCACATGAAGATTGAAGAGGCGAACCACCTCAAATAGGGGTGTGCATGGTTGGTTATTTTGAGAAACCAAACCATAACTATTTTCAAACCATTTAAATGGTTTGGATTTATAACTAAAATCACATTTTAATCAAAACCGGTTATAAAACCAGTTATAAATTTGGTTATGGTTATATAACCGGATTTTTTTAAAAAATCCAGTTTTAAAAAAAATATTCAAAAATTTTTTTTTTTTTTATTTTAAAAATTAAAAAATTTGGATTTTGGATAATAACCGGATTATAACCGAATCCAAAAAAATTTAATCGGTTAATAACCATTTAATTATATCCGGATTATATAAATGGATAACCAAAACCATTAAACACTAAACCGGTTAATAACCATTCAATTATATCCGGATATTTAAAACAGATTTGAATTTGGTTATAGATTTGGGCATCAAAACCGGATATTTTGCACACCCCTAACCTCAAATATAAGCTTGTTCCTCAAGTTTTTGATAATTTAGTTAAGGCTAGTCTTGTGGAGTCTTCTGAGAATGGTGAGTTCAAGAAGGACAAAAATGAAAATTTTAAGAAGGATAAGGTGTAGAACAAAAGTGCTCCCAACTTCAAGATGAAAGGGAAATCTCAGAATAAAAAGCAAGGTAGTTTTGTATGTGACAAGATGGGGCATCAAGCCTATCAATGCTACGATCAAGCTGACAACCAGAAAAATGCAACTAAGCCTAAGGGAGATCAAACCAAACATCAATTCATCATTGTTGAAGCGTCTAGCGACCTGGTATTGCCATGGTCAGAATCACAGAAATTAACCTTGTAGCTGAGAAGGTTGAATGGTTGATTGACAATGGAGCAATTAAGCATTTCTGTGATGACATGGAGCTATTTGCTGAATTTCAAGGAGCTGCAGAAATCGATCTAGTTTATATGGGAAATTCAAGTGTGTCTCAGGTGGTAGGAAAAGGGACGGTGTCCCTGAAGCTCACTTTAGGGAAGTATCTTACCCTGAAGAATGTTTTATATGTACCTTCTCTATGTAGGAATTTAATTTATTCTACTTTACTTGAAATTGATGGCATAAAACAAGTGATGGAATATGGTAAAAATAGTCTTATCTAAGAATGGTGAGTTCGTAGAAAAAGGCTATAAGTCTGGATTTTTGTATGTGCTTGAGACTTTGATTAAAATGCGAATGTTTTCTTCTACTCGTATCATTGAGACTTTGAATTTATGACATGCTAGACTTGGACATTTAAATGTTAAATTTTTTAATCGTTTGCATGCAATTGGTTTAACTACGAATTTGGCAAAAGATGGCCATGAAAAATATAATGTATGCGTCGAGGATAAATTCAAGAGAAATCCATTTAATTTTGTAAATGAAAGGACAATCGAGTAGTCAGAATTAGTCCATTCGTACTTAGCAGAATTTCACAACACTGAAAGTAGACGTGGTAAAAAGTAATATATCACTTTTGTTGATGACCATTCTAGATACAACAAATTGTATTTATTGAGATCCAAAAATGAAGGTGTTCTGGACTGGGCCGGGGTCTGCTCCCCAGTCGAGCAGGCCCAACCCACAAGGCTTGGGATGGCCCAATAAGGACTCCTAGCAAGACCACTGTCGAGCACAGGCTTACCTCCACAGGGTCGGGTACACGCCTAGCCTCGGGTGTGTACGACACTCACAACATGGACCATCGGGCGCGGACCCTAAGCCTCCCCGGGCCCGCCTCTCCTCGGCGACCACGTGCTCCTCCCCGAGATTCTCATCCATGCCCGCAAATGAGTTCTCCCCGCGAGGACACGTCTCTCCCCGACACGCAAGACTCTTCCCCGCGAGGACACGTTCTCATGTAACTGCCCACTCCCAATGGAATCGGTCTGCCCTAATTCCGAAGATCTAGGAGCTGTTACCCCAGGGCGAAGACCACATGCTGGTCTTCACTACGCCACGTAAGCCCTGGTAGTTGCTTGGATTGGGCTTGACAATCCAGCTCAGTGCTAGTGACCGTTGGCCCCGCGCTGGGGGCTCTCTATAAATACCCTCTCACTTGAGAGGGTCAGGTTACTCACTTCTTAACACTCTAATCTTCTTCTCTTGTACTTGCTTTTTCTCTGACGGTTACCTTACTTGAGCGTCGGAGTACCTTGCAGGTACACCCCCCCCCCCGGCCGTCTTTCAACCGCACCGGAGCTGAAGCCCAAACGACGTTGTTGGCCACCAGAAACTGTCTGATCCAGGTACGATCAGTGGCGCCGTCTGTGGGAACCTTTGCTTCCCCGTTTTTCCTCCGTTAAACCAAAGCAACTCTCATTCATCACCATCATGGCTGGCAATCCGTCCGCTACCAAAGCTCTGGACACCGTCCTCGCGCAACTCGAGAACGGGAACCACCGCGAAGACGCTGCTGCCCTCCACGTCGAAGAAGGTGACGTGAGAGACGGGTAGACCGCCTCCCCAGACTCCCAAGACGCGGCTTACAACGCCGCCCACCAAGACGATCAGCAGGCCATTTTTCAGCCAGTTGCTCCTCCACCCAATGCAGACGTGAGCACCGAGGCCCTGTTCGCCTTGATCAATCAGACCAATCAGCTGATCGGGCACCAGAATACCAGAATTGAAGCGCTGGAGCAAGGGCGAGCATGACGATCTTCCCCGCGAAGACATCGCCGTCCACCGTCGCCTCGCCGTTCCCCTTCCCTGCGAAGAACTCCTTCAGACGAATCTCGGACCCCCTCGCCGGTACGCGAGGGTCGTCGGCCACGTCTTGAGCGCCCCCAGCCGACGATCTCCCAGAAACGCCCTCGTTCCCCGCCTCGGAAGGAACCCATGGCCTCCACCACTACCAAGAAGTCCAAGCAGACCGAGGAGAGACTGAGGCACCGCTCGAGGAATTCCCCTCCACGGCATCAGCGATCCCCTTCGATGTCCCTGACAAGAAGTGACGACGACGACCAGAGGACCCCTCTGTCGTGGGAGATCATGAACGCCCCAATTCCTGCGGACATGGAGAAACCTCCACAGCTGGGAAACTACGACGGCCTATCCGACCCTGACAACCACGTCGAAAGTTTCGAAGCCATGCTCGACTTCAGAAACGTCAGGGGAGCCATCAAGTGCAGGCTTTTCCCCACCACCTTGAGTAAGGGCGCCATGACTTGGTACAAAGGTCTGGCACCCGGGTCGATCACATCCTGGAAGCAACTAAGGCAACACTTCATCAAACACTTTACCGCGTCTCGTCGACATCCGAAGACGGAAGCTGCCCTAGAAAGTATCTTTCAGGGGAAGAACGAATCTCTCCGGAACTACATTGAGAGATTCAACAGAGAAGTTGTCGAGGTCCATACGACCGACGACATGAAGAAGTATTTGATCATCCACGGGCTACGCTTTGGATCTGACTTTGCCAAGTCTGTGGGCCTTCGCAGACCCCTCCGTCTCGAGGATCTCCTCCAACAGGCGCAGTCGTACATCGAGCTCGAGGAGTCGGAGGCGACACAGATTGCCCTCGAATCGAGGCGCAAAGAAGGCCCCCGCGGCCACAAAGAAGAAGACTCCCCTCCCCGACGAGGCGGAGAAAGAAAGAGAGATAATTTCCCCCGAGAACCTCGTGAGCCACGCGGACCAGCTGGCCGGTTCATCGACTACACCCCACTAAACGCTCCCCGCGCGCGTATCCTCTCCGAGTGCCAGAACTCAGTATTTGTGAAAGGAGGAGTCCGCTTTCCGAAGCCCACTGCCCCCAAATCAAACTTGACAAGTCAAAATACTGTATGTTCCACCGGAGTCACGGGCATGTGACGGAAGACTGCATCCATCTCAAAGATGCGATTGAAATTCTGATCAAGGAGAGGCACCTAAAGAAATACGCCCAGAAGAATGACACTCCTCGTCCCAGCTCTCGGGAAGCCCAGAACGTCGAGGAGACGACGCCTCCCCCCGACGAGAGTCGCCTTCAAGTCGCCCTCAGTGTCACCCGACCCGAAGATTTCTTTGTCCCCCCCAATCATTGAAGGCCAAGAAGCAATTCGCAACATGTGGGCGACCTTCCCCCACGTGGACCCCGTCACTGCCCGTAGCACCTGGGAAAGCTTCCCCAGGGCGATGGTCATCTCCGGGGGTGGTCTAGAGAAGTTGTCCGTCGGATCGATCAAGCGAAAATTTGACGAGTTGGAATCCGCAACGTCGGCGAAGACAACCACTCTCGAGAAGGTGCGGGGAAAATCCAACCCTATCACCTTCTACCTCGAGGAACTCCCCGGGGGAGCGCCAAACGCCACTATTCCCCTCCTAGTCAGGGCACAAATGGCGAACTTTGATGTTTGAAGGATCCTAGTCGACCAGGGAAGTTCGGTCGACATCATGTATGCCCATCTGTTCGGAACCCTTCAGCTCGACGAAAGGCATCTGACCCCGTACGTCGGTTCAGATCTACAGGGGTTCAACGGAACCACCACCAGACCATGGGGTTACGTGGAGCTGATGGTTACATTTGGGGCCGAAGACACTGCCCGACAGGTGAAGATCCGTTTCCTGGTGGTCGAATGCCTGTCCCTTTACAACTGCATCCTCGGGAGGACCACCCTGGCTGAACTTACGGCGGTACCATCAACGGTCCACCTCAAAATGAAGTACTACACGACCAGGGGACGAGTAGTGACGATGCACGGGGACATCGATGCGGCCAGAAGATGCTTCGACGCCGCCATCAAAGGCCTGAGTTCCATCGGCCCCAAACCCAAGACCGTGGCCAAGCCACCCCAAGACGCCGAACAGGTACCTCTCACGCGCGTCAATGCTGTCGAACTCGACAGCAGGTTCCCGGGCGAACCCGATGAAGACGGGGCAGAAGACCTCGACCTCCAGGCGGAGAACAACGGGCGGCCTCTCTACCCAACGCGCCTCATCCCAGATGGGGACTTTGAGCTCGTGGTACTCGGGGACAATCCAGATCGTAACGTGAAGATTGGCACCGAGATCCCCGACCTGGCAAAGGAGCAGCTGAAGGCATGTCTAAGGGAGAACGTTGATCTCTTCGCGTGGAGCGCATCCGAGATGCCTGGCCTCGACCCCGAGGTGGCTTACCATCAGCTCGCAGTAGATCCGGCCGCTAGGGCCATAGCACAACGTAGGCGTAAGCAGTCTCCCGAAAAAGCGGAGGCTGCCGAAAAAGCTGTAAAAGACCTCCTAGAGGTAAATTTTATTTCGGAGGCCAGGTACACGACCTGGCTGTCCAACGTTGTACTTGTTAAAAAGAATAATGGAAAATGGAGGATGTGCGTTGACTATACTGATCTTAACCGGGCTTGCCCGAAGGACTGTTATCCCTTGCCTAACATCGACTAGCTGGTCGACAATTCTGCAGGTTACAAACTACTATCCTTCATGGACGCTTACTCGGGATACAACCAAATTCCCATGGACAAGGTCGACAAACAGCACACGGCTTTCATGACCGCGTCAGGCAACTACTATTACAACGTGATGCCCTTCGGTCTGAAGAACGCTGATGCGACCTACCAACGGATGATGAATAAGGTTTTCCGGGCTGAAATCGGCGACATGCTTGAGGTCTACATGGACGACATGATCGTCAAATCAGCGGAAGAAGTCGACCACGCCGCGCATCTCAAGAAGGTGTTCGACACGACGAGGAAATGTCGCATGAGGTTCAACCCCGACAAATGCACCTTCGGCGTTCGGGCAGGTAAGTTCCTCGACTTTTACCTCACAGAGCGAGGAATCGAAGCCAACCCCGACAAGTGCAGGGCCTTTTCCGAGATCCCTACTCCGGACTCGAAGAAGTCGATACAATCGTTGAACGGGATGCTCACCGCCCTCTCCCGCTTCGTCGCCAAATCCGCACAGTACGCACTCCCATTTTTCAAACTTCTTCGACAAAAAGCGGAGTTTGAGTGGAGCGAAGAATGCGAGCAGGCGCTCGTCCACTTAAAACAAGTCCTATCACAACCCCCGGTCCTCTCACGGCCTGAGAGCGGAGAGACACTCTTCTTGTATCTTGCAATCACGAGTGAAGCAATCAGCGTCGTCCTCATTCGGGAGACCCCGGACGGCCAGAAGCCAGTTTACTTCACGAGCAAAGCCCTCCAAGGCCCCGAGCTCAGATAATAGCAGATAGAGAAAGTCGCCCTGGGCCTCGTTACCGCAGCCAGGAGGCTACGCCACTACTTCCTCGCCCACACCGTCGTCGTGAGGACCGAGCAACCTATAAGGTAGCTCCTCGGACGACCGGACATGGCGGGGAGGATGCTCAGGTGGTCGCTCGAGCTCGCCGAGTTTGACATCCAATACAAAGGGAGGAAAGCCCTGAAGGCCCAGGTATTGGCCGACTTTGTAGCAGAGATGACCGTCCTGGAACCTTCGACCAACGGATCCCAGAAATGGACGATCTATGTCGACGGAGCATCCAGCCCGAAGGGAAGCGGGGCGGGCATCATCCTAGAAAACGAGGAAGGCATCCTGATCGAGGTATCCCTCGAACTATCCTTCCCGACGTCGAACAACCAAGCCGAATACGAGGCCTTCTTCGCAGGACTTCGGCTGGCCGAGGACCTCAGCGCCAAGGAGGTCAAACTCTTCACCAACTCCCAGCTCGTGGCCTCGCAGGTCCGAGGAGAGTACCAAACCAAGAACAATAGCCCATATAATACTTGGCCTTGGTGAAAGAAAAGATGAAAAAGTTCACCTCCACGGAAGTAACTCACATCCCCCGCGAGCACAATGTCCGAGCAGATGTCTTGTCCAAATTGGCGAGCACAAAGAAGAAAGGCGGGAACAAATCCATCATACAAGAAGTGCTTTCCCGCCCGAGCATCGACAAACCGGCCACAGTCTCGAACATCAACACCATCGAGGACAGCAATTACTGGATGACCCCGGTATACGAATACCTCATGACGGGCAAACTGCCCGAAGATCCTAAAGAAGCAGGAATGGTCAAGAGGCAGGCATGCTCGTACACCATAGTCGAGGATAAGCTATACCGGTGAGGGTTCTCTATTCCCCTCCTCAGATGTGTCGAGGAGACCAAGGTCCCCGGCATACTCCAGGAGATCCATGAGGAAATCAATGCGCAACACCTCGACGGACGATCATTAGCCCGTAAGGCGCTTCGACCAGGGTATTACTGACCCACCATGCAACAGGACGCCAAGGAACACGTCAAGAAGTGCGACAGATGCCAGCGACACGGGGACATGCACCTTGCTCCTCCCAACGAGCTCAGTTCATTGTCCTCCCCGTGGCCGTTTGCGTGGTGGGGAATGGATATCCTCGGACCTTTTGTCCATGGGTCGTATCAAAACAAATACCTATCGACGGGGTGGATTACTTCACGAAGTGGATTGAGGCGGAAGCGTTGGCCAAAATCACGGCCTTTAACATACTACGTTTTTACAAAAGAAACATCCTCGCCGGATTCGGCATGCCTCAAGCTATCGTCACCGACAACAGAACGCAGTTTACCGACATGAACTTCCAAGACTTCGTCACAAAACTAGGCACGAAGCAGCACTTCACGTCGGTCGAACACCCTTAAACAAACGGACAGGCTGAGGCGGCGAACAAGGTGATTCTCCAAGGATTAAGACGTCGACTAGGCGACGCCAAACAACGGTGGGTCGAGGAGTTGTACAGCGTCCTCTGGGCCTACCGGACGACCCCGCACTCCACAACCGGGGAGACCCCCTTCCGTTTGACCTACGGAACCGAAGCGGTGATCCCCGTGGAGATCAGGGAACCCTCGAGGAGGACAGAAGCCCCCCTCGACGGGGACGCGAATGACGAAGCCTTAAGGGAAGAGCTCGATTTTGTCGAGGAGATACGTTCGGGCGCTTCTCTCCAAGAAGCTTCACTTAAGCAGAAAATAACACTACGTTATAACGACAAAGTTATCAAACATGATTTTCAGGTGGGCACCCTCGTCCTACGAAGGAACCAGAAAGACTCGCGAGAAGGCAAACTCGCCGCAAACTGGGAGGGCCCGTACCGCGTCCGTGCGAAAACGGGGACAGGAGCCTACTTCCTCGAAAATCTACACGGGGAAGAACTTGCTCGACCATGAAACGTTGAGAAGCTCAAACAATACTACAGTTAAGCACTGTCCGTGACTCACTGGCACCACGCTTACGGGGACGCACTAAGGTACGAGCGCGACACCCCTATACCTACCACGATGATCAGAGACTGTGTTGTGTGTGCGCGAGGACCTTTGATCCAACGGGGATACCTCGATCGAGCTCCACCGTCGTTGTACCGATTAGCCAGAACACCCAGCTCGCGATGGGAAGTTCACGCCACGAAGCTAAGACCTCGACCGAGCTCTTAGCCTCGTTGAAGGTCGGAATGCGCCTCCGACCACCCGACCGACTCTCCACGCGGTCGGGAACTATCAAGGTTGAGCAAACCCCAAAGTCTTTAATACTTAGACAAAAAACAAAGTATAGAAAATGCATTAACATCACACACAATTAAAACCATGCAAACAACACTAGCAGGTAAACAAAAGTACATTAAAACGGGCAGAAGCCCAGCGTACAAATGTTACAAATGTCAAAAAGCCCCTGACACGCAGGCCAGGCACAAGTCATTACAAAAACAAGTGGCACGCAGGCCGAACAAGTAAAACAAAACAGCGATCTCATCCTCGACCCGACGTCCATCCTCCTCGTCCTCCTCCTCTAGCAGGTCCAACTTGCCATCGACCACACGAATGAACGGGCTGATCCTGTCGAGCGCAAGCTGAACACCCGGATTCTCAGCACCGACCTGCTCCACTGCATTCTTAAAACCATTCTCGAGGGCCTCCAGGCTATCTTGCTGAAGTTCCCGAATCTTCGCAATCAGGCTCGCACGGTCGACGAAGCTTCTCTCCTCGGCAGATTCTTTCTCTGCGGGACGGACAACAGCTTCCAATTCCTCAATCCTGGTCCGAAAGCGATCGCGCTCCTCTTGAGTCGCCTTCAGTGTAGCCTTGTCCTCATTCAGCTCGTGGAGGGCGTTGGCATAATCCTCGCATTGGGCCTGGGCCTTTTGCAGATCGGTAGCGACCTTGTCCTTCTCCTTCTCGAGGGCAGTATAGTCATCCTTCAGCTTCTGTAACTCGGAGGCAGAGGGGGCCCCATCATTCAATATCGAGGCAGTCTCGAAGACTCACATCATGGCCGCAAGGTCCTCGACAAGTGCCTCTCTCCTGGCCGCACCGTCCATTCCCAGCACCGCCTTCACCTCGGCTTCAGCAATGACAGGGGGGCTTCATCCGAAGAAATTCTGCTGGAGATGACAGGTGGGCATCAGAAACTTCTCCGATGAGACAAGGTCCACGAGATCCATAAGGACAGGTTCCTCGGTCATCGCTTTCTTAGCAGGGGTGCTCTCCGGAGGAGGAGACTGGCTACACTGCGGAGAGCCCGAGCCACTCGTCGTCGCAGCCTGGATAACATCCCGAACCCGGCTCTTGGTTCGCTTAGGTGCCCGTTCAGCGGCCCGTTCAGCAGCCAACTTCAGAATGCGCTCGGTGGCGTTCGACATTAGAGTTGCAAGAGAAAACATGAAAATAGTCAGCGCAAAGAAACAAAACTAAACGGACGCCCGAACAGGACGGGGAGTTCCTACCTAAGAACCTCTTGGCCTTATCGGGAGACTTGCACTCAAGGAGACCCCGGGTGTTTATGTACCGGGCCGCGGTCACAACCCTTCCTCGGGAGTCAAGGAGGTACTTTCCATCCCTACCAACGCACTCTGCCCAGTTGAAGCCGTTGACGTACTCGACCAACGCGACGTACGCTCCTTTGTCCTCCTCCGACAGCTCGCCAGGCTTCACGAGGTAGTCCTCCGTGCCGAGCGTAAAGTGAGCATCCTCCCACTCCAGGGGACACTTGGACACAAACCTTTCCTTCCCGGAGCCATCGGGCACAATGTCGTAGAGCGTACCCACAACCTCGTGCGTCGCGGGCATGACATAGTAGAACCTATCCTTGAAATTCCTAATCGAATCTGAGTACGCCTTGAACAGCTTCCTCGGTTGTTTGAAAGAGACCCAACTATGTCGCCATGGTCCGTTGAACGTTGGAGGTGGAAGACGCGGAAGAAGAGCGCGAGAGTGGCCCCAATCTTGAGATAATCACACACGATCTCAAAGGCCCGCAGGAAGGCAAGAGCGTTAGGGTGAAGCTGGGACGACGCCAAATGCAGACTGTTGAAAACCCCTAACTGAAAGCTGTTGAAGGGGAGACGGATACCGGCCTCTTTGAAGGCAAACTCGTACATAGGGAACCTCAACCCACGGTAGTTCAAACATATGCGGTGGTGGGCCCGTGGTTGAAAAACTGTCCACTTCGCCTCCCCGCCTTCAGGGACGTCCTCGACGAAAGCGAACGCGTCCGTGTCATCGGCAGCAAAACGCGACTTTATACGCAGAGACTCCTCCCAGGCCCATTCAACGGCCAGACGTACGAGCTCCTCCCCAGGGAGCTAAGCGAGTCCATCCACGTCGGGTTCAGTATCTATCTGGAGAATCCCCGGAACCCTCACGACCATTTTTTACCTGAAAAGCAGAGGAAATAGGTGAATTCATTGGCCGCGACCAAATCCACCCTTCCACTGCCAATCAAGTGAAAGGGCAGCGAGAGCAAAGAAAATGCTCGGGGACGCGATGAACTGCCTCTCCCTCCTTCGAGTCTCCAACCCTCCCGTGTCGTTTCCCCGTGACAATCATCGCGTGTCCTCGGGGCATTCATCGCATACCCTCGGGACATTCATCGTGTCCTCGGTGTATTCATCGGGTTCTCGGGATATTCATCCCAAACCTCCGCCAATCCTACCGGAACCCTAGGAACGTCCCGCTGTTCCCAGCCAGAACTCAAGGGATTACCGGGAACTTCATCAGTTCGCCGGAAAACTGCAAATAGAAAGTAAAACGGAAAAGAAAGGGACAGGAAGCTTACTTGGAACAGTGGTAGAAACTTGAACGGAGCAGAAGATACGGCGGCATACGGCGGTGAACGACGGCGGAGCAGCAACGGAGGTAGAAAGAATAGAGGAGCGAAAAAGGTGGAAACGTGCAACTGACACGAACTCGGCCCTTTTATAGGCTCCTCATGAGACTCGAGGATTTCCTAGGCAATCGATTACGCTACCCTAGCGTAGCCGCCCTATGCAATGATGAGGGGTGACACGTGGCGCACACTTCCCCAGGCACGACTTTTCATTCCCCAACACGCTTTTTCATTCACCTCGGTTCAGACTCCTGGTGGCACCGCGACGTCGCCCATCTGCGGCCGGTCTAGCGCGAGCAGGTCTATTTATTTCTGCCCGGTTTACCAACTGTTCCTCATTTTGAGTCCCTTCCCCGACTGGACAAGTCCTCGACCTAGCTGGCCCTTAAGTCATTACTCCGACACCTCAGAGCAACGACTTGGGGGGCTCCTATTCTGGACTGGGTCGGGGTCTGCTCCCTAGTCAAGCAGGCCCAACCCACAAGGCCTGGGATGGCCCAATAAGAACTCCTAGCAAGACCACTGTCGAGCACAGGCTTACCTCCACAGGGTCGGGCACACGCCTAGCCTCGGGTGTGTACGACACTCACAGCATGGACCATCGGGCGCGGGCCCTAAGCCTCCCCGGGCCCGCCTCTCCTCGGCGACCACGTGCTCCTCCCCGAGATTCTCATCCATGCCCGCAAATGAGTCCTCCCCGCGAGGACACGTCTCTACCCAACACGCAAGACTCCTCCCCGCGAGGACACGTTCTCATGTAACTGCCCACTTCCGATGGAATCGGTCTGCCCTAATTCCGAAGATCTAGGAGCGGTTACCCCAGGGCGAAGACCACGTGCTGGTCTTCACTATGCCACGTAAGCCCTGGCAGTTGCTTGGATTGGGCCTGGCAATCCAGCCCAGTGCTAGTGACCGTTGGCCCCGCGCCAGGGGCTCTCTATAAATACCCTCTCACTTGAGAGGGTCAGGTTACTCACTTCTTAACACTCTAACCTTCTTCTCTTGTACTTGCTTTTTCTCTGACGGTTACCTTACTTGAGCGTCGGAGTACCTTGCAGGTACACCCCCCCTCCGGCGTCTTTCAACTGCACCGGAGCTGAAGCCCAGACGACGTTGTTGGCCACCAGAAACTGTCTGATCCAGGTACGATCAGAAGGTGAAAATGTGTTTTACACTTATAAAGCAGAAGTAGAAAACCAATTGAACTAGAAAATCAAAAGGATTAGATTTGATAGAGGTGGTGAGTACATCACCAACTCTTGGAAGGAATTCTGTGGGAATAATGGCATAATTCATGAATTTATAGCTCCATACAGCCTACAACAAAATGGTATAGCGGAAAGGAAAAATAGAACTTTGAAAGAAGTGATGAATGCTTGGTTTACCTGACAACATGTGTGGGTGAAGCTATATTAACTGCCAATCATATTCTCAACTAAGTTCCACATAAAAAGATAGACAAAATACCTTATGAATTATGGAGAGGTCATGCACCAAATCTAAAATTTCTTAATGTGTAGGGGTGTCTAGCTAAGGTAGGACTGGCTGCTTTTAAATTTGAAGCAATCAGATGTAAGATTTTTGAAGTCATGTTCATCAGTTATGCTAAGAATAGTGCAGCTTATCAATTTATGGTTTTGAGTGATCCTTCATTATGTGAATATCGAGATGCATAATTCTTTGAGCATATTTTAAAGTTAAAGAAAAATGACATGAATGTTGATTCTAAGACAGGTAATGTCCATCTTCGTCTAAGACTTTATCTTTAATGCCTATTCATGAAACTGAACCTAAGAAGAGTAAGAGACAGAAAAGGAAAACTATCTTTGGTCCTAATTTTGTGACTGCATTCTTGATTGAACTCCATGATCCTGGTGAATTGAATGATACATTCATTAGTGTGCATATGCTATAGGATGACCCTAAACATATGATGAAGTCGTGAGATCATTGGAAGCTAGTTTTTGGAACGATGCATTTAAAATTAAATTAGAATCTATCATGTCTAATCACACGTGGGAACTTGTTGATTTACCTAAGGGAAACAAGGCCATTGATGTAAGTGGATCTTTAAGAGGAAGCTTAAAACTGATGGTTTTATTGAAAGGTATAAAGCAAGACTAGTTATTAAATGTTTCACCCAAAAATATGGGATTGACTTCATTGACACTTATTCTCTAGTAACTATGATTTCAACCATACGTGCATTGTCTGCTTTAACTTCTAGCTATAAGTTATTAGTACATCAGATGGATGTCAAAACTACATTTCTAAATGGTGATCATAATGAAGAGATTTATATGGAACAAACTCTAGGGTGTGTGGGTCCAGGATAGGAGAACAAGGTGTGCAGATTCCAGAAGTCATTTAATGGCTTGAAGCAAGCACTAAAGCAATAGTATGATAAGTTTCATGAAATGATTCTAAGCTTTGGATTTAAGGTCAATGATTTGATGCATATGTTTACTAAAACAAACTTGGTGATGATTGTGTGATTATATGTCTATATGTTGATGACATGCTAGTCTTTGGAACACATATCAATGCTATAAATTCGACCAAATTATATTTATCCTCTCAATTCGATATGAAAGACTTAGGTGAAACTGGTGTCATTCTAGGTGTTAAAGTAAATAGAATTGAAAATGGCTTCATTTTGTCTCAACCTCATTATGTAAAAAAGTATTAAAGAAATTTAATCAATTTGATTTGGTTCTAGTTAGAACTCATTTTGACTCTAGCATGCAATTAAAGAAAAACTGAGGTGATAGTGTTTCAAAAAATGAGTATGATAAAGTAATTGGAAGTTTGATATTTTTGATGAACTGTACTCGGCCTGATATTGCTTATGTTATTAGTAGACTTAGTTGGTACACTCATAACCCTAGTAAAGATCTTTGGGGCTCACTTAATAAATTATTGAGATATCTAAAGGGTACCATGGATTGGGTTTTATCCAAAAGTGTTATAGGGATATTGTAATGCAAATTGGGTTACCAATGATAAAGAAGTTAACTCCACTAGTCGTTATGTGTTTACATTATGTGGTGGTGATATTTCTTGGAAGTCTTCTAAACAAACTCATATAGCTATATCTACTATAAAGTCTAAGTTTATAGCTCTAGATTGGGAAGTCAAGAGGACAAGTGGTTAAGAAGTTTACTTTATGATTTACCGTTGTGAGGGTGCCTAGCTCCCCCTATCTCTCTACATTATGACTCACAAGCTACAATTTGCATAGCCAACAACAATGCCTATAATGGAAAGAAGAGACACATACGGATTAGTCATGCGTCTGTGAGACAACTAATCACGAATGGAGTATTCAGTTTAAAGTATCTGAGATTAGAGAGGAATATTGCACATCCTTTTACTAAGGGACTAAACAGAAGATTAGTTTTTGACACATCGAAGGGAATGAAACTAAAACTCGTGAGATGAGGAATTCTAGGTGAATCCACACTATGATCAAATGAAGCCTTGAAAATACTCATATGATGTTACACTACATATAATTCTATGACGAGTGTACTTTAGAGGATGAACATTAGCCCTTAATGAACTCATAGCCCAGGATATGGATGGTCCTTTGAGACGGACTTAATGAGCTCACCGTTGATTTGAGAGGTTGGGTTATTTAACTCTTAATGACTTCATAATCAATATAGGGTGGTCATTTTAAGACAGGACTTGATGTAGTCACCTACAGGAGTATGAAGGGATAGCCTCCTTGTATGAAAGTATTCGAGTAATCTTTCTAGAGTACTCTTTAGCATCCCTAGGAAGACTTGGTTATCTTTAATTTTGAGAAGTTATTGGGAATCAACAAAATTTTAGGTAAGAAGTGTGTTATTAAGAACGATTTTTAGAGAGACATCCAAATTTGTTCACTCTTTTCGGGAAAGATTCACTTGATTTCAATATGTATTTTCACTATGTGTCATTTCAAGTCCTAAGACACCTGTAGGGATGGCAACGGGGCGGGGCGGGGGCGGGTTTAACTATACCCGCACCCGCACCCGCACCCGCCTCCATGTAACACACCCGCCCCCGCCCCCAAATCTAACCGGGGGTAAAAATTTACCACCCAGACCCGCCCCCAGTCGTGAACGGGTGCACCCGGACCCGCCCCGCCTCCACCCGCAAAAAAAATAATTTATTTTTAATTGCAATAAAAATTAATAATTTTAATTAAAAAATTGATTATTTTAATAAATTAATTAATTATTTAATTAAAATTTTAATTAGTAAATAAATATTAACTTTATAAATTTGATTATTTTAATTGCAATAGGGGTATTAATAATTTAATTAAAAATATAATTAATAAATGAATATTAAAATAAGTAAAATAAGGGAATTAAAATAAAAATGCATTATTCGGGGGCGGGGCGGGTGCGGGCAGGTCTTATTGTCTACCCACCCCCGCACCCGCACCCGTAGTTATGAACCGGGTTTCACCGCACCCGCACCCAATTAAATCGGGTTTTCCCCGTTAATTTCGGGGCGGGCCCGGACGGGTGCGGGCGGGTTCGGGTTTATTTGCCATCCCTAGACACCTGCACTTAAGCTTCAAACCTTCCACATGCTCAAAACATGTTTTAAAACTATATCTTTTAAAAATCGTTTACTGTTCTGTGGGGGATTATGAGTGAACAGTATCTTTCCAAATTGGGAAATGTGTTTTGGCTATCCCATATTTTATGAGATGTGATCTATTTTAATTTGAAATTTAAAATTTTTTTTACTCTCTCCAAAGCAGTTTGTAACATTCCAAAATTTCAGCCCTTATCCCACGTTTTATGAGGCGGAGTTAGTGCTCTAGATTTAATAGATTGTTTTCTTTAAATTGAGATTTTTCCATCTGCTTTACATATAATAGAAACTCAAAGTTTATCCTTTTCTCCAAAAAAAACTCCATTAACGTTCTGAGTATACCAGTTGATTCTAGTCCTTCGTTGGCGAGAGCCCATGATCGGAGGACGATGTGGTAACCTTTAGGGGTGACGCCGATTTTACTGAGCTCCGGTGTTCAAGGAAAATCTCTTCTAAGGCAACGACCATTATACCTTGATGCAATACGTTTTCGGTTCCCATTTTTTCAAAGGTTTTCTAGGCGCCCTACATTCTATTCTGATTCATCACCAACAAAACGCTGCAAACTAGAATTTACTAACTTAATTTTTTTAATTCCAAATTAAAAAAGTATAAGGGATACTCTAACCCATCACAAAACAACAAATGATACTCTCTCTTCATAAGATAATCCAACGACGAGGTATAACAATCATCAAATCTAGATAACATAGATGGTTTACATCTCAAACCTATCCACTTCAATGGCAAAATTTAATAGACAACAAACATTCCGTATGATAGCTAACCATATCTATTTATATATATTAAATTCAATGCATCACATAATTTTGAAACACCTAACACTAACTTCTTTAAAAATGATTTACATCATCCTAATTGCTTATGTGTACATCTTCTATTAAGCTACCAATCAAAACACTTTTATCTGCCAACACATTATTTGACTCTTGCCCTACCAAAACTCTCTTTCCACCTTCCCTAATTCTCTAACACTTCTATCTGCCAACACATTATTTGGCTCTTTCCCTACCAAAACTCTCTTTCCACCTTCCCTAATTCTCTAATATCTAATATCTTTTCAATATCTCACCCTTTTCACCTTCCCCAATTCTCCAATATCTACTCATCTTTCCAATATCTCACAAAGCTTTGAGTTTCCTCATCCTACAATTTTCCTACAATTTTCCACAATCATTATGCGTACACGAATTTCCCCTGCCTACAATTTCCGACAAATCAAATTAGGTGTGCAGCTGTTCTTGCAGAATTCAATTTTGAATATCTTCCATTCTGGTTTGATTTCTCTTTCCCTAAATCTCCAATAATTGGTTATAATTTCCGACAAATCAGCGATGCATGAGGCTTAGATGAGTTTTTTATGTAATATTATAAAATTTAGAATTTATATTATTAAATAATATTATTAATATTTTATTTATAATTTAACAATACATTATAGGATAATGTTAAGTAATGAATTATAAATTATAGTTGAAAAAATATGGTTTAGTTTTGTAACAAGTATTTGCAATTGTTAGTCAAAATAATATATTAGAAATAATTTAAAAATAATTTAAAATATCTACTCATCTTTCCAATATCTCACAAAGCTTTGAGTTTTCCCTTTCTACAATTTTCCACAATCATTATGCATACAAGAATTTCCCCTGCCTACAATTTCCAACAAATCAAATTAGGTGTGCAGCTGTTCTTGCATAATTCAATTTTGAATATCTCCGATTTCGGTTTGATTTCTCTTTCCCTAAATCTCCAATAGTTGGTTATAATTTCCGACAAATCAGCGATGCATGAGGCTTACATGAGTTTTTTATATAATATTACTAAATTTAGAATTTATATTATTAAATAATAGTATTAATATTTTATTTATAATTTAACAATACATTATAGGATAATGTTAAGTAATGAATTATAAATTATAGTTGAAAAAATATGGTTTAGTTTTGTAATAAGTATTTGCAATTGTTAGTCAAAATAATATATTAGAAATAATTTAAAATATTTTTTATACTATTTAAAAATTCTAAAATAAATTTGAAATAATTAATTTATATTTTTTTAGCATTTTAATGAGATTTAATATTTGAATTTAAATTTTATAACATATAACCACATTTATAATTAAGAATTATATTTTAAAAAGAATATTCAAATATTTGTTTTCCTATTTAATATATATATATATATATATATATATATATATATATATATATATATATATATATATATATATATATATATATATATATATATATATATATATATATATATATATATATATATATATATATATATATATATATATATATATATATATATAATTATTCTGTTATCATTTAATTTGAATCATGAAAAATTAATTTTATTAGATAAAAAAATAAAAATTGTATTCTCTATAAAAAATTAATGTTTATTTGTTACTAATAATAAAAGAGGGTCAATTATTTTTAAGGCAAAACGTTATATGTTTATTTGTTACTAATAATAAAAGAGGGTCAATTATTTTTAAGACAAAACATTATAGTAAAAAGTTATTAAAAACCTTAATGTTATAAAAATGAATGGCATCATTAAAAAAAATCAAACGTTAATAAAATGTTTATAATAAATTATATTTAAAGTTGTTCCCAAATAAATGCAATAATGACTATAATAAATATTTAAAATTTGTATTATTAACACTATAATAAATATTTAAAGTTGTTTAATTCAATTTTATTATAATTAAGTATAATTGAATTCTAATTAAATTATAATATAGAAATAATATTCATTTATTATTATGACGATTAACAATTAATTGAATTCTAATTGCATTATAATTTATAATTAATAATATATATACATGGTTTACTTATATATTATTATTATTATTATTATTATTATTATTATTATTATTATTATTATAAATATTCAAATCAATTTTTTATAAATATAACATAGCAAACAATCAATATAAAAGAGATCATTTTGTGCATCATTTTATTCATCGTTATCATTAGTTATATTTATTAATTTTAATAAACAAAATAATAATCTTTTTGGTTCAAAACAAATAATCAAAATAATATTCTTTATATTGTTGTTAAATTAAATATAATAAATATAAATATTAAATTACTAATTAAATTGTATACAATAAAAAAATTTATTTGTGATACTAATAAAAGAAATCAAATCTTAATAAAATATTTATAATTAACTATAATTAAAGTTGTTCACAATTAAATTCGATAATGAAAATAATAAAAATTTAAAATTTATATTATTTCTGAAAATTAAAAAAATACCATATAATATGCTATTGTAAAAAAAAGTCATAAAATATTTTATTCCAAATATTAAAAAAACAAAATAAAATTTAAAAAAAAAAAAATTTTATTTTCTAAAAAATGCCATGATTAAAAAAACATATGTTGGTATAATATTTCTAATAAAGTATATTTTAAGATGTTCCCGATTAAATGCAATAATGATTATAATAAATATTTAAAATTTATATTATTTACATTATTACTGAAAATTGAATTAAACTAATTGAATTCAATTATATTAATTTTTAATTTTATTACTGAACAATATAATTACATCAAATTTATAACTATTTATTTTATAATGAAAGTTAAAAAAATTTCAATGTCATCTGTGCATAAAATTGAAACATTTATATCATTTAAAAAATATAATAGACTATTTTTTAGATTAGAAAAGAAAACCGAGAAATGAATGGAGATGACTTACACATTGTTTTGAACATAATAATAATAATATTCAACACTACTTTAAGTTTCATTATAACTCATAATACATACAATTTATAACTAATAGATATGATTGTTTACTTACATACTAAATAACTGAATAATTCAATTTTATTATAGTTATGAATTAATTGGCATTTAATTGTATTATAATTTAAAATCAATATTCATTTATTATTATGAAACTTATTATTATTATTATTATAAATCTTCATATTAATTTTTTTTAAATAATCAATATACATGATTTACTTATATATTATTATTATTACTATTATTAATATTATTATAAATATTTTAAATAATAAATATAGATATTAAATGAATAATTAAATTGTATTCAATCAAAAATATATTTTTTTTATTATTAGGAGAATTATTTTTACAACATTAAAAACCTCAGGCATAAAAAATATGTATAATGTATTATATATTAATCATTATGTAAAATATTAATAAGATTAAATATTTTTCATTTATATAGATATAAATAAAAATAAATATTACTATAAAAAATATTCATAATCAATTTTGTTAAAGTTCATCTATCACCATTTAATATAGAGATTAATTGGAATACACTGTCAGTGTAAAATTACTTTACAATGTCATCCAATTAGAATTAGTTATTTTGACACATGAGAAGAGAGAAACAAGGAAGAAGTGATTATTAAAATGATTTATTTATAATGTAATTTGTTTTATTTTTAATTCCATAAATATGTGTCATAATAATTAATTCTAATTGGATGACAGTGTAAAGTAGTTTTACACTGACAGTGTATTCCAATTAATCTCTATAATATATATTATAGTTATATGAAAATTGCAATCCACTAATTAAAATATTCAAATAAAATTAATTTGAAACATAAAAAATTAATTTAGTCTCCATAAAAAATAATTTGTTTGTAAGACTATAAATTATATTTAAAGTTGTTTAAAATTAAATTCAATTATGAAAATAATAAATACTTAAATTTTGATTAATACTGAAAATTAAGAAATGCATATCAATAATAAATATGCTATTTTATTTTACTTGAACATTAAAAAATTATATATATATATATATATATATATATATATATATATATATATATATATATAATATTAATACCATATATAATATAATTTTACAAAAATAAAATATTTTTTTTATAAATACCTTAAAAAATACGTATATAATTATTATTATGAATATTTATACCATTTTTTAAAAAATATAACACATAAAATAATGACAATAAAAAAATTAAACTATTTTTTAAATCATGAAATATAACTGATGAATTTATGGACTTGAGTTTTTTTTACGTATTTAATTATTGACAATTTCAATTTTGTTATAATTAAGAATTAATTGAATTTGAATTTTATATTAAGTGTTTAACCATTGCATATAATATTCTTTTATTATTATCACAATTGCATTCATTTAGACATTTAAAAATCATAAACATAAAAAATACATACGTTACAGTCATAGGAAAAGTTGTAGGAACACATTATCTTATATAAACAACAATCTATTAACTTTTTTAATATCACACGATAACAACGATCATATTAACTATATTTCAATATTACTAGACAATAAGCAACGGAAAATTTAATCTTAGATCTTAACACTGATCGTGATGATTGGTTACTTCGAGTCAGAGTTATTCGATTGTGAGACGTTTATAATCAGCAAAATGATGAAGAACAAACATTCGTAGAAATGATTTTGTTAGATGAGAAGGTATTAATTTTTTATCCAAAATTTTGAATTTATTGTTAACAAATATACTTTTATATTCTAAATGTTTAACAATATTATTTTTTCTTTAAAAAATTATTGATTTTAATATTTTATTGCTATATTTTTTTTCTTCATGGAACTCCTTTACATGCAACGATAAACAAATATCTTATACCACAATTTAGAGAATTGATAAAAGAGGGAAATTTATATACCATACAAAATATAAAAATAGTTCATGCTAATGAAACATACAAACCAGTCAAAGGCTTAAAAAATGCATGGTTTTTGTGAACGACTGTTGTAACAAATATTCAAGACTCAGGATCCACAATTCCACACCATTATTTTGAATTTGTTACCATAGAAACAATTTCAGAAAGAATTGGAAACAACGATGTTATACACAAGTTACCCTGCTACAATATAAATTATATTATATAACTATATTTATATTTCTTTTCAGACATAGTTGGAGTGCTTCATGATATTATCCTCTGACGACGAGTCACTTCTCATACACAAATTAAAGACTCGAAAGTCCATTAAAGGAAAACAAAGGAACAAAGCCTCATCTAAGAAAAAAATAACCATAAACTATAAAAATCGATTTTATTTTGAAGACATCTTTCATGTTTTATCATTTAATTTTATGTCTCACCTTGCTTTTCCATTATTTATAAATGTATTATTTTCAATTAAAATTAAACTATTTTCTTTTGTTATGGTAATCTTATTATCTATATTATAGAGTTTTTATAACAAATAATATCTAGGGCATTTCTTATCACACCACCCTTGTTTCTTAGGCACCATCTGAATTTCCGGTTTTGCCCCCTGATTCCGGATGTGCACATCCGGACGCACCAATTTTTTTAAAAACGTTGATTCTTTCCAGAAGTGCACATCCGGAAACATTCCTGATCTGCAGATCCGGAAAAAGGCAGAACATTATTTTTTTTTAAAAATCGGTTTTTTTGCTTGGTCGCATATGTTAATAAATCGTCGCAATTTAATATACATTTGACAACATCCATATATAAAATAAAATGATATATATATATATAATAAATCTCTGTCAAAATACAGTGCATACATCTAATATAAATATAATACATCAAACAAAAAACTACTGCGTATGGCGAAGGATCTCTCCTGGCTCCCCTGCTCCTCTGCCCCCTCTGCCCCTACCCGCCATCCTGGATCGATGTCTGCGGTACTGAAGTGCCCCCTGAGCAATCGCAATAATCCTGTCCACGGCAAGTCTGGCACCAGAGCCCTCAGGGAGGTGACCGTCCGCAATGGCCTGCCGCGCTATCTGCTATATCTCATGACAGCGTGGTAGGACATCCTGAGTGTGGTCCAGCTGAGACTACCGCTCCTCTAATATTTCCTGATGAGCAGGTCTGGGTGGCGATCCCTCAGCAGTGGGCACCATGCATGGGTGTGAGACGGTGTAGAACCACACGATGTACCCGGCAGCAACACTCCAGTCTGTCTCCGCTCTGGTCGCCCGAGCCTCCTCCGGTACCAAGTGGGACTGGTAGTCAGCATATAGCTCATCTATCTGCCTGCGGGTCAAGCCTAGAGGAGCAGACTCATGAGGCATCCTGGGGATCGTCTGCGTGTAACCGAACTGACGCAAGACGCGCTCTGGCAGGTATCGGGCAGTAACGGTCGAACTGCATGCCAACCATCCTGAGAACAAACAAACCTCATCGAACGGGCGCGTCACACGGTGAGCGGCATAGGGGCAATACAAAACGTCCTCAGCAGCCATCCGATCTAGATACACTTTGAAGGGGTCCAGCGTCTGGTTCCCTCTGAGCAGGACAAATGCAGCAGCACGTGGCATATCCTCAGTGTACCCCTGGGCACTCCCCCAACCAGTAATATAGGGAAAGTGCTGTAAAATCCACGCCTGAAATGGAAAACATAACATGGGTGTCAAACATTATAATGAATACAGAAAGAAAAGAAATGAAAAAATCACTTAGAATATTAGATTGTTACCACGTATAGCGTACAGCTACCTGCCACAATCTTGGCTGCCCAGCGGCAACCATCAGAGAGCCTGGAATAGGTGAATGCCAGCGCAGCAGCCCCCCAGTTGTACCGATGGGTCTCTGTCTGATCCGAAAGGTACCTGAGGTAGACGATATCAACATAATAGGCGCTGGTGTCCACAAACACCTGCGTGTCTAGCAAAAACAAGTAGTAGCACCTTAGGGCACGCGTCTTGTGGATCGCCACCTCAGCTGGATGGCCATCTGCCCGTTCTGCCTCTGCAAGCGCCTCAGTAAATCTATCCATAAAAAATGAGAACCGGACGTGTGCGCCCCTTAACTGGTGCACCTCCGCATGTGCCTTCTCTGGGCTAGCCCCAAGCTCTGTAACCAACAACTCTATGCCGTCCGCCTTCGTCATCCTACCGTGACTCAGAAGGGTACCCGTGATCGGTAGATGTAAGAGGCACGAGATGTCGTCTAGCGTGATCGTGATCTCGCCGTACGGTAGATGGAATGAGGATGTCTCAGGGTGCCATCTCTCAACAAATTCCATCAGGATACCGTACTGGATCTGGGAATACCCAATCCTAGATAGGCCTCCAAGACCAGACTCCGCAACTGCAGACGTCAACCACTCAATTTTAGGCAGCATCTCAATCGTGTCCATAACCTTGCCCCCATGGTTATAGAACTTCTGTGAATCCTTATCCTGAAAATTTCCAAATAAAACAATGTTACAAATGAACATATTTTCAACGAATACAATTCTATAAATAAACCGAGAAAGGTTACCTGTCCTTGCCAGACAAATCTGGCAGTATGCTCAGAGTACCCCGCAAGTAGGGACATATTAGACGGTCCCCCGGGGTAACCGCCCAGCTCATCGAAATCGTCATCATCGTCAACACCCTCATGTGTTGGGTGATCACCCTCTGGAACAGGAACAGGAACATGAACAGGGGAACGAGGAGGATCAGGTGATGGAGCTGGAGTCTCCCGACGACGCCTGCGTGCGGGCTGGGACCCTGATGAACTAGCAGTAGAATCCCGACGCCTCCGAGATGTAGAATCGGCGGCTGACGGAGGAGTGGCCTGAACCTGTGATGTGGAAGTGGCCTGAACCTGTGGTGTAGGATGTGGTGTAGGATGTCCCTCAGCTGTAGGGGCTACCCCAACTCCCTCTGCGTCGGAAGCCTCGGCTGTAGATTGCATCCGCTCACGTCGGACAGATGCGTGCTGAGCTGTCCGTCCATGTATGATACGATCGTCTCTGCCAGCCATGTAATCTGCAAAGCATAATAAATAAATTAAATTTTGTTTAAAAATAATTAAACAAAAACAAACAAACAAGCAAAATTAAAAAAGGAAAAAAAAAAGTCTTCCGGATGTGCACATCCAGAAGGACTCAGAATTTTAAACGTTAGGTATTTTCGGATGTGCACATCCGGAAACACTAAACGTTTCAATGTTTCCGGATCTATACATCCGGTACGTATTTTGAAGTTTAAAAACGGCACTCATGGCTGTAACGCCCCAGTTTTTGTGAGTTTTATTTAATCGAGTTTAATTGATTATTTTATTATTATATTATTTTATTTTTGACTTTTATTTAGAAAAATGTTATTTTTCATCGTTATTATGTTTTATCGCATTTTGAGAGCGTTTGCGAGATATTTGAGTGTAGGGGTATTTTGGTCTTTTGCTTGGGTAGATATTATGTTTTTCATTTAAATAGAATAGAAAGATAGAAAGAAAGGGAGAAAAAGAAAAGAAAACAGAAAAATAGAAAGAGAAGAGAAGAGAAAAGAGAAGGAAAGAAGGGAGAAGAGGAAAAGAGAGGAAAGTCGAGAAAACTCCGTCTAAAGCGCGAATAATCGGGTAAGGGTGAGAAGTTTCAATTATATCTCGCTTGTGTATGTATATGTGTTGTTTGTGGTGAATGTTTTGGTTGTTTTCCATATGTTTCCGTTTATGCCGTATTTGACGAAATCGATAGAAACCGATGTTTCTACGGTCGGAAAGTCGTATAAATACATGTGTTGGTTGGTTATATGTATGTGAGCTGCTGTTTGAAGTTTCACGAAGTTTGGTTATGTTTCGGTTAGTTTTCGGTATGTTTCCGTTGTCGTTTCCGTTTAGGTCGAATTGTGGGAAACCGATGTTTTCACGGTTAGAATTCGAAATAAATTACGTAGTTGTATCGAGGAAGGTTAGGTCGTCGTATGTCGTGCTTTTTATTCGATTTAGTGAAGTTTAAAAATTCTGGTTTTTGAACGATAGAAATTTAATCGAAAAATCGAACGTCGTAGAAATTTCGTTTAAGTGTTCTAAATTGTTCTTATGTATTTGGTGTTTATGAGTATATGTTTGTTTCGGTGAAAATGTTCGATTTAGTCGAGTTTTTGGGTGTTTCGGAAAAGGACAGCATAGGTGTAATTGAGAAAATCTGGTTTTTTGTGAAAAACAGGGTTAGGGATCGATACATAATCCCAGGGATCGATCCCTACTGTGAAAATTGGGAAAAATGGAATTTTTACTACAGCAGGGATCGATACATGCGAGTTAGGGATCGATACCTACTGTGCTGAAACAGAAAATTCTGTTTTTCGGGGAAACTTCGGAAATTCATATCTTTTGATCCGTAACTCGGATTGGGACGTTCTTTATACCGTTGGAAAGCTAACGAAATGTTCTTTCTTTTAAAATTAGGTTGGAGGTCAGTGGATGATTTAATTAATTCGTGTTTTTGGAAAAATAGTCGAGTTGTCGGGTTTTCATCGCGTTAAATGCGCACGGTTGAGGTTTTACCGTGTGTTGTGCTTTTGTTATGTAACGTGGAGCTTTTATGTGGTTTATATGATGTGAATATACATGATGGATGTGTATGACTTGTGTGATGATTCTTTGATGATAATTGGTTGTTGTGGAATACTTTGTTGATGGTTTGTGGCCGTTGGGCATTGTTATATATCACTTTGGTTGTGATTGATATGCATGATTATTATATATGCATGAACATTTATTTAGCATGAGTCGTGCATGTGTCAAGCATAATACCATGCGCTCTTGCTATTTGGATTCTATATGAATCCGTTGTACGTTCGTGTGCCTTACACACTATGGGACGATAGCGACGTTACAACTGATCGTGTGCTTGATGATAAGTGGAAGCGATCGGATTGTGTGCCTGATCCATATAGGTGGAAGCAATCCATAAACGTCGTGTGCTTATTTATAAGAGGAAGCGACGGGGAACATCGTAGGCCCGACGGGGAGTTACTCTATGTAACGAGCGATGATTCCAAGAGTTCCTGGGGGACTAATGTATCACCAATTGAGTCGGTACCCGCATTTGCATCTATATAGAGTCGTTGGTCGATCTCTATGGTATGCATTGATCATCTTTTGTATATTTGCATTGATGAATGAATATGGAAAAGTATGCTTTGTGGAAGTATGGAATTAATGGAATATGCATGATTATATGCTTGGTTTCGTATAGATATATACATTGTGATGTATATGAGTGAGTTGTGATGAATGGTGGTGTGAATTGTGAAGGGATGTGTTATGTGTGGAAAATCATGATTCGATTTAATATGTGTGATATATTATGTATTGGTGCCATGCTATATGTGTTAGTATGTGATGTATGCGGTGAGAAATATTACATATGTGAATTATCTGTGTTGTGACATATTATTATGCAAACTTGTTATAGTTGTTATTTCTCACCCTTCTGCTGGAATATGCTTTTTATGGCATAGTGCAGATTGTCAGCTTTAGAGGCTTGGAGGCTTTTGTGGAGATTAGTCCTCCGTTCCGTTGTCGTTCGTGGTGTCTGCTCTGATACGTAGCACGGGAGTCGGGGAACGTTTTGTTATATGTATATAATTGTTGAATATATTTTGTATTTATATTTTGATGTTCTAAAACCATTTATTTGTAAAACAAGTCAGTTATGGATCTTTCCGCTTTATTCCATAATTGACCATCCTTTTGTAAGGAAAAGTTTCCCTTTGTGTTATGTATCAAAGATGTTGAACAGGGATTGTATTTTATTTCTTTAAATGTGGCATCCCTGTTTCTGTCGGAAAAATAAAATTTTAGTTACTCTGATATTTATTATGTGTTATTTATTTCGCGATGGGAATTGGGGTGTTACAATGGCCACTGTAACAACCAAAAGGGCAATTTTATGCCCTGATCGTCCGTTTGAAGCAGTAAAAATGACCTACATTGTCTCTAACCTATGTTATTCATACAACCTAACAATTTCTACACCTAAATGTCTACTCTAAATCGATTACTCGAAAATTACTCCGAAACTCTAAAATTTAAAAACTTACCGATTAAAATGTGATACGGAGGATTTGGAGTGTGTTGATCGTTGTAGTAGTTGCTCTGCGCCGAACTCGAGTGGAAAAAATTGAGATTTGTGGTGATTGAAAATTTGAGAGTTTGAGAGAGTTTGAGAAGGAGTGGAAATGGAAAGGTGAATAATGAGGGGGAAGAACGTCTGGTGCGAACTAATAAGAAATATTTCCGGATGTGCACATCAGAATTGTTTCCGGATATGCATATCCGGAACACTTTAGCGTTTTTTAAAAATTTGGTGCGTCCAGATATGCACATCCGGAATATAGGGGCAAAAAAATAATTTCACGTGGTGCCTAAGAAACTTGGGTGGTGCATTAAGAAATGCCCTAATATCTATCATAAATAAATTTTTATATTATTTCAGCAACTTCTATTTACTATCTGCACGATCTTCTGTACCACCCGCGCATCGCGCAGGTCCTATTTTAGTTATACTAATTTTGTTTCCATGATCCTCATCCTTCACTTGATGGCTATGCAAAATAAAGCTTGAAAGACACTCATAAGTTAAGTCAACTTGATCGCCCAACCATTTATCTATAGCAACTCAAATTCTTCTTAACACTTCACAAGTTCCGAACAAATGACTCTTATTAGTTGATGTCAACTCTTTTATCATTTTTAATAATTAAAATAATATTCATTTTTTTAGTACTTAAAATTATTATTTTTTATATTTTTTAACTCAAAATCGTTAAAGGATCATCTTCTGTATATTAAAAATGATCTATCTTGGTATGCAAATTTTAATTATATCCATGACATTGATTCAAAATTATAGGTATACTGGAAGACACAACATGAAAATATTTTCCTTTTATATATTTAGACATCACTCCATCACAACAATAATATTTACTACCTATAGGGCGACTCAAGTGAGAACACTTGATTATTATGAGAAATAAGAACAATTAATCATAGCCATTAAATTTTTATTTATTGAAATCAATGAACAAAATTAATTTCTCTGTAAGAACCCGTATAATATATATCTAGAATAATATCATACAAGCGTTATTATTTGGTACGTACTGACACAATCATAAGTTCTTATTGGCATCATTTACACACTTGACCAATCATACAATAATAAAATAGAACGTATGGTACAAGACATGGAAATTTCCACAAATAAAAATTTAAGATCTAAGTACAACATCAGTCATTGTACTAATTACACAGCGGAAGATCACAATATAAGCTTCCCTTGAAACATTAATGCACAACTCTCTTGGCATGCTAAACCTGCAAACAATACCTGAAAAATAACAATAATATTGGGGTGAGATAATAATTTCAGTGACTTCCCTTATCCTATGGGTTCACTTGGCTCTACATCGTTCTAATCAAAACCTAACTCAAGTCTTCAAAAGCTAAATACTTAAGCAACTAGGGTATTTTTGAATTATATGGAAACGTATACACTTGAGTTCATAAACTCAAACAGTCACTAGCTCGAAAACGTACCAAGGCATCTTTCCCCGGCAAGCCCTACATCTAAGGTTATCAACACGGGTCACGGATCCTTGTATCATACTTCGACTTTCTTGAGCTCTTCAATTTCTTCTATGGGACTCTAACCATTTTGTTGCATTATAGGACTCTAACCCATTTGGTTGAACATATGGGACTTTAACCCATATGGTTGAACATATAGGACTCTAACCCATTTGATTGGCGCGAAGTATCAGTGCATTCATCCCAATTTTACTCTATATAAGTATCATGATTTGGGGCAGCACAATCAAGGGGTTGTTTCCGACTACGTGATTAAATAGAAATATAATGTGAATGTATTCGACAACCATAAGGTTATCACATTCACCTTAATCACATAACAACACAACATGTTCCATACAAAGCATATTATTCATGAATCATGTGACTACTTGTCCGTTGCACACACCGCAACACAATCACATCCAAGCATCACTATCTAAACCATTTCACATCCTAATTATCTTACTAAGTCATTTACCTAGTTATAAGCCTATGTTTCCTCACTTATCTTCATAGGATTTTAAGCATGTTATTACACAACTAATACAATCACAAGATACAACAATAATTCAAGCATAGATTATGAATTGCATCACATAAGCAAAACAACAATGTATATCATACATTAACATATAATTCATAACTTACATAAAGCACACGCGGTAACATAGCATAATACAAACCATCGACAAGGTTATTGTACAACCCGCCTCATTCCATCTTATTCCAATTCCAAGTCTTATAACAATGTTTGTCTGACCACCCTATGGTGGGGGTTCACCGGCCTTAAAGGGAACTAATTAACTAGACTAAGTCATGGAGACCGCTCACTATATTAAAACGTGCTTCATAACGTACCTAGCCAATTCATGACCAAACTCCAACAATATTCTTGGCACAACATGATTTCTTCTTACCCATATAACATACATGATAGTTAATCACTAATTTCCTCTTAATAATTGGCATATACCCATGTTTCTACTTCACTGTCGAATAGAGCATTGGAATAACTTTCCAACGCTTCATATCGTGCCTCATTCCAAGTTACGGTTCTCAAGTTATGAGAAAAACAAGAAACAAAATTCTGCATGCTGTCATGGTCGCCCGACGAGCTGCCATTCGCCTGGCGAACCCCAGGCGAGGCCCAGGAAGAGGCGAAAAATGTACCATGGTTACCCGGTGAGCAGCTAGCGAGCTGGTTCGCCTTGCGTTTACCAAAGCTCGCCCGACGAAGCCGACAGGAAACAACTCGCCAAAGCTCGCCTGACGTTAACTATGAACTTGTGTTACCCAGGCACAATTAATTATGAACTTTTGACACCTTCCCGATGTTGACTACACATAAATTAATTAATGATTATTTTTAGCCATCAGATTAAAATAGAATTAATGTGAAGGGATTTCATTTATTGGTATTTGACTAGGGATGTCATTTTCATATGCTAACAGGATTCTCCATGAGGATTATTGTGAAGAATGCATTTTATATCAAATATAGTCTTGATGAGGACAAAGCTTATCAAAGAAGAAAAAGGATAAAAAAATATCATGTGCATCATAAATGAAGGTGATCAAGATTGTATGAACATTAGAATTCAAGTGAAGTTTGAGTTGAAAAAGCATAACTAAGGTACTTGTTGCAATCCATGTTAGAACACTTTCAATTTCTCAAAAAACCCAAGAAGGCAAAGTGGTAATCGACTACCAAGAAGTGGTATTTGACTACTAGTCCAAATCTTTACATTTTTTTAGTTATGAAAGTTGTGATTGTCGAGTACCATATATTAGTATTTGACTACCAATGTTCAAAATTTGAAAATTTTAACGTTGGAATAGTGGTGTCGACTACCACATATTGGTATTCGATTATCAATCTAAAATATTGCATTTTTTCAAAGTAAGCATGTGTGTAACTCATTGCAATGCTTCATAATTAAATTTTAAAGTTATGCATAATTTCAAAAGGGTGTTTTACGATGTATATTTATTTTCGAGAATTTATGAAAATAACTTATGAAATTGTTCATAAAGTTTTTTCAGCTTTTTTTTAGTAACTTCTTCAAAATAACTAAATTTTATTCTTCTATTTTAATTTAATGTACAATATAAAAATAAAAAATGTATTCATATTTACACCCTCCGTCCCATATTATAAGCAAAAGTTAATTTTCTGATACATTAAATAATTAATATATCTGACCTATATATATACCAGATACATTAATTATTTAATGTATCTAAAAAGTAATTTTTGTTTATAATATAGGACAGAGTAGTATTTAAATAGGTTGGCGTGGTAGATTTAAAAGGTTTTTTTTAATAGCATGTGACCTAGTATTTTCAACAAAATAGACTTTTAAAATGCTTATGCTTTTTCTATTAAAAAAAAGTCTGACCAAAACTAAATTTGTGAAGACTAGGGATGCTCAAATAAATCGGTTATTTAAATAATCCACATCCATATCCAAATTCGGTTATTAAAAATCGGTTAATTATTAGTATGGTTTTAACTAAATCCATATTTTGGATATATTTTTAATATGGTTTTAACCAAATCCATAATTTGGATATCCATATCCAAAATAAAGACCAAATTAATCAATTTTTTTTATAAAAAAAAAACTTTGAAATTTTTTTTCAAAAAAAATATTTTTTTGTTCAAAAAAAAATTATTTTTTGTTTGAAAATAAAATATTTTTTTTCTGAAAAAAATTATTTTTTTTCTGAAAAAAATTATTTTTTTCAGAAAAATATATTTTTTAAAATAAATATAATTTTTTTTTGAAACAGAATATTTTTTTTCTGAAAAAAATAATTTTTTGAAAAAAAATTATTATTTTTACTTTTTTTGAAATTTTTTAAAAAAAATAAAATAAAATATTTATGTTTTTTGAAAATAAAATATTTTTAATAATTTTCAGTAAATAATTTTTTTTCAAAAAAATTTTTTTTTTTTAAATAAATAAATAATATTTTTCCAAAAAATTAAAAAAAAAAAGAATATATTTGAACATAAATATTTTTTCTTAAAAAAATATTATTTTTTTGAAAAAGAAATTTTTTTAAAAAATCAATTTTAAAATAAAATTAAATCAAAACTAATAATAAAATTGGTTATAGATATAACTGGTTTATAACCATTTTAAAAGATAAAAATCGATAATGTCAATTAGTTTTAATAACCGATTATAACATATAATTATGAATTGATTATGAAAATTAACCGTCTATGAGTATTCCTAGTTTAGATTAAGTTGTAGGTTATGAATTGGTCTGGAGTAAGTGTCACCGATATCCTAGTTTAGATTAAGTTGTAGGTTATGAATTGGTCTGTAGGTTATGAATTGGTCTGGAGTCAGTGTCATCGATATCCTAGTTTAGATTAAGTTGTAGGTTATGAATTGGTCTGGAGTAAGTGTCACCGATATCCTAGTTTAGATTAAGTTGTAGGTTATGAATTGGTCTATGAGTATTCCTAGTTTAGATTAAATCCATCATTAATAATAATACATGGGATTTAACTCCCCTTCCACCTGACAAAAGACCCATTGACTGCAAATGAATATTTAAAATAAAATTTCTAGCCAATGAAACTATTGAAAGACACAAAACTCGTTTAATTGCTAAGGATTTCAATCAAACCGAAGGTATATGTTATTTAAAAATTTCCAGTCCTATAGTTGAATGGCTACAATTATACTTATCCTCTCTTTGGCTACCACCCATAATTGGGAATTATTTTTTAATATAACACTAATTTTCAAAAAAAACACTAAAAAAAACTAAGCTTTTAATTTATTTACGAAAGTGGTTGGGTTTGAAAATCCACTAATAGGGTGGCGTCAAATGGAATGACGCTTCAGTTAGAGGCCACATGTCATTTCAGATGGCGTTTCAGTACAAAATAAAAGCCCTATTTTTTTTTTAATAACTTTTCCTGAGAGTCGTCATCCCAGATGGCGCCAGATGGCGACTCAGACAATCTTTTTTTTTTTCTAATATTTTGTTAAATTAAAAAAAAATTAAATAATTTAAAAATTCTGAATTTAATATATAATTAGTAATATTATTCAGCTGGATTACGGTAGCGCCGTAGGCGGCAACCCCCTGACTATTGTGTACAGATGCTTCAAAATTTGTTACATGCAACGGGGTCATCGTCTGATGCGCCGGGGCCATATCAACAAACGCAAAGACCAACCACACCTTAACAAACTCGTGGTGGTAGACAGAGACGCCGTGCAAGAGCCGCTGCATGTGGAACCGATGGTCGTTTAAATATGCATGATCATTGAATTTTTTTTGTCAAAATATTATACCCACCATTATCTATAACATTGTGATCTATTTATGACTATTCTATTTTGATTTTCATTTTCAAATTAAATAAAACATTAAAAAAAAATTTAAAAAATGTTTTTTTTAATTTCCAAAAAAAAAAAAGAAAAATAACACACCTTGAAGCATCTGTTCCCAATAGTCGGGGGTTGCCGCCTACGGCGCTACCGTAATCCAGCTGAATAATATTATTAATTATATATTAAATTCAGAATTTTTAAATTATTTAAAAAAAGTTTTTTTTATTTAATAAAATATTAAAAAAATAATAAAAAAAAGGATTGCCTGAAGCGCCATCTGGGACGACTCTCAGGAAAATTTATTAAAAAAAAATAGGACTTTTATTTTGTACTGAGGCGCCATCTGAGATGGCATGTGGCATCTAACTAAGGTGTTATCCCATTTGGCGCCACCCTATTAGTGGATTTTCAAACCCAGCAACTTTCGTAAATAAACTGAAAACTTAGTTTTTTTGGTATTTTTCTTAAAATTAGTGTTATATTAAAAAAAAAATTCCATAATTGGTATCTACATTAATTAGGTGTAAATATTGTCTTGCCTTCAATTTTGGCACCCCTATTTACATATTTTAACCTTTTAATCCTTTTTTAAAAAAATTCAGATTTTTGTTCCTCATTTTTACTTTTCTAGTGGTTTTTTTTGTCACTCCAATTTTTACAATTAGGATTAAAAAATTTTTTTTAATGAAGTGACATTATTGACTAGGATGATTATGTATCAAATATTTTCTTAGATAATTAATTAATATTTAATATTATTAATTAAGTTTTTTTAGAAATTAATTAATTAAAACTTTTAAAAGAAATTTTGTTGTCCTACAACCTATTTTGTAAATGCATCATCTGAACACCCAAGATGTCAATGGGCTTGGTATATATGAACTATATAAACACTATTCTTATTTTTTAAATAATCAATGTGAGACACAATGAAAACAATGCCAACAAAAAGTCCTGCACCTGCATACAACCTTTGCTTTCATCCCCTTCAGTTACAGAATGGTATTCAGATATATATAGATGGTGTGTTATATATCAGCTTTAATTTCTGATTTGTATTCTTCAAGAGATGGTGTGGTTAATCCGCGAGTTACACTTCATTTTATCTTCTTTCACTTTATCTTGCTAATGAAATAATAATTGAATTTATTCACTATGCATTACATGATCAAGAATTATTAGTTCAAAACTTCGATTAAACTCACCTTTACATTCAGACTCTTGTTCCTCTATACTTTCTTCCATAACAACACCACCTTGCCAAAGATTTGTCAGTTTCTCCATTTTTATCATTTAGTTTTCCTTTCATGCTTATTTTGCAATGTTTGTTTCTGAATTCTTATATTGTTTTGCTGGATTTATGAATTGCTCAGACAAACACAATTTATTAAATGTTCGTGGGTTTAAAGGATGCTCCAAAGACCGGACCTTGGGTCCATAAATTTTCTTTTAAAAATTTGGTTGATTAATATCAATCATTATGAGTTTCTATCTAGCACCCACCTTAGAAAAGGAGATGAAGAAGATTGTTGTTGAAAGATGATGAAGTGGAATGGTGATGAAGAATCCCAAATTCCTTTCCTTTTCCTTCTTCCACAAGCTTGTTTCTTTTCTTCTTTTCCTTGAGCTTTCTCTTAGTTTTTCTCTCTTATTTCTTGCTAATACATTGCACAAATGGAAAAGGAAAGTGTTGGTAGGATGTAGTATACAACATGTGGTGGAGATTTGTCTTGAAGCAAAACACGTGGACACAACTCCAACTGATAACTTTGTGTGGATAGAAATGGATATAGGTATTAGAATAAATATCTTAAGTGCTACCAATTTAATTATTTGTTCTACCAGAGTAATTGATCCATTATTAGTGTTATCAAAATGTCTCAAATAATAGAAGGTTAGTTCTAAATAATATTAATTAAGTCAATCTGAACTCACTAGTTATTCTAATTATCCCAACTGATAACTTTTAGAGCACGTGAGAACTCAGTTGATCTTAATTGATGTGAATTGGAATATTTAAGGAAACACGAGGTAATACAGTTTCCCTCACATATTTATACACCCAACAGCTCGGGAACTTAAGCAATGTGAGACTTCAAACAAACTCCAACATCACAACTTCAATAGTCACCGTCACGCCTAGTCTAACGCCTAAACTACTTTCAGGATTACCAACTGACCCCACAAACCAACACAAGTCATTTCAGCATGTTTTGTCCTCACTTACACTTTTTCCGAAAACTTCCCAGAAGGTCACCCATCCTAATAATACTTCAAGTCAAGCACGCTTAACTATGAAGTAGTATTGGGATGAGCTGCCTTTTGGGAAGTTTCCCGAAAAGTGTGTAAGTGGGGACAAAACATGTTGGAAAGACTCGTGTTGGTTTGTGTGGTTAGTCGGTAATTCTGAAAGCAGTCTGGGCATTACAAATGGTATCAGAGCAAACCTCTCCCAGTACGATGTGGTTTAGGGACGAACAAAGCATAAGCTGGTGGGCATGTAACACCCGAAGCCAAGGAGGACGAATAGTGGTTGTAACACCCGAGACCGAAGAGGGCGGGGAGTGGTCGCCCTAGTTCACATCAAAGTGAGAGGATCTTGAGGTTGTACAGGTATGGGAATGTCTGGTTGAAGGAAGACTTATAAGGATTGATTGGTACTACCTATATCAACAAGATGCATCTTCTTTTCAGTAGCCAAACCAATAAGAACTACATAGTTAAACGTGATTGACTTGGATGACCTTCTGGGTTATTTTCCAGAAAGTGTGTGAGTGAGGACAAAACATGCTAAAAAGATCTGTGTTGGTTTTTGGGGTTAGTCGGTAATCCTGAAAGCAGTCTGAGGCGTTACACCTAGCGCGAGCCTGTGCAAAATGCAAAATGCTCACATCGTCGGTCGCACCCTTTCTGGCGCAGAACCCTCACTATCTTACAAGCCTGAAACCACGTAAGTGTGGACAATCTCCCCTTACCTCAAATTTTCTGTAAGGTTGATTTCCCTGAAAATTCTTCGAGTCCTTGCTCCCAAAACCTTCACGACCCCAGAAACCTCTCTGCCTCTTTCACGTTCTGACAAAATTGGATTCTAACCTAATTTTGTCACAACTTTTAGTATTTATATGAGTTCATTTTTCAAAATTATGGTTTTTACTCAAATAAATCCAATTCTCTCTCCATCTACCTTCAACTTTCCATTAATCACAAAAGTAACTCTTTCTTTTATTTAATAAGTTAAATAGTTATTTAAATCAAATAAATATTTAATTAAATAATTATTTAATCATAATTCTCCACTTCCTATTATTTTATTTTATTATCAAAAATTAAGTAATAATTAAAATAATATTATTTATCCGCTCTTACAGCTCTTAACCCCGATAATTAGTAAAGTACCAAATTACCCATACATTTCAAAAATACCACAATTCTCATATAATCACTAAATCATGCAAACAATTAAATAAATTGCTTAAATAATAAGTTGGGTGTTATAACCTATCTATTAAAGCTTTGGTAAAATCAACATACTTTAGGTTTGTCACACTATTTGGGAAAACAGGACATGAATGGGCTAAAATGTTGGGTTTTGGCCAAGTGTATACTAATAACTGCATGAAGGGAATTGAGGAAGAGGTAATCAAATCCAAAGCCACAAGGTTATGCAATTTGATCGCCAGATGTTTTGTTTCATGTCCAAGAAACTGTGAATCATAACGATGGTAAATTGACTACCTTTTTCAACGTCGACCTTAGGAACAAGGCGTGTGAGTTTGGAAGATTTATAAATTTCCACGTTCCTTGCTCACATGTTATTGCAACGTGTTCAAGCATAAGACAAGACTATTCTATGCATATAGCTGGTGTGTTCAAAGTTGCTAAAATCTTTAAGGTCTATGAGGAGAGCTTCCTCAGGGTCCCGACTGAAACAACTTGGCAATAATATGAAGGTGACACTCTTTGCCACAATGACATCATGCGAAGAAAAAAGAAAGGTCGTTCAAACAGTAGTCATATTAGAACTGAAATGGACAATGTTGAAAAGGAAAAAATGAGGTGTGGTATTTGTCGCGAAATCAGCCATATGCGTAGAAAATGTTCAAACAAGGTTGGACCTTCTAGTTATTTGTGTTTGAAGTTTTAGTTTTTTGAATCGTCATTTTTTTTAGTTTCGTGTATTTTTTCTAACAACAACAAAAACTTTTCTTTAGAGTTTAAAACTTCCAGCTACATCACAATAACAAGGACAACATAACACTGACTTCAAATAAAGTTACAACACAATAAATATTACAACAAAACACAAACTTCTGATAACGTTACAATAGATAAACATTACAATACCATTAAACATGTTAGCCTATTCAACGGCAACAGCTAAAACAGGTAGATCTTCAACGCCTCAGCTAATTTCTCTGCTATGTGTGGAAAACATACAAACGACATCTAAATCATTTTCTATACAATTTCAATAATAGAGGTATGTATCATCTGGGTTAGCATCGGTCAAGGTTATGTATGGACAATGATATTCTATTTTTCTAACACTTCGAATTGGATCGCCCAGTTGTCGAAAACTTGCGTTGATGGAAGAAACCAATCGTCTGAAATTCCATTGTGGATTCAAACAAATCGTCATGTGCTTATCTATTTCAAAAAACCCAATACACCACACAGACATGACTAAAAAATACGTGGAACAAGTAAAAAAGAAAATTTATATTTCATCCATCTTAGACACTTCTATTTATAAAAGACCAGACCCTAACTTAGATGACGGATCCATATTAGGAATTTTTTTGGTGGAAAAATATTATATTAAAAAAATATTTTTACTAATAATATTTGAATATTAAAATATATGATTTATTAAAGACAAAACAAATTAAATATTTTATAATTTTTTTTATCAAAATTAATTTAATATTATATTATTAATTAATTTTAATTTTAAAAAACAATTTTAAATATTTTAAATAAATATAAAAAAAAAAGAAGTGCTCTCTATCCAAGGTGACGGATCATTTCGTGGACTCTACCTATCGGCCATCTTCGATGGAGGAGGTTTGAAATAATAATAAAAAAAATTTCAAAAATTAAAAAAAGATGATAACTTTGGTATTTTTTTTTCAAAGAGTAGCATTGAGGGAATTCAATTTCAGTAATGTGGCAGATGGGTTTTTTTTTCAAAGAGTAGCATTGAGGGAATTCAATTTCAGTAATGTGGCAGATGGGTCAAAAAGATTCAAAGAATATCTTCATTTTCCAATGTGTATAGAATTTTTAGTATTTTCAAAATCAAATTGCTTATGAGTGAAAGAAAATGAATTACTTATGGCTACAAATTTCATTAAAATTAGAGCATTTCTTATCACACCTGAAGATGGCTGGTTTCTACCTGAGTGAATCGCACACTCAAAGATAACAACAGAGTCGCCACCGAACTTTATTTAGTCCCAAAGGACAGGGAAAATATCGATAAAACCCAAGGGGAAGAGAAACGGGTACGATGGGTCGGTCATGCGAAAGGAAGGTATTAGCACCTAACGCATCTGTCGTACTTAACAGGAACCATTTCGCTTGCTTCTAGGCTTGGATGGGTTATCTATTTAAAGGCTTCTAGCTAAAAGAAGGAGAGAGAGAAAAAAGGAGAAAAAGAAAGAAAGGAAAGAAAGTGCTCGCGGAGGAATGAAGTCCTCGTGCCTACGTACCCTCATAGTGCAATGAGGAAGTCAGAGCGTCGTAGTTCATGGAACCAGGGGACAAAGAAGAAAGAAAGAAAGGAGGAAGACGGAAGAAAGGCGGAAGTGTGCTCGCCAAGACATTACGTCTCATGCCTACGTATCTGATATTCAGAAGAATGCAGAATCAGAGCTTCTGTAGTTCGGGGAACTAAACGGAAAACAAAACAAGGAAGAAACAAGGGGATGAGAGAGGTGGTGTCAAAACCAAGAGTGAGAGAAACTCCGCTGGGGATAACAAAGAGAATTGGTGTCGAAACCAAGAAAGTAAGAGCAAAGGGAACAGAAAGGACTCCTCTGGAGATCCAAACAAAGGGATGGTGTCATAACCAAGGGAAAAGGAGACTCGGTATATTAACTGGTTGGCAGTGGTTAACCGAAGAAAGAGAGTAGGACCCTGGCGGGAACAAGAAGCTGGTGTTAACAGACAGACTGTGATAAACCAAGATAGAGAGTGCTGAACCGAGAGGAGGTGTTTGACTCTAAAGGGGCCTCGGTATATTAACTGGTAAACAGTGGTTAACCGAGGAAAGAAATAACTGCAACTCTATGGGAATAGAGAAGCATTGGTTTTAACAGAGAAAACTGTGATTAACCAGAAGCACGGGTGTAGGACCGATCAAAGGTCGTAACCCAAAAGGGGTGTTGGTAATGACTAAACAAACTGTACTTGACCAACGGAGAAGGGTATTGAACCAAATGAGGTTACTAGCCCAAGGGTGCAAGTATTCGAACCAAGAAAGGTTGCCAACTGCAAGGGATTCGGTTTTAACAGGAGAGCTGTGATTAACCGAGAAAAATGAGTGATTAACCAAGATGAGGTGATTAACTCCAACAAGGGCTTCAGTATTTTAACAGGCGGACTGTGGTTAACTGAAGAAAAGGGTGATTAACCAAGAGAAGGTGATTAACCCAAGGAAATCAGTGTTTTAACAGACGGACTGTGGTTAACTGAAGAAAAGGGTGATTAACCAAGAGAAGGTGATTAACCCAAGAGGTGCTCAGTATTAACAGACGGACTGTGATTAACTGAAGAAACGAGTGATTAACCAAGAGAAAGTGATTAACCCAACAAAGGAGAAGAACCAAGAGATGGTTGCGAACTCCTGGGGAAAAAATGGTCGTGACAGGAAAACTGTGTTGGACCAAAGAAAAAGAATTAAGACTCTTCAGGGGAATAAAAAAGCAATGATTGATTACAAGAAGAAAGGAGTAATGGAACAAAGAGAGATTGCTAGCGCAAGAATAACGATCTTAACCAAGAAGGATGGTGATTGATCAAAAGGAGAGATTGAAAGAGATAGGAGTGATCGAGGATCGAAAGAGATCACAATGAGAGAAGAGTGATCAAGGATCAACTCGTCTGGGGAAAGAAAGCACATTACCGCCTGGAGATAGAGATGACTAAGCCAAGCACAGGGTCATTCGTCCCCTACCTGAAGTAGTCAGAATGAGAGTAGGAATTATCCCTTCTCACCCCTTCCCTAACACACACAGGGTGTAATGCGGAAGTTGAATCGGACGGCCCAACAACTCCAAGTTGTACAGTGCTCATGCGTAGAGAAACGGACAGCATAACGACGTCAATTTGTACAGTGCTCCGATGCAAGGCGCAGCGCGAAACTCCAACTCCACGGGGGGGAATGAGAGAGAAAGCTCTAAAGGAGGCCTAAAGAGAGGAAAAGGGAAGATCGATTAATTGAAACAAAGTTTCGATCAATTAATCAAGGGATAAACATGCTAACAACTTTCCAAAGAGGATGAAAAGTCATTAAAGCGAAAAGGAGTGAATTATTGATTATACAAGATTAAGTTTATCCATGAAGAATAAAATTAATGCAAATCTGAAATGGAAGGTGCAAAACAGTGCCAAATGATCATCAAAATGCCATACAAAATCATGTATCATGTGAACAAAGATAGTGCAAGAATTGCTATGTTCATACAATGCCAAGAACATGAAACAAATGAATAATCGAAAATGTGCATCGAAAGTTCATGAATATGCTTCAACCAGAAGTGAAATGACATTAAAAACATCCATAAAATCAAGCATGACAATCAATGGAAGTTAAAATGAAGAAAGCATGGCAAACACACTTGAAAATGCAAGAAAATGGCCTTCTGGTTCAATGTTAATCGATTAACACAATTGCACTGCAATGTGTTAACCGATTAACACGTGAAAAAGTGCAAAAAAACACGGGTTAATCGATTAACACAATTGCACTGCAATGTGTTAATCGATTAACACTGTACAGGGAGCAGAAAATCAGTTTTGGAAAAGTGCTTTTGGCCAACTTTTTGATTGTGCAATCACTCCAATGCTAGGGCAAACAATTATGCACGAAAAATCAAGTTTACAAACAGCAAATGATCAACAATAGAATCAATTAACAATCAAGATCATGGATCAAACAAAAGTATAATCAATTCACATGCAAGAATATCAAAATTACGTCGCGAACGATACAAAAACGATCGAAATGATAAAATGAATGAAATCCACCAACCTACAAGGCTGAGATGTGCCTTGGTAAATGTTGCAATGTGATCTTGGTGTAGAAGATTAAAGAAAACCAGAGGATCCTTGAATTGTAGACGAAACGCGTCGAAACTGATCAAAAACGCGAAAATGCACCGCAATCGAACTTGCACCAAAATAAATGGTGTGAAACCCTTGGATTGAAGTAGAATGAGATGTAATTCCAGAAATCCAACCAAAGGATGCCAAATGATGAAGGTTAAGCTCAAGAATTAATCACTTTCAATGTGAAAAGTGATTATCCTTCAAGAATAAGAGCTTTTGGTGAGGTTTTGGGATAAGAATTGAGATGAAGATGAAGAATGAGTAGAGAAATCAGAGAAAAAGAGAGAGAACTGAGAGTGAAATGTGAGAAGTTTGGTGAAAAATGGTAGAGAATGGTTGAGGAATTGAAAAATGAGTGAAGGTGTGTTTATATAGGCTTTAGGTTTGGAGTATGAGATGGTTTGGAATTTGGTTTGGAATTAGCTTTGGGTTTGGAGCTAGGTTAGGAGTTAGTTGGACTTGACTCACCGAGTCAAGGCGGTTAACTCGGTTAGTTAGAACCAACTCGGTAACCATCCTAAGGTGAATTCCAACATCCAAAGATCCACATTACTTGGAGAACAAGGAACATGGTGCACTTGATTTGAAGTGAAGTATCAAAGCAAATGCACTTGGAATGAATTGAGTAGCTTGGAAATGTTTAGAGGTGTCTAGAATATTCCATATGCTGCTAGAATCCAAGACCAAAATGTGTGCAAAGGTGCTGTCATGAAAAAGAAGTAAATTGTGCCTATTTTTCATGTGTTAATTGATTAACACAATTGCACTGCAAATGGTTAATCGATTAACCAGACCAAAATATGCCCAATTTGCCTAAAAAAGGTGTTGTGGTCCCGGCTTCGATCTTCCACCTCTTGTATTGATGAATAGACATGGAAACCTTCATTTTGTGCTTGTTTTGATGATGTGATGACCTTGTGAGGATATGATTAATAGGGCTTGGAAAACCTGAATATCCTGCAATCAAAACACCAGAGAAAAAAATGCGAATGCATATGCCAGCGATGCGAATACTTATGCTTATGCAAAAGGCAAAAGAGGGAGGTCAAATTTCAGGTTACGACAGCTGCCCCTATTTAATCCTCTTGGACCTGAATATACGAATCGCGCTAGCTTTTCGATGATTCGAGGTAAAAGGGGATTAAATAAAAAAGTAGCTCGAGAATTTGGCCGACGGCGACAAAAGAAGAGTTGAAAGTGATTGAATAGATAAGTGCAAAGTTTGCTGAAAATTTGCTAGGAGATAAGTCAGGCAAAAAAGAGAGGGAGTATGATCGATGCATATGCTATGTATGCGTTACTACATGTTGCTTGATATCATGCAATGCAAAGGCTCAAGATGAGGCACAGTGAGAAGTGATTAGGCAGAAATCGTAGCAAAACGACTTCGACACCTTCGGTTGGGGAGAGGACCCACAGATAAAGACAATTTCTGCTGGAGAAAATAGTTCACAAAGGATGATGATCCTGCCGAGGAATGAAACTGAGGACATCTTAGGTTTCTAAATCACCATGGCTGTCCCTGTTGGGGATAAAAGAACCAAGTCAATCCTTTCTACCAAGACTGGCTCTGCGTGGGGAAAAGAGATTCCCGAATCATGTTGACTCAGCTGAGGAGAAACCACTGCTGCTGGCGACAGATAGTTCCTAATCATTGGAGATGATGTACAGTCTTTGCTAGGGAAAAGAGAACAAAGCGTCTCTGCTGCGGAACACCTTGGCAACCTGCTGGGGAGAATGATGACTCTGCTGAGGAACTGCTGAGGAGACAACGACTTCTTCATAGAATCATCCCATTGTCGGCCATGCGTTAGGCTTACCAAGGGATATTACCGATTATCCTGCAGGAGTTACAAGTAACACATGCAATGCATAATGCTTTCTCGATTGATTTAGCTTTTTATTGTTCTCAACGTTTTTTAGTATTATGTGATCACAAATAATTGTTTATTTTGCAAACAAAATACTGGAATGAAAACAAATTAAGATAACAAAGAATGCCTTTTATTGAATGTAAATTTTTTTTTACATAAAGTGTGTACAAGGATGCAAAATCCTTGATGAGGAAGTTTGCAATAAAATTGAAAAACAAATGTAAATGGCAAAGGGAAATCATGCTTTGCATTGATTACAACATTGACCACCATCCACTATAAGTCTAGGTTCCAATGCCTTGCACCAGTCGATGATGATTGGAATATTCTGTTATCGTCTGAGGTCTAGCCGTGAGGAAAAGAGGCTCAAGTGTTCACAGTCAATGTCTTTATCCCTAAATTTTGCCTGGACATGTTTTCACATTTTTTTTCGTCCACCGGGATGCCCATTTTTGCCTAAGTCGCCCTTTCGGGTTTTCAACTTAGCGGCCTATTATTGTTTTTTTTTCATTGTCCCTAACTTTTGCATGGACATTTCTTTTTTTGGGTCCACCGGGACGTCCATTTTTGCCTAGATTGTCCTCGCGGATGTCAATCTAGCGGACTCTTATCCATTTTTTTCAGGCATAATATTTTTTGACTGTATCGGAGTTCACGGGCGATGGCAACTCCTCCCCATCCATTGTGGCGAGGATCAGGGCTCCGCCTGAGATGGCCTTCTTGACAACAAAGGGTCCTGCGTAATTGGGAGTCCACTTGTCTCGTGGGTCCGAGTGAACAGGTGAATATCTCTTGAGCACGAGTTCGCCTTCACAGAATGTTCGAGGAAGAACTTTCTTGTCAAAAGCTCGTTTGAGGCGTCTCTGATACAATTGACCATGACAAACGGCTGTAAGGCGCTTCTCTTCGATGAGATTTAGCTGGTCGTATCTGGTTTGAACCCATTCAGCTTCATCAAGACCTGCTTCCATGATGACTCTAAGCGAAGGAATTTCGACTTCGATGGGTAAAACTGCCTCCATACCATACACGAGTGAGTACGGAGTAGCCCCAGTGGAAGTGCGAACTGAAGTTCTGTAGCCATGCAGTGCAAAGGGAAGCATTTCATGCCAATCCTTGTAAGTCTTGACCATTTTCTGGACAATCCTCTTGATGTTTTTGTTTGCTGCTTCAACGACGCCATTCATCTTGGGCCGATATGGTGAAGAGTTGTGGTGCTCGATCTTAAATTCTTGACACAACTCCTTCATCATGTTGTTATTCAGGTTGCTTGCATTGTCCGTGATAATGCTGCTAGGAATGCCATAGCGACAAATTATCTCTTTCTTGATAAATTTAGCAACCACTTGTCGTGTAACGTTTGCATAAGAAGCAGATTCAACCCACTTGGTGAAGTAATCGATAGCAACCAGAATAAATCGATGACCGTTGGAAGCCTTCGGCTCGATCATTCCAATCATATCTATACCCCACATGGAAAATGGCCAAGGTGCAGTCAAGACATTCAATGGAGTTGGAGGTACATGGATCTTGTCTCCGTAGATTTGGCACTTATGACATCTTTTGGCAAAGTTGTAACAATCTACCTCCATTGTTGTCCAGTAATACCCAGCCCGAAGAATCTTCTTGGCCATAGCGGGACCTTTAGCATGTACACCCTCGCAGCCCTCATGTATGGACCTTATGATCGTGTGTGCTTTATGTCTATCCATGCATCTGAGCAACACGGAATCATAATTCCTCTTGTACAATATATCACCACTTAAGAAGAATTTGGCGCAAAGCCGCCTAAGAGCCTTCTTGTCAGTGATAGTGATACCCTTGGGATATTCCTGTTTTTCCATATATCTTTTGATGTCGTAGAACCAAGGCTTGTCATCACACTCATCCTCGATTGCTAAACAGTGTGCTGGTTCGTTCAAGTGATCAATACGGATATGAGGAGCTTCATTCTTCCACTTGACCTTGAACATGGATGCTAAAGTGGCAAGAGCATCAGCTAGTTGATTTTCCTCTCTGGGAATATGATGAAAAGTGATCTCATCAAAGTAAGGAATCAACTTTGCTATGTGTTATTGGTACGGAACCAGCTTGGAATCCCGAGTCACAAAACTCCCTCTGACTTGACCGATGACCAAGGCAGAATCTCCATAGACCTCAAGAATCTTGATTCTCATGTGAATTACCGCTTCAATACTGTAGATACATGCTTCGTATTCAGCCATATTGTTGGTGCATGCAAAGCATAATCTGGCAGTGAAGGGAAGGTGAAAACCTGTTGGAGAGATGAGGATAGCACCGATTCCACGACCTTTAGAATTGGAGGCACAGTCAATCACGAGCGTCCATCGCGCCCCTGGTTCGGGTCCTATGTCAGGATCTAGAGTCTCATAATCTCTGATAAATAGAACATCCTCATCGGGAAAGTCAAACTTCATTTGTTGATAACCCACTACAGGTTGATGAGCAAGGTAGTCAGACAAGACGCTCCCTTTTATTGCTTTCTTGGTAACATGCTGGATATCATACTCAGTTAACAACATTTGCCACCGAGCAATCCTTCCAAAGACAACAGGCTTTTCGAATATGTACTTTATCGGATCCATTTTGGATATCAACAAAGTAGTATGGCAAATCATGTATTGTCGTAGGCGTCGAGTAGCCCAGACCAGAACACAACAAGTTTTCTCTAAGAGTGAGTATCTGGTATCACAATCAGTGAACTTCTTGCTCAGATAGTATATTGCATGTTCTTTTCTGCCAGTGTCATCATGTTGACCCAATACACATCCCATTGATTCATCGAGAACGATGAGATACATGATTAAAGGCCTACTAGGAACCGGCGGTACTAAGATCGGTGGTTCTTGCAAGTATTGTTTTATTTTGTCAAATGCTTCCTGACACTAGGGGTGTTCAAAAAATCCATAGAACCGTACGGAACCATAAAACCGAATTGAACCATTATTAAATAACCAAACCGTTATCTCTGGTTCATGAACCGAACCATAATTTATCAAACAATTCAATAACCAAACCGAACCACAATTAACCAAACTGAACTGCAGTTAACCGAACTGCAATTAACTAACTATATTTATAGCATGGTATTACTTGATTGTGGAACTTGGTTCATATTTTCTCTAAATTGATTTTTTAGCATTAAATTTATTTAAAATATTAAAAATTAATTATTTTATTAAATCAAAAATATTTTGAACAATAATAATATTTAATTTTTCCAATGAGTGATAAATGTGATAAAAAATTGTCCGAACATTCAATCAATTATGTAAAAGAAAAAACATTTTTCATCTAGATATTCAAAATATAGATAATATGTTAATAATAAAATAAAATTAATGCTAATAACCAATAATGTTGTTTTGAATAAAAATGTTGTTTTAAACAAAAATGGAGTTTAGAAGACTATCAACAAAAGGAAGGCTCAAGACTTTCAACATGTTGCATGATGATCTATGTGGAATCTGTCGACAGGCGCCTGAGACTATCGACCACCTGCTATTTGGATGCAGAGCGACTAAAGATATGTGGAAGAAGGTACTCGATTGGATGGAGGTGAACCACGAACCTCGTCATTGGGAGGAAGAAGTAAAATGGCTCATATGGAACACCAAGGGGAAGGGAGTGAAAGCTGGCCTATTGAAGATAGCCATTGCCGAGACGATTTATGGAGTGTGGGATTATAGAAATACTATTATTTTTGTGAAAGCAAAAGAACAAAGCACTGCAGTTAGAAACATATTAGATAATACCCTCTATAGAGGATGGATGAGGAATAAATATAGAAAATATTTAGCTAAGCTTATGATATAGATTTGATTCTTTTATAGTTTGCTTTGTTTTATTTGTTAGATGGATCCTTTGATCTTATGATGTACATAATTGTTTTTGGAATATATATCTTCTTTTATTTAAAAAAAAAATGGAGTTTAGAATATTTTAACTATAAAGTAAGTAACAGTATAAATGAAATGTTATTGGTTGGTTTTGAAAAATGTCATTAAAATGAAATGTTATTATTACATACTGAGTTTGAAATTTTTTTTTTTTACCTTTACATTACATATTAATGATAAAAAATGCTTACAAAAATAGTTTTATAAATTCTAAAATTACTTTTTATTAAAGAATATAACGGTTCTGTTTACGGTAACAAACGGTTCTTTTAGAAAATGGTTGCTGATAGTTTGATATGGTTCAGAATTAAGAACCGGTATACCAAACCAATTGTTTGGTTCAATTTGGTTCTAAAGAAAATCAAAACGGTTCGGTTCGTTCATGTTACTAATTATTATGGTTCGGTTCGGTATAGTTTGGTTCTCTAAGTGAACTATACCATGAACACCCCTACCTGACACTCATTATTCCATTCAACTGATTGATTTTTCCTTAGTAATTTGAACATTGGTTCACAGGTAGCCGTCAAATGGGAAATGAACCTTGAAATGTAATTGAGTCTGCCCAGAAAGCCACAGACTTCTTTTTCTGTTTTGGGAGGCGGCATGTTCTGAATTGCCCGAACCTTATTGGGATCAACTTCAATGCCCTTCTGGCTCACAATAAAACCCAATAGTTTACCAGATCGAACTCTAAAGGTGCACTTCGCAGGATTCAACCGCAGTCTAAACTTCTGGAGTCTGTCAAATAGTTTCTTCAAATGAACCAAGTGATCATCCTCAGTTTTGGATTTGGCAATCATATCGTCCACGTAAACCTCAATCTCTTTATGCATCATATCATGAAAGAGGGTTGTCATGGCATGTTGGTATGTTGCCCCTGCATTCTTTAGACCGAATGGCATGACTTTGTAGCAATATGTACCCCATGGCGTGATAAATGTAGTCTTATCCATATCATCTAGGGACATCTTGATCTGATTATATCCTGAAAAACCGTCCATGAAGGAAAAGACAGAGAACTGCGTAGTGTTGTCTACCAAGACATCAATATGAGGCAAAGGAAAGTCATCCTTCGGACTCGCCTTGTTGAGATCTCGATAATCCACACACATTCTAACTTTACTGTCCTTCTTGGGAACAGGGACAATATTGGCAATCCATTCAGGATATTCGGAAGTGGCTAGGAACCCAATGTCAAGCTGTTTCTTTACCTCTTCTCGGATTTTGAGTGCCGTGTCAGGTCTAGTCTTCCTGAGTTTCTGCTTGACAGGAGGACATCCGGGCATGAGTGGTAAGTGATGTTCAACGATGTTGGTATCCAACCCAGGCATATCTTGATAGGACCAGGCGAAGATATCAACATACTCTTTCAATAACTTGACCAACTCGGAGTGTACATGCTCTGCGAGGGATGCGTCAACCTTGACTTCTCTTCTGACCTCATCAGTACCAAGATTAACAACTTCCACTGGCTCTTTGTGTGGCTGAATCTCTCTATGCTCGTGCTCAAGGAGCCTTGCTAGTTCAGCCGGTAATTCACAATCTTCTTCACCATCTTCTTCGGCTTGGTTAATTGGAATTGCAGAATTACAATGGATGTTTGCCATGTTGTTATCAATGCTTTTATTAATTCTGCATGTTTATGAATATGTTTAGAATGAGCTATTTAAAAAGTGAAAAAAAGAAAAGAAACTTTTGCCATTTGTTTTTTGTGAAAAAGTAAAATAAGGAAAGAAAATAGAGCATGATTTTGAATGCAAAAAACTTTTATTTATTGATCACATAATATTGCAAAAGCGCGAGGCCCTTTACAAGCTATCCACTCGTCTCGGGCGAGGACGAGGGAACGAGAAAGCAAATGCATTACATGTTATATGGGAAAACCACAGGAATCACAGTAGATATCCAATTATTGAGCTTGAAACCCGGCAGACATTTGCGCACAAAGCTTGAAATCTGATTACTGGGACCAGCATTATCAGCAGCTGCCACGATGTCACCCTGCTGGAAACCCGCGCTATGGAACTTGACAAAGTTGCATTGCTTCTGATCAGAGGAACCAGATTGACGACCAGGATGATAGCCTACTCCAAAACGATGATGCTTCTCAACCACATCAATCACGTGCCCCCAGCCTGGCAAGGCACCTCTATCGATGGTCTCTTTAGCACTCTTAGCAGATGCTAAAGTCAATTGTGGTGATCTACTTTGACTAGTTGAAGCAGAGCTGACATCTTCGAACTCGAGACACTACAACGGCACCTCAGCTATGCATTCTTCGGTCTCGACGTATCGAAAAGACGATAACTTGCTTACAATCAAATCCTCTTCACCACAGACAATGACAAGCTGATCCTCAAACATGAATTTTAACTTCTGATGTAGAGTGGATGTAACTTCCCCTGCCGCGTGGATCCATGGACGACCCAGTAGGCAACTGTACGCTGGATTAATATCCATCACTTGGAAGGTAATGGTAAAGAAATGCGGCCCAATATTGATGGGTAAATCCACTTCTCCAATGACCTGTCTTCGAGAACCGTCAAAGGCTCTGACAACTAAGGCACTTGGACTCTTCTCGATTCCTTCCATTGGTAATTGACTCAACATGCCCTTAGGCATCACATTAAGAGAAGAACCGGTATCCACTAGAACACGAGATAACAGGATGTTTGTACAGGTTACAGATATGTGCAGTGCTTTATTGTGGGCAGTTCCTTCAGGAGGTAATTCTGGTTCATTAAAACCCAAATACCGACTTGCAATTATGTTGGCCACTACATCGTCGAATTCGATGACGGATATATCTTGCATAACGTGGGCGCTGTTCAACACTTTCAACAAAGCTAATCTGTGCGCAGGCGAACTCATGAGTAAGGATAAAATTGAGATCCTCGAGGGAGTCTGACCCAGCTGATCCACAATCTTAAAGTCACTTTTCTTGATCAACTTAAGGAACTCTTGATCATCAAGGGTCTCTTTGCTCTTTGAAACATCCTCAGACGGGATAGTCGGTATTGGAACTGCGGTAGAAGATGCCCCTTGTTAAACAGCAGGGGTTGCAGTTGCAAATTTTTCCTTGGAATGGACAACGTTAGAACTTGAACAGGCTTTGTAGTGACTTTTGGAGCGAACACAGGTCCACTACGAGTCATACCTCCATCGGCTGTAACATTCACGATCTCGGATTCGGCGAACCTTATCTCTTGACCTCCAGAAAACATGGTAGACCCATACTTCCACGGTACCTCTTTAGAATTCTGATACGGAAACAGCTTTGGCGGGCAAACAACGATGGGTTGCACCTTCTTCTGTTTAGGGGATTCCACAGGAACCTTCCTATATACAATGGTAAACGGCTCAATAGCAGCAACTTCCTCAACAAGTTTAGATCTGGAAAATTGCACTTCACCATGGTTTATCAGAATCTGGACACAACCCTTCAGCCTTCGACACTGGTTGGGATTATCGTCACAAATCTGACACTTACCATGCAAACCTTTCAACAACCCATGTTCCTTCAATTTCTTGAAAACCACAGACATCGGAGTCTTTACTTCGTTAACATCCATGATCAATTCAGCCCTTGAATTATCCTCAACCATGTTAACTGCAGGTCCACCGTGATTCGACAATAGATTACTCTGAATGTTGAGTCCTTCCTCAGCAAAAGTCAGAACCTTCTTATCAATGAGTTCCTGAACCTTGGTTTTGAAAACAAAGCAATCCTCTGTTGCATGTCCTATGTATCCAGCATGATAGGCACAAGATACATTTGGGTTATGCTTCGGGCCAAATGGAGGAATCACAGGTGCAATCTGCTTGGGGACAATTGCCCCTTGGTGAACCAGATAAGGAAATAATTCAGTGTATGACACCAGAATTCTATCAAAATTCGGACGCTTAAGATTTCCTTGACTGTTGTTGTTCTGACGGTTCTGATTCTGCTGATTTTTGTTTTGTTGATTTTGTTACTGATTTTGAGCATTCTGAACTGGTTGTTGCAGATGATACTGATATAGAGGTTGTTAATACTGTGCAGCAGCAATGTATGGATATGGATAATATGGCATAGGAGCCAAGGGAGCTTGATATTGAGGATAAACTTGAGCTGTCACAGCGTTGGCTTCACCTTCCTTTTTCTTGGACTGACTGTTCTAAGACTTCCAAGTGGCTGGCTGCTGGGAAGCAGCTCCAGGAATCTTTCCAGTCTTCAAACCGTTCTCAATCCGTTTACCAATGGTCACAACATCAGCGAAGTTCGATGAAGAACTACCCACCATTTTTTGTAGTAAGATCCTTGCAATGTACCCATAAAGATGTCAACCAACTCATTGTCAGAGAGAGTCGGTCGCACACGAGATGCTATCTCACGCCATCTTTGTGCTTACTCCTTGAATGTTTCAGCTGAGCGCTGGGATTGATTTTGTAATTGCAATCTAGTTGGCGCCAGATCAAGGTTATACTTGTATTGTCTCACGAACTCTTTCGACAAATCCCTCCAAGTACAGATTTTACTGCGCTCCAGTCCCATGTACCAATCCAATGATGCACCAGACAAACTATCTTGAAAACAATGAACTAGAAATTCATCATTATCAATATGGGATGCCATCTTCCTGCAGTACATAGTGATGTGACTACGCGGGCAGCTCAAGCCTTTATACTTTGGTAAATCAGGTATCTTGAATTTCTGCGGCAGCACAACATTCGGAACCAAACACAAATCTTTGGCTTCCATACCAAAAGTAGAGAACCATTCGATAGCTCTGATACGGTCTTCCAAAAACTTATAGTCAACCGATCTATTCTGATTAGTGGGCCTGACAAGAATCTGAGGATTTGGCAGCTGAGAAGCGGCAGGAGCATTCACTTGCAGAGTAGCAAACTGAGAAGGATACACCAAACCCGAATTAACCATCTGACCAGCATTCTGACCCATCGGAACACCATACGGATAATTCGGAGGGGGTACCCCGACAGCTGAGGAAGAGGCCCCAGGGTAGAACATCCCAGGATGAGCAATCAGAACAACAGTTTGAGCAACTTGAGATGGAACCGGAACATGAATAGGAGGACCCCTATATGCATGCTCCTCATCATCAGGAGTTTCAGTGTCGACCAATCCAGCAGTTTGATGAGTTTGAGCCAGAAGATTCTCAGGATCATCATTCACCACTGGAGGCGGGACTGGAGTAGGCATGACCCGTGGATAGGCGGCAACATTCCCATTAGGCATGGGTGCAACAAAAGGCTGATATGGCATTAAGGCACTACCATTATTTGAAATCTGAGGAGTGTAATTCGGAGGCATGCCCCAAGGAAAACCAGTGGCCATCTGGTTCAAACTGGGTTGAACGGCAGACTAATTCACAAGCTCAACTGACACTTCAACTCTAGCAGGAGAAGGAACAACAACAGCAGGAGTAGCTGTAACAACAGGAGGAACAGTCACAGGAGTGACAACAGTTGCATCGGTAGTAGTTGCAATATAGTGGCAGCAGCAGCGGCGTCCCTCTGGGCACGAAGGAGCTCCATAATGACATCCATGTTTGTCTAGAACTGATCCACCCGACCTTGGAATTGTGCCAGAGTTTCCTTGTATGCAGCGTTCTCAGCTTCGAAGTCAGCCATGATTCTGGATTTACTTGAGCGAGTAAAATACCAATGTCGAGTCGTCGTCTTGCTACAAGGAAGGCTGACAAGAGTGAGCAACGGTTTCAGGTGAAGGGACGTGCATATGTGTGCAAATGAATGTATGATATGCATGCAAAAATAAAGTTTAAAATACAGGAATTCTTAAACTTATCTTTGTTGACAATATCATAAAGCATACAAGTAAAGGTATAAAAGATAGAGTGAGCAAGCATCTTCATTCATTCATTCAATAGAGGAAAGAAGTACAAGTCGAATACAAGTCAAATATCTGCAGTTTGGGCTACAACAAAATCCGCACGGATCCTATCAAATACCACCCTACACACAGATAAGAAATGAAAAACAATCCAAGGAAGCCGGTGCGGCAATGCATCAGCATATGCATCCCTCAACAACCCCGGTAGGTCCTCCAATGCATGCTCAGCAAATCTGGCTAGACGGTCGTGCCTCTCGCTCCAGTACTTCGCATCCTTCATGAGGTTGCGCAACAAAGAATGATTAGGTCCCTGAAGCATGTCCTGAAGAAAGGCCTCTTTCTGATCCAGGAGGTTCTGTAGATGACGGCTTTGATGCTCCCAATGAGTGCTCTCTGTGTTGAGTTGACTAATCTGATCTTGACTCTGATGCGCTTGATCTTGCAGCTTCTGAATCTCACCGAAGACTTTGTCGAGCTTAGCTTGACAATGGGAAAAGTCCTTTGCTAACTGATTAGCACGGTCTTGTTCACTTTGCTACTTCATCTTGAACTCGGATAACTTCCCTCGAAGCTCTTCAAGTTGCTTGTTGTAGCTCAACTCCTCTTTGTAGGCTTGATAATGAGCATCAACGAGTTATCTCTTCTTTGAAGCAAGTCCCTCATAGGTGCTCTTTAAAGCATCACCCACCTTCCTACGCTTGTCTTGCTCAACCTCCACCTCTTTGAGAATACGCCCGCGCTTCTGATGGAGCTCAATCTGTAGGTTATCCTTCTCGGAAGTGACTCAATCAAGGTTGAGACGAAGATCAACATTCTCCTTCTCCAACTTCTCAACAATCAGCTTGAGTTGATCGACCTCAGATGGAGGAACAATGGCTAGTTCAGGAGGCTCGACATTCATGGAAGGCTCAGGAGAGAATGGCAACAAAATCTCTTTGACGCACTCTTTGACCCAAAGTGTGTAAGCTTCCTTAGCTACGCAATTCTTCTTACCCAAATCGGCTCTACCTTCGAGATGAATCTGAGTCCAAGCGGCACTAAACCTCTTCAGCAAACCCATGTCATCAACCCCTTCATGAAAGATGAACTCTTCCACTACCTCAGGATCAGGCTTGTCAACCATAGGGTATCCCAACTGTCGGAAGGCTATTCTCGGATTATAGTTAATTCCACCCTTTGTACCCAAGAGAGGCACATTGGAGAATTTCCCACAATGAAGAATGATCGGAATGTCGTCGAAGACTCGAGAATACCAAGAAATATCATCAGCGGTAAGAGACATGATTCGTTGAGACCACTTGGGATTATCCTTATTCTCAACAAAGGGACCCTTCTGTGGAAGGTGAGACATGAACCATCGGTACAACAAAGTAGCACAACAGACAATGGTTCCCTTCTTCTTTTTATTCCTAGAATGAATAGAATGGTAGGTATCAGCAAGAAGCGTCGGAACAGGGTTCTTGGACAAGAAAATGCTGATTGCAGCCTGATCTACGAAATCCTCCATGTTCAGAAACAAGACAATCCCATATACCAGCAAACCGAGAACGGCGTTAAAAGCCTTCCAGTTTCCATCCTTAGCAAAAGTAGTGGCCTTGTCAACCAAGAACTTCGAAGCAAACCGTCGAATACCTTTCCCTTTGGTCTTGAGATTATCCTCCACGTCTTTCTTACTAATGCAAAGCCCATAAGCAATAAGATGAAACTTCGGACAACCACTAGTGCAGACATAAGGAACCTGCTTCTTGATCTCAACCCCCAGAATATATGCATACTCCTCAAGTGTAGGTGCTAGCTGATAATCCTGAAATGTGAAGCACCTATATGGCGGCTCGTAGAACTGAACCAGAGTATGAATAGCAGCGACGTTGACTTCAGTGTTAAGGATGGTCAACAGATTACCATAAGTACCTATGAAAACCCCTCTGTGATCTCCAACCAACAAAGATGCCAAACCTCTCAAAACACCCAGCTTAGGCTCCACAAACTTGTAACTAAAGATGCCACGACGACCAGTAATCATCTCTACGATAATGTCAACAAAAGATAAGCCCTCGAAAACCTGGAAATGCACATGCAAAAATTAATTTACATGATGAAATGATATGCAACACAACAACAAGAAGCCAGCACTGCCCGAATAATCAAATCTGAACAATCCGGATATCTGCATATAATCTGTGTCAGTGCAACATAATCTGATGTGTCGGTAAAGAAATCTGGCGTGTGTGAGAACAAGGGTATGAAGTGGCCTGTTTTCCTGCAAAACCCATCCCCCTCACAGGTGTGATCTAGACATAACAAGGTGGTCCCTAGAAAAGGTCGCCCAAACCATAGAACTCAGGATGAAAATCCCCCGCCGTAGTGAATTCTCACAGGACGGAGATATTCTCAAACGAATCACGATCTGGGATGTGGGTCTCGTGATATCCCAACGCGCAAAACGCAGGCCTCACGACTATCCACGTTCTAGCCTATGTGTATACTAGGCCCGGTGTTAGGACCTTTCTCTCCAATAATATCTACCCATCCCAACAACAGCAGAAAATAACAGATATCCAGAATATGTAGCATATGAATATTCAAAGCAGTAAAGAAATGCGATAAATAAACATAAATCTAAAGCGAGTAAAGAGAGTAAAGCGCGAAAGATAAACACCCAAGCAAGCAAGAGAAAGCAAACAAAACTAGGCGAGACCCCTCAAGGGATGGACCAGCAAGAGGTCAATATGTCCCCAGCAGAGTCGCCAGCTGAAGATGGCTGGTTTCTACCTGAGTGAATCGCACACTCAGAGATAACAACAGAGTTGCCACCGAACTTTATTTAGTCCCAAAGGACAGGGAAAATATCGATAAAACCCAAGGGGAAGAGAAACGGGTACGGGGGGTTGGTTATGCAAAAGGAACGTATTAGCACCTAACGCATCCGTCGTACTCGACGTGAACCATTTCGCTTGCTTCTAGGCTTGGATGGGTTATCTATCTAAAGGCTTCTAGCTAAAAGAAGGAGAGAGAGAGAGAAGAAAGGGGAAAAAGAAAGAAAGGAAAGAAAGTGCTCGCGGAGGAACGAAGTCCTCGTGCCTATGTACCCTCATAGTGCAATGAGGAAGTCAGAGTGCATAGTTCATGGAACCAGGGGACGAAGAAGAAAGAAAGAAAGGAGGAAGACAGAAGAAAGATGGAAGTGTGCTCGCCAAGACATTACGTCTCGTGCCTACGTATCTGACATTCAGAAGAATGCAGAATCAGAGCTTCCGTAGTTTGGGGAACTGAACGGAAAACAAAACAAGGAAGAAACAAGGGGATGAGAGAGGTGGTGTCAAAACCAAGAGTGAAAGAAACTCCGCTGGGGATAACAAAGAGAATTGGTGTCGAAACCAAGAAAGTAAGAGAAAAGGGAACAGAAAGGACTCCTCTAGAGATCTAAACAAAGGGATGGTGTCATAACCAAGGGAAAAGGAGACTCGGTATATTAACTGGTTGGCAGTGGTTAACCAAAGAAAGAGAGTAGGACCCTGGCGGGGAAAAGAAGCTGGTGTCAACAGACAGACTGTGATAAACCAAGATAAAGAGTGCTGAACCGAGAGGGGGTGTTTGACTCTGAAGGGGCCACGGTATATTAACTGATAAACAGTGGTTAACCGAGGAAAGAAAGGACTGCAACTCTGTGGGAATAGAGAAGCATTGGTTTTAATAGAGAAAACTGTGATTAACCAGAAGCACGGGTGTAGGACCGATCAAAGGTCGTAACCTAAAAGAGGTGTTGGTAATGACTGAACAAACAGTAATTGACCAACGGAGAAGGGTATTGAACCAAAAGAGGTTACTAGCCCAAGGGTGCAAGTATTCGAACCAAGAAAGGTAGCCAACTGCAAGGGATTCAGTTTTAACAGGAGAGTTGTGATTAACTGAGAAAAATGAGTGATTAACCAAGATGAGGTGATTAACTCCAACAAGGGCTTCAGTATTTTAACAGGCGGACTGTGGTTAACTGAAGAAAAGGGTGATTAACCAAGAGAAGGTGATTAACCCAAGGAACTTAGTGTTTTAACAGACGGACTGTGGTTAACTGAAGAAAAGGGTGATTAACCAAGAGAAGGTGATTAACCCAAGAGGTGCTCAGTATTAACAGACGGACTGTGATTAACTGAAGAAATGGGTGATTAACCAAGAGAAGGTGATTAACCCAACAAAGGAGAAGAACCAAGAGAAGGTTGCAAACTCCTGGGGAAAAAATGGTCGTGACAGGAAAACTGTGTTGGACCAAAGAAAGAGAATTGAGACTCTTCAGGGGAATCAAAAAGCAATGATTGATTACAAGAAGAAAGGAGTAATGGAACAAAGAGAGATTGCTAGCACAAGAATAACGATCTTAACCAAGAAGGATGGTGATTGATCAAAAGGAGAGATTGCAAGAGATAGAAGTGATCGAGGATCGAAAGAGATCGCAAAGAGAGAAGAGTGATCAAGGATCAACTCGACTGGGGAAAGAAAGCACATTACCGCCTGGAGATAGAGATGACTAAGCCAAGCACAGGGTCATTCGTCCCCTACCTGAAGTAGTCAGAATGAGAGTAGGAATTCTCCCTTCTTAACCCTTACCTAACACACACAGGGTGTAATGCGGAAGTTGAACCGGACGGCCCAACAGCTCCAAGTTGTACAGTGCTCCTGCCTAGAGAAACAGACAGCATAACGACGTCAATTTGTACAGCGCTCTGATGCAAGGCGCAGCGCGAAACTCCAACTCCACGGGGGTGGGGGGGATGAGAGAGAAAGCTCTAAAGGAGGCCTAAAGAGAGGAAAAGGGAAGATCGATTAATCGAAACAAAGTTTCGATCAATTAATCAAGGGATAAACATGCTAACAACTTTCCAAAGAGGATGAAAAGTCATTAAAGCGAAAAGGAGTGAATTATTGATTATACATGATTAAGTTTATCCATGAAGAATAAACTTAATGCAAATCTGAAATGGAAGGTGCAAAACAGTGCCAAATGATCATCAAAATGCCACACAAAATCATGTATCATGTGAACAAAGATAGTGCAAGAATTGCTATGTTCATACAATGCCAAGAACATGAAACAAATGAATAATCGAAAATATGCATCGAAAGTTCATGAATATGCTTCAACCAGAAGTGAAATAACATTAAAAACATCCATAAAATCAAGCATGACAATCAATGGAAGTTAAAATGAAGAAAGCATGGCAAACACACTTGAAAATGCAAGAAAATGGCCTTCTGGTTCAGTGTTAATCGATTAACACAATTGCACTGCAATGTGTTAATCGATTAACACGTGAAAAAGTGCAAAAAAACACTAGTTAATCGATTAACACAATTGCACTGCAATGTGTTAATCGATTAGCACTGTACAGGGAGCAGAAAATCAGTTTTGGAAAAGTGCTTTTGGCCAACTTTTTGATTGTGCAATCACTCCAATGCTAGGGAAAACAATTATGCACAAAAAATCAAGTTTACAAACAGCAAATGATCAATAATAGAATCAATTAACAATCAAGATCATGGATCAAGCAAAAGTAAAATCAATTCACATGCAAGAATATCAAAATTACGTCACGAACGATACGAAAATGATAGAAATGATAAAACAAATGAAATCCACCAACCTACAAGGCTGAGATGTGCCTTGGTAAATGTTGCAATGTGATCTTGGTGCAGAAGATTAAAGAAAACCAGAGGATCCTTGAATTGTAGACGAAACACGTCGAAACCGATCAAAAACGCGAAAATGCACCGCAATCAAACTTGCACCAAAATAAATGGTGTGAAACCCTTAGATTGAAGTAGAATGAGATGTAATTCCAGAAATCCAACCAAAGGATGCCAAATGATGAAGGTTAATCTCAAGAATTAATCACTTTCAATGTGAAAAGTGATTATCCTTCAAGAATAAGAGCTTTTGGTGAGGTTTTGGGATAAGAATTGAGATGAAGATGAAGAATGAGTAGAGAAATCAGAGAAAAGGTGAGAGAACTGAGAGTGAAATGTGAGAAGTTTGGTGAAAAATGGTAGAGAATGGTTGAGGAATTGAAAAGTGAGTTAAGGTCTGTTTATATAGGCTTTAGGTTTGGAGTATGAGATGGTTTGGAATTAGGTTTGGGTTTGGAGCTAGGTTAGGAGTTAGTTGGACTTGACTCACCGAGTCAAGGTGGTTAACTCGGTTAGTTAGAACCAACTCGGTAACCATCCCAAGGTGAATTCCAACATCCAAAGATCCACATTACTTGGAGAACAAGGAACATGGTGCACTTGATTTGAAGTGAAGTATCATAGCAAATGCACTTGGAATGAATTGAGTAACTTGGAAATGTTTAGAGGTGTATAGAATATTCCATATGCTGCTAGAATCCAAGACCAAAATGTGTGCAAAGGTGCTGTCATGAAAAATCAGCAAATTGTGCCTATTTTGCCTGTGTTAATCGATTAACACAATTGCACTGCAAATGGTTAATCGATTAACCAGGCCAAAGTATGCCCAATTTGCCTAAAAAAAGGTGTTGTGGTCCCGGCTTCGATCTTTCACCTCTTGTATTGATGAATAGACATGGAAACCTTTATTTTGTGCTTGTTTTGATGATGTGATGACCTTGTGAGGATATGATTAATCGGGCTTGGAAAACTTGAATATCCTGCAATCAAAACACCAGAGAAAACAATGCGAATGTGTATGCCAGCGATGCAAATGCTTATGCTTATGCAAAAGGCAAAAAAGGGAGGTCAAATTTCAGGTTACGACAACACCATCCTTGTTTCTTAGGCACCATCTAAATTTCTGGTTTTGCCCCCTGATTCTGGATGTGCACATCCGGACGCACCATTTTTAAAAAAAACGCTGATATGTTCTGGAAGTGGACATCCGAAAACATTCCTGATCTGCAGATCCGGAAAACAGCATAACTTTATTTTTTTTTTAAATCGGTTTTTTTGCTTGGTCGCATATGTTAATAAATCGTCGCAACTTAATAAATATTTGACAACATCTATATATAAAATAAAATGATATATATATATATATATATATATATATATATATATATATATATATATATATATATATATATAATTCTGTCAAAATACAGTGCATACATGTAATATAAATATGATACATAAAAAAAAAACTACTGGTATGGCAAAGGATCTCTCCTGGCTCCCCTGCTCCTCTTCCCCTACCCCCCAACCTGGATCGATGTCTGCGGTACTGAAGTGCCCCCCAGCAATCACAATCATCCTATCCACGACAAGTCTAGTACCAGATCCCTCAGGGAGGTGACCGTCAGCAATGGCCTGCTGCCCTATCTGTACTATCTGACGACAGCGTGGTAGGACATCCTGAGTATGGTCCAGCTGAGACTGCCGCTCCTCTAATATCTCCTGATGAGCAGGTCTGGGTGGCGATCCCTCAGCAGTGGGCACCATTCATGGGTGTGAGACGGTGTAGAACCACACGATGTACCCGACAACAACGCTCCAGTCTGTCTCCGCTCTGGTCGCCCGAGCCTCCTCCGGTACCAAGTGGGACTGGTAGTCAGCATATAGCTCATCTATCTGCCTGCGGGTCAAGCCTAGAGAAGCAGACTCATGAGGCATCCTGGAGATCGTCTGCATATAACCGAACTGACGCAAGACGCGCTCTGGGAGGTATCGGGAAGTAACGGTTGATCTGCATGCCAACCATCATGAGAACAAATAAACCTCATCGAACGGGCGCATCACACGGTGAACGGTATAGAGGCAATACAAAACTTCCTCAGCAGACATCCGATCTAGATACACTCTGAAGGGGTTTGATGCCTGGTTCCCTCTAAGCAGGACAAATGCAGCAGCACGTGGCATATCCTCAGTGTACCCCTGGACACTCCCCCAACCAGTAATGTAGGGAAAGTACTGTAAAATCCACGCCTGAAATGGAAAACATAACATGGGTGTCAAACATTATAATGAATACAGAAAGAAAAGAAATGAAAAAATACTTAGAATATTAGATTGTTACCACGTATAGCGTACAGCTGCCTGCCACAGTCTTGGCTGCCCAGCGGCAACCATCAGAGAGCCTGGAATAGGTGAATGCCAGCGCAGCCACCCCCCCAGTTGTACCCATGGATCTCTGTCTGATCTAAAAGGTACTTGAGGTAGACGATATCAACATAATAGGCGCTGGTGTCCACAAACAACTGCGTGCCCATCAAAAACAAGTAGTAGCATCTCAGGGAACGCGTCCTGTGGATCGCCACCTCAGCTGGATCACCATCTGCCTGTCCTGCCTCTACAAGCCCCTCAGCAAATCTATCCATCAGAAATGAGAACCGGACGTGTGCGCCCCTTAACTGGTGCACCTCTGCATGTGCCATCTCTGGGCTAGCCCCAAGCTCTGTAACCAGCAACTCTATGCCGTCCGCCTTCGTCATCCTACCGTGACGGAGAAGGGTACCCGTGTTCGGTAGATGTAAGAGGCACAAGATGTCTTCCAGCGTGATCGTGATCTCGCCGTACGGTAGATGGAATGAGGATGTCTCAGGGTGCCATCTCTCAACAAATGCCATCAGGATACCGTACTGGATCTGGGAATACCTAATCCTAGACAGGCCTCCAAGACCAGACTCCTCAAGTACATACGTGAACCACTCAGCCTCAGGCAGCATCTCAATCGTGTCCATAACCTTGCCCCCATGGTTATAGAACTTTTGTGAATCCTTCTCCTGAAAATTTCCAAATAAAACAATGTTACAAATTAACATATTTTCAACGAATACAATTCTATAAATAAACCGAGAAAGGTTACCTGTCCTAGCCAGACATATCTGGCAGTATGCTTAGAGTACCCCACGAGTAGGGACATATCAGACGGTCCCCCGGGGTAACCGCCCAGCTCATCGAAATCGTCATCAGTGTCAACACCCTCATGTGCTGGGTGATCACCCTCTGGAACTAGAACAGGAACAGGAACAGGGGAACGAGGAGGAGCAGCTGATGGAGCTGGAGTCTCCCGACGACGCCTACGTGCGGGCTGGGACCCTGATGAACTAGCAGTAGAATCCCGACGCCTCCGAGATGTAGAATCGGCGGCTGACGGGGGAGTGGCCTGAACCTGTGATGTGGATGGCTGTGGTGCAGGATGTGGTGTAGCATGTCCCTCAGCTGTAGGGTCTACCCCAACTCCCTCTGCGCCGGAAGCCTCGGCTGTAGATTGCATCCGCTCATGTCGGACAGATGCGTGCTGAGCTGTCCGTCCATGTATGGTACGATCGTCTCTGCCAGCCATCTAATCTGCAAAGCATAATAAATAAATTAAATTTTGTTTAAAAATAATTAAACAAAAACAAACAAACAGACAAAATAAAAAAAAAAAAATAGTCTTCCGGATGTGCACATCCGGAAGGACACAAAATTTTTAACGTTGGGTATTTCCGGATGTGCACATCCGGAAACACTCAGAAAACTAAACGTTACAATCTTTTCGGATCTGCACATCCGGTACGTATTTTGAAGTTTAAAAATGGTAGCCATGGCCACTGTAACATACAAAAGGGCATTTTAATGCCCTGATCGTCCGTTTGAAGCAGTAAAAATGACTTACATTGTCTCTAACCTATGTTACTCATACAACCTAACTATTTCTACACCTAAATGTCTACTCTAAATCGATTACTCAAAAATTACTCCGAAACTCTAAAATTTGAAAACTTACCGATTAAAATGAGATACGGAGGATTTGGAGTGTGTTGATCGTTGTAGAAGTTGCTCTGCACCGAACTCGAGTGGAAAAAATCGAGATTTGTGGTGATTGAAAATTTGAGAGTTTGAGAGATTTTGAGAGATTTTGGAAATGGAAAAGTGAAGAATGAGGGGGAGGAAGAACGTCTGACGCGAATTAATAAGAAATCCTTCCGAAAGTGCACATCAGAATTGTTTCCGGATATGCATATCCGGAAAAACTCTGCGTTTTTTTAAAATTTGGTGCGTTCGGATGTACACATCCAGAATAAAGGGCAAAAAAATAATTTCACGTGGTGCCTAAGAAACTTGGATGGTGCATTAAGAAATGCTCTAAAATTATGTGAATATCACAATTCATAATTTAGCTCCGAGACTATCACTTGTCATGTTTTATTCATTTGCATTTTTAGTATTTTAATAATAGTTATGGCCATATATTTGTGTCTTATATATTTATACATGTATATGTTCTGTATAATGCACTGCTTAACTTGTGTATTATTCTTCATTAATTATATGAAAAATATAAATTTAAAAAATTATAGGAGAAAAAATAATAAATATTTAGATGTATAATAAAAAAATAATATTAATGATTCAGTCATACATTGTTATCGTAGAATAACTTATAATTTAGTATAAGTTATTTTTCCAAAATAATTTATAATAAAAACAAAGAGAGTAGATTTTACTATTTTATCTTTTAAACTCCTTCCATCCCAGAATATAAGAGAAAAATTTAAAATTATACTTATTAAGAAAAGAAAAAAAAATGATAATTTAATTAAGATTTTGTTGAAATAAATTATTTTGAAAGATGTAAAAACAACTTTAATTGACTATTGATTATAAAAATGAGAGAGAAAGTAAATTAAATGAAATTTGCATTTAATTTTATTATGAAAAAAATATATATTTTTCTCTTATATTTTGAGACGGAGAGTATGCTTTAGTATTTAGTTAAATAAAAAAAATATTATTATTGAAGTTGCATAATTTTTTAGGGGACGCAATGGCTACACTAACTATTAGCGGGAATATTCATCATATGATTTCACCTGCAAAAGATTCTGATGGATGGACTAAGGTTTCCTCAAAGAACAAGATGAAGAAGAAGGAAGGGAGAGGAGGCAAGGAGGACGCTGCAACTTCAGGGATCAAAGTTGGGTACTCTAAATCCTGAACATTCTACATAACAGAATTTGGAGAAAAGGCTAGAGCCAGAGATCTGTATCACGCCTTTGAGGGTTTGGGTGATATTGATGAGGTGTTCATCCCTTCAAAACGTAACGCAAGAGGCAGAAGATACGTGTTTTTCAGATTCTTCGACGTAGAGGATGGGAGGTTACTTGCAACGAAGTTGGATAATTTCTTCTGGGAGGGGAAGAAGATCTTTGCCAATATACCCCGGTTCGATAGAAACGTGTCTGGGATGAAGAAGAGGCTGGCGGAAGTAGGGGTTTTGCTGAGAATGCAAACTTGGTGAATAAGTTTGGAGGCATGCTAGGAGAGAGGAGAAAATTTGTGCAAGAATGAAACTCTTTTAGATTCCAAAACATGTCCTATGCGGAAGTGATTAGAGGGAATGGTGGGAATGCTTTTACAGACAAGAACAACGATCGTGCAAAGGTCCACATGAACTTCCAGTCGACTGAAGAAGAACTGTCCAGGTTTTCCAAAACTTTTGTGGGTGTGGTGGAGAATCCGGGACAAACTTACTCCATGCAAGAGGCTTTTCACTCAGAAGGCTACTTTTCGGTTAAGGCAACCCATTTGGTGGCTAATTTGTCTCTTCTTGAGGAACTAGAGGAAGGTGAAATGGAAGCACTGTTGGTTGACGGAAAAGCTTGGCTTGGTCATTGGTTTAAAGAAGTGCAGAGATGGAAGGCTGAGGATGTTGATCCGGATAGAGTCACTTGGGTCACATGCTTTGGTTTACCATGTCATGTGTGGAATATAAGATTCTTTGAATTCTTGTCTTCCATCTTGGGTACTCTTATTTGTTGTGATGATTCCACGGGTAGTGGAGCAAGAATGGTTGTAGCCAGGTTGATGATCAGAACAAGATGTAATTCTGTGATTAATGAGGTTTTAAATATTAGGATCAATAACAAGGTTTACATAATTAAACTGATGGAGGAGGCAGAGGGTCTGGTGAGTGGATTGTGCAAGAGGACTTCACCGGAGTCTGCCACGCAGGCTTTGGAGGTAAAGGTTAGGTCATACAAGGATTCAGAAAGTGCTAAAAGTTTTGGGGATACTAAGGGTGATGTGACCAGTGATCAAGGGGTAGGCGCAACAAAGGAGTCTAACCTTTTTACGGCAGAGGCGCCTCAGTCTATTATGGTTATTTCACCTTTTGCTGACAAGTGTGAAGCCATGATAAAAAAAAGTATTTCCTTTTGTTTTTACTTTTAAGGAGGTAGTAGTTGACCTGGAAAGTGACGTTGATAAGGATGTTTACTTGAAGGATTTCCTGGACATGTGTATTGAGAGGGGGGTGGTACGGAGAAGTCAACGGAGGTAGACTTGACTAAGTTTTGTCCTAATATTAAGGGGACCCATTTAGGTCCAAATGATAATTGTTTGATTCTTGGGCCAACTGATAAGGTGGATAATTTATTAGGCCCAACTTCCTTTGACAGGGCTTGCAAGGTTCTTTGTAGCACAAAGCCCATTAGGAGAAAGAAATTGAAGGAAGTGAAAGATCTAGGCGATGTGGGTTTCACTAATCCCTCTTACTTCGCTTGTCTGAATGCAAAGAAATCTTCTGCCCCTGCTAAAGGTTTGTCTTCTAAGGAGTCTCAGGCAGAAGAGGAGGAGAGGTTTTCTGGTGGATCGATATTGTGTTGCGAATCTCTGACGGACTCTGACGTGTTTTGTTGTAACAATCAGATGAATAAGAATTTCGATTTTGAAGTAAGTAGAGTGGTAAGGGATAGTATCATCAATTTGGGGATATAAAGAAATAGCAATCATGTCTTTTCTGTGGAAGATATTGAGAAGTTAGAGAAGAGAGACAATGAAGGAAAGAAATTACAAAAGGCGTCTTTGACCAAGTTGCTATGAATTGCTTATCATTGAAAATAAGAGGGGGTGAAAGTATTCTAAAGCGTAAGAGGATTAGCTTTTTAACTAAGTCAGGTAACATTGATTTATGTTTTCTTCAAGAGACAAAACTTTCGTCCTTTAGTTTCACTCTAGCTTTTGAGTTTTGGGGGAGTAAGGAGGTTGAATGAACCTTGAGTGATTCTTCAGGAGCATCAGGTGAAATGGTGATCCTTTGAAAAAAAATTATTTTCCCTCAATCACAGCTTCAGGGGGGAAGGTTTTGTGGGTATAAATGTTCTTTGGAAAGGCAATACCTAAAATCTGGTTAACGTATATGCTTCTTGTTCTCCGGTGGTCAGAAAAATTTCTTGGCTCAACTTGTTAAAAGTTAAGAGTAAAGTTCCTGATGAGGATTGGTGCATAGGTTGAGATTTTAACTCGGTCTCATCTTTGGATGAAAGGCTTGGTGTTGGATCTAGAAGTAGAGGTAGAGAGATGGAGGATTTCAAAGGTTTCATTGATCTTATGAATCTTATTGATTTGCAGTGTGTTAGAGGGCGCTTTATTTGGTTCAGTAGTAACGGAACTTCGATGAGTATGCTTAACAGATTTTTACTATCGAATAATTTGATTGATAGATGGTAGGCTTCAGTTCAGTGGATTAGGAAACAGGACATCCCTGACCACTGCCCAATTTGGCTTAAATCCAGTTCCTTAGATTGGGGTTCTAAGCCTTTCCGTTTTAATAATTGTCGGTATAAGCACGAAGGTTTCGCCAATTTTGTGAAGGAAGAATGGCCAAAAATCCAGGTGAATGGTAGAGGTGACTACAGATTAAGTGGAAAATTAAAGAGATTGAAGGTTTTATTGAGAGATTGGAATAAAACTGTTTTTGGTTGGATTGATCTGAAAATTCAGGAGGAGATGGATGACATCAACGATCTAGATGGTGCTATCACCGAGAACCATGGAGGCCAGAATGACAATTTATTGGGATTAAGATCTAGTAGTATTGACAGTTTGTGGAAGAACTTGGATCTTAAAGAGAGTTTATTGAGGTCCATGTCTAGCCAACTATGGTTGAAAGAAGGCGACAAGAATTCCAGGTTTTTTCATCACTCTTTGAAGGAGAGGTTAAGAAGAAACAGCATAACGGTTTTGGACAAAGAAGGTGTCAACTTGGATGAAGTAAAGGATATCAAGCAAGCAGTGAAGTCTCATTTTGAAGATTTCTATAAGGAATCCTGTTTTTCTAGACTAGTTCCCGATGGCCTGATTTTTAATAGTCTGATTGATTCAGACAGTAGTAATCTTGAGAAGGAGTTTACAGAGGAAGAAGTCAAGGCTGCAATATGGAGCTGTGATGGGGACAAATGTGCAAGTCCCGATGAGTTCAGTCTCGACTTTTTCAAGAGAAGTTGGGATTTCACGAAAGAGGATATCATGTTGTTTATGAATAATTTTCATTGTAAGGCTACCATGTCCAAAGCTATAACAACTTATTTTTTGACGCTTATGCCAAAGGTTAACAACCCACAATCTTTGAGTGAATATAGACCTATATGCTTGGTGTGTTCTTTGTACAAAATTCTAGCGAAAATCCTTGCTGCTAGGCTTAAACTTGTTGTGGGCAAGCTGATAAGTGTAAATTATAGCTATTTTTGTATATAAGTTTTGTTGCACTTATCAAGAGTTTTTGGTAAATATCGTTTGAATAAACCCCACTTTGTGTATAAATACGTGGCTAGTATATATTTGTGTTTTTGGTTCATTTGTGTAACAATTGATAGTTTTCCATTCATTTTGTAGGTGATAAGGCATTGTTGGAGCAATAAGCAAATAAAGGCTCCAAGATGTGCCATTTGAACCAATAAAAAGGAGCATTTTTGAAGCATGCTATGAGCGCGCTTAGCGCACTCCTAGCCCAAGGATGGAGCAAATCCCAGCAAATAGCCCGCTTAGCGCGGTGTTAAGGCGGTTTAACAATAAATGAGGGCACGCTTAGCGCGGTCTGCGATTCTTTCAGTCATCGAATAGGAAAAGAACAGAATTTTTAGGGATGGTTTTGGGGTTTTGTGATCCCAACTCCATCAAACCTCATTCTTTGGTAGATTAGCTTAGAAAATAACATGGAAGCTTGCATACGGATGAACCGAGGTGGATTGATCGTCGATCGACTCTAACAAACCGCGAGATATTTGGTTCATTTCTCTTCTTCTTTGTGTTTTTATTCTATGTTGGGTTGTGTATATGCATTTATTCTGAACTCGTGTATATTTGTCGTCCATGGAGTTGTATTTACAAATCTCTATTGATGATTGTCTCTGATTTTTGCTTTATGCGCAGGGTTTGGGTTGTGTTAGAGATAAACTTCACAAACTTCAATTAGGGATGATTATCTGTTAGTTTCTGGATGCTAGAGATAGATTTAGGGCTAACAATCTGTATGGGTGTCGAAACTTAATGCCTCCGTGTCTTGAGTCGGGTGCGAGAGTTTCGATGAGGGTAGCATGGTTGAGTGTGCCAGAGATGGACATGGTTTGTGAACGATACCGGATGATATTGAGGAGTATTGTAGGTTGAGTATAATTGGTCGATAAGTTTAAGTTTGTGAGGGGTCGATTATGTGCATTGTCGGACAAGTTTCTCTCTCTGAGGAATGAGTTCTTTTTGTTTTAATATTTACTTTTCTGTTTTTATGTTCAAATCATTTTAAACACAAACTCATAAACGCGAGAGGCTGTCGAACGACATTCTTTCCCTCGAACCAATCTCTGTGGACGACATAAATCCTGGAGGAAATTCTTTCCGAAAATAAATATTTTTGCTGCTTGCCGCTATTCCGCATTCAACATAAGCTTGTCTCTCTCAAGCAATCGACTTTCATCCCGGGTAGGTGTATTTTGGACGGAGTTCTAATGGTTAATGAAGTGCTTGATTTGGCGAAGAGAGAAAAGAGAAGTTGTTTCGTTTTGAAGGTTAATTTCGAGAAAGCATATGATACCGTTAGTTGGAATTTCTTGAGATTCATTTTTGGTAAAATGGGGTTTGGGGCAAAATGGATCTCTTAGATGGAGGCTTGTGTGTTTAATAGCTCCATGTCGGTGTTGGTTAACGGTAGCGCGACTAAGGACTTTAAGGTTGAGAGGGGGCTTCGCCAAGGTGATCCACTCTCACTTTTCCTTTTCGTGTTGGCAATGGATTGTTTGTCTTTACTGATGAATGTTGCAGTATCTCAAGGTGAGTATAAAGGTTTTATGATCAACGAAGTTACCTCTGTTGACATCTTGCAATTCTCCGATGATACAATCTTAATAGGGGATGGTGGTTATGACAATCTGTGGAGCATCAAGGCCATTCTAAGAGGTTTCGAGTTGATCTCCAGATTAAGGGTGAATTTCTTCAAAAGTAATATATATGGGGTGAATGTCAGCAAGTGGTGGTGTATGAAGGCTGCTTCGTCTTTCCTTTCCTGCAAGATTGACGGGTTTCCATTCAAATTTTTAGGCATCTGGGTTGGAAACAGCCCGAGGAAAATTATGATATGGGAGGAATTGTTGAGTCACATAAAGTATAGGCTCACATCTTGGAAAGGAAGACTTCTATCTTTGGGTAGTAGATTTGTTTTGATAAATGCGGTGCTTAAGGCTCTTCCCATTTACACACTATCCTTTTATAAGGCGCCTACCAAGGTTCTAAAAGAGATTCGCCAAATCTTGAGTAATTTTCTGTGGAACAGAATGGCAGTGAGGAAGAAGCCAGTCCACTGGGTAAGCTGGGATTGTATTTGCAAACCGAAGGATTATGGCGGGCTTGGCATAATTGACTTGGAGGTTTTTAATAAAGCTCTTCTTATGAAATGGAAATGGAAATGGAAGATTGTTAATGATAGTAATGCAATTTGGAGTAGCTTGTTAAATTATAAAAATAAATCTCCTGATGTAAATATGTTTGTCGGAGCTCATACTAAGATCAATAAAGGCGATTCTATTTGGTGGCATGACTTGCTATTGATTGATGCGGTGGACCTGAGGAAAAACAATTGCTTTGCTACAAATGCCCTTTGCAGAGTTAATAACGGCAGGAAAACATCCTTCTGGTACAAGCTCTTGGGTTGGCAATCAACCATTGAAGGATGTGTTTACGGAGCTCTTCGCTCGTGTTTCAGATTCAACGTACAGTATAGCAAAGGTGGGGGATTGGATTGAAGGAGTGTTGATGTGGAATTGGGGTAGGATAGGTGCTTCTTGGAAGGAGAATGAGATTTGGCTCGTTGAGGATTTGAAGGCTGTCGTGGATTCGCAGGATTTCGTGCAGGAGGAAGTTGACAGTTTCGTTTGGTCTGCTAATAATCATGGATTGTTCACAGTAAAATCTTGTTTTTCGGTGCTGCTATCTTGCAGGGTAAGTAATTTTCCAACAATTGTCGTAATGCTGCCAATGTTGTGTGGAATATCCAAGCTTCTTCAAATGCGTTGATTTTCGGATAGAGGTAGGTTTTCAATAAGCTTCCAACAAGGCTGCTCTTGTTCAACAGAAACATTATAACTAATGAAAGAGACAAGATGTGTGTCTTTTGTTACGAAGTCGACGAATCTCTTTCTCATGTGTTTAGCTACTGCAATTTCAGCAAGAAGATTTGGATTGAAGTGTTAAAATGGCCGGGTCCTAGAGTTAGTTTTATGGAGGAGGAATTAGCTACTTTGGTATACAATATGGATAAAGTGAAGACTAAGGAGGATGGAAGGTTGTTTAGTACTGTCTGGTTGGCGGCATCGTGAAACATTTGGAGATTGCGCAATGCGGTGATTTTCAAAGGTGCCAAGCCTAGTGTGGAGTTGTGTGTTTCAAACATCAAATATACTTCTTGGGAATGGTTTGTGGTTGGCCCGAATATTTCTCCTTCTTGTAGCTTTTCGAATTGGTCGATTTCCACGTTTGATTGCGGGTCTTATTGATTGTTGTGTTTCTCGGTGTAAGGGATTCGAGTACCCCTAGTACACCTTTCTTTTTAATTTAATCCATTGCTTATTAAAAAAACTATTAGCTGGAATGATTCAAAATCTACCTAGTGATGGACATCCACTTAGAACATTTAATAGTGCAACTAGTGCATCTAAATAAAATTAGTATCAATTGAAACATACCCTATAATTTTCAAACTACTTTTATATTACTATGTTTATGTTTTATTATAGTTACTAAATTTAATTTTTTGTTGAACAGAACACTGCTTCATATTTTGTATCAGAGGTGGAACAAGCTGTTGCACTTCGTATCTTTGGTAACAAAGCTGCTTTCTACAACTGCTAATTCTATGGAGTTTAAGATACTTTATATGATCACAAAGCCCTTCACTATTTTAAAAATTGCTTTATACAAGGCTCCGTTGAATTTATCTTTGGTTCTGGGAGGTCTCTTTATGAGGTATTCTTTTCTTTCAATTATTTTTGGGTTAATACCTATTTTTCCCCCTGCCATATGGGCGTGTTTTGAAAAATTCCTCTGCGAAAAAAAAAGTTGCAAGACTGACCTTAACAAATTTTAAAAGTTTTGATTTAAACCTTTGTCAGACCACATCATCAAAAATGCTTATGTGGCAATCATTTTTTTAATTTTTAATTGGAACATATTGCCACATCAATTAATTAGGACATGCAATGACTATTTTACCCTCAAGCACTTTTTTTTTTTTATTTTATTTTATTTATAATTTTTTATTTATTTAATTTTTGAATAAATTTATCAAATGCACGTATTAATATTTTTTTTGAATTATTATTTTAAATTTATCAAATAATTTTTTTTTTCAAATTGTTATTTTAAAAATTATTTAAATTGAGCCAAGACCAATAGACACAAGACAAACTCCACCATTGTTTTTGGCACATGTGATATTTCATTTACAATCTAATGTACATGTAAGTAATATATACACTAAATTCATTGCAAAACTATCCGATGTGGGACAAACTCCACCACTGTTTTCTCCATCCCAACATGTCTGAAGAACAAACTCCATCATCACCTATTCTCAAAGCACCACTTCTACCTCTTCATGAACCAATCCAACAAACACAAAACAATTCCTTTACAGTCACATCATCCACTTTCTTTAACCAAACTGTGTCAGTAGAATTGTTTAGTTGGATTCTGAATGGTTGCAAATGGATTGAATGATGTAAAAGTGAATATCAAACAAATAATTGCCTCCTTTGCCTTGTGTTGTCTGCACATGAAATTAATTAAAACTTTTTCATCATAAAGTTGAAGCTGCTTTGTCTATTATGCTGGCTATTTGCTTTAATCTATAGCCTAAACAGAACAAAGATTAACTGGTTCCAGAAACGCTAAGCCTCTAGTGTCTTCAAATAGTAACAAAGTTTAGTAATGTAAAAACAAATGCTATGTAATATTGGATATGGTGTGCACCTGCAAGACGATGTAAGAATCACCCATGTAGAATTTCCCATAATCAGATTTTGGCAATGGAACTGGCTGAAAATTCCCAATCCTCCATATTTCAGTCTCTCTACAAAGAAGTTAAGTCTAGAACCCTTCAAGTCGCTAGCATAAACATACAACAATATTACTAGGAATAATAATGCTTATAGCTGAATATCATCTGTACCATTTTTACTTCATCTCTATGAAAAAAAATTTAATAAATAAATTTTAATTTTCAAACATGATTTTATAAATCATTCTTGTATTAAGGATACACTTTTTGGCCTACTCCTTGGAAAGCTGGTTCCAACCCTTTTGTAGCGCTAGACATGGCTGAATCTTCCTTCTAAAATACTGTTTTTTCAGCAAAAATCGTCGAGAAATTCCAAAGTAATCCACTGCATGAGATGAAACAGAGTAAAGAGCCCTCTCTAATTTCCCTTTGTGTTTGTTCGTGGTCACAAACTTATCCAACTTTTCCTTGATGATAGGTTCACACGAAGTTATGAGCAATCAATGTCCGGATTCTTCCGCATTCGACGACACTAGCACAACATTGATACCAACATTTACGTATTGCAGATTTGCTTGAAATTCTGAGTTTGGATCCCTGCTAACTTCTGTTTTAATTTCTTTGACAGTGTGAATACTTTAGGATGAATACAATGGCATAATTTTCTGAACTTGGTTTTCCATTGCAGGTGAAATGTGGAGTTGAAGTGATGGAGTTGAAGTTGACTAAGTGGGTTTGGATGTAATATAAGTCCCACATCGAAAGTATTGAACATACTAGTAGTGTTTATATATCAAACACACACTCATTAATTTGAAATGAAATTACACCAAAAGGAGTAGGAATGGGCTTACACCAAAAGGGGTAGGAATGGGCTTAGGTCCAAGTTTAATATTTTGATAATTTAAATAAATAAAATTAATACGAAAATTAATTAAAGAAAAAATTAAATAAATAAAAAAATTATAAAAAAAAAAGTGCTGAGGGTAAAATAGTCATTGCATGTCCTATTTAATGTATGTGGCAATATGTTCCAATTAAAAATTAAAAAAATGATTGCCACATAAACATTTTTAATGATGTGGCCTGACAAAGGTTTAAATCAAAACTTTTAAAATTTGTTAAGGTCAGTCATACAACTTTTTTTTTCGCAGGGGGATTTTTCAAAACACGCCCATATGGCAGAGGGAAAAATAGGTATTAACCCATTATTTTTTTATATGGTTTTTATAACAATGCTCTAACACTACTAAATTGAACAAAGGACTCTTAATTGTTTGTTGCTTAATCAACTATGATTTAATTTTTTATTCAATTGATTTGCAGGAATGCACTCTAAACTCAATAGCTAAGAATGTGGCCTACATCACAGCTCAAAAGAGTGAAAATTTGTCATTGGATAGTGGATTTTCTTTTTAAAATAATGCTGTGAAAGGGTCTGGAAAAGTTTATCTTGGAAGGCCTTGGGGAGTGTATTCAAGAGTTGTTTATTCTTATACCTACATGGAAAAGACTATTGTCCCCAAAGGATGGGAAGATACTCTGAATGGAACACATTACTCGTTAGTATTTATCTTTAACATCTCTTGACGTTATATAAATTATTAATATGCAAATGCTACAAATGACTAATCACTACAAAGAAAATATATGATTTGCTACGATAATTTTGCTACATAATGTATTTCTAGTTAATCTCTATGTAATTAAATACAATTAATTTAAATGTGTTTTTTTTTTCACATAGTTATACTTATAATAGTTTTACTAATATATTTATTCTATAATCACGCTGTCTCAACAAATAATAATAATTTAAAATAATAAAAAATTAAACATGTTCTCTTTCACAAACACAACAATATACCGCGAAACACGAACTCACCCTGATTTCGATCTCAATCTCGTTTCCACCCCTGATCTCGACCTCGATCTCAATCTCGCCATTCATCACAACCTCGATCTGACTCTTGTTATCGATTTGCATGGTTCGTTGTCTCCGATTTCGTTTTTCAATCAGCGCCGTCTCCCGCCGATCTGCGTGTAACCCCCAATCTTCACCGTGTTTTTATGATTGATTCATGATTATCAATAGCTTTTGGCTTAATCATGTTTATCGATACATGACTTCACAACTATTTTCAACAATGCTTCTATTTCTTCCATATGATTTTGTTGGAATTTAATTAGGGTTTAATTGATATTACTTATATTGCTGTTCAATCAATGATTTTTGTTTAATTGATATTACTGATATTACTTACATTGCTTGATTCACAAGGCCTGATTACTCAGATCGATTCTCTGTACGAATTATCAATCTCAAAATCAGAAACAATGTGAGTATTTTCATCCTCTTCCATTTTAGTACATCAACTCTTTTTGTTATTTTGACTATAGGTTAAGTTGATTCATACAACAATAAAAACTACAAATTAGGAATGGAGGGAGTGCTAAATTAGACTCATTAGATACATTATATAAAATGGAAAAGGAGTTGACATTAAATAAGTAAGAGTTTGTTGCAATCGAGGGTTATGTACTTATGTTCTACAACAGTGTTATTGACAATCTGCTGCTTAGAGGTGAGTAACAATCCTCTACTTAATTATTTGCGACAACCTGACCATGATATGATACCAAGATATATGAACAATTGGTGTGTTGTGAAAGAAACTGCATGGTGCATATTTAAATGATAAATCTGGGTTAAGAATGATATAAATGCTATTGAAATAGTTAGAAGAGATTTCTCTTCTGTTTCTTGTTCATGTAGGAGTATTTGAATGTGAAATTCAAGGAGACTGGACATAGTAACATGTATTTTCCACAGGTACATGTCAACTACCATAGTTAATTAACGATTTAATTACCTTAATTAATGATAAATCTGCAATTTGTATGAGAATGAGACTATTCCTAGTTGCATTTTGCAAATTTTTACCTTATTTTTTTTTGTATAAGTTTGGTATTTGGAGTATTGTTTTTGTGTCATTTCTATAATATATGCATGTGTTATATGTATTTATGATTAGTTTATAGTACTTTCTTGTTTTGAAGTAGTGTTTCCTAAAGAAGCTTATATGAAGAAAATGGTGAATAACTATTTTAAGAAAGTTTATTTATTTGTAGATGATTTTTTTTTAAGAATAATGTTTGATGTTGCTTCATGACTCTCTGTCACGATGGCGAGTTATATAAACATGTAACTATATTACATAAAATATTCTGTGTTTTCCAACTAAGACCTGAGTTTAATTGGTTGTCAAACTATTGGTGAAGCTTTCGTGATTAAATTATTAGCATCGCTGTTATGAAAATTTAAATTCAACTTTAAGGTGTGTTTGTTTCCGCACTTTGAACGCCTAGTGACAGAAGCTACACTTTGGAGAATGGCCACATGATGGGAGGCCACTGGCTATGTTTCCAAACACGGACTTAGATAAGTTTCGGCTGAAATTGGTAATTGGCATTTGGACTCTGGATTGTAGCCAGGCATAATGTATATAAATGATGATCTCCAGTTGTTGCTCACTTAGGCTTAATGCATTAATAGTTTTGTGCTTGAAAGCTAAATAGAAAATGAATGAGTTATATGAAAATTGAAATACCATTGATTGTACGATTTTGTCATGATCTATTTTGACTGAAGTTCAAGCTCTCCCTCAGATACTTTGGTCGAAACCAATTTTGATTTGTCAGCGAATCAATTTTTGGGGCTACCCAAACAGGTTGTTGTCATATCCTGAACACAAAATACCTTTTCAGTTTATCTTTTAGAGTTACGCACCTCTATTTAATAAAGTTGCTAGTAAGATGCTTTTGTTTTTTGAGTCATTTATTTAGGCTCTTAAACTATAAGTACGCAAGATTGATTTTGCATTCTATTTATACTTAATTATTTCTTCAAATATATATGTATATGTATGTTAAACTAGCAATTCAATTTTTTCGTTTCAATAAGGTGAAAGTTTAATACAAAACAGATTGCTGGAATCCACTGGTGGTATAAAACTGATAGACATGCTACTGAGCTTACTTCGGGATATTACAACTTAAGCGATCGAGATGGATACCGTCCCATAGCAAGGATGTTCTCTAGACATAATGCCATTTTGAATTTCACATGTCTTAAGATGAGAAATTCTGAGCAACCAGAAGAAGCCAAAAGTTGTGCCCAGGAACTTGTTCAGCAGGTAATCTATTCCAACTTGACATCTAATCTAATATGCTCTCTGCAAAATCAAACAGAAATTGAGATTGATAAATTCCATTACACATTGCATGAGTTTATTGTAAATTGTGTATTTACTTGTAGGTTCTGAGTGGAGGATGGAGAGAGAACCTAGAAGTAGCGGGGGGGAAAATGCACTTCCAAGGTATGACACTGAAGGTTACAACCAAATCCTTCTATATGCTAGACCAAATGGTGTTAATAAAAAGGGCCCTCCAAAACTAAGGATGTATGGAGTCACATACCTACGTTTGACAGAAGAATTATTCCAGAAACAAAATTTTGATATATTCAAAACCTTTGTGAAAAAGATGCATGCTGATCAGGTATTGTTAATTAAAAGATGTTGACATTTTCATACTCCATCGTGTTTGAAGTGAACTAATCAAAGGTAAATTTTGCAGGATCATTGTCCAGACCCAGAGAAATACTATCATTACAGAGTTCCTATGGAAAGGTCAAAACCAAAGATTCCATTGGAGATTTTTCTAAATTTTGACATCTACTAAATGGTCTCTAAATTAGTGTCTCATCCAACTATTTAATTTCTCTTGTGTCTTTAACCTGATATTTAATAGTTAGAAGAGATAATAGTTTAGATATATTTTAGTTAGTGTCTCATCCAACTATTTAATTTCTCTAACCTTTTAGGAAGCCCGAAAACTACGATCAAATTGAAGCATAAAATGATGAATCGACGATGGAAAGAGCATGGGTCTTCTTCCAGGATTACCTAATCCTTGTTCTAGCACCAGTACGTACCACTGGAGGAAGGGGCGAAACCAAGTTGTACAGCTGATATACTGAACATTGCAGGTGTTGAATCAGATATTAAATCATGTTTCATGGCTGCTAAACTGAAATGTTGTGACTGCTCTACCGAATGATGCAGGGGCTGAACCGAGTTGTACAGCTTCTGTACCAAATGATACAGGGGCGAAACCAAGGCGTATAACTGATATACCAAACATTGCAGGTGTTGAATCAGGTAATAATGCTCAAAGTAGAAATTCTGTAGAACGTTTGAATGCATTTCAGTTTAGATCAGATTGATATTGGTAAAGGAGAAAATCTATTAGTCAATTTTTTTATAAGATATTTGGAAATCAAATTGTTCCTTGAATTAAGCAGAGGTTTTAAATTATTAGATACAAATTTTATCACAAACTCTTTTGGTGTCAAAATTGACGGAGCAAGAGTGTACGCTCCCTTTAGTGTTACAACACATTGTTTAGTTATAGTATGATTTGGTGGTTATTGTTACTGCTACTTTTCTCAATTTTGTTATAGTTGCGGAACCTCAATTTAGATAAAGGTACTGTCAAGATCTAGAAGACAATGAAGATCTTAATACTCATTTTTGGTAAATACACATTTGCTCTTGTTGCCACAAGATCAAGAAGGAGGTGAGAGTAATTTAATATATATATTTAAGTTGAACTGATAAGTTACTATAATACTAATTTGAATCAATATTCCTTACAATATGAATCTAATCTTTATTAATCTTTGATTGCAGACTTGACTTTAGTAGTCTTTGCTTGAGCCAACTATGATCCAAAAGGTTTGAATCAATTAGACTTCACTCCAAATTGTTATGCACTTAACTTATTTTCATTTAAATAGTAACCTATAATTTTGTTTGCTAGATTTTGGGTTGGGATATTATGTTTTAACTGTAGAATTAGGAAATAAGACATAAAAAGGGATACATATTTGGTTGTGTTTACATAGTAAATTTTATCAATTATGTACAAATTTAATAGATAATGGACTATATTATAACTTACTTAATGATGTTGATATCAGGTTTAAAAGACCCTCATTCGAAAATCCCAACATATCAAAGTACAAGGAATAATTTCTTATGCATTTAGAACATGATAATCAGTACATCAATTTTAATTGAATATGTATAATGCTTCTGTCGTTATTATAAGAATGATCATATATTAGAAAATATTTTATTGGATTATTAAATGTTGAGGTGATTGACATATAATAGACGCTTGTTTTCTTTTCTCTAACTCAATGCTAATTAAGATATCAATGTTTATTTTTCATGTCCTCACTCCATGACTTTGATTTGTTGCAGAAGATAAGGAATCTTCTCTCTTCATGAAAAAAGTTGAGCAGATGGAGGCAGGGCAGTTAATTGTTGCGATTATTGGGCAAGTTGATAAGTTGATGAATTCCACATGGTTTCTTTATTAGTATATATAGGTTACCATTGTTCAATTGATCAACAATGTGGTTTCTCGTGTTACGGTTGTTGTTTTTGTTTATGGGTTATTGCCTTCTGAATTTTTTTATTTTCAAGACAAAAGAAATGAATATATTCTTGCCTTGGTGGTGGATTTTCACTTCTCACCTATTATCCATATGTATAACTTGCTCAGTTTGACTAATTTGGGAGAAAAATCATTTTTAAAGAATAACTTTTTTACAATCTAGCCTAATTAAATTTGATTAGATAAAATTAAATTAAAAAAAGTCTTAACAAGCCTTATTTAGCTTGAGATTTGCTATGATTTTATTGTGGCAATATAGTAGCAGCTTAGCTAGGGAAAAAAATCTTAAGACCTACATTTTGCCACGACTTAGTTGCGATTTAGCTAGAAAAATATAAATATCAGTTGGAGCTTTGCTAGAAAATTTCGCCCTAGGTAATTAGCCACCCAATTCATGCTACGACATATATAGTGGCTAATCTGTAACTAATCTCCAACTGACTCTATTTGATAGATATTAGCTACAAATTAGATGCGATTTTGGTTGTAGCTATTATGAGATTTTCTTGTAGTGAATTTTTTGTGTGTGAATAAATACAGCAAGACAGTATATTATGGAGAATACAAGTGTAGTGGACCTGAATTCAATGTTTCTCAAAGACCTTTGTGGATACGAAACCTAACTGATGAAGAAGTACAACCATTTATTGGGATTCATTTTGTTGAAGGAGAAACTTGGCTCATCAGCCCTAATTAACATAATATATTGAAAAATAATATTTTAGCTTATTACTGGAAAATCAAACAATTATATATATATATATATATATATATATATATATATATATATATATATATATACACACACACATAGGGAACGTATCATATGAGAATGTCATTTTTATGTGAGAATATGAGAATGAATCTAAACCATTAGATTTTAAAATAAATAGTGGAGAGTATGTGTCAGTTTTTTTTCTCTCTCCTCCATAATTTATTTTAATAATGGAGGAGAGAGAAAAATAAAAACCACACATATTCTCCACCATTTATTTTAAAATCTAATAATTCAGATTCATTCTCACGTTCTTACGTAAAAATGACATTCTTATATGATATGAACCTTATATATATATATATATATATATATATTTTTTTTTTTTTCTTTTCGTTTTATCGAATTGTATGGATCATACTCTCTTTTCTTAAATTAGGTTTTATTTCATTAAATTTTTTTGTTAAAAATTGTTCTCATGATTTTTGGTCTGTGAAGATGATTCTTTTCTTTTGTAACTTTTAATGACATTTTAAATAAGTTAACACCTTGATCACGTCTGTTGAAAACACCATCAACGTCCTGATCAAAAACTTAATGATTGACAAACACCATCAGATAACCTTTAAGATAGTACTAAAAGCTTTCCCATCTTTTGATTTTAATTTGTATCATATAAAAAACAACCTTGCACAAAGATTCATTAGTAGCACCGAATCGACTAAAAGAAGATGCACGAGAAGGAAATGCTTGTTTGAAAAATGTTATACAATTCTTCCGTCTTAGAGACTTATTTTCAAGTAGAAAATTGTTCAGACTATTAAACTAAGCTTTAGGAGCTTGTTTTAAATCATAGAAATCCCTTTTCATTTTGAGAGCATGAGTAAGAAGAGTTTCATAAAATCGAGAGAATGATTACCATACACTTCTCTATGGATATAGCAGTTCAAGAATTCACTGTTTACATCCAATTTGAGGATTTTACAAAAACATAATGCATGACAAAGCTAGAAACATTCTTATGGATTCTAGTTGAGCTATATGACCATGAGTTTCATTGAAATCTATACTTTGTTGTTGATTGTAACGTTTTGCAACGAGTCTTATTTTATTTCTCAAAACATTTTCAAAAACATCAAGCTTGTTGTGAAAAATCCACTGAGGTTTCAATCACTCAATTAGCTTTGGGAACGAGTTTCCATCCGTTGTTTTTCTCAAAATAATTTAACCTTTCTTGCACACCAAGATACCAATGTTCTTTGATAATAGCTTCATCAATTTCCTTTGGATAAATTGGTGAAATGAAAGTCACATGGTTACATACCTTGCTAAAGGAGTGTTGAGATGCAATTCCCTTAGAAATATCTCCATTAAAATTTTGTTTAGGATGGTCCTTAATGGTCATCCATTCTTAAGATTGATTCTCTTGACTTTTTTAACTTGAATGTCTCCATTTGGACTTTGAATTCCTCTTGTCTTTGATATTTTTCTTTTTCTTGATTGTCATGTTCCAAGGATGTTCTTTAAGAGATACATGCAAAGTTTACACCTTCTACTTCTACCTATTATAGGTTAGTTCACCAAAGGTAATATGTATGACTTCTTCCATATACCACTCATATAGAGGAATTAAACATACTCTATCACCTTTGTTACATAACTTACTTAATATTAAGTAAGTTGTGCAATAAAGCTTTATTCAATTATAACAACTAAAGGTTAAGATAAGGGATCTTACCAAAAAATCAAAGGTTCAAGGATTTCATCTTGTTGTTATTATGCAAATAAATATCTTCCTTCGTAGAAGTGGAACAATATAACATGTTTATTTCTTTAATTGTGTAACTTGAAGAGAAATTGTCGGTATCATCATCTGCATCACAATTTGACTTTTCTACCTTTGGTACTCAAATCTTTTGGGTCCTTTGATGTTAGTGGAATACATATTATTAGAATACATCTTTCTCTTTTTAATTTCTCAATGCTCTTTATAAAAGTATGAAAGAGAATGTCCTTCTTTTCTCTCATGTCTCTTTTTGATAAAACAAAACATCACAATGTGGCTATCTTAATTGCAATAATTGCATTTTAGTGTTTTGCATTTAGATGTTTGTTGGGAATTGCAAATATTGCTAAAACTTTTACTATTTTTCTTAGGTTCGTAATAAATACCAACCTTATTGTAAGATGCCCTTTAGTTACCTAACAAAATATTCAAGTTTTCTCTCCCTTTAGTGAATTTATTAAGTGTGTTTTGAAGATTATTAATTTTATTTTTCAAAATCTCGCATTGATCATACTTGATATATTCGACTAAGAATTTATGAGATGAGGAAGAGTTTTGAATTAGATCATATTGTCTTTCTCTATGACTTTTTATTTCTTCCAACAAGTTTTCATTTTTCAATTCAAGGGAAGAGATAATGTCTTTGGAGGTAGAGATAATTTATTCTAATTTACTCGTTTCTTTTGTTAGCTTCTTACAAATGAAAAATAAATCTTAATAAGAAAAGTTAGAGTTTTCCTCATTGTCTTAATGATTTTCCATGAGACAGAGGTTTGTTTCTTCCTTATCTAAGGATTCCATATCATCATTATCCTAGGATATGTATGTTCTCATTTAATCTCTCTAGGATTTCTTGAACTTTCTTTGATTTTTGTTTCTTCTCTGCTTTTAAGGGCAATTTGGTATTTTGTTCTCTTTTTCTCCGCATTGATGACATGTAGGAATGGAAGAGAAATTATCTTCACTTTGCTTCTAGAGCCTTGAAGTTTATTTTTTGTGCTTTAGGAATTTTTTGAATTTACGAAACATGAATTCCATGAATTCATTACTTTTACTTCGACACTCTTTATCTTCTGGCTCTATGTCTTGAATGCTTGTGGCTTTTATACTTTTATTATTTTTCTTTTCATCTTCTTCATCATAAACAAGTATTTTTAGTTTCATCTCATGTTCCTGCAATTTGCCAAAAGGAGTATGTATATCCATAGTCACTAAATCCTTAGATTCACAATTCGCAGTGAGTTTGGGTTGCCAACTACGATTTAGGTATCTAATAATTTTTACAACTAATTTCTAATTTGAAAAAAAAATCCCAAAGTTCTCATATGACTCCCGATATAGGTAAATCGTGTTTGCATTTGATTAATGCTCTCTTCAGGTTTCATTTTAAAGAATTCACACTCATAGGTTAATGGCCCCAACCTCGCACTTTTTACCTCGGTAGTTCCTTCATGGGTAATTTGTAGAAAGTCGCACATTTCTTTTGCAGTCTTACAGTGAGAAACTCGATAAACTCATCAAGATCCAAGAGCGGTAGCGATGAGAGCTTTTGCTTTCAAACCGTGATGAACATTTTCTTTATCATCTTTGGTCCAATCCTTTTATGGTTTATTTTCTACAACACTATTAATTTTTTGTGTAGGAACAAATGAACCTTGCTTCTCTTTCAACAAATTATACTCTTTTCCATTAAAGAGTGTGGATTTGTTTAGTGAATAACTTTAAGTCATTTTTCCTCCTAGGACGATTAGTCTTTAAAATGAGTTAGGCTCTGATGCCACTTGTTGGACAAATGACTTTAAACACAAGAGGGGGGTGAATTGTGGTATTTAAAATTCACGGTTACTATAGTGGTTTTCTCAAATACACTTGAAATCATGTTAGTAATTTCTTAAGGATAGTGTAAATTGTAAGTATATAGTGCGATCTAAGAGGGGTGAAGACTTGTTGGATTTTTCTCGTATTTTATGCAAGTTCCTTTTCTTTTTTACTTTTCCGAAGATGAGTGATATATTACACTTTGCTTAGAATGATGTCATGCAGAAAAGTAAATGACACAGGAAATTATACTAGTTCCCCATATTAACCAATGGTACATCTAGTCCCTTCACACCCAGTGAGAGATTTTCCAATATGTTAGATTTATGGCGGAAAAGTATGGTGGACTTTGAATCTCCACGAATCAAAGAACCTTTTACAACAATCACCAACAACTTGTGATGATCACACCAAACAAAAACGGTGAACAAACAATACAACTTTGTATATAATTTTGGGTAATATTTGAATTAGCTTGAAATCCAAGATAATTAATTTGTTTTTTTATTTCTCTTTATCACAATCCAAACTTATATATGCTCAAGTGCTCAAAATAATTGAATGAAACTATTTTTCAATGATATTAAATTTACGCATAAAGTTTCATTGTAATGGATATATGAACACTTGAAAAAACTTGTTTGAATTATATGAAAAATGATGTATGAAAGAGGTAATTTAAAAACGTATGTATTTTGACTTAAACACATCTCATTATGCCTATTTGATTTGTGGCAATGTTTTGGAAAAGTTTCATGATCATTGGATATTATTTGGAATTACAATGGTTCATATTTTTCAAAATAGTATGTTGTTTCAAAAAAAGTTGTGCAAATTGTGGGGGTTTCAAACTGCCATATTTTATGAACCAGTGTGTTGTTTTAGAAAACAGTAAAATTGCAACGGTTTCAAACAACCACAATTTACGAACCAATGTTCTATTTCAAAAAACAGTAAGATTCTTGTGGTTTCAAAATGCCATAATTTTCAAAAATCGACTTTTCAAACAAAGAGCACATCAATCGATTCACCCATTAAGTAAATTGATTTTCCTTTTAAAAAATGTGTTTTTAATGGCAATCGCGCATGAATGTTTAGGAAACATAGAATGGTTTAGATGAAAATATTTTGAGGACCTAAATCATATATACATATGAATTATCTTGTACCTTAATCTTCATGATTCAATCCTTTGGTTTCCAAAGCTTATGCAATCTTTACACTTGATTTCAATCTTTTTCTTCTTTGATCTTTCTTCTAAGATAAGTTTTTGTCTTCATCAAAACCAATCTAAGATGGATTAAAAGCATCTTTTTCACATAAACAACATCCGAAATAAAAACACTAAAAATAAATAGCAGAAATTAAAGAGGATAAGGGTTAGAGAGACTGCACCAGAGAGTTATCCAAGTTCGGCCAAACATTGGGCCTGTTTTATCCCCAAAAGATCTTCTTGAGATTTTGACTGTAAACTTTGAGCTTTTATAGGTTATGCCCACGAACCTTAATACAATCTGATCTTGAGATTTCACAGGCTTATCCCCAACCAAAAATAGATCTTTTACTCAAGCTAAGCTAACAAACCTTTCGTAGATTTTCCAGGCTTATCTCAATAAACCAAAATAACTTTTTCCAACCAAGTTCCAGAAACCAAATCATAGATTTTATGATTGGTTTATCTCACGAACCAAGCTTAGTTTCCCAAGAGGATCACACCCTCAATAATTAAAACAATAGCACGGCCAATACCATTTCTTACTCACATGTAATGTTTCACTTAAAAGCACCAAGGAAACTTAAGTGAAAAGAAAGTTATTTCTAGAAAGAGAAAGAAAGAAAATAGAGAGATAAATTTCAAAGAAAATGTAAAGCTTCAAAAAACGGTGTGAAATGAAAAGGATGGGATCCTCCTTTATATAGGAGATGAAAAAATAAAAAATAAAAGGAAATAAACCATGAGTATTTTTAATGTCCCAATCGATTGGGTGACCTAAGTAATTGATTATCTTGGCCCATTTTGGAAAGATCGAATAAGGATTCATTGCTATTCATTAAGAAATTTTCCTAATCGATGGCTAATTGTTTAGGCCTCTTCCAATTTATAGGCTTAAGTACAAAATATATTTGATGGTTAAAAAAATCTTCCAATCGATTGGCTTAAAATCCTAATTGATTAGGTTACTCAAAAAAGTATTACAAATAGATTGACTTAAGGTTCTAATAGATTAGTTAGTTCAAAAATGAGGCTGACACTATCATAATCAACTAGCTCAGGATTGAAAACATTTTAAAGATATTTGATAGATAAAAAAGAGGATTTAGGTGTGCGTGTGTGTGCTCAGGATTAAAAACATTTTAAAGATATTTGATAGATTAAAAAGATGGTGTGTGTACGTGTACGTGTGCGTGTGTATGTGCGTGTGTGTATGCATGCATGTGTGTGTGTGTATGTGTGTGTGTGTGCGTGTACGTGTTGTTGTTGTTGTTCGGTGATCGCTCACACCCCACATGAGCACACGAATCACCGTGATCGCTCACACCCCACATGGGCACACAATCACCTCATCAACAACCTCAACGATTCGATTCCACAATTGGAATCCGGAAAAGATGCTAACACCCCACATGGACACGCGACTTATCTCACAACTCATGCAATCAATGTAATGCATAACAACAACAACAACAATAACAATAACAACGATCAGCCACAATGCAACATGCTCTTGCAGGCCAGCAACAACAGTATGCAACATCCTCATGATCAACCAATTCAATAACAACAACATTCATTAGACACATGAATAAAGAGAAAACAACAACATAAACCTACATTAAAAGTCTGCCCACAATTACCATCATACTAACCCTTAGCTAGTTAACATCTCACTCTTACCTTAGAGTTTTGCAAAGATTCCTTCTTCTTCAACAATGGAGTTTTCTCTACCCTTGCCCTAGCTCTCCTTCACGTTCTTCTTCCTTTCTTCTTTCAAAACACGTACTGACAATCTATTCTCAGCTCCTCCTTTCTATTCCTTATATTATTATTATTATTATTATTCCATTATTATTCCAATATTATTATTAATAATAATTTTTTCAATTTAAATAATAATAATAATAATAATAATATCCATTACTAATTTAAATTAATATTAATAATCCAATATTACCCATTCTATTAAATAGTAAATATCACCACACCACCAAGGTCTACCAAATTAGCCACACACCCCTCACCCTTAAAGTCACTAACACTAAGGTCATTACCCCCTACCACAGGGTACCCCAACACAATAAAACGCATATTTAATCACATAGTAATCACATAATTTTAATTACAAAAATTAATAAAAATTAAATGGGTGTTACAAATCTCCCCCACTTAGAATATTTTCGTCCTCGAAAATTTACCTGATCCAAACAACTCAGGATATGCCTGGTGCATCTTGCTCTCCAATTCCCAAGTCATACTTCCACCGGCAGCGCCTCCCCACATTACCTTCACAAGAGCAATCTCTTTGCCCCTCATCTGCTTCATCTCACGATCTTCAATCCTCACAGGTAAAGCCTCAACCGTAAGGTTATCCCTTACCTGAATATCATCCATTGGAATCACATGCGACGGATCCGGAACATACTTCCGAAGCTGTGAAACATGGAACACATCATGTAAATTTGACAAATTTGGTGGCAACGCCACTCTATAAGCAACAACTCCAACTCTTGCTAATATCTGATATGCACCAATAAACCGAGGAGTAAGCTTCCTCGAATTCAAAGCACGTTTGACACCGGTCATCGGAGTGACTCTCAAGAATACATGGTCTCCTTGGAACTCGAGATCCTTCCTTCTTTTATCATGATAACTCTTCTTCCTACTCTGCGAAGCTTTCATCTTCTCACAAATCAGCTTCACCTTCTCAGTAGTCTATTGAACAATCTCAGGTCCAAGCACCAAACTCTCACCAGATTCATGCCAACACAGAGGTGTCATACACCCCTATAACACCCCAAAATTTGCCCTCTTATTTATTCCCAATAAGTGGCTCATGTTTCACCTTTTCATATGCATTTAGGTCATAAGCATCACACATGCATCATTTTTCCAAGGCATGGGATCAGAGGTTTCCATGAATGCGGCTCCTCAAGATCAAGACATCTCATTTGATTTACAATTTCATTCAGAAGGATTTCAATTGGCCAGATGGTTAAAAACCGGACAAATTGAGAAAAAGTCAACTGACCAAGGAAAAAGTCAACTCTCAATTTTCAGGTCAAACTCAGGTTCATCATGTTAAATATGGGCAAGGGGAAAGATTTGATCAAGAAATGTCAAAGGAATCATGAAAAATCAAGAATTATGGAAAGTTGCCATTTTTGGAAAAACAAGGGTTTCAGAATTTTCCATTTTGGGAAAGTTTCTCATGTCATGCAAACAACTTTATGGTCATTTTTCTCTATGATCCAAACTTCATTTGAAATTTTTTCTCAAATGAAAGTTGTAGTGTGTATTCCAAGCTTTCCATCCATATAAAGAATGTTACATTTGAATTTCTAAATCAAAAGTTATGATCAATCAAAGATGGGATTAATAAGTTGTTCAATGAAAAAAATCATAATTTTTCTAAGTCCTAAAATTCAGTTTTGTGAACATGTTTTCAATGACATTTTCCATGGTGTTCCAGACCTCAATTCCATTTCTTTTTTACATCAACTTTGTTCTATCAAATACCATCTTTTCAATGACATCAAAATCATGCAAATTGATTCATTATCCTTCAAGAAATTCATCCATAAAGTCACCTTCATGAACTTTTTCCATGCCATAAACCATAAAAATTCCATTTTCCAAATTACAAAATTGGGTGAGCAAGTTGTGGTGGTTGTGCTAACTATCATCTTACACAATTATTATCATCATAATGCACTCCATGGTAACTAAAATACACCACCCACATAATAATATTCATACACCACCATAAACCCTCATTTTTCCAACTTTCACCAAACCACCTCTAACTAACTTTTAACCATGCTTAAGCCCTTAACCATACTCTAACCCACCATATAAATTCTCATTCTCTTTCTAACAGAAGTTAGTTACACCATTAGAGAGCAAATAGATGAAAAATTAAATTTCACACCCACAACTTCCATCTCCAAGATCTCTCTCATCTTGAGGTTATTTTCTGAGATTCTTTCACCAGCTTTATCACCTCATGGAGTAGAAGCTACTGTTTGCATTTATTCTCAACTGTGACCATTGTATAATCACCTACAAGTTCATCTTCTTCCATTATCAATTTGCATTTTTTTCAAGATTTGAAAAGGTTAAGCATTTATTTTGCTTAAGGGAGATTCCAAGACCTTGAATCGAAGTTTTCGGGTTCCTTAATTGCGAAGCATCACAAGAAGCGGTGGACTTTCTCCACTAGGTAAGAATCTCTAAAAATCCCATGGCTCTCATTTTTAGATTTACATGATTTAGGGTGTTAAAATATTGCTCATACATTGCATCTGGAAGTCCTGAAATGATGGCACACCATGAATCTTTGAATTTGAGTTTATGTGTTGTTCTTAATTTTGTGATTTTTAATTTGAATCCGTGACTTTCGTGTTAACTTTCACTATTTAGAGCTATTATTTTGGGAAATAAATGGTGTATTGTTGTTCTACGCATTTGGGGCTTCAATTTGGTATATTATTTCGCCAAAATCGGTCAAGAATTGATGATGAAACTTGAATGAAAAATGTGGAAAATTCACCTATTTCTTGTTGCGGGTTTCTTATGATGATGCATGGCAGCAACAAAAATGCATGGGCTTGGGGGAGGGGGACGACCACGTGTCGCACCCTGGTAGGCCAGGAATTATTTTATCTTATTCAACTTAAAATTGCATTGACCAATTGATAGCATGTCTTAATGCAACATTTAAATACACCCTCTAGTCACTATTATAAGCAACAAAAAACTTTTTTGGTTCATTGAATATTTGGTGTATCTGATATACAATAATGTCCAGATACATCCTTTATTCAATGAATCTAAAAGGTTTTTGTTGCTTATAATAGTGACCGGAGGGTGTATTTTACTATACATGATAATAATAAAATAGCATTAAATGAGTGTATCCATGGAAAAGTGGGGCCCGCGCAGAGTACAACATGGTCACGTTTATGTTTCTCTTTCTATTTACTGTAAGTGCAATATATAATGGCATTTAATGAATCAATTGTTGGGAATGGGGCCCATGCGTGATGTTATCACATGACCACTAGGTTTCTCTTTTTTGCTGTAAATGAAACATAATAGTTAGGGATGGCAGGCAGACCCAAACCCGTGGGGCCCACCCGCACCCGAATCCGAGTCAACGGGTGAATACCCGAGTTGACTGGGTTTGGGTTCGGGTTCGGGTGCCACCCAATATTTCGGGTGCGGGTTTGGATAGTGTGAAACCCGCACCCGAAACCCGAAACTACACCCGCTTAGACATGAAATTACATAAATGCCCCCTAAATATATATGTAGACTTTAATTTTAATTGTAATGTTAAGATGTTGAAGACCTTAATTTTAATTATAATGTTACCAAACTTGATGGAAGTTGTAATTTAATTCCTAAATTTCTTTGAGAGACCATGATGGAATTCTTGTGTTTCAAATTTCAATGTTGCTATTGTATTTTTGTGCTGTTGCTATGGGTTCGGGTTTGGGTGGAAAAACCCAAACCCAACGGGTGTGGGCGTGGATGTTATTTTTCCACCTGAATAGACTTTGGGTTCGGGTGTTGATTTCGGGTGCGGGTTTGGGTAGTGTGAAACCCGACCCGACCCGTTGCCATCCCTAATAATAGTAAATAACAATAGCAATAATAAGACAAGTGGCTAGTGGTTGTTCTTATTGGAACATGGGCCCACACGAACTACTATTCGCACCCCCCTCATGCGGCCTATCATCAGTATCCAAACTAGTTTTTTGCTTAGTTCACACCTCCCTTGTTTCTTTGTATTTTATTTTCTGTTCTCATTTTAGTGTGCTTTTTGAATTTTAAAAATACTAAAAATTGCTAAAAAAAAATCCTGAAAAAATTCATGTATGTTCGTGGACGTTTTAATTAATTTTTATTTAATTTTAATTTCATTTTTAGGCTGTTTGGATTTTTTCTGGGATTTTTGAAAGATATGTGTGCTTATGGGTATACCTTGTGATCCGAGGCTTGAAAAGTGACTTTCTCTTAATAGTTGTGACCTGACTTTTTGTGTGTATTTTGAGCCTTCATTGTAGGATCTTTACATGTTAAATTCATACGTTGATCATGTTTTTTAGGTTACTTGATAAGTACCTTTTGTGGCTTGTGTTTGTATGATCATTAAGTGGAAAATGCCTAATATTTGAAATTAATTGGGCACTTTTGGTGCATGATTTGGATCCAATATTTTGTATGTGATCACCTACTGGAATTCATATGAAGTGTTTGTTTGTTCATAGTTTTCAAAGGTCAATTTCTATTTTTCACCAATTTTCTAATGTGAACATGTCATATGTAAACATGCTAGAATTAGGTCAAGTTTAATGCCAATGTGTGAGCTCCTTAAAGCCAATTTTGAGAGCATGTTTGAACCCATATACAATGAAATTTTAGGTCCCTTTTTATCCTTAAAGGTTGCTTTTTGATCATGACCTAAATGATTCTTTTTGAACCCTAAGTTGTTTATTCGATTACGCTTGATGTTTGCTTAGGCGTTTTAATTTAATGATGTATTTGTGCTATCCTCTTTAAGATATTTTTTGGAACATAATTTAACACATGGATTAACATGAATCATAGTCGGCCCATAAATTCATGTGCTTCTAATTGGCATTATGCTTCCATAAGTTTGAACATGAATGGAAAGCTAACTTTGTGGTTTTCATTTGGACTTAGAATGTGCCATGTTTGTACAAAGTTTTTGACATTCAAATGTATCATTCCACATATCATTTGCTACTGCCCCTTGTATGGTAGGTACCTCTAGGGTTCCCTTGGCATTGCTTATTGTTTAATTTTTCTTCTAGGATAGAACTAGAGCACTTCCTTATGCATTAGGATATAGTTTTGTATGTTGCTTTCGACTACTTGATAGTTGAGCTTGGCATGGAGATGGTAAGTTACTTGTGATACTTTACATGCTTGATTATACTTACATGATTCATTCTCCTCTCACTTCTCTCCTATCTTCTCTCTTTTGTGATTATTTAGAATAATGCTTACTTGTGTTGATTCACATGATCCCTTAGGATTCCTAGCTCCACTTAATTTCCAATTAAGTTGGAGGTAGGAGAGACATTAGGCTAGTGATCCATGCATTAAACAAGTAGGTTAGTCCCCTCTTAACCTCAGCTATAGGGCCACCATTGCATGATAACATTAGGAATTAGTCTCCCTTAGTTGTTTTTTTTTCTTTCAACTTTGAGTCTTCCTCTTCTCATCTCAAAACAAAATCAAAAACATGTAATAAATACAATGAGTATTGTACGTCATGAGCCTTAAGTACATGAGAAATGGAGGGTGGAGGGCTTCTCTTCACTTTCCTAGAGTGTTTAGCATGCGTCCCGTCTTGGGTCGATTTGCGACGCATTCGATCCTATGTCATAGACTTTAGTGCAATATGAGTTTCAAACAATAAATCAAAACACTTTCTTCTAAAAAACAAAAACAAACAAATGTCTTCCTTCGAGACTCTCTTCTCATCTCCCCCACTCCATTCGTAAAGGATGCGTCATTTCCGTTCTACAGCAAACAGGTAAATGCACAAGACTCCTCACAATGAGCGACAACACCTAAACTGCTGAAACGAGAACGTTGGCATCTTCAATTAAAAAACACAAAAAAACAAGACCCTGTTAGATCAAACTACGACAAATTTAACTTCCTTTCTCCCGTACGATTGCGGATACATAGGCACAAGACGGCGATGTCTTGGCGAGCGACCTTCCCCCACATTCCCGTAGTTCGTCGAACTCCGTTGACTCTGACTTTCCCATTCCCGAGGGAATACGTAGGCCTAGGACGGCGATGTCCTATCGAGTCACTTTTCTCTTTTCCCCCCGTTTCTCCATCTCACCCTTTGTTTTCTTTTCCGTTAGCAGTTGAGCTTCAGATAACCTACACCCTTTGATCGATAACAACAAGCGTGGATCCCATCGAGTACGATGGACGCGAGGGGGTGCTAATACCTTCCTCTTGCGTAACCGACTCTCGAACCTAGGCTATGGTTGTGATGACCATTACTTTCCCTTTGTTGAGGTTTTCTTCGATCATTTCCTTTCCCTGCGTCGGGATAAATAACGTTCGGTGGCGACTCTTCTGTCCTTTCCGTCGGTTGATTTTCGCATATGCGACCAGCTAGCGACTCTGCTGGGGACTCTGTTTCCCTAAGCGAGTCAATCCTAGCGCTTGTCTGTTTTATTTAATTGGGTGTTTTATCTGTATGCTTTACTTGCTTTATTTATGACATTGTTGCATGTTTATCGCTTTCATTGCATTTACTTACTTTATATTTCTCTATTTCCATATATTCTGGACTATGCTGGAATTTTGTTTTCTTTGGTGGGACGGGTGTTTTGAGAGATAATCCCATTACCCAGGCATGAGCGTACACATAGGACTAGAGTGGAAAGTAGTGTGGCCTATGTAGTGTCTTGGTATGTTTGGTTTACACGAAACCCACACCCAGACGAGGTTTTCTTGGGAGATATTCTGATTTGCGCGTCTTGTGCATTTTGGGGTGTTAACCTAGAAAGCTGTCGACTCTGGTGACCATTCCCGAGGACTCAGTTAAGGCACTCATCCTGAGGAGCGATAATAATAGACCAGAAATGGCAAACCCATTACGCTTCTCGATCCGAGGACCCGAAGCTGAGAACTTGCCATAGGATGACCATTTGAGGGGAATCAGTTGAGGCCTCCTCTATTGATGATGATGCCAAACTAGAAATGGTGAATGTATCATCATTTCTCGACCTGAGAGTCCGTGATGCTGAGGATCCTTAGTCTTAGAACCCACATGTGAGGGAGGCTGGGTGTTTACAGGTTTGCAGGTAACTTTGACCTCCGACTTACCCGATATTCTAGTTTTCTTATTAGTGTGGACTTATCAACTTGGTATTCTGGTATTTTGGTCATTCCGGTATTCTGGGTATTCTGGTTTTCTTATCAAAGCAGAGTTTTCAGCCTAGTCCATCAGCAATACAGCCGCTAGTTAGAATTTATGGAAGCCTTGGTCCCATGCCTATGCATCTATATCATCATTCAGACATACATGTTATTTTATTTCCAAGGATCTTAGCTTTGGGGCGTGTAATCGAGCTATCTATCTTTTGCTCATGGTAGTTCTGTGAAAAAAAACTTGAATCAATGCAGAAAGATAACTTGGAAATGATTGAACATGGCATATGCATGCATTCATACATCTCATTTTGCATAATAGGTACTTATTGTTGGATTTCCTAACCTTGTTTGATTCCCAGGCAAGATTGTTGATTCTCATACCCACCGTTTTCAACGCGCCAAAACCAACAACGAGTCATGGAACAATTACAGGTAGAAATGGCTGAAATGCGGGCCCGAATGAACCAGTTTATGGACCTGATGCAAGGGGTGGCTCAGGGTCAACAAGAGCTAAGGGCAATGGTACAAAGGCCCGAAGTTGAAATTCCAAATGTTGACAATCAAGTTGACCCTCCCGTTGGAGGTGGTATTCTCGTCGGTGGAGTTATTGGTGGCGTTCCTGTCGGTGGAGTTAATGCTGGTATTCCTGTTGCTGGAATTCACGGTGGTATTCCTGTTGGTCAAGCTGCTGGGGGTCCTATGTCTATTCCTGTTCATGTTCCTCATATGGAAGATAATCATTATGATCAGTTTTCTCTGATAAACGCAGATATGGGTAGTAACAATGGTGAAGGAGACCGGAGATATCAACTGCTTGCTGAAAAGATCAGGGCCATAGAACGTCAAAATACTATGGCCATTGACGTAGCAGACATGGGGTTGGTTCAAGGGGTGAGAATCCCTCCCAAATTCAAGGCTCCCTCATTCGACAAGTACAACGGCAGTTCTTGCCCAAAAACTCACTTGCAAGCTTACTTCAAGAAGATCTCTGCTTATACCAATGATGAAAAGTTATGGATGTACTTTTCCAAGATAGCTTGTCTGATGCGTCTTTGGAGTGGTATATGAAATTGGAAAGAGCTAGTGTGAGGAATTGGAAAGATCTGGGTGTAGCATTTCTGAAGTAATATTAGTACAATATTGATATGGCTCCTAACCAAACTTAGTTGTAGAGTATGACGCAAAAGAGTAAGGAAAGCTTCAAGGAATATGCCCAGCGGTGTCGTGAATTGGTTGCGCGAGTACAACCGCCATTGCTCGAAAGGGAAATGGCCGATATGTTCATGGGAACTCTGCAAGGTCCATTCCTAGAACGCCTGGCAGGGTGTCCCTCATCTGGTTTCTCCGATATTGTAGTTGCTGGGGAGAGGATTGAGAACTTGCTTAAGCTGGGCAAGATTCAAGACAGTATTGGGTCATATTATGGGGTGCAAAAACCTTTTGCAGGTAAAAAACGTGAAGGGGAGACTAATGCTGCGTCTTCTCAGAAGGGTAGAAACAGAGGATACCAGGCCCCATATCATCAGGCAGCTTCTGTAACAATTCCAGCTGCGCCACAACAACAAAATGGTGCTCCTCGTCGGTATCCCGCAAGACCAAAAATGGAAGACCGGAACTTTGACGCTCTGCCTATTCCTTACTCTCAGCTATTATAACATCTGCTTCAGTTACAATTGCTTCAAGATAGAACGTTGGCTCCTCTAACAGGCACTCCTCTACCCGGATATGATGCCAATGCCCACTGCGATTTCCATTCTGGAGCGCCGGGGCACCACATCAAAAATTGCAAAGCATTCAAGCACAAAGTCCAAGACCTGCTTGATTCAAAAGCAATCAGCTTTACCAATGATGGCCCAAACGTAATCCAGAACCCTATGCCTAATCATGATGGGGCATAAGGGCCTTCAACTGATGCTGGGGTTGTTACTTTCATGACAGACAGTCTGCACACTAATTGAAGCCTTCCAAGTGAAGCACTCATGCTGAAAATAAGTCTGAAGGGAGTCAGATCTCCCCAACAATGGCATTTCTTAGTTTCTTTACTGTATATTCAGTTGTAAAGTTTTCATTGTTTGTTAGTACGTTGTATACCTGTAAAACTTTTTTGTACTGAATGATGGTTTTAATGCAATAAATATGTTTTTCTTTAAGTAATTCACTCTTATTCATTCATTTAAATGTTTCTGTGCATTTCAATACCAATCTACTTGCTTAAACTCTTAGAGGGAGGATGACGATCTGAAAACGCAAACTTTTTGGTCATATGCTTTTGGGAACAAAACCTTGTTGATGACGTACAAGCATTGTTTTAACTCCCCAAACACCAAAGATATAAGGGAGATATACCCTCCTTAACCCCGTTGAGCCTCGAAGTAGGAGTTTCTTTTCGTATAAAAAAACCCTAACACTTAACCCTGGGGCAGGGTAGTTGTCAGTGGATTTGACCAAGTGTTCCAATTTCAAAAGGAGTGCACATCTAAGGATCCATTAGTTTTTTTTTCTCATCAGGAGGCCAAGGAGCATGAAACCACAATGATTATCCCTCACCGCAAGGAGTGAAGCAGTCACAATCCTTTTAACGAATCCTAGACAAGCCAGTGTCACACGATTTGTTCAGAAGAAAAAAAAAAGAAAAATAAAAAGAAAGCCCGCTAAGTCGAAAGTTTGGAAACAAATGACTTAGGAAAAAGTTAGGGCATCCCGCTGGACATCAAAATCGAAAAGGATTCAAAAGAATCTGTCCAGTCAAAATCAGGGAAACAAATGAAAAAAGAAGCAATTGAAAAAGCAAAAAGGATTACAAAAGAAAAATCCTCGAGCAAGAACGAGTCGTGTGACTACAGGCACCAAAGACGAAAGGAGCGACTGCCACTCCAAAAGCAATGTGGGCTCCTTAACCATCGCTGATGATATGCAATAACCTTTTGAAAGGTGAGCGCTTGTGTCAAATGAACTGCACGTAGGACTGAAGGACATCAAGGAGAATGGGTGGGTACAAACAAAATTTTGGGCCATAAATCCTTCTTTCTCAAACCGTGAGCCAGGCCACATTACAACATTCAAAAGTTCTAATTGAGGCAAGGTTATCCCGAAGGCGTACTTCTGATAAGACAGCATTCCTGACTCCCATGAGTAGGGCTAAAATGTTTTTGTTGGTATTGCATGTGCATAATGTCTTATATTAGTGTCGCATTTTTTCTAGTGATTCTTCACGAGGCTTGGCGATATCTTTTCAATGAAAACTTATGGATTAACATGTGTGTTGCATTAGAATTATCATTCTCAGAATAAGTATTTTCTGCATGCATACATTATATTCGAAGCTAATGAAACTTGCATAATGAGCATCAGTCGAGAAGTCTAACTTTGCCAATCATATTGAAGGGTATGTAAGACTCTGTCGGGTAATAGTTTTCTCAGCAAGTTATTCCAATATGGGACAGTCACGTCGAGGAATCTCTCCAAGTTTAGCAAGGCTAGGGAAAATATGTCAAGATTTAGCAAATCTCTCAGCAGAGACAGGGATAGAATCACTTCAAGGCTCGTATCGAGGCAGGCCACCTCAGGAGCGAGAAGTTGTCTTCTCCAAATGACAGTTAATCAAAACCACCTTTTCTAGAGTCAGCATACTGGGGCAAAATATTTCAAGTCATTACGAATCCTCTCGAGGCAAATTCCTTCATAGTTTGGCCAATTTGGGGCAGTTACGTCGAGATCCGACAAATCTCTCCAAGAGTTTGAAAACCCTGGGGCCTTTTGAATGCTAGGTTTTCTGTAAAATCCTCTTGAGACGATTTCTCCCAGTAGAACATGTGGTATGAGATAGGAGGAGATTCTGCTTATGATAATTAGCAGGTGGTTGATCAGCAGAAGCGTAAAGCGCCAAAGTAGTTCCCAGTATGGGGTATCTTTTCCCGGAAAGGTGCCGGAGGGTATCCCTCCCCATCGAGAGCCCTAAGGTTTGATTTCTCCATCTAGAGTCGGATCTGTCTTTTCTCCAGCAAAATCTCAATTCCCCAGACAAGGCAAGGATGATTTATTTTCACTCTCCAAGCAGGTCGGCATCCCCAGCAAGAGGTTCAGTTGACATCCCGTCCCCAGTAGAGCCTTTCTCTCTAGCATTGAAAACTTAGCATCCTCAGCAGAGCATTGAGAATTTCTCCCTCCCTAGCAAGAGTCCAGAGAATTGTTTACCCGGTCAGAATGGTTTATTGCTCCCCAGCAAGTATTCAAAAGTTGATTGTCCTAGACAGGATAATGTAGCATCTCCAGTAGGATATTGGTTTGATGTCTCTCCTTGATAGAGATTTCTGTTCCCCACCGAGTCTCGGTGCCTACTTTCCTCGTCGGATTAGGAAGTATAATCTCGCCAGCAGCAGTGTGCTCTTATCCTCAGCAGATTAAGGAAAGGCGTTTCCCCAGCCGCAGGTTGAGTTCAATGGTATTCCCCGACAGGTTTGGTAATATTGAATGATCACCCTAAGAAGAGTTTGGTGTTTATCCTCTCAACAGTTTGACCAGCGGTGGTTGACATCCCCGGCAGATTCCAAGTCCAATGGTTATTGGCACCTTTTTTGTATCAGATCTTTGGGGTCCATCTTCAGTAGTTGTCATGTGTGATTCCCGGTGTAGGGGAAGTCTTTTGGATTTTATCTTCAACAAGGGTTACTCGTAATCCCCAGCAGAGGATTCTCTTTGCATTTTTCATATAGTAATCATTGCATCCTCAAAACGCATAGCATTTCCATTTGATATAGAGCATTACGCCATGGAAAAATTCAAACATATGCGTTCGAAGCATAAGCCATGTTTGACATTATCTTTATCAGACGTTTCTCAGCAGAAAATGGCATAGTTTGGGAAATTCAATCTTACTTTATCCCCTGTGAAGTTGCCGATGAATTTGCTCATCATGCTTGTACTCCCCTGCATAGTTTTTGATTAAACTTCTCTTTGCCCCAGCGGAGTCATCTTCCCTTCAGGTTGTATGTATGAGAATTCTGCTTCCTGTGTATCCTTTCTCGTTTATCCTAACTATTGGTTAGTATCTTTTATCCCAACTTTTGGTTGGTATCTTTTGTTGTGAGTTCGCCTTCGGTCGGCGTTCTCGGTTATCCTAACTCTTGGTTAGTATTTTTCTATCCCAACTATTGGTTGGTACCATACCCTTTACCCCGACTATTGGTCGATAATCTTCGGTTTCATTCTAACTCTTGGTTAGTATCCTTTATCCCAACTATTGGTTGGTATCTTTTGTCTTGAGCACACCTTTGGTCGGTGTCCTCGTAATCCTAACTATTGGTTAGTACCTTTTTATCCCAACTATTGGTTGATATCTTTCGTTGCGAGTTTGCTTTCGATTAGCCCTTCTTTCCCAACTTTTGGTTGGTAATCTTTGTTTGATACCCCTCATCCCAACTCTTGGTTGCTAATCCTCGGTTTCATCCCAACTAGTGGTTGGTACCATCCCTTGTGAGTACGCCTTTGGTCGGCGTCCTTGTGTATCCTAACTTTTGGTTAGTATCCTTTATCCCAACTTTTGGTTGGTATCTTTCATTGTGAGTACGCCTTTGGTCGGCACCCTCGTTATCCTAACTCTTGGTTAGTGTCTTCTTTCTCAACTCTTGGTTGGTAATCTTTGTTCGGTATCTCTCGTCCTAACTCTTGGTTGGTAATCCTTGGTCTCCTCCCAACTATTGGTTGGTATCCTCCCTTGTGAGTACGCCTTTGGTCGGCATCCTCGTTATCCTAACTATCGGTTAGTATCTTTCATCCCAACTCTTGGTTGGTAATCCTCGGCTTTATTCCGACTCTTGGTTGGTACCTTTAGGTAGGAGTTCGTCTTTGGTAGATGTTCTCGTTCATCCTAACTCTTGGTTAGTATCCCTTATTTCATCCTAAATCTTGGTTAGTATCCTCTATTTCATCTTAACTCTTGGTTAGTATCCTCTATTTCATCCTAACTCTTGGTTAGTATCCTCTATTTCATCCTAACTCTTGGTTACTATCCTTCACCTCATCCTAACTTTTGGTTAGTATCCTTCGTTATGAGTTCGCCTTCGGTCGGCGTCTTGGTTATCCAAACTCTTGGTTAGTATCCTCTATTTCATCCTAACTCTTGGTTAGTATCCTTCACCTCATCTTGACTCTTGGTTAGTATCCTTCGTTGTGAGTTCGACTTCGGTCGGCATCTTGGTTATCCTAACTCTTGGTTAGTATCTTTCGTCCCGACTCTTGGTTGACATCTTTCGTTATGGGTTCGCTCTCGGTCGGCGTTCCGGTTGTCCTAATTCTTGATTAATGTTCCTTTCACCCTAACTTTTGGTTAGTATCCTTCATTCCATCCTAACTCTTGGTTAGTATCCTTCATTTCATCCTAACTTTTGGTTAGTATCCTTCATTCCATCCCAACTCTTGGTTAGTAATTTCTAGGTTAGTATCCTTCATTCCATCCCAACTCTTGGTTGGTAATTTTTTGGTTAGTATCCTTTATTCCATCCTAACTCTTGGTTGGTAATCTCTTGGTCAGTATCTTGTATCTTGGTTGGGGTATTCTCTCTTTCCTAATTATTGGTGGACAATCTTCGGTTTTATCTTAACTTTTGGTTGATACCCTTTGTGACCTCACCTTCGGTCGGTAGGCCCCGTTATACTAATTGTTGATTAGTGTCCCGTATCCCAACTATTGGTTGGTACTTTGTATTTTACCCTAGATCGTGGTAGATATGACGTCCTTTATCGCAACTCTTGGGCGGTGTCCCTTGTCAGTGTCCTTTTCATTCCAACTCTTGGTTGGCATCCTTTGTTGATTTGTCTGTCACCTTTCGCTATCCCAACTTTTGGTTGGTATCCGCTAAATTTGAGTCCACCTTCGGTTGACAAACACTTTCCTTACATATTTCCCCACAGAGTGCAAATTTCCGGGTTCTGTTGTATTCAATCACCTTCTACCTTAAACGTCTGAAAGCCGTTGCTATCATCCCCTCTGGTTTAGGTTGATTGAGTATGGGCAACCCCCGACCATACAAAGCTTCAAAAGGCGCCATTCCAATGCTGGAATGATAACTGTTATTATAAGTGAACTCAATCAACAGAAAATGACTATCCCAAGAACCTCCTTGTTCAAGAACACACGCCCTCAACAAATCCTCCAATGATTAAATAGTCCTTTTTGTTTGACCATCTGTCTATGGATGATAAGTTGAACTCATCCCTAGCTTCAAACCCAAAGCCTACGCAAACTCTCCCAAAATCTGGAAGTAAACCGCAGATCTCTATCCGACACAATGCTCAACGGAATCCCATGCAGCTTCAAAATTACACGGATATAAATCTCTGCTAACTTCTGCAAAGAAAAACTGATATTAATCGAAAAAAATGCGCCAACTTCGTCAGTCTATCAACAACCCCCCATATGGCATCATGCCCTCACGGAGTGTTCGACAATCTAGTCACAAAATCTATAGAAATGTTGTCCTATTTCCACTCTGGAATGTCTAACGGTTGCATCAACCCTGCAGGTTTCTGATGTTCAATCTTCAACGTCTGACAAGTCAAACAAGCATACACAAATTGTACCACAACTCTTTTCAATCCAGACCACCAAAATATATTTTTCAAATCCTGATACATCTTTATAGCTCCTGGATGAATACTCAAGCTACTCTTATGACTTTCTTCTAGAATCATTCTTTTCAACTCAGGATCATCCGAAATACAAATCCTGTCACGAAACCTCAACACACCCTGTTCATCCACTTTAAAGTCACCATCCTTATTCCTATCACTTCCAATCATCAAGTCCACCAGCTTCATATCCAACTTCTGACTCTCTCTAATGTTATTAAGGAAATCATTGTTGATCTTCAACATACCCAACATAACACTCTGCGGTGTCAGCTCACACACCATACTAAAGTCTCTAAGCTGATCAATCAATTCCAACTCTCTGACCATCATAGCAGACATATGTAGGGACTTCCTAATCAAAGCATCAACCACCACATTAGCTTTACCAAGATGATATTTCAAGTCGAAGTCATAATCCTTCAGAAACTCTAACCAACTTCTTTGTCTCATATTCAACTCTTTCTGATCAAATAGAAACTTCAAGCTCTTATGATCACTATAAACCTCAAATCTGGAACCATAGAGGTAATGCCTCCAAATCTTTAACACAAAAACAATCGCAGCCAACTCTAAATCATGATTAGGATAGTTTCTCTCATGAACCCTCAGTTGTCGTGAAGCATACGCCACAACCTTACCACCTTACATCAGCACACCACCTAAGCCCATCAAGGAAGCATCATAATACACTAAAAACAATTCATTTGGTTATGGCAAAATCAAAACTGGAGATGTAGTCAACCTTTTCTTTAGCTTAATAAAACTCTTCTCAAAATGAACATCCCACACAAAAGCTTTACCTTTACAAGTCAACTACGTCAACGGAAGTGCTAACTTAGAAAAACCTTCAATAAACCTGCGATAATAACTAGCCAAGCCCAAAAAACTTATAATCTCTGTAACCAAATTCAGAGCCCCCCTTGTAGAACTACATCTAATTTGGATGGATCCGCCGAAATACCTGTCATACCCCAAATTTTGACCACCAAGATTTCCCATCATTGTACAAATCATCATCACAATATGGATGTACTTTCATGCCTCATCAATCTCCTCAAAGATGGTTGAGCATTCACCACAATCAAGAATTAGGGTTTTGAGCCCTCTCAGGCACTTAGACAAAGGATCAATCAAGAAATGACATGATCTTTAACTTGTCTAACTTCTTAAACACCCAGAAAGGATCAAGAGGACTCCCACATCAAGAATAAATCACAAAGTTGCAACATTCCAAGTGGATCAAGCCTCAAGATCGCCAGTGTCACCAAATTAGAGTTTTGGTCGGCCAAGGTCTCCAGATGGAAAATTTTCTATGGGCATGAGCCAATGCTTCAAAGCACAACCCAAGATACTCCAAGGGACCTCATGGACCCAATCATCAAGTCAATTTAACCTCAGGGGATGCATTTACCAAAAATTAGGAATTATGGTTTCTTGACCTAATTCACCCCTAAGTTGACTTTTGGGACAAAGCCTGAGCCAAGACCTCAAGACATGATTTGAGGGCCTCCAATACACCATATTTATCCATTTTCAACAATGGATTAATCCAAGAAGCTTGGTTCACAAGTTTCAATTTCACCAGGATCACAATTACGGTTTCGAGGAAAAAGTCAACTGTATCTTTGAATTTTGACCAAGACATGCTCCCAAACCTTGGGACATGATTCAATACACCCTATAACACCTATGGAGTCCATAAATTAGGTTTGATTTAGGCCAAGGACTTGATTTCACAAAGGATCGCACAGTTTGGATTTCATCCGATAAAAAGTCAACTGTGCACAAAATCAAGTTTGACTTTTTGGAAATTTTCACAAATATGGTTCCCCTAAGTCAAACATAATGTTAATGTATGGTATTGACCATCATTCATCAAGAAAAATCAAGAAAAGTGAGGTTTCTTGCAAAAGGGGCAACCATGAGAAACCAAAATTTTTCTAAGTTATGGAACAAAATGGTTTTGGTACCAACTTTGCAAGGTCATAACTCCTAAACCACAAGGCCTTTTTCTCCCATTCAAAGCTCAAATGAAAGTCCATCTGACATAATTTAAAAGTTTCAACTACAAGAAATTCCAAATCCTCATGGATTTTGAGTTATGGATTGATCAAAATCACAAAAAGTGAAAATGGCCACTTTTTCCAACACTTAGTGAAATTTTCAAAAAGTCAGAATCTGCCTTACTTTTTCCAAAATGTTGGGGCATTTTTCACCTTGATCCAAGCTAAACCAGGTACAAGGGTGAACATCAAAGTTGAAGTATGCCATGAGGGCTTTCCAACAAGTATCAGATCATCTCCAAATTCAATTTGAGTAGGGAGATACAACCCTTGGAACATGGCATCATGAACTGACTTTTACAAGGTAGATTTTGTGCATTTGCTCGATTTGGCCAAATCAGATAACTCCAAGCCTTGTCATCTATTTGGACACATCAGAGGATAAAATCCAAGGGGAATGATCTGATCCCCAAGCCTCCCAAGTCCAAGAATCTGCAAATAGCCATAACAAACGTAAAAAGGCTAAAAAGTGCAAAAGACTCCAATTTTGTTTCCGAGCATTTAATGGATTCATCAAGGTGGCATGGACTGACACATTCCTAACTGAATGAGTCAAGAATCAACACTGAATTAAAGAACCATATGTCTGTGCCCTAACCTCAAGTCAATGGCTAGAGAAGACTAAAGATTCCCTTGGATAAACATTGGCCAAAGGCCCGTACCGGCTGTCATTCACTATTGCTTGCAAAACAAACTTGACACACTATAAATAAATCTCAATTGTGATCAGTTTGAGTACACCAAAGCACCCAAACTGATGCGTTACTCAAAAATCTCTTCTTCACTCCAATTTTGCCTTCTAACTCAAGTCATTATCGGGTTTTGAGATTGAGAGCGATTCCAACCAAACCAATCACACACACATCTCATAAACATCATGTATGAGTGATCCATAACACAAAATCACATCTAGAACATCAAATTCACAAAATCACCAGCCAATTGCTCAAGTTCTTGACAGAGTTGCAGTTGAGGTACCACAACCAGTTCCAACTCATTTCAATCCACTCCCAGCATTTAAACACGCTTCTTGGCACCTAAGGAAGCTGTCCAGATCATTGGAACCTAGTTGCAATACCTCCATCACCAAACTCAATCACCAGCTGCAAGAGGTAAGCTTGACACCTTCAAACTCTATGTTCCATGCATCATAAATGAATTTGTGAGTTACCATCTTGTTCCTACATATATATATATATATATATATATATATATATATATATATATATATATATATATAGAGAGAGAGAGAGAGAGAGAGAGAGAGAGAGAGTAATAACCCTCAATCAATTGCCATGAATTAATTGTGTATGGAATTTCATTGTGTTCATGCTGAAATTAGGGTTCTTGAGATTATCTTCCGATTTCTCACTCCATGCTTAATATAAATGCAATTAATCTATATGGTTGTGATCCTTGTTCAAAAACGAACAAAATTGGTGTTTGAATCGTGCAAAACTAGGGATGCTCAACGTTGGTTTATTCCCATAACCAATCCATATCCAATATAAAACCATTTATCTTAACCGGTTATTATAACCAATCCATATAAATGGTTTTGTTTTTACAAAACCGGTTATAAACCGGTTATATCCATAACCAAATTTTATAACCGGTTATATATTTCATAACCGGTTTTCAACTTAAAACCGGATTTGGATATAAAAATCCAGTTTTTAAAATTGGATATTTGTTTTTTTACAACTGGTTTTTAAGCTAAAACCGGTTTTTGATTTAAAAATCTAGTTTTTATAAATGAATTTTATACACAAATTTTTTTTTTCATATTCTTAAAAAAAATCCAGTTTTTATAAATGAATTTTACATAATTTTTTTTTATAGTGTCTTTCCTTTGTAGAAGATAATTTCTATTTCCTTCCTTTATTCTATGATTTGAAACGTCTTGATGTGAATTTTGGAATTGTTGTTGGTTATACAAATACATTTGTAATGGATTTTCGCAAAAAGACTCAAAACTTGAAGCACTTGAGATTCATAGTGTACGTTTAAATATCATGTTTCAATACTTGCATTTTTCGTGTGTTTTAAGGTAGGTTAGAAGTATTAATTTTTCTCATTGACTTGTTGATTGATCTTTATTCATGGATTTGATCCAATTATTTACATGGATGGTGAAGACTGGATAATGAATTCAGTGCCTGTGTTTTAAAACTCGTCTCAATTTATTTTGCTTTTCTAATTTTGATGGAGATGAAGCTGAAATCCAATTTCTGAAGTTTTTATTAGAAAATGCCCCAAACTTAAAAATTATTCCTTTATACGGTTCAAACAATTTATTGGCGGATTTGAAGAAGCAGACTGATATTTGCAATCGATTGAAATCTATGGGTCTAGAAAATTGGACATAGCGTGAAATCCTGAGAGATATCATTTTTTGTTAGGAAATGATACCTTAGAAAATTTATAATTTTTTATAATTTTTTGAAGAGGTGTTTTTAAAAATCATTTTTTATCATTTTTAAAATTATAATATATGTTTTTAAAAATCACTATCATTTGTAGTAGCTTGAAGAGGTGTTTTTAAAAACCATTTTTTATAATTTTTTGAAAAAAAATATATTTTCTAAAAAAAAGTTTCAAAAAAAAGATTTCAAAAAAAATAAAAAAATTGAAAAAAAGTTATTTTATTTAGAAAAATAAATTGGAATTTTTTTTTTGAAAAAAATTTATTTTTTTTGAAAAAGTTTTCAAAGTTTTTTTTAATAAAAAAATTGACTAATTTGGTTTTTATTTTGGATATGGATGTCCAAATTATGGATTTGGTTAAAACCATATTAAAAATATATCCAAAATATGGATTTGGTTAAAACCATTATAATAATTAACCGGTTTTTAATAACCGGATTCGAATATGGATATGAATTATTTAAATAACCGGTTTATTTGAGCACCCATATGCAAAACCATTGAGTAATCAGAGAGAAAAGTGAGAAAACGCAAATCATCCATGGCGCGGTCACGAGGAAGAAAAAGGTGACCGTTGGCGCCATAATTCAAATTATTTGAATTTTTGAATTTTGGTTATTTTATTTAATTGATTCAAAAATTAATTTCTCTCTAAATTTTTGTGTTTTTAAATTGATTCTTTTTCTCAAAATTCAAAAAAATGTTTAAATATTTTATTTTACAAAAAAATCCAATTTATATTATTTTTTTAATATAGTTAGAATTTTTGTAATTAATTTCTTTTTTTTTTGTTTTTAAACATTTTTAAATGAAATTCCCACTTTGATCTTTCAAAACCAATTGAATTTCAAACTTTCATATGATTAAGCATGATTTTTCAAAATATTTTTCAAAGTGTACAACTTATTTTTGAATATATTTGGTATTTTATATTATTTTTCATTTAATTTCCTTTGAAAAATGACATTTTATTTTAAAATTAGGGTTTTCTTTCGATTTTAAATTTTCAAACACTTTTGGGTCTCTAATAGAGTGTAAGACCCATCATTTGTCACACATAAACCATTTTGGGCCTCAGTCATTGTATAAGTCTGGATACAATTTTAAAAGTCCCGGCGCGGTCGTCTTTTAAACAAAAAACATCTGGGCCTCCCCTTGTGTTGTAAGTCCCATCTTTCTTTTTTAAAATGCACTTTGGGCCTCTAATAGAGTGTAAGACCCAACCCCCTTTGTACATAAATAATTTTGGGTCTCAGTCATTGTATAAGTCCCAGTACAGTTTTTAAAATGACGGTGCGATCACTGTCTTTCCATGGGCCTTTCCCTGGGTTGTAAGCCCCATTCTCTTTTCTTTTAAATTACTCTTGGGTCTCTAATAGAGTGTAAGACCCAATCCTTGTTGTACATAAACCTTTTTGGGCCTCAGTCATTGTATAAGTCCCGATACAATTTTTAGAACAACGGTACGATTATTGTTTTTCATCTGGGCCTCTCCTTGAGTATAAGCCCCAATCTTCTTTTCAAAACAACTTTCCCTTTTGATTTAGGTTCAAATTCATAGTTGTTATCAAAACTTTCTTTAATTTTTTGAACAACTAACCATATAGTTGTTACAATGGAAGCTTGCTCACCTGTAAGTTTTTATCAACTTTCTTTACATGCTATTATATATATATATATATATATATATATATATATATATATATATATATATATATATGTATTGCTGGAAGCTTGCTCACCTGTAAGTCTTTCTTTCATATCCTTTTAAATACTTGTCATATATCAACTGTATATATACTTGTATATCTGCTTAGAGTTTTCCCCGGCAATTAGGTCTAGAACTAGATAAAGCCAGTGTTCACTCTTTCAACAGTCAAAACTAGTTCCCCATAGGAATTCCAGATACAATTTTGCCTTCTCTTGGGCTTAAACAATATGGAACAAAGAGAAAGGCATTATTCCCGATGAAACTTTTCTCAGACTGTGACTATTAGAAATTGTCAAAGAAATTCATTTTCCCCAGAGAGGATTAATTCCCGGTGAAACCTCTCTTGAATTTCTTCAAACCCTAGAACTGTTCACTAAAGAAAAGATTATTCCTGGTGAAACTTTTCTTGAACTCTTCTTAAGTTTGGACCCACAAGCTTCCTAAAAGCATCCCCGCCTCCTCTTGGGCTTTGTACAAGGACCCTCTGGCTTCTTAGAAGTTCTCATGCCTTCTCTTGGGCTTAATACAAGGACCCTGAAGACCTCTTAAAGGTATAGGACAGAACTTAGTCATCCTTTGGTAGATCAGTCTTTCTAAAGAGTTAAAACCTTGGACAATTTAGGGTTGATTCTCATCCCTAAAAATACCTGCCTCCTCTTGGGCATCATACAAAGATAAAATCTTCCATACCAGTAGACTTGGACAGTCTAATTCCCTCTTGGATCTCAAAGACATTCTCAAGTTCCCTACAAACACAGGAAAAAACCTGGGTCATTTAATCAATCTCCAGTAGAGTTAAAACCCTTACAGGATCTAAAACTCAGTCTTTTATCCTAAATTTTCCCCAACCAGGGTCAGCTTATCATCAGTATAACACTATCCCAAATCAGAACCTCCGGGCATCTGATACCTCAACTCTTTTGTAAATCCTCAGCAAGAGTTGATTCCCCATTTTGGACCTGCCTCTGGATCTCAATAATCCTCGGCAGAAGCTAGCCTCCTCTTAGGCTTTGTATAATGACTTTTCTCAGCAGAATTAGCCCCAATAGCACCCTTTTTGTTGAGTCCATCTTCTTTCTTAAAACACTCTCTAGTTGAGTTAACCTTTTTCAACCTCAATCTTGGGCTTTGTACAAGACAAACAAAAACACTCTCTGGTTGAGTCAATCTTCTTTCTCAAAAACACTCTCTTGTTGAGTCAATCACCTTTTCAACACTCTCTTGTTGAGTCAATCACCTTTTCAACACTCTCTTGTTGAGTCAATCACCTTTTCAGTACTCTCTTGTTGAGTTAATCACCTTTCCACACTCTCTTGTTGAGCCAGTGGTACAAAACATAAACACTCTCTTGTTGAGTCATCTTCTTAGTCTCAATCTTGGGCTTTGTACAAGACATATATAAACTTTCTCCAACAAAGTCAAAATCTTCATAACCTTCTCTTAAGTTCGGGTTAAATATCTTCCCCAGCGGAGCCAATTCCTCCCAGCCCTCTTTTAGGCTTTGAGAAATAATATCTCTAAGCAAAATTAATCTTCTTTTCAGCCTCCTCTTAGGCTTTGTATAATGATTTTCTCCAGTAAGGTCAACCTCAATCTTGGGCTTTGTACATAACATCTAAAAATCTATAGTTGAGTCAGTCAAATTAACTTTCAGCCTCAATCTTGGGCTTTGTACAAGACACCAAATAAAACACTCTCTTGTTGAGTCAGTCTCATTTCAGCTTCAATCTTGGGCTTTGTACAAGACACCGTATAAATCACTCCAACAGAGTCAAATACTTTTAGCCATAATCTTGGGCTTTGTACAAGACAGATAAAACCTCTCACCAGTGGAGTCAGTTTCCCCTTCTAGCCTCAATTTTGGGCTTTGTACAAGACAGATAAAATATTTCCCCGAAAAGTCAACTTTTAGCCTCCTCTTAGGCTTTGTATAATTATATCCCCCAAAGAGTCAGTCTCTTTCTACCCTCAATCTTGGGCTTTGTACAAGACAGATAAACACTCTCTTGTTGAGTCAGTCTTTTCCAGCCTCCTCTTAGGCTTTGTATAAGGACTTCCCCAGTAGAGTCAATCAATCTCTTAGCTTCAACCTTGGGCTTTGATCAAGGCACACAAAAATCAACATTCCCTTCAGAGGAAATCAAAAACCTCTCTGTAGGAAGACATTTCTCTATATATCACACATTCAAAACAACCCCTAATCCCAGATAACTGCTATAAGAGGCACACTTGTTGATTCAAATATCCAAGCCGTAGTCCATCTCTTATCCTGGTAAAACTTCCTCTTTCATATAATTGCTGTAAGTGGCAAGCCTCTGGATTATTTACATCCACGCCACCGCCCCTCTCTTAGCATGAATGACTCCTAAAGAAAAATGGCATTGCTCAACACTGAGTTAAAGTTTTCTCCTTCAGGATAACACCCTCATAAAGGAAATTATGGCATTGCTGGATTCTCATATCCCAGTTAAAGTAATTTTCCTTTATAAACAGTCACCCAACAGTTGTGATAAATAGACGAGACGACTCTTTTTAGAGATGACAAATTCTCTCTCATTCAAACCTTTTAGCTTCAATCTTAGGATTTGAACAAGACACAAATACTCAACCCTTTAGTTTCAATCTTGGGCTTTGAACAAGACACCAAAACATCTTTTCCTCCCATAGAATAGGAGGAACTACGATTGCTCTGATTTCTCTGTTTCTTTAAACGGGAATACGTAGGCATAAGATTGCAAAATCTTAGCGAGCACACTCATCAAAAACTTTAGGTCCAGTACCTTCGCTCATAAAAAAACCTCAGAAAAAACCCAACATCAACAAAAACTCTCTCTCTCTCTCTCTCAAAAACCTCCCAAAGAAGAAACTTTCCCACAACAGATAAACACCACCAAGTATAAAAGCAAAACCTATTGCTAACAACCTGTGGATAACCACATATAGGATGGGTAACTGACAACTCCCCATTATATAACCTGACCCCGAAATCCCCGAATCTCTTTAAGCATTTGTTCAGTTTAACATTCGCGTGCAAGGTTAGTTTTAGATAACTTCCCTTTCCCTTCCAGCTTCATGGGATAAATAAGAAATCAGAAAGTAGCACCCCACTCCTACCATTGCAGTGAGGAGAAACCCATGGCGATAAGGTGGTCGCGTCACCGACAAAAATCGCACGCTACAGGAAAATGGCGACTCTGCTGGGGAGTGCCATTAGGATCTGTCTTACCTTAGTCATCATTCGTCCCCATTTTCCAACAGGAAAATGGCGACTCTGCTGGGGAGCCAAATTAAGACTAGAATTCCTAAGAGGTTTAGGATGTTAGTTTTAGGAATTATATATATATATATATATATATATATATATATATTGCTTTTCCTACTTGATATCCGTGTTTATTTTTCTGTCAATGGGAATGCGAGTGATGTCGCATGTGGAAAATTAGAGAGAACCCTAAGATAGGTGATGGCATAGATGGGGGGTCTTACAGGGAGTGATTCCCGAATAAACGATCCCGGTAGACCATCAAATCAGTGGAGATACCCTTTACGGATTCAATGCTTCACGACTCCGTCGTGAAGGCAGATTGTCCCAATGTGGTATCCGTGAAACTGAGGATTTAGTAGACATTAACCATGTGGCTATTTTGGTAGTGCGGTAGCTATCGGAAATAGTTGACACACAATACTACACTTAATTGAGATTACCCTAGGATGCTACAGCTCGCTCAGGTGAACCAACTTGCTGTTGTTATCCCTAGGGGGGTCAATGATTTTGGGAACTTTTAACCCGTTCTACAGGTACAAAAATTAACCAGAATACAACCTTTGGGGATGGGTAGAGCCATGACTCCATGCTCGTGACGTTGAATCCTTGAACCCATGTTTTTTCAATGTTTTTGTGTGTTGCATTCATGCATTCATCTAAAAAACTCTTAAACAAAGGAAAAAAAACTTCTTTTCTCTTCTCTCTCTTTTCAAATTAAACTAAAAATTTGATTGCAAATATCAGAGAGAAAGATTGCATTATGGATTTCGGTAGAAAGAAGACACACAAGTACACCTTCCAGGCTCCAAAACTAAAGGATTTAAAGGAGTTGGCAAGGATGATCACCAACCCTGATGCTTTCAGAGCTAAGTATAGAGGGCTGCTGTCTCTGTTAAGGGTCCATGTAGTTGAAGGAATCCTGTCTACGCTGATTCGGTTCTACGATCCGGTTTATCACTATTTCACATTCCCGAATTATCAACTAGCACCGACGCTAGAAGAATACTCTCATCTGACTGATTTACCTGTCACTGACCAAGCTCCCTTTTCTGGACTGGAAGAATTCCAAAGGATCAAACCATTGCAAGAGCAATCTATTTGGACAAGTCAGAAGTAAGGACTCACATGACCACTAAGGAAGGAATCCAAGGTTTACCGGCCAAGTTTTTGGTAGTGAAAGCCCTATACTTTGCCAGTGTAGGAAACGTTACTGCTTTCGAATATATCTTTATTCTACTCACATACAGGTTTTTCCTTTTTCCTGACATCAATAACTTCGTCGATACCAATTCCATTAAGATATTTTTGATTGGGAACCCCGTACCGACCTTGCTCGCAGATGCTTATCATTCTGTACACTTAAGGAATTTGTACAGTAGAGGAATGATCACATGATGTGTACCCTTACTTTACAAATGGTTCACTTCCCATTTACCCAAGTCTGCTGCTTTTTGGGATCATAAGAGTACTTTACGTTGGTCTCAGAGAATCATATCTCTTACCAACTCTGACATAGATTGGTACAATCGAATCTATGACGGGATAAGGATCATTGACAAATGTGGAAACTTCCCTAATGTACCCCTCATAGGAACTAAAGGAGGAATTAACTATCATTCAGTTTTAGTTCATCGTCAACTCGGATACCCGATGAAGCATATCCCGCGTAATGTTCATCTGGAAGGTCTTTTCTTCAAGGAAGGAGAAAATGACAGGGCACTAAAGAAAGAAATAGTGCATGCCTGGAAACATATTCACAAGAAAGGAAGAGAGTCTCTAGGAAGACCAAGCTGTATCGTCGTGGAACCTTATCTCCACTTGGTGCAAACTAGAGCCCTCAAGCTGAGGATGCCTTACCCTCGTCAAGAGGTTCTTCCGTTAAAGGAATCTGTCCTTTATTCTATGTCTGATACGGAAAAACTCCAGGTCGCTCTCAACAAAGTTCAACGGGAAAAGAACTCTTAGAAGAACAAATACCGCATTCTTAATGTAGAGTGTACCAAAATTTAGGAACTGTTAAAAGAGAAGGATGCTCTGATTAAGATACTAGAACAACATGTTGTAGAAAATCAAGAAGACTGAAGAAATTTGCTCACTCCTTTCACTTGGCAAAGGACTGACAACCCGACAACGGCTGAAGAGCCCCAGTTAAAGAAAAGGAAAATACCATAACCAGCATCTGAGTTCTCCTCAGAGAGGACTCAGGATCCATAAGTTCAGACATTTCTTTTACAGCACTTTGTAAAATACTGTATTTCCCTTTCTGCAATCTTTCAAATTCAATAAAACGGGGTCTCCCCACTATATGATATTTGCAATCTATTTTTTGAAGTTTCTTTTTTATTAAAGCAAAAACAAAAAATTAATATATATCATTGCATATCATTCATCATTCTCACATTACGCATTCTTCTTATCTTCGAATCTCACGTATGTGTCACGATTCTAGAGTCAAACTGTCTCATTCATACAATACTCGGGCCAATCGACAAAAGAAAATGGACGATCTCGAGGAAGAGAACAGAGAGCTGAGAGAAGAAATCGACGCTCTGAAAGAAGATCTGAAAAAACTTCACAGTGACATGCAATCCCTGACAACAGATCAGAGACAACAACAAAGGACTGTGATCTCAGAGATCACATCTACGCCTATAGTGGAGACGTATGATCCTCGGTACAACATGGCTAAAGATCGCCCCTGGGGCATGCCTATCAACTTTGTACCTGAGGGATACGTCCCACCGGTCACTGAAGACCCAGAAACTGTAGCAGGAACCGCTAGGCCTGAAGGTTACAAACTTCGGGAAAGCGAAAACGCAAGAGTGATGACAACAACTCCTGAATGTTACAAACTTCAGGGCATAGAAGAACCAAGAGTCACCGCCGTAATGACTATACCACAACCAGTGGTACACACTGTCCCGGAAGGACAGATTCCACAAGTACCTTCTGGTGGAAACGAAAACATGTATGATAGGATGAATGAGTTCCAGGAGCAATTCCTGGAGATGCTGAAGGAACTGCGTCCCATTCGCGGTTAGGATTTATTCGAAAAGGACGCCGCAGGCCTTTGTCTGGTCCCCAATGTGAAAATACCGCACAAATTCAAGGTGCCTGACTTTGAAAAATACAAGGGCTCTTGCCCTCAAAGTCATTTCGTGATGTACGCTCGAAAGATGTTAACTCAGATAGAGAATCAATAGCTACTGATCCATTACTTCCAAGATAGTTTAACCAGTGCCGCAATCAAATGGTACATGGGTTTAAACCGCACCAAGATCATCACTTTCAGAGATCTTGGCGCTGCCTTCGTTCAGCAATATAAATATAACCTAGACACGACACCAGACAAAGATCAACTCAGAGCAATGTCGCAGAAGGACAAGGAAACTTTTAAGGAATATGCTCAGAGATGGCGTGAAATTGCCGCCCAGATCTGTCCCCCTCTTGAGGAAAAAGAGATGACAAAGATCTTTCTGAAAACCTTGAGCTCATTTTATTTCGACCGAATGGTCGCCAATGCGCCCAGCGACTTCACTGAGATGGTGAACATGGGGGTACGCCTTGAGGAAGCAGTCCGAGAAGGACGTCTGGTCAAAGGTGCAGAACCATCTAGCAGTAGCAAGAGATACGGTAGTGCTTTCCCAAAGAAAAAAGAGCAAGATATTGGTAATATCTCTCTCAGAAAGCAAAGACGAAGGTATCAACCAGTAGCAGCGGTAACTCCCGCTATCAACCCAATGTCGGATCCAACGTATCAACCTCAGGTTGCTCAGAGCCAACCGAATCAACAACAGTATCAACAAAGGACACAACAGCCTCTTCAGCAAGCTCGTCCACAGTACAACAACAACAACCGTACAACACGACCGCCAGGGTTCGACCCTATACCGATGTTGTACGCAGAACTATTTCCCCTACTACTGGTCAAGGGGCATGTCCAAACCAGATCTCCTCTTACAGTACCGGAAAATCCGCCTTTCTGGTTCAAAGCAGATCAAACTTGCCCTTACCATCAAGGAGGACCGAGGCACAACATTGAAAACTGTCTCAGCTTCAAATGTGATGTGCAGAAGCTTGTCAGGAACGGGGTATTATCCTTCAAGGATACAAATCCAAATGTTCATACGAACTCGTTGCCTCAACATGAGAAAACTGCAGTAAATTTGGTAGAAGAGGAATTTAGCCGCATTTATCAAATTCACGATGTACTCCTATTAGGAACCAATCTGGTCAGGATGCATTGTAGACAGAGCGGGTACGGTCATGTACCGTCTCACAATTATCACCAGTGTGATATCTGCTCAAGGAATAATCAAGGATGTTCCGTAGTGCAATCAGCTCTACAAGAACAGATGGATCTCGGATGGATCCAAGATCACCGAATCCGTGAGGTCAATATGGCTCACGCAAATCCCAATATTGTCCAGAACCACAACATTCTGGCAATGAATGTCAACTTGGTGGCAATGCACTCAAGGCAAAGCCAACATCATGATCTGCCATGGTATGATTATAATTCTTGTCCGATATGCTCAATAAACAGTCAGGGATGCTCTTTTGTACAAGAGGCCCTCCAGTGTCAGATGGATCTCGGATGGATCCAGGATTACCATGATAGAAATATTCATCAAGTCAATATGATTCAGATCTTTGATATTCGCTTAATGAATACCAGTCTGGTAGAATTACATGCTAAGCAAGTCAGGCTCGGTTTTCTAGCTTCACATGATTATCATGATTGTAAAGTGTGTCGTGAAGACGACCAAGGATGTGCACTTGTCCAAAGAACACTTCAACACTAGTTGGACCACTGGTGGCTTCCAATCTACTTGGATGAATCCACACAACAGATCAGTATGACTGATGGGAATCCTACTAGACATCAAAGTCAGGATGTCCGCTCGACGGAAACAGATCTAGTAAGATTGCACTGCATACAAAGCGGACGTGGCCAGGTGCAGCCACACAATTATGAGCGCTGTAGAGTTTGTTCAGAGAATAACCAGGGATGTTATCTTGTACGGTCAGCTCTTCAAAATCAGTTGGACCAAAAAGAGATTCGACCATATTCAAGTTCTGGTTCGATCAACGTAATGCAAGACTATCTTCCTGATCAAAGGAAAGACGTTGTTATAATCTCTAATCATGAAATGGCCAAAGACGTATGCGCCATAATCCCTCTACTCCATGAATCAAGACTCCCTCTTGACAGTAGAAAGATTCTCAACCTCGAACCAATTGAGGCTGCCTACGATGGTCAGAAAAATCAAAAGGCCCCTGTGGTTGTCTATCTGTCGGGACCAATACCGTACAAATCCGATAAGGTTATCCCTTATAAGTACGGTGCAACAACAATTGAGAACGGAAAGGAAACTCCATTACCCTCCATCATAAACATTGCAGACATCAGTCGAGTAACACGGAGCGGCTGGATCTTCAACCGAGGAGTTGGAGAACCCACCAAAGAAAAGGAACCTCAAACAGAAGTTCCCAATCAACCAGTCGGTCAATCCAGTAATCCTGACCTTTCAAAGAACAACAATGAGATGCTGAAGCTCATCCAGAAAAGCGAGTACAATATTGTAGACCAACTGTTGCAAACTCCTTTGAGAATCTCAGTGTTATCCCTCCTGCTCAGTTCCGAAGCTCACATAGAAGCTCTACAGAAAGTCTTAGAGCAAGCCTTTGTGGAACAAGATGTGGCGATAAGACAATTCGACAGCATCATCTCCAACATCACTTCCTGCAACAACTTGGGATTCAGTGATGAAGAACTGCCAGAAGAAGGCAAAAATCACAACATGGCGCTTAACATTACAGTCAACTACCAGGACGATGCTTTAGCTAGCGTAGTGGTAGAAACAGGACCAGCTCTGAATGTTATGCCAAAATCTACTCTGATGCGACTATCGTTTCAAGGATCTCCGATGAGAGGCAGTGAGGTCATCGTCAAAGCCTTTGACGGATCCAGAAAAACAGTTATCGGCGAAGTTGATCTTCTCATAACCATCGGTCCTCACATTTTCCAAGTCACTTTCCAGGTCATGGACATTCGAGCAGCATACAGCTGTTTCTTAGGAAGACCTTGGATACACGAAGCTGGGGAAATCACTTCGACACTTCACCAGAAGCTAAAGTTCATCAAGAATGACAAGCTGGTCACAGTCTGTGGAGAGCAAGCCTTGACCGTGACCAACTTATCATCGTTTTCCTGTATAGAACCAGAGGAAGTTATTGGAACCCAGTTGTCGCTCCCAGGATTTTCATCCAGGTACAAACGCGAGAGTGGCGTGGAAAAACAGAGTCGCCAGCCGTGTAAATTTATCCCAAGAGAGGGAAAGGGAACACCGCATAAACCTGAGGAAGAGGGAAAGGAATGGTCATCACAACCACTTTCAAGAGTGGACAATCTCCCACGCTCTAGAGGTGGCCTACCCCAATATGAGCTTTGAAGTGACCTTACCCCTGATCTTAGAATGGATGCCCCAGAATAACTGAATTTCGGAGAGATTTCTACGTGACTGCTCCAGATTAGCTGCTGTAGCGAGCGATTTTGGACGCGGTTCTTAAGCGCTGGTCGCTCTCTGCGGTTGAGCTTAAAACTACAGGTCGATTCATTTTTTAATCCTATTGTGAGCTGAATAAGGAAGGGAAATAGATGTCTCCAATTAACCCTGCTTTGCAGACTGAGTTTAAACAGCGGTCTGTTAGGTTACGGATGCTATCAATGTGGGGGGGGGGGGGGCCTTTGTACTGGTTATTTGTATTTTCGCCAATACTGTTTTCTTTCTTTCTAGGACTTTCTAGCGGGGAACAAGGATTAGGATGTTAGGACTGATGCGTTTGATAGATACATGGGAGTATGGGATTTTGTTTAGCGTGCTCGCTAAGATCTTTTCTTTCGATCTTATGCCTACGTATTCTCGTTTACCGAAACAGGGAAATCAGAGCGTTCGTAGTTCCTCCTATTCTATGGGAGGAAATGGTTGTTATGGTGTCTTGTTTAAAGCCCAAGACGTGAAGCGAAAGGTGGTTTGTATCTTGTTCAAAGCCCAAGATGTGAAGCTGAAGGTAGTTTGTATCTTGTTCAAAGCCCAAGATGTGAAGCTAAAAGGGTTGGACTTTAGAGAGAATATGTCATTTCTAAAGAGGGGGTTGTATGTCACAACTGTTGGGCGACTGGTTATAAAGGAGAATTACTTTAACCGGGATACGCGGATCCTAGCAATGCCATAATTTCCTTTATAGGGGGTTTTAACCTAAAGGAGAAGACTTTAACTCAGTGTAGAGAAATGCCATCTTTCCTTAGGAATTTCTCATACTAAAAGAGGGACATTGGCATGGATGTAGATGATCCAGAGGCTTGCCACTTACAGCGATTAGATGAAGGAGTTGTTGATGTTTGTATATTGTGAACGAGGCACAACTTATATGTTAAAAGGTTGATTGGATCAACCAGTGGTTTTCTTATACAAAGCCTAAGAGGAGGCTATTATGTGTCTCGTACAAAGCCCGAGAGAGAGGCTAAAAGGTTTTTGACTCAACGAGGGAATCCTTTGGTATCTCGTATAAAGCCCGAGATGGAGGCTATTTGACTCAACAATGGAGTTTATTGTATCTCGTATGAAGCCCGAGATGGAGGCTGTTGCTTGTTTGGCTCAATAAGAACCTTTTTGTATCTCGTATAAAGCCCGAGATGGAGGCAAAAGGGGTGATTGACTCAACGAGGGAGTCTCTTATGTGTCTCGTACAAAGCCCGAGAGAGAGGCTAAACGTTGTTTGACTCCGCTGGGGAGAATCATTGTACAAAGCCCAAGAGGAGGCTATGGTGACTATTCAATTAAGTGACAGGTCTAGTATACTGATTTTAAAGAGAAAATCAGTTCTTATATGAGCAACATTGTATTCAAGGATTTGATTCGAGGATCTGGGTTATTCCTGTTCTTTAAGGAAGCGGAAAATCCGAAGGGTATTGAGACTGTCCAAGTCTGCGGGTTTCCTTCCTATTTAACAAAGGGGTCACTTGAGAATGTCTTTAAGACTCAAGGAAGTTAGACTGTCCAAGTCTAGAGTTTCATCTTTTATACTATGCTTTGAGAAACAGTAGTAGACTCTTTGAAAGGACCGTTCTAGGCAGATGACTAAGTTCTGTTCCTATACCTCTAGGAGGTCGTCGGGACAATTTGTACGAAGCCCAAGAGGAGGCTGGAAACTTTTAAGAAGCCGATCGGTCCTTGTACTAAGCCCAAGAGAAGGCTATCATTCCCGGAGGAAGAGATCATTATACGAAGCCTAAGAGGAGGCTGTGAATACTTCTAAGAAGCCGTAGGGTCCTTGTACTAAGCCCAAGAGGAGGCGGGGTTGCTTTTAGGAAGCCTGTGGGTCCTTGTACGATGCCCAAGAGGAGGCCGATTGCTTTTAAGAAGCCCGTGGGTCCCCAAACCCCGAGAAATTCAAGGCAATGCTATTCACCGAGAATAGATCAAAGTCAGGAAAGTTTGAGAATTTGGAAGAAACTCAAAGATGCCATTCACGGAGAATACATTCATCTTGGGGAGTAGAGTTTCTTGATAATTCCTAATGAGGACAGCCTGAGAGAAGACTGTATCTGGTGATCCTATTGGGGATCTAGTTGTCTATTTCTACAAATAAACGAAACGACGTCACCTAGTTCTATACGTAGTTGCCGGGGAAACTCGAAATATCTATACTATTATTACACAGTTGATATGAGTTTATGAAAGAAGACTTACAGTGAAACAGCCCCACAATACAGTTATATGTATATGAAAGCGGTAAATGAAAGCAATAAACCACTTACTCGGTTGTAGAGCTTCCATGCTGTTTGGTTAGTTGTTCAACAAAGAAAGATTGAAAACAACAGTATATTCAAAATCAAAGGAGAAAGTGCTTTGAAAAAGAAAAATTCGGGGCTTACAGCTCAATGAGAGGCCCAGGGTTTTATTAGTGATTGCACTGTTGAATTTGTACAGAGGGACTTATACAAGTGACTGAGGCCAAAAATGTTTTCTGTACAAAGGGATAGGTCTTACACTCTTTCAAGAGGCCCAAAAGGTTTAAAGAAAAAGAGTGAGGCTTATAACACGAGGGTAGGCCCAGTTGACTTTTCGTTTGAAATGGCGATCGCGCCGAGGTTTTCTTTTAACGCAGAGGGACTTATACAATAAGTGAGGCCCAAATGATTTTGGTTAAAAGGGGATTGGGTCTTACACTCTATTAGAGGCCCAAAAAGTTTGAATAGGTCTTATAGCTCAAGGAGAGGCACAATTGTTATTTTTCAAAAGGCGATGATCGCGCCGTTTGTTTTTGACGGTATCGGGACTTATACAATACACTGAGGCCCAAAAATGATTTGGTCAAAAAAAAGGATTGGGTCTTACACTCTATTAGAGGCCCAAAAGGTTTGAAAATGATTTATGAGGGTTGAATTAATCCAAAAACCCTAATTTGTTTTCAAAAAATGTATTTAATTGAATAAAATTCAATTAAAAATGATTAAAATTGTTTAACATGTGAAAAACAAATTGTGATCTTGGATTAATGCTTCAAAAATTAAGTATTGACCTACAAAATAATTAGAAAGCATTAAAAGTTGCAAAATCAATGTGGAAAAAATATTTAAAATGTCAAAAACAATTAAAATATTAATTCTTTGCAAAAATATCAATTATATGAAATAAATAATATTTTTGGGATTTTTTGATAAAATAAAATATTTTAACATTTTTGTGAATTATTAAAAAAAGAATCAACTCAAAATCATTAAAACTCAGAGAGAAATTAATTTTTGAATCAATTAAATAAAATCACAAAATTCAAATATTTGAATTATTCAAAAATGGCGCCAAGAACACACCAAGAACACGCGCGTGTTCTGGGTTTGGCTGATTTGCATTTTCTCCTCAATCTCACTGAATACTTGATTATAACATGCAATCCACATATCATTATGCTCGTCTCAACCTCACGATCATGTCTATAACACTTAATTTCATTTAAATTAAACATAAAACATGAAATCATGAAGAAACCTCAAGAACCCTAATTTCTGCATGAAGGCTAGGATTTTTGATACACGATTCAAACAATGCAATTAATTGAGGGAAAACATTCCATGCATGATTATGAACATATGACCAAATTATTGTGCGAGGAAATATGCATAGATTGAGAGATGACCAAGTATATGCTTACCTCTAAGCCTTGACAGCAAGTGCAATGTGATTTTTGATTTGGAGGTGTTACAGATGAGTGGTGATGATCTGAACAGCTTCCCTACACCCTGTGGAGTGTGTTTGAATGCTTGGACTTGATGGAAATTGGCTGGATCAATTCATGGCATCTCAGCTGCAACTTGATTGAAAATTTGAGCAACCAGCTGGTGATTTTGTGAAATTGGTGTTTCAGAAGTAATTTAAGTGTTTGATCAGCTCATATGTGATGTATGTGAGGTGTGTGAGTGATTGGTTTGATTGGAAAAGCTCTCAAACTCAAAACCCGATAGCTACCTTGCTAAGAAAGGCATTTTTGCCAAGAGAAAGAGATTTTGAGGAAAGCATCTGTTAGATGGCTTTGGTGTACTCAAACTGATCACAATTGAGCTCTATTTATAGTAGAGCAAGTTTGTTTTGCAAGGAATAGTGAATGGCAGCTGGTAAGTAGGTTTGGCCAATGTTGTCCAATGGAAATGCAAGTCTCCTCTAGCCATTGACTAGAGGTTAGGGCACAGAGCTTTGGTTCCCTTGGTCTTGGATAAGTCTTGACTGATTTCAGATGAGAATGGCTCAGTCCATGCCACCTTGATGCTTCCATTGAATGCTTCAATCCAAATTTGGAGTCTTGTCCCTATTTTGGCCATTCTAGGTTCAACATGCTATTTCTTGTTCCATGGACTTTGGAGGCTTGGCTCAGTGATTGTCCCCTTTAGATTCAATCCTCAGATGTGTCCAAGTGGATAGGAGCATTTGAATTTGGCTGATTTTGGCAAATCGAGCCAAAATGCAAAATCTGCCTTGCTTTTGACAGATTTCAGCAAGGCAACTTGACAATGTCATATCTCATGGTGTAAGTTGAATTTGGCAATGTTCTTGGCCACTTTGGAAAGCCCTTACATGATACAAAAACTGTTTGAACATGTTTGATTTTGATCTCTTCTGATTCCAAGTGAAAAATCCCTCTACATTTGGCAAAAAGTGAAGCAAAATCTGACTTAGTGAAATTTTCACCAAGTGTTGGAACAAAGTGTGATTTCTTGATTTTGATCACTCCATAACTCAAAATCCTTAATGAATTGGACTTAGGTCTAGTTGAAGTTTTTGTAGAGGGTAATGAGGGCTACAAATCCATCTTTGGATGAAAAAAATTGGCCTTGTGGTTTAGGAGTTATGGTCCTCCAAAGTTGGTGCATTAGTGGTACTTTTTCCATAACTTAGAAAAATTTCTAAGTTTTATGGTTACCCCTTTTACAAGTTATCCCACTTTCTTTGATTTTTCTTGATGAATGATGATTCAAATCATACATTAACATCATTTTAGGGTTAAAAATCTATTTTGGTGAAAAATTTCAAAAAGTCAAAGTTGACTTTTATGCATAGTTGACTTTTTATCAGATGAATTCCAAACTGTGCAATTCTTCATGAAATCATGTCCTTGACCTAAATCAAACTTGATGGACATGTTCCAAGGGTGTCATAGGGTATATTGGGGCATGTCCTAGGGCTTGGGAGCATGTCCTATTCAAAAGTCAAAGTTACAGTTGACTTTTCTCGCGAAACCCTAATTGTGGTGCAGATGAAATTGAGACTTGTTGCTCAAGCTTATTGGATTAATCCATTGTTCCAAATGGATCAATATAGTTCATTAGAGACCCTCAAACCCTCTCTTGAGGTCTTGGCTCATGTTTTGCCCTAAAAGTCAACTTAGGGGTGAATTAGGTTAAGAAACCCTAATTCCTGATTTTTGATGAATGCATCCCCTGAGGAAAAATTGACTTGATGAATGGGTCCATAAGGTTCCCTGGAGTACATTAGGTTGTGTTTTGGATCTTTGGCCTGTGCCCAGATGAAACTTTCCATCTGGAGGCCCTGGTCGACCAAAACCCTAATTTGGTGACACTGTCAATCTTGAGGCTTGATCCACCTAGAAGGGAGCAACCTTGTGCTTAATCCTTGAAGTGGGAGTCCTTTTGATCCATTGTGGATGTTTGGGAGGTTAGACAAGTTGAAGATCATGTCATTCCTTGATTGATCCTTTGTCTAAGAGCTCTGAGAGGGCTTGAAACCTTAAGTTTGATTGTAGTGGATGCTCACCCATCTTTGGGGAGACTAAAGACCCATCCATATTGTGATGATGATTTGCACAATGATGGGAAATCTTCGTGGTCAAAATTTGGGGTATGACAGCTGCATCTTATCATTATTTATCAGGAACCCCCAGGCTGCGCACAGTCTCTTGACCACATGCCCTTTGATATGATTGTCCTTCAGAATTTTCAAGCCTCCCAACTTGGCGTGATCGAGCTTCTCGACTGTTGTTCATCATGTAAGCTTCTTGGATATCAAACATATGCAAGCAGAAAATGTTTATTATGAGAATGACAATTCTAATGCAACACTCATGTTAACCTTGAAGTTTTATTGAAAATGCGTCGCCAAGCTTCGTGAACGAATCACTAACTGGGATGCGACCTTGATTTTTTGAATGGCAAAACAATGCGCACATGCAATACCAACAAATCTTATTAGCACAACTCATAGGAGTCAGGAACGCTATCCTGTTGAAGTACGCTTTCGGAATAAACCCTGTTTCAATTAGGACTTTTAAGGGTTGTAACATGGTCTGGTTCACGGTTTCAGAAAAAAGGATTTATGGCTCAAAATTTATCGGTGCCCACCCACTCTTCGTGATGTTCTCCAGTCCTATGTTCAGTTAATCTGACCTCGCTCATCTCTCAAAAGGTTTATGATCTTTAAGGAACCTATGCCACCCTTTTTATCTTTTGTGTGTAATCACACGAATTTGTTCTTATTGAGGATTTTCTTTTGTAATGCTTTTCGCTTTTTCTTTCTTTTACTTTTTGTTCCCTAATTTTGCCTGGACTGACTCTTTTGAGTTTTTCGATTTTGAAGTCCAGCGGGATGCCCTAACTTTTGCCTAAGTCGCTTGTTCTCAAGTTTCGACTTAGCGGGCTTTCTCTTTTTTTTTTTATTTCCCCCTTTGAACAACGCACTGGTTGTCTTACCGGCTTGAAAGGGTTGTGACTGCCTTACCCCTTGGTTGTTGATGGATGACCATTGTGGTTTCACATCTCTTGACCTCTTGACGGTGGGATAGAAGGTAATGGTTCCTCGGATGCACACTCTCCTTGAAATTTGAATGCTCGTTCAAACTAACTGACGCCTACCCTGCCCCTGGGTTAAGTATGAGGGGTTTTTTCGTACGAAAGAAACTCCTACTTCAAGGATCGAAGGGGTTAACGAGGGTCTGTCTCCTTATCTCTCCAGTGTTTATGAATTGGAAACAATGCCTGTACATCCTTAACGGGGTTTTATCCAAAAGCGTACCATTAGAAATCTGCGGTCTTATTTCGTCATCCTCCCTCAAGAGTTCTAAACAAGGAAATTGGTATCGCAGTGCATATAAACATTTAAGAGTGAACACGAATGGATTACTTCAAGGAAAACATGCTCATTGCATTAATATCATCATAGAAAACAAACAAGTCTTACATGCATACAATGCTTTAACAAGAAATGAAAAACTACAAATGAAAATGCAGTAAAGAAGCTGAAGATTGCCATTGCTGAGAAAGCTTAATTCTGTCTGGACGTACTTGCAGACTGAGTGTTCATTTGAGAAAGGAGGCTTCCGTTGATGTACATATCACTTTCAGTGAATACAATGATCTCTAAGTCTACCAGGTCTTGCACCTTGTCCTTGAATACATTACACTCATCAATTGTGTGCCCAAACGTTCCCGAGTGGAACTCACACCTAGCAGTCATGTCATAATCCGGAGGAATAGGGTACGGTACCGGCGTGGTACTCTTCGTTTGAATCAGAGAGTTCTTGAGCAGACGAGCAAATAACTGACTATAAGGGATAGGAATAGGATCAAATATCCTCTTGGGTCTTCTTGGTCTCGGTTGCCCCTACTGCTGATAATTCTGCTGTCGATGCTGATTTGGGCGCCCCACCTGCGCTTGCACTTTCCTTTCCACATTTGGCTGAGGCACAAACAAAGGTTGCTGACGTGGAGCTTCTGCAGCAAAAGGTTGTGGAGGGGATTCACGAGGAAATCCATGATCTAGAGCAAATCCCATAGAAATGGGAGGATTAAGGACTTCTGTTGCGGAAACGAGCACATGACTGTTTTCCTTCTTTAACACTATATTCAAAATTTCCATGACCAAACCCATCTGAGTCTTCATCTGATTGACCTCCTCCTTCAGCATCTTCTGCTCCTGGGACATGACCAGCATGTCTTCCCCAAATTGCCTCATCTGAACCTTCATTTCAAGCATCTCTGCACGGAGTTGTTCCATGGCTATCCCCTAGTTATCACAGACTGAGTAGAAAAATGATGAACTGGCCGATCTATCCTGTACTGAGGAGGAGAACAAAGTAAGGACACCGAAGATAAACACCTGTTATGCAAAATGATTATGAAAAATGATTATGAATATGCAAATACAAATGAACATGTTTGAATATTCGCAGGGCGATCCACCCCTTGATTCCAGTTTAACAACAATATAGAACGGAACTTCTGCTCGTATATTAAGAAAACCAGAGGAAAACCAAATGTCAACAATCACAAATCCAAGATAACAAGTATGAACACAATAATCATAGATCCCAACCAACAAGCCTGGCGGTGATCCAAACAATGAAAGAAAATAGAAAACTACGGCATATCATCAAAGTCCACAAGTGTCAATCCCCCCCATCCATTATGCTTTTTGCTCCAGTCTTGAATTTCTTTGAACAGCTTTTTGGTGTCGGGATGCTTCGGTCTCTGAATTAGCTCTTGAATGAGAACGTCTCTCCTATGCATGATCCCTTCTAAGTATCGGTAATGTAACTCCCACGTGTCTTCTCCAGAAACACCATCCATGCTAGGTCCCTCATGTCTAGATCTCTTCACTCTAGCTTGGATCTTCAGTTCCTCTATGGAGGCTATGGCTTCATTGAGTCGACCCTCGACTGCTTGTCTCTGGAATACCCCTGATAAGATCTCAGCGTCTTTCTTCCTGAGCTGCGACTTCAATTGATCAATCTGAGCCAGGTAATCGTCTTCCTTTCTCTTATTCTCAGCCATTGCAGTTTCTCGGTGAGCATTGAACGTGTGAATTTTTAACAAAGCCTTGTCTAATTCCTCCTTCTTAGACTCGAGAACCTTACTGATACCATCTAAAGCTTGTTTCATCCTTTTTCTGGCCGCGACCTTGTCAGCTAGCTCCTTTTCTGCTTCAGCAAGAAGCTCTGTCTTCAACTTGGCGATATGAACAGCTTCACCCCGCTCATGTTTCAACTGATAAATCTCCCTTAGTAGCTCACTGTTTTCTTCTCGCAGCTTTTCCTTTTCAGCCCACAACTTGTTAAACTTCTCTATCTCAACTGTGGTAGGAGGCTCAATCAGTAAGGGGTAAGATGGTGGTTCTACCGGGAAGGGAAGAAGCTCCTCTTCTGCTCTCTTCTTAATCCACTCTTTATAGGAAGGGAAAGCCTGGTTGTTACATTTCCCCGAATGAAGCTTTTCCCCTCTTGGTCATCTGTTTCCAAGCATTCACAATCTTCCTTATCATCTCTTGATCCTCAGTACCATTGAAGAATAAGGACTCTTTGACATCTCGCTCTTCAGGTGGACCTTTCAAAGGATAACCAAACTGCCTGATAACAAGGGAAGGATTATAGTTAATTCCACCTCTTCTCCCTATCAAGGGTACATTAGGGAATTCTTCGCACTTGCAAATAATCTCTATTCCTAGCAAGTCACGGTTGAACCAGACAATGTTGTCAGCAGTCAAGCCCATTAACCTCTTTGACCACTTCAGAGAATCTTTCGTATCAACGAAAGCGCCAGTTTCGGGGAGATGGCTCAGAAACCAAGTAGATAAGAGCGGTGGACAACAACTCACGGTTTTCCCCCGCCTATTTTCATTCTTGTAGTGGACTGAGTTATACACATCACCTAGCAAGGTAGGTATAGGATTCTTTGAAATAAAGATTCTGACAGCATGCATATCCACCAGATCAGGAACATTGGGAAACAGGACAATCCCATAGACGCACATAGCCAGAATAGCTTGGAAAGCAGTCCAATTCTTCTCTTTAACATGTATGCAAGCTTGATCAAACAATAACTTCAATAAGAAACCCTTAGCTCCTTGTTTTTCCTCAATATTACTGCTCAGAACAGATTCACCAATATGAAGAGCAATAGCCATTTCTTTTATCCCGGGGTGTTCTTCAGAAAAGAATACTATGTCATGCCTGATGGGGATTCCCAAAATAAATGAGAACTCCTCCAACGTTGGGGCCAAGATGTAGTATGGGAAAGTGAAGCAACGCAAAGACGGATCATAAAACTGAAGAAATGTATGAATGGCATCCTTCTCATACTTGGAGATATTGTAGACAAACTTCAGAAGTCTCCCATACCCTCCACTGAACTCTGTACGAACTCCGGGACCAGCCATATTAATCAGCTTGTGAATCAACGTCAAGGTCGGATCTGGGAACGAATAGGCAACAGTCTTCTTTCTCTGGACATCCATGCCAAGGTAACCTCAGAAAACCGGAATCAAGAGTAAGATGCAAGCCCTGAAAAATGTCAAACATGTCAGAATGCAAGAAAAATGATATGCTCATGCAAACATGGGATCAAGGCAACACTACTGGATGTGTTGTGCTGTTAACTGAACGAGAACCACAACCCAGAAAACCAGAATTCCAAAATATCGAACCACTGAGATAACCAGGAACCCAGATATTCAAACATCGATGAGAAATCCAAAAAAAACGGGTAGGTTGAAAGTTTCGGTTACCTACAAACCTGCAAACACCCATCCCCTCTCACGTGTGGGTACTAGGATGTTCAGTATCCCGGGCTCTTAGGTCGAGAAATGATGATACGTTCACCATTTCTGGTTTGGCATCATCATCAATCGAGGATGCCTCAACTGATTCTCCAAAACGGAAGGTCCTCAGTGTAACACCCCTTCTATACCCCGTACAAAAACGTAATAATAAAAAAAAATAATCTTATAATAAAACATCAGAGCAAAGATTAAATCAATTAGATATAAACAGAGATGTCACATCAACGTGAACTAAAAACAACCTGCTCATAAAGATATATAACACCTGGATAGTTTTTATAAACAAAGGAACTCCGTTCCAAAATATCAGCATTCAGTTACAGAATTAAAGCGGAACATCCATAACTGATGTCATATACATATTCATACAAGGCCACTATATACAAGCTAAAAGAAACATCTACACTCGAACCCCGACTACCCGTGTTACATATCAGAGCCGACGGAACGACAAAAGACGAAGACACTAATCTTCGCAAAAGACCTCCAGCGTCTAATCTGCAATGCCATTACAGCATTAAACCACAGCAGAAGGGTGAGAAACAGGATTATAATATAAATGCATATCATTATATAACACTTAGCAAAATATGCACAATTATTCTCACCACACAAATATGATACTTGTAAACAACACAAGACATATTAAACCCATTTCACACATCAATCACATAAGCATATACATTAACACAATGCATAACAAATCCTTCTCAAAATTCAACACATAAACATACATGTAGTGAATTATGCAAATGCACAGAGACCGACACAACGACTCTACGCATGCGGTACCAATCCAACCTTGTAATTCATTAGTCCCCCAGGAACTCTTGGAATCATCGCTCGTTACATAGAGTAACTCCCCGTCGGGCCTACGATGTTCCCCGTCGCTATAAACCATTATTTCAGGGCGTACGATGTTTATGGATTGCTTTAGTCCACTATTTCAGGGCGCACAATCCGATTGCCATAGTCCACTATTTCAGGGCGCACAATCATTTGTGATTAATCGCTTCTACCATTATTTCAGGGCGTAAGACGATAAAACTGATTCATTTATGAATCTTCCAATGCAAGAATGCATATCATGATACTTGACACATTAATGACTCATGCCAACATCAAATGCTCATGCATTAACAATAATCATGTATTTCAAGTACATATAAAGTAATGCACACAATTGCCCAAAATGGCCACAAACACCAATATACCATTCCACAACATCAAATTCCCATCAAAGAATCATCACACAAGCCATCTCATAACATATCATAATATGTCTTACAATATTGAAAAATAACTCAAAATTCCATTATTCGGTTTTCTGAAAAAGTCGGCTAAAAGTCGGCCAAAAATAATATTTTCTATCATCATCAAAAAGTACTCATCAACAGCTTCGATTCAGTATAAAGAACTCTTAAATACGATAAACGGTTAACAAGATATGAATATTTCGAAATAACGTAAAAACATAAACCGGACACCCGACACCACGAAACGGTTTGTAAAAACTGTACCGATTGGACCAAGTTCAGACCCCAAAACTATTTTTCCTAGGAAGAACATCTCGTTAGCTTCCCAACGCATCAAACCACGCCTCAAACCGAATCACAGATCAAAAGTTATGCAGAAAACAAAATTACACGAACAGCACTATTCGCTGGGCGAATCTCCCTCGTGAGCATTCGCTAGCTGCTTCGCTAGGCGAACATCCCTCGCGAGCATTCGCTAGCTCCTTCGCTAGGCGAATGTTCCAGTGAACCAACTGTTAGATAAAAACAGACACTAAGTTCGCTAGGCGAACCCCCTGGCGAACCAAGTCAGAACCAAACAGAGCCAAAAACACCCAAAGTTCGCTAGGCGAACACTCTAGCGAACCTTCGCTCATGCCTTCGCTAGGCGAATACCCGTAGTGAACCTTCGCTACCCTTCGCTGAATGGTTCGCTAGGCGAACCCGCGAAAACCTCACTCGCTGCCACCTTCGCCCCAGGTTCGCTAGGCGAACCAAGGAAAACCCAGAATTTTTCTGCGCTGTTTGAAACCCCAAAAGTGATATTTCCCAACCAAAACATTTCCCAATCAACATATTTCAATCAGAACCTATTCTAATCATGTCAACAAGCAAACTACCACCTTTACATCGATTTCCAACCGTTAAACCATCGATTCTACTCATTTTATCGTTTTCGACCTAAAAGTAAAAAAAAACATGGAAAGCAAGAGAATCATCCAAACTCATTCATACATAATCATATACAAGCATAGCATAATCGAGTTTCGCACCCTTACCCGATTTAATCCGATTCTAGGAATTGATCTTGATGATTTTCACACTTTTCTCCAATTTTCTCCCTTCTCCTCTTTTCTTCTCTTTTCCCTTCTTTCTTCTTTCTTCTCTTACTAACTTTTCTTTTTCTTCTTTTCTAAACTTATACTAACTATTTTCTTTTATATTTTCTTAACTTAAAAATTCTAAACATTTCTAATAAATATCTAAACTAACTATTATTAACTAACACTATTAATTATGAAATATGTCAAATACCCTCTATTCCAATTTTCCCCGCAAACTCTCAAAAACGGTAAAAATACACAATGTGCAAAAATAACATATAATCACACCAATTAGCAATTAACATAAATATTGCTCAATTAAAAATAAAGACTCGACCAATTAACACCAAAAAGCACGGGAAAAGGAAATATTAAAAACGGACCGTTACAACTCTCCCCCACTTGAGAAATTTTCGTCCTCGAAAATATTACCTGATCCAAACAACTCCGGATATGACTCCCGCATCCGACTTTCCAATTCCCAAGTCAAATTGCCCTCAGCAACGCCTCCCCACGCCACTTTCACAAGTGCAATCTCCTTGCCTCTTAACCTTTTCAACTCGCGATCTAAAATCCTCACCGGTAAAACCTCAACCGTAAGATTATCTCTTACGTCAACCTCATCCATCGGAATCACGTGAGACGGATCTGGAACATACTTCCGTAGCTGTGAAACATGGAAAACATCATGTAGATTCGAAAGATTCGGTGGCAATGCTATCCTGTAAGCCACTGCACCAACTCTTTCGGATATCTGATATGGACCAATAAAACGTGAAGTAAGCTTCCTCGACTTCAAGGCACGTCCAACACCAGTCACCGACGAAACCCTCAAAAACACATGATTTCCCTCTTGAAATTCCAGATCCCTCTTCCTCTTATCATGGTAACTCTTTTGCCTACTCTAAGAAGCTTTCATCTTCTCCCGAATAAGTTTCACTTTCTCCGTCGTCTGTTGAACTAACTCAGGTCCAACTACTGCACTTTCACCAGATTCATGCCAACACAAAGGTGTTCGACATCTTCTTCCATAAAGCGCCTCAAAAGGTGCCATTCCGATACTAGAATGGAAACTGTTATTATACGTAAACTCGATCAATGAAAGAAAACTGTCCCAAACTCTACCTTGCTCAAGAACACAAGATCTCAGTAAATCTTCCAATGACTGAATTGTTCTCTCCGTCTGACCATCAGTCTGCGGATGATAAGCAGAACTCAATCTCAACTTAGAACCTAACGCCTTTTGCAAACTTTCCCAAAATCTGGAAGTAAACCTCGGATCACAATCAGAAACAATACTCAACGGGACGCCATGCAACTTCACAATCCCACGGATATAAATCTCAGCCAAACGCTCCATAGAATAACTGATATCAATCGGGATGAAATGCGCCGATTTAGTCAGCCTATCAACGATCACCCAAATAGCATTATGCCCACTCGGAGAATTAGGCAAACCCGTCACAAAATCCATCGATATACTATCCCATTTCCACTCCAGAATATCCAACGGTTGCATTAATCCTGCAGGCCTCTGATGTTCCACTTTCGACTTCTGACAAGTCAAACACGCATAAACAAACTGAGCCACATCTCTTTTCAAACCAGACCACCAAAAGATCCTCTTCAAATCTTGGTACATCTTATTAGCACCAGGATGTATACTCAAACTACTCCGGTGTCCTTCCTCAAGAATCATCTTTTTCAACTCTGCATCATCAGGTATACAAATTCTACCACGGAATCTCAAAATACCCTGATCATCCACTTTAAAGTCACCATTCACTTCTTGATTCCCAATGATAGCAAATTATGGTTAAACAACCACTCAACAGAGTGCAACAGTCCAACAACAACACAAAGACACGGTCGGACAGACCAAACAGACACTGGCTCTGATACCACTTAATGTAACACCCCTTCTATACCCCGTACAAAAACGTAATAATAGAAAAAAAATAATCTTATAATAAAACATCAGAGCAAAGATTAAATCAATTAGATATAAACAGAGATGTCACATCAACGTGAACTAAAAACAACCTGCTCATAAAGATATATAACACCTGGATAGTTTTTATAAACAAAGGAACTCCATTCCAAAATATCAGCATTCAGTTACAGAATTAAAGCGGAACATCCATAACTGATGTCATATACATATTCATACAAGGCCACTATATACAAGCTAAAAGAAACATCTACACTCGAACCCCGACTACCCGTGTTACATATCAGAGCCGACGGAACGACAAAAGACGAAGACACTAATCTTCGCAAAAGACCTCCAGCGTCTAATCTGAAATGCCATTACAGTATTAAACCACAGCAGAAGGGTGAGAAACAGGATTATAATATAAATGCATATCATTATATAACACTTAGCAAAATATGCACAATTATTCTCACCACACAAATATGATACTTGTAAACAACACAAGACATATTAAACCCATTTCACACATCAATCACATAAGCATATACATTAACACAATGCATAACAAATCCTTCTCAAAATTCAACACATAAACATACATGTAATGAATTATGCAAATGCACAGAGACCGACACAACGACTCTACGCATGCGGTACCAATCCAACCTTGTAATTCATTAGTCCCCCAGGAACTCTTGGAATCATCGCTCGTTACATAGAGTAACTCCCCTTCGGGCCTACGATGTTCCCCGTCGCTATAAACCATTATTTCAGGGCGTACGACGTTTATGGATTGCTTTAGTCCACTATTTCAGGGCGCACAATCCGATTGCCATAGTCCACTATTTCAGGGCGCACAATCATTTGTGATTAATCGCTTCTACCATTATTTCAGGGCGTAAGACGATAAAACTGATTCATTTATGAATCTTCCAATGCAAGAATGCATATCATGATACTTGACACATTAATGACTCATGCCAACATCAAATGCTCATGCATTAACAATAATCATGTATTTCAAGTACATATAAAGTAATGCACACAATTGCCCAAAATGGCCACAAACACCAATATACCATTCCACAACATCAAATTCCCATCAAAGAATCATCACACAAGCCATCTCATAACATATCATAATATGTCTTACAATATTGAAAAATAACTCAAAATTCCATTATTCGGTTTTCTGAAAAAGTCGGCTAAAAGTCGGCCAAAAATAATATTTTCTATCATCATCAAAAAGTACTCATCAACAGCTTCGATTCAGTATAAAGAACTCTTAAATACGATAAACGGTTAACAAGATATGAATATTTCGAAATAACGTAAAAACATAAACCGGACACCCGACACCACGAAACGGTTTGTAAAAACTGTACCGATTGGACCAAGTTCAGACCCCAAAACTATTTTTCCTAGGAAGAACATCTCGTTAGCTTCCCAACGCATCAAACCACGCCTCAAACCGAATCACAGATCAAAAGTTATGCAGAAAACAAAATTACACGAACAGCACTATTCGCTGGGCGAATCTCCCTCGTGAGCATTCGCTAGCTGCTTCGCTAGGCGAACATCCCTCGCGAGCATTCGCTAGCTCCTTCGCTAGGCGAATGTTCCAGCGAACCAACTGTTAGATAAAAACAGACACTAAGTTCGCTAGGCGAACCCCCTGGCGAACCAAGTCAGAACCAAACAGAGCCAAAAACACCCAAAGTTCGCTAGGCGAACACTCTAGCGAACCTTCGCTCATGCCTTCGCTAGGCGAATACCCGTAGTGAACCTTCGCTACCCTTCGCTGAATGGTTCGCTAGGCGAACCCGCGAAAACCTCACTCGCTGCCACCTTCGCCCCAGGTTCGCTAGGCGAACCAAGGAAAACCCAGAATTTTTCTGCGCTGTTTGAAACCCCAAAAGTGATATTTCCCAACCAAAACATTTCCCAATCAACATATTTCAATCAGAACCTATTCTAATCATGTCAACAAGCAAACTACCACCTTTACATCGATTTCCAACCGTTAAACCATCGATTCTACTCATTTTATCGTTTTCGACCTAAAAGTAAAAAAAAACATGGAAAGCAAGAGAATCATCCAAACTCATTCATACATAATCATATACAAGCATAGCATAATCGAGTTTCGCACCCTTACCCGATTTAATCCGATTCTAGGAATTGATCTTGATGATTTTCACACTTTTCTCCAATTTTCTCCCTTCTCCTCTTTTCTTCTCTTTTCCCTTCTTTCTTCTTTCTTCTCTTACTAACTTTTCTTTTTCTTCTTTTCTAAACTTATACTAACTATTTTCTTTTATATTTTCTTAACTTAAAAATTCTAAACATTTCTAATAAATATCTAAACTAACTATTATTAACTAACACTATTAATTATGAAATATGTCAAATACCCTCTATTCCAATTTTCCCCGCAAACTCTCAAAAATAGTAAAAATACACAATGTGCAAAAATAACATATAATCACACCAATTAGCAATTAACATAAATATTGCTCAATTAAAAATAAAGACTCGACCAATTAACACCAAAAAGCACGGGAAAAGGAAATATTAAAAACGGACCGTTACACTCAGCTTCTGGCACTGAGGTCGAGAAACAATAGTACATTCATCCCTCGGGGTACAGTACTATCGTCAATCGAGGAGTGCCTCCACTGATTCTCTTCAAAAGATAGGGGCCATCCTATGCGAGTTCCAAAGTGGGCCCTCGGGTGCGAATGGGTTTGCCATAGGATGTGGTCTGCCACTGTCACCACTAAAGAGGGATGTTTCCACTAAAGTCCTCGATGATCGGTCACCAGAGTCGACATCTCTCTAGATCAACACCCTAACATGCGCAAGACACACACGTTAGAATGCGTCCCAAGATAGCCTCGTCTGGTTGTGAATTTCGTGAACACACAAACGTACCAAGCGGGCACGTAGGTCCCACTACTTTCCACTCTAGTCCTAGGGTGTACTCAAGCCTGGGTATTGGGCTTATCTCTCAGAACAACCCAACCTGCAAAACAGAAATAGCCAGCACAACACAACAGTATCCAATATGACAGTAATAAAAATGAAATGCAATGCAGTAAAATCCGTAAAAATAAAATACAACAAATAAAGCAAAACAAAAAATAAAAACACCCAAAGAGAACAAAGACAAGCAAGCTCTAGGATTGACTCGCTTAGGGATGGACCAGCATAGGTCAACCAGATTCCCCAGCAGAGTCGTCAGCTGTCGCTCCCAGGATTTTCATCCAGGTACAAACGCGAGAGTGGCGCGGAAAAACAGAGTCGCCAGCCGTGTAAATTTATCCCAAGAGAGGGAAAGGGAACACCGCATAAACCTGAGGAAGAGGGAAAGGAATGGTCATCGCAACCATAGCCTGGGTTCGGGAGTCGATTACGCGAGGGGAAGGTGCTAGCACCCCACGCGTCCATCGTACTCGATGGGATCCACGCTTGTTGCTATTCTAAGGGTGAGTTATCCTATCATCTATGGCTGTACTAGAACGGGGAAGGGGAAGATAAATACAGACTCGGTAGGATGTCGACGTCCTAGGGTTACGTACTCCCTTTGTGCAATGGGAAATTCAGAGTCAACGTAGTTCGGACCAAGTTCTTTTTGTGTTTTTTATGAGTGACGTTAAGTTCGCGTCCGGCAGTTAGGGTCGATGCCTGTTTGCGACTCAGACGGAAAGTAACCCGCCCTTGTTGAAAATAGCCTTTAGTTTGACAATCCTGAAGGACAAAAAGGTTTGAAGTTTGTTTGTATTTTTTAGGACAGAAGTGACTTGAATTAGTTCATAACTTGCATTGCACCAAAGTCTAGGGCACAAGGACGAATACTTAACGAATCGTCCCAAGACAGGACGCTCGCCGAGCACTCTAGAAAGATGAGAGGAAGCCCCTCATTTATCATTCCCCACGCTTAAGGCTCGTGCGCAATACACTTTATCCTTATTAAGTGTTTTCAAGAAGTTTTGAGATGAGAAGAGAGACGACACAAAGGAAACTCTAAAGGAAACAAAGAGTCCTAATGTTATCATGCATGGGTGATCTGCGGTTAGTGAGGTTTGACGACAACCTAAGCCTAAAGAAAAGAAAAGATGAGAGACAGAAAGAGTGAGAGTAGACATGGATAACTATCCACACCCTCAAATAACTTACCTCAGCCCCTGCGTAAAAGGTTAGTACAAAACAGGCATAAGTAATAATATGACTAATGAAACCCAAGCAATGACATATAATGGCAGTCAAGTGACCTATAACAATTCAAACATGGTTTATGAAGTCAAATAAACAACCCCAAAATAATGGCACAAGTGCCTTTTCAAACAAATAACCAGACATGGTTAAGGATGCATACAAGTAGGCCTCAAACAAAGAGCAATCACATAATTAGCAAAACATCTTATAAAATTACCGAATTAATTATCAGAGTAGCTTAACCAGAAACAAGTAACATATCAGAAGCTCATGTCAAAATTCAAAAGATTGGTCACTCAAACAATTATGCAAAGACAGATAAGAAACATGACTCAATGTTCAAACAAGGAGGACTAAAATGCAATATGAAATGATTTTAAAAATGAGAGAAAAATATTTTAATACAATTCAATGTGTTGGGGAAAAAATGCAAAAAGAATAAGTTCAAAATGTTTTATGGATGATGAGAAATAAAATAAACAAGTCATGGTATGCATAATGAAATAAATACAAGAAAGAAATTATTAAAATAATTATTCAGATGCTAAAAATAAAATAAAATAATAAAATAAAATTTGTAAAATTTTATAAAATTATAAATAAGATGCATGAATTTTTTTTGGGAATTTTTTAATACAATTATCTATTTTTAAAAATTAAAAATGAAATGCAATAATTAATTAAAATAAAAATAATGAAATGCGCATAGGGAGTGTGAGTAGCAGCAAAAACACGTTGAAAATTGAAATGGGCCGGAAGGGAGGGGTGCGAATAGGAAGCCCAATCACTAGATCCATCAGCGAAAAAAAAAATAAAAATAAAAAAGCAATACCATACAACTCAGTCAACCAGTTGACTCACAAGAGCCCTTGGATCCATCTGACGCTTCACGTTGAGTCAAACCAAACACAAAGTAACTATGATAAAGGGCCATGATTACAAGACACACCATAATAATGAAACACGTGCACACACACAACTACTCAGCATGCCGTGGAACTCCATGTGACAGGCACGTGAGACTTTTAATTTGCTGGCAATCAATCAACCGTTAGATGCATCACACGATTATGAATCAGTCAACCAATTAAATATTAAACATGATCAGTTGTCCAGATTGAAGGCTCACGATAACTATCATGGGATAAAAAACACATAAACCATAAATAAAAAACCAAAAATTGAAACGCGTGGCAACGTGAGGACCGCACGATGAAGCAAACGGACGGTCAGATTGCATCTCCTTCCTTGGAACCCTAGCCTCGCCGGAGCTCACACCAGTCGCCGGAGCCCTAGCTCCGGCCGCCACCCACGACCACCTGCAACTAAAAAAAACCCAGAAAACGCAAACGAATACACCATTTTGTCCAGATTTTCACCAGGATCACGAATATCCTATTATTTTTCACAAAAGATCAACACAAAGAGCAAATCGAATGAAGAAAAGTGTGGGTCCAAAACTTTAAATCAACATTACACACAAATCATACGTCCAAACTTCAAATAAAATAGATCAGAGTGATCAGTGAACATCACACACCATTATGCGCATCAAAGAGAGGAGTTTTATGATCATGAAAAAAACCACTAACCTGAGATTGTGCAACCTATTCCCTTGCTATTAGCTTCAAACGAGGGATGGTTTGTACTCTATGGATCACAAGGGTTCTGATGGTGAAAGAATTTTTGGAAAAGCTCCTCTTGATTGAGAGATACGAATGAGAGAAGCTTTTAGGGTTCAAACTTTAGTTCTCCTTGAAATCACGTGTAATCTTCTAACCCTAGCATGAGTAAGTTTAAATAGGCTAGGTTAAACCACTGATGATCATTTGGGCCTTGGTAATTCTTTGTTTAACGAGTTTTGGGTGATTTTAGAAATTTGAATAATGTGAAATACACCCTCCTCCATGCATGGATATCCAAACATTCTATGATGGATCACTTAATTTCCAATTGCTAATTACACCTGAATTGAATTTGGGCCTTGAGATGTATTGGTTCATGAGTTTTCAATAATTTGGCAATTTTACACCATGTGAAATAAGTAATGAATAAACCATGGATCCACTTGATTTAAAGGCCAACAATGCTCCTTGGAGATTTTTCTTTGATGTTAAAAAGTGCCTTGAAGCAATGGGATTAATTATAGGTCACTATGTCCCAAAATGCAAAAGTTGTGAAAATGGAACCCTAGAAACCACTTTGCCTTCTTTTGATCATAACTTGAGTTTCACAAATGATATGGAGACTCACTAGTACTTGTTGGAAAGGGGAGAAAAAGATCTTCAACTTTCATGTTTGAGGAAAATTCATTTGGAGCTTCCTTGATGATGAAAAGTCAAGTTGAATGTAGTATAAGAACTTGCCCAAAAAGGAAACTTTCAAATTATAGGTCATTTCCATATTTAGTAACTTTTGTACCAACCCTTGATCCTTGACAAATGGTATGAAACTTGACCTTGGAAAACCATATGAGGATGTGAGACCTTGAAAACCTTGAAGAGAACCTCAAAATTTCACAGTTGACTTCCCTCTCACTGTTGACTTTTCTCCTAATTCTCCTGATTCCCAATCCATTGGCCAATTGAACTTCTTCTGAACCAAACTGATGGACAATCTTCCATTCCTAGATACTTAGGGACCCAGGGAATACCATGGAATCAAGTATTTCCCAAAAAATTAGAAATAAACTGACTTTATAGCAAACCCTAATTCTGGTACCCTCAGTCTAGGAGGAAATAACACAGTCTCCAAATCCAAATTCCTCTGAATATGATGTGTATCCTCTCCAACAAAGATAAGATATGCCATTTGGTGATGATAAAAACACAAGAAGCTTGCCCATTGGAGCAATAAACCCAAGAATCCCAAAACCCTAATTTCTGCACTGGTCAGGAGAGGGTGATCCATAATACAAGGACTCTTGCTTGACCCTTTGAAGAACATCTTCTCCTCTTGAACTTGCCTCAGGCACCTTGACCCCATGCTAAGAACCAATGATATGCAAAATGAGATGAAACATAAGCCAGTTAGTAATAAAGTAAGGAGGGCAAATTTTGGGGTGCTACACCAGTTTCAAGCACTTTCGGTGAGCAATGAGAATCGATCAGAGAGAGGAACATCGATTTCCTCATACAAAGATGCTCTCAAAGTGATCAAGAGTAACAACGCAAAAGGATGGGGACAACTTGTCATTCCTACGGATAACAAGACAAAGAAAGGTCTTGGTTTTTCCTCAACCTGTACCCAGACTGCTACTAACGATGAAAGTTTTCATCCTATTCGGGACTTCTTCCACAGTGGAGGCTTCCTTCACCCAGTGTCTCAAGAAGTACACACCATCAATGAGGGTGACTCCTCTGATACAGATGAATAATGGAAGTCCTATCTCAACGAGGACGGTTATATGTCTCAAGGAGAGACGCATACGCCATTTTGCTTTCCCACACAAAGTTCGAGATATATACCAAGATCAGACGTCAAGATGATGTACGGAGATTGTAATCCGGAAGGATGTCATGCTTCACCCAACTCATTAGAGGAGGACACTCTGATGAAAGACAACTTCGACTATAACTATTATGACCCAATGGATGACTTGCCTATCTGGAAGTCGTACCCGGAAGAGTTGGGGCAAAAGAGTAAGCCCAATGATGCATATCAGCTGAGCACTATTGAAAAGAATACATGCGTCCCCCTCGAATCATGGGATTATTATTCAGGACATTCTGAAGATATCCAGCACTACGATGAATTTGCAAAGATTGTAGGACAAGAGTTCATCAACTATGATTTTCCTGAGGTCAACGTCATCGAGAAGGATGACTCCTCTCATCCCGTAGAAGTATGGGACATCTTAGGACAACCAAGTGGGAAGTATGACTTCTTGGTCAAGTACACCGCTCTTGAAATCTCTCGTATCAGGCTCAAAGACATCCAGCCAACTGGATGGGAAGATCCACCTGAAAATGAAAACACTGTGCAAGATACAACAGAAGAGTTTGTCTACGATGAATCTTCCTGGCAGGAAGACTCCAAAGATCCTGCTCCGCCAGAAATCAGCGTCATTTCTGAGGACAAACCAAGAAAAAGGTACCAGACTTTGTGATTCACCGAGGAGTTCGTCGCCAATGGGTTGCTGTCGATGTCCCGAAAGTCGTCATAAGTCTAAGTAATTGTCGTCTTTGTTTTAGCCTTTCACCTTGCCTAGGTGAAACAGATGTTTTATAGGGCTCGCTTTCTGTAAATGTCCCTCTTCGCTTTGCCTAAAGCCACAGAGTTTTGTTTTATAGGGCTGTAGTTTCAAGAGTCGACCAATCATAAATAAATAACGTCATTCTGTAATTTCCGCATTTTGTTGCTGTTTTCACTTTTCTCTTTTCAGAAAATGGTAATCCTAAAAACAACTCAAAAATAAAAAACACGCATTTTTCAGAAAATACACTGCACACACTCTTGCATCCTCTCTATCTCTTCTAAAAATAAATCATCACGTCATGCAGATTGCTTGTTTTGAACCCCATTAAAACATACGATCCAATGCCTTCTCACAACTTTGAATTCCCGGTATTTGAAGCTAAAGAAGAAGAGGACGAAAAAATTCCAGAAGAAATCTCCCGATTACTCAGACAAGAGGAAAGGTCCATTGAACCTCACAAAGAGCCGTTGGAAACAGTCAACTTAGGTTCAGAAGAAGAGAGGAAAGAAGTCAAGATTGGGGCACTGCTCAGTCCGACTGTCAAAGAAAACTTGATAGAACTTCTCAAAGATTTTCCCGATGTATTTGCTTGGTCCTATCAGGCTATGCCAGGGTTGGACACCAACATCGTGGAACATCATTTACCGTTGAAATCAGAGTATCCGCCGGTAAAATAAAGACTGAGACGGACTGATCCAGACATGGCCATCAAAATCAAAGAGGAAGTGCAGAAGCAGATTGACGCGGGTTTCCTCGCCACCTCAGAATATCCTCAATGGTTAGCCAACATAGTACCAGTTCCAAAAAAGGACGAAAAAGTCAGAATGTGTGTAGATTATGAGGATATGAACAAAGCCAGTCCAAAGGATGACTTTCCCTTACCACACATAGACATGCTGATAGACAGTACAACAAAGTTCAAAGTTTTCTCCTTCATGGATGGATTCTCGGGCTATAATCAAATCAAAATGGCACCGGAAGATATGGAGAAAACACCGTTCATTACCCCATAGGGAACCTTTTGTTACAAGGTAATGTCGTTCGGTTTGAAGAATGTCGGGGCAACCTATCAAAGGGACATGACTACTCTGTTTCACAACATGATGCACAAAGAAATCGAAGTATATGTGTAGCACCCCAAAATTTTCCCTCATTTTTCTAACTCTAACTGGCTTATGTTTCATTTCATTCTTGCATTTTCATCTGTGCATATCATTGCTTCTCAGCATGGGATCAAGGTATCCTTGTTAGCCCTCAAGAGGGGGATGTGTATCAAGGCCAAAGCAAGAGAATGTACTCAATCTTGTGGTGTTCATGTTCGTCAAAGTCTCTTACCAAGTTTGCACAATCATCAGAGACATCAATCTTTTATTTTAATCAGCAGATGGGTTAATCATTTCAGAATCAAGGTCATAAAGCAGTGTTAATTTGATCGTGTTCCAGACAGGTTTTCTATCATGTTTCAGGCATCATTCAAGGGTATTATCAGTGGCTAAGGATTAGATATGAAGCAGGACTCAAAGCAACCTGCAATGAAGCAATTTTCACCATTTTGCCTTGGTCCAATTGATTTTCATAAGTGTGCAATCGATTGCACCCTTTAGTTTTCACATTTTGGCCTTTGTAAGGGTGTGCAATCATTTGCACTGTGACAGAATTTCCTAAAACCTTCATTTTTCAGCACTATGTCAATTTCCAATGCACCACATTCACTTGGGATCAATGCTATATCAGTAGAAGGATCTAGAGGGCTGCAGAATTTGATTTCATTTCCATCCAATTTCGACTCTAATTCCACACTCCCTTTCCAAGTTTATTTTCCACTTCCAATTCCACTCACCAAGCCTCACTCCAAAACCAAACTTAACTCCTAACCTAGGGGTTATTTAATTTAATCAACTCCAAACCTCTCAGAACCTTGATCATTTTTCACTCTCAATTTTCAGAATTCTCTCTCAATTCTCTCTCACTTTTTCATTCTCCATTTCCATCTTCAACCTTTCACCAAAGCTCCATATTCATAGATTCATAAATTCTTCATTGGAATTTGTGAATTCTTAAGCTAAACCTCCATCACATCCTCATTCTTGGTTCAATTCTGCAGTAGCAACTTATTTGGATCTAGATTCAAGATTTTGGAATCACGTCTTGGAGAGATTTTGCTTATTTATGGATTATTGCTTGGATCTTCAAGTGTTCTTGATAGAGCTTCATAGATCTCTGGATTTCATGCTTGGATTCATCAATTTTCGTTTGCAACAATCACCAAAGCAAATCTCAGCTTTGTAGGTTGGTTTCTCTAAGATCTATGCATGATTTAGCTTAATTTCAACTTATACAATGTAGATCCATGGTTTTCAATGTGATTTGATTCATTTGCTTGATTGGATTCATGATCTTGTTGTTTGATTGTTGAAGTGTGTGCTTGATTACTGATATTTGATGTGGATTTTTGTGTATGTTTGATGACATGATCATTTGGATGTTTGGATAAGTGATTGGTGCTGGAAAAGTGATTATGAGAAGTGATTTTTACAGGTCTGGTACTGTGCAATCGATTTGCATCCTAGTGCTTGTGTGACCTATGCTTCTCTTCTTACACACTTTGATGGTTTGTTTTCTTCAATGCTTGTGTGATCTTGAATGTACATTTAAAATTGATTCATGTGTTGTTTATGATCATTCTCAATCATATAACATAACTTCTAATTGCATCTTGCATACTCCATAAGTTCATGAACATTTGAGTACTTGTTTGATCTTACTTGTACATGTTTGCTTCTACTCTTGAACTTGCATCAACATGAGATATGTATGAGTTTTGTATACTCATCCTTGCATTCTAAATGTTATCTCACATACCATATGCTACTAACTTGCATTCATTTCCAAGTATGTTCATTTTGCATCTTCATTCTTTACTTGTGTTACAAGTTATGCATGTTTGATTGAACTTAAGTGGTGTTTTGTTTTCACTTCTTCTTGCTTCATCTTCTCTAATGCTTGCATTCATGATTCATATTCCATATTAATGACATCTCCATACCTTCATAAATGTCATTCAATTCTTATTTTTATGTTTGTATTTGCATTTATTCATGTTTATGATTCATATGCTTTCATCTTACATAGTTAGTACCTAACTTGCCTTTGTATGATCTTTTGATGCATAGTTTGACATTGTTTGGTTTCATTTGGCATGTTAACCTTAGTAGGATACCTTGGCATGTACCTACTGCCCTTGGATGGTTCTTAACCCTTAGGACTCATTCCTTTTAGTTCAAACTTTGTTTACTTCTTATGTTGTTTTCTTAAGACAATTAGCATTGTTTGTTCTTTTTTCTTTCACTTGTATTCAATACTTGTGTTTATTTTGTGCTAACCTTTTATGTAGGGGCAGAGGTAAGACATATGAGTAAGTGGATGCTTATCCTTACTCATTCCTCCTTTCATCTCTCTTTTCTTTTACTTTCTCTTTTGTGTGTGGATTACATGATATAATGCTTGATTGTGTAGAACTCTCTCACATCCCTTTGGGATCCTAGCTCATCCTTAATTTTTGATTAAGGTGAGGTAGGATAAGCATTAGATAGTGCTATCCCTCTCTCTTCTTTAGACTTAGGTTGCTCTTAAACCTCAACCTTAGGGCCATCTTTTGCATGACAGCATTAGGATAGAATTCCCCTTAGTGTTTTCTTTTCCTTTGAGTCTTCTCTTCTCATCTCTTAACGCTTCTAAAACACTTAATAAATATAAAGAATATTGTGCTTGAGCCTTAAGTGTAGGAAATGAAGAACGAGGTGTCTCCCCTCCTCTTCTAGAGTGTTTAGCATACGTCCCATTTGGTGGCGACCATGCGGCTCACTCGTTCCCGCATGGTAGACTTTGGTGCAATGTAAGTTACGAACTAACTTCAATCCATTTCTTGTCTAAAAAACACAAAACAAATTCAAACCTTTTTATCCTTCGGGATCGTTAAGTTTCAAACCTCATTTTCAGAAAAGAGCACGTTATCTTCTGTCTCGTCGCAAACATGCATCGACCCTAACTGTCGGACACGAACTTAACGTCGCTCATAAAAAACACTCAGACCTTGTTAGGTCGAACTACGACTGCTCTGATTTCCTCTCTCTGGTTAGATTGAGGATACGTAGGCACAATACGGCGATGTCTTGGCGAGCAACCTCCCCCCTTAGTTCGTGTCCGAACTACGTTGACTCTGACTTTCCCATTGCACGAGGGAATACGTAGGCCTAGGACTCCGACGATGTCCTACCGAGTCACTTCTTTTTCTTTCCTTCCTCGTTTCTCTGTTCTTCTCCATTCCTGTTCCTTCTCCTTTCTAGTAGCAGTGGAGCTCCAGATGACGACACCCTTTGATCGAGACAACAAGCGTGGATCCCATCGAGTATGATGGACGCGTGGGGTGCTAACACCTTCCCCTCGCATAACCGACTCCCTTACCCATTTCTCTTGGTCGCGAGACCATGCTTTTCCTTTCCCTCAGGTTTACGTAGTGTTTCCTTTCCCTCTCTTGGGATAAATACACATTGCTGGCGACTCTGTTTCTGCGCCACTTTCGCGTTTGTACCTGGATGAAAATCCCGGGAGAGACAGCTGGCGACTCTGCTGGGGAATAGGTTGACCTCTTATTGGTTCATCCCTTTTGCGAGTCAATCCTAGCGCTTGTCTGTTTTATTTCGTTGGGTGTTTACTGTTGTGCTTTATTTTGTTGTGTATTACTGTATTACTGTACATTACTGTTTTTACCACATTTATTGCATTACATTTCATTATTATACTGGATTGTGTTGTGTTGTACTGGATTTTCTGTTTGACAGGTTGGGGGTTATGAGAGATAAGCCCACTACCCAGGCTTGAGCATACACCTAGGATTAGCGTGGAAAGTAGTGTGACTTGTGTGGCATTTGGCCAGACGTAGTATACACGAAAACTCCACATCCAGATGAGGTTTTCTTTGGTAATGTTCTATCCTACGCATTGGTGCAGACGATGGAATGTAACCTGGAAAATTGTCGACTCTGGTGACCTTTCCCCGAGGACTTAGTTGAGGCACTCCTCCCAAGAGGTAGTAATGGCAGACCAGAAATGGCAAACCCATTATACTTCTTGATCCGAGGACCCGAAGCTGGGAACTTTTATAGGATGACCTTTTTTAGGGGAATCAGTTAAGGCCTCCTCGATTGATGATGATGCCAAACCAGAAATGGTGAACGTATCATCATTTCTCGACCTGAGAGTTCGTGATATTGAGGATCCTCGGTTTTCTAGAACCCACATGTGAGAGGGGTTGGGTGTTTGCAGGTTTGCAGGTAACCTTGACCTTCAACATACCCGATATTCTGGATTTCTTATCAGTGTGAATGTAACATCCCGGTATTCTGGTATTTTAAATGGCCCGTTACTCTGGATTTTTGGGTTTCTGGTATTTTGGGTTTTATTTAGTCAGTGGAACAACAGTAGATGTCCAGAGCTTTATGGAAGCCTTGATCCCATGTCTGTTGCATCTGCATCATCATTTTTGCATACATGTTATTGTATTTCCAAGGATCTTAACTTTGAGATTAGCTGTTGAGCATTTCCATCTGTTTTCTCTGGTTCTTTTGTGAAAAAAGAAACTTGAATCAAAGCATAATGGTTCCTTGGGAATATTCGAACATGGAATTTTTCATGGCATTGTCATACTCATATGCATAACAGGTGTTTCGGAGCGGATTTCTCATTCTGACTTGGTATTATTTTCAGGACAGCCAGCTTGACCCTCCCCCACTACTTAACCTGTGAAAATCGAAAGATAACTATGGAACAACTCCGTGCAGAAATGACCAAAATGAAGATTCAGATGGGGCAGTTTACGGGGAGCATGCAAGCTTTGATTCAAGACCAGAAAGTGCTGAAGGGGGAGGTCAACCAATTGAAGACTCAGATGAATCTGGTTATGGAGGTCGTAAGAGGTGTGCTAAGCAAAGACAATACTCTCATGCCTAAAGTTGCGGCTGGAATTGTCTCTCCTCCATTGTTTAAGGGATCTCTCCCAAAGGGTGAGCAGATTTCCACTGTGACCGTCCCGACTGTATCTCAACAGCAAAATTAGGCTCCTCGCCAGTATCAGCCAAGGCCTAAGCAGAATAGGCATTTTGAGACTCCACCAGTGCCATATTCTCAGCTATTACAACACCTCCTTCAGTTGCAGCTGGTACAGAAAAGGACTCTGGCTCCTCTTACTGGTATTCCCCCACCGGGTTATGATGCAAGAGCTCATTGTGATTTCCACTCTGGTGCGCCGGGGCATAATGTGGTAAATTATAAAGCCTTGCAGCATGCTGTCCAAGATCTGATCGATTCGAAGGTAATTGAATTTACACCGGGCGACGTAAGCATACAAGGTTGTCCTACTCTAGCAGTTGAAAAAGAAGTGGATATCCCTGTTGCCTCTCCCAAAGCTGCATCAAGTCAGGGGCATTTCTTACAATCTTTGGTCTTAGAATCCCCACATCCGCAAATGTTGCCTACGCCTCGACCAAATCTGAAGAGAAAAGCGCCTGAAAAGATTGTGTGCTAGAATCAGTGTCAGCAAGAGAACTGCTCTAGAAAGGGACAACAAAGGCAGAAGCAGCCTGAGAGACAGTTTGATGTTCTTCCCATGCTATACGCTCAGTTATTGCCTGATCCACTCAAATATCAGTTGGTTCAATTAAGGACTCTCACACCATGTCCAGCAAAGATACCACTAGGTTGGGATGCAAGCGCAAGATGCGAGTTCCATTCAGGGGCACCTGGCCATTTGATTGAAAATTACAAAGCTCTATAACACAAGGTGCAAGACTTAATCGACTCAAAAGTCATCACGATCATGCTTGACGGTCTGTACTTGAATTGAAGATTCCTTTCTAGAACGAGCACCCAAATTGTAGGAGCATCGTCAGAAACAATAGGTCCAGACGGAGTCAAGTCTCCTCAACAATGGCAATCTTCGGCTTATTAACTGCATTTTCCTATGTAGCTTTCATTTGTTTGTTTAAACACTGCCTGCATGTAAAAATTTGTTTGTGTTTTGAATGATGATTTTAATGCAATGAATGTGTTGTTCTTGAAGTAATTTACTTTTATGCACTCATATCATGTTTATATGCACTGCAATGCCAACTTTTCTTGCCTAAACTCTTTGAGGGAGGATGATGAAGTGAAAAACGCAAAATCTTTGGTTGTGTGCTTTTGGATAAGACTCTATTAAGGATGTACATGCATTGTTTCAAATACCCAAACACTGGAGATATAAGGGAGATAGACCCTCGTTAACCCCTTTTAGCCTTGAAGTAGGAGTTTCTTTCGTACGAAAACACCCTCACACTTAACCCAGGGGCAGGGTAGGCGTCAGTTAGTTTGACCGAGCATTCAAATTTCAAAAGGAGTGTGCATCTGAGGATCCATTACCTTTCTTTCCTCACGTATCAGGAGGTTAAGGGACGTGAAACCACAATGGTTACCCATCAATGATCAAGGAGTGAGGCAGTCACAACACTTTCAAACAACTCAGACAACCAGTGTCACACGATTTGTTCAAAAAAAAAGAAAAAATATAAAGAAAGAAAGCCCGCTAAGTCGAAAACTTGAAAACAAGTGACTTAGGAAAAAGTTAGGGCATCCCGCTGGACTTCAAAATTGAAAACTCAAAAGAGTCAGTCCAGGAAAAAATCAGGGAAAGCAAAAGAATGAAAAAGCAAAAAATGAAAAGGATTACAAAGAAAAATCCTCAATAAGAACAAAGTCGCGTGGCTACAGACACAAAAGACAAAAAGGGGTGACTGTTGCTTTAAAACCTCATTAGGTGTCAAACCATCAGTTGCATGGGTTCCTTAAAGATCATGAAACCTTTTGAGAGATGGGCGCTTGTGTCAGATTAGCTGAACGTAGGACCGGAGAACATCATGTAGAATGGGTGGGCACCGATAAACTTTGAGCCTTAAATCCTTTTTCTCAAAACCGTGAACCAGGCCACGTTACAACCCTTAAAAGTCCTAATTGAAGCAGGGTTTTTTCTTAAAGTGCACTTCAGTGAGATAGCATTCCTGATTCCTATGGGTTATGCTAAAAAGGTTTTTGTTGGTATTGCATGTGCGTATTATTTTTCGTTCAAAAATCAATGTCGCATCCCAACTAGTGATTCGTTCACAAGGCTTGGCGACACATTTTCAATAAAACTTCAGGTTAACACGAGTGTTGCATTAGAATTGTCATTCTCATAATAAACATTTTCTACTTGCATGTGTTTGACATCAAAGAAGCTTGCACAATGAACGTCAGTCGAGAATCTCGATCACACCAAGTTGAGATGGTGAAAACTCTGAAGGACAGTCATGTCAAGCGGTAAGTGGCCAAGAGACTGTGCGCAACCTGGGGGTTACCGATAAATGGTGATAAGATGCAGCCAATCTGGAGCAGTTGCATTGGAAACTCTCCCTAAAGCAGCCAAACTGGGGAAATTATGTCGAGATTCAATAAGTCTCTCCAAGCGCTTAATATGGGGCAATCAGGTCGATTTGGCAAATTTCTGTAAGATCAGTCAGGGGCAAATTTTCTTCAAGACTTGGGGCAGGCCACCTCTAGAGCGTGAGAAGTTGTCCACTCCTGAAGACGGTTAATTGAAAGTACCTCTTCAAGGTTCAGAATACTGGGGCAGAGTATTCTCAAGTCATTATAATTCCTTTCGAGGTAATCTACTTCATGGATAATGAAGTTTGAGGCAGTTGCGTCGAGATCTGATAAATCTCTCCAAGCGTTTGAAGACCCTGGGGCAGTGTGAAGGCCATGTCTTCTATAAAATCCTCTTGAGATGATTTCTTCCTTTGGACCTGGTGGTCTGGGGCAAGTGGAGAGTTCAAAGGGCCGTTTATGACCATAAAGGCAGTTCAGGTTGGGTGGCAAGATTGTTTCTCCCCAGTAGAGTTAATCTCCCCCGCACTAAAAGTTCACCATCCTCAACATAACTTATTCTCCCCAGCAAGAGTACAGAGGATTGTGTTCCCCAGCCAACAGTTAAAGTGGATTGCTCCGAGGTGAATGCGGTTGTATCTCCAGCAGGAGATGTGTTGGATGTCTTTGAAAAGACTTTATTTTCCCCACAGAGTCTGGTACTCACTTTCCTCAGTAGGTCAGGAAGTGTAATTTCGTCAGCAACGACACGCTCTAATCCCTAGTAGGGTAAAATCTTTCCTCCAACAGCAGGTTAAGCTCAATGATATCCCTCGGCAGGTTTCGTTGACTTTCCTCCCCAGCAGGGTTATTCTCCCTAGCATTGAGGTTTCATTATCCTCATCAGACTGTCACTCTCCCCAGTCAGAGTACAAAAGATTGTTCCCCAGCCAGCATCTAAAGTGGATTGCTCTAGGGTGGATGTTGTTTTGTTACCACAGGAAATTTGTGGAACATATTCCCGAGACAAAGATGTTGTCTTCCCCGCAGAGTATTGGTGTCTCCTCCCCTCGGCCAGTCAGGAAACGTGTTTTCACCAGCAACAACAGGATAAGGGTGAAGTCATTTCCCCAACAATGGGTTCAGCTCAATGGTGTCCCCAACAGGTTTAGTACTTGTGACGTGTCTCCCCAAGCAGAGTTTGGTGGTAATTAGACATGGCAACAAAACCCATACCCGCGGGTACCCACCCGAACCCGCCCCGAAGTTGACGGGGAAAACCCGCTTTGACTGGGTTTGGGTTTTCCCCGATTAAAAAATATGGGGACGGGTCGGGTAATGGGGACATTAGTACCCACCCCGAACCCGTCCCCGAACCCGCCCCGTTTATTTTATTATGTACATAATTATTTAATTTTGTTAATTTAGAATATTAAATATGTGACAAATGTTTTGATATTTTGATTTGTATTAATTATTTAAAATATTTAAAATGTATGTAAGAATTTTCTTTGAGATTTTTTTTAATTATTTGAAATGTAATTTGATTTTGGAAAAAATAAAGGTTTTCTATAAAAAAATTGATTTTACTAAATGGATCGTTGCGGGGCGGGGATACCCGAACCCAACCCGAACCCATTTGGGACGGGTTTGGGTTTTAATTCTCCATCCCCGTTTGGGTTTGGGGCGGGGAACGAGGATTGTTTGGGAATTCGGGTTTGGGTTTAGGGGAGGTAAAAACCGTCCTCGACCCGCCCCGTTGCCATGTCTAGTGGTAATCCTCGCAAGTTTGTTCAACGATGGTTGACATCCCCAGCAGGTTTTAAGTCTAAGTGATATTTGACACTCTTCTGATTCAGGTCTTGGTTTCCTTTTCAAAGAGTTATGTATAATCTCCAGTAGAGTGGATGTTCTTTTAGGATTTCATCTCCAGCAGAAGTTGTTGATCAAAGGGGTTGCTCAGTGTGATTCTTCTCGGCAGAGTTCTTGGACTCGGAGGACAATTTATGTTGTCATCCCCGGTGGAGCTGCCTTCATTTTCAGCATTTATTTTGCTGGAGCGCTTCTTTTTGCATTGCATAAGCATTGTCTGCATGGCATCCTCCCAAACGCGTGGCATTTCCATTTCGTATGGAGAATTACGCCATAGAAATTCAAACACGTGCATTTGAAGCATAAGCCAGGTTTGATACTTTCTTTGCCAGTTCTCTTTCTCAGCAGAGATGGCATAACTCAGGAGTTTTTGTTTGCCAGTTTTCTTTCTCAGCAGAGATGGCATAACTCAGAAGTTTTTGTTTGCCAGTTCTCTTTCTCAGCAGAGATGGCATAACTCAGGAGTTTTTGTTTGCCTGTTCTCTTTCTCAGCAGAGATGGCATAACTCAGGAGTTTTTGTTTGCCAGTTCTCTTTCTCAGCAGAGATGGCATAACTCAGGAGTTTTTGTTTGCCAGTTCTCTTTCTCAGCAGAGATGGCATAACTCAGGAGTTTTTGTTTTCTAGTTCTCTTTCTCAGCAGAGATCGCATAACTCAGGAGTTTTTGTTTGCCAGTTCTCTTTCTCAACAGAGATGGCATAACTCAGGCGTTTTTGTTTGCCAGTTCTCTTTCTCAGCAGAGATGGCATAACTCAGGAGTTTTTGTTTGCCAGTTCTCTTTCTCAGCAGAGATGGCATAACTCAGGAGTTTTTGTTTTTTGTTTGCCAGTTCTCTTTCTCAGCAGAGATGGCATAACTCAGGAGTTTTTGTTTGCCAGTTCTCTTTCTCAGCAGAGATGGCATAACTCAGAAGTTTTTGTTTGCCAGTTGTCGCGGTGAAAATTGGATACCATAGTTAATTATTAACTAGGATCACATTTTTAATGTCACCACCGGTCTTTGATTTTATCCAAGGGAAGGGAGAAAAACCGAATTCCCACATGCAATGCAAATGCACTAAGATTCTAAGTTTGGGGGTTGGTTATACCTAGGGAAGGTGTTAGCATCCTAGATATCTGTAGTACTCTACAGGAACCTCTTGATTATTTTATGTTATTTGTTATCTGTTTTGCTAAGGGTTTAGGGGTAGGTGATTTATTATTTTTAATCCTAGGTGTGCTCGACAAGATATCGCATCTTGTGCATACATATCCTGCCAGGAGGGAATCAGAGCACTTGTAGTTCCTTATTAAGGATACTAAAGGTGATTTAAGGTTTAGGAGAGAAGATGAGTCATCATCTTAAAAAACCACCACAGTTTTGAAAATTGTTTGTGTTTGTGGGGTATGGGATTGTATGTCCCTTCTTTGAGATGATTAACATCTAATTCTCTTGTGTGGAGAATTTGGTGGGCTAAAGTTTGATTTTAAATCAAAATTGAGGGGGGACTAACCTAAGAAATCTATCATAAGTTGTCTAATTGAATTATCTTAAGGGTGTCAAGTATGAAATGCAAATGGTTATGCACCATGCACAATAATTTGATTATCATGCATGGGATTTTCCCTTGGATATTTTATGCGGTTAATTAATGTTATTTAGGCGAGGGTGCTAGCAAAGTGATGCTAGACTTGTGTCTTGTGATCGATAGGTCGAATGCGATGCCTAAAGGCAATCGACTTACATGGGTAGAAAATGGGCTCGATGTTGGATCGAGAGTTTTACAATTTGAAAAGGTTTGAATATAAAGGCATACATCCAACAAGTAATAGTAAAGCATAATGATAACAAAAGAGGCAGGATAAACATACAAGCGTACACCCAAAGCGCGAGGGATTCTAGCGGGGACGATTTATTAGGGAAAGAATTAGATAAAAGATTTTATTTAGGAATTAAGTTAGAGATTACTTTAAATTTGAGAAAGCTAAAGAGTTCTTATAAAAGGTTTTAATTATAAAAGGGATTTTTATTATTATTATGAAGGGAAAAAGGTGGAAATTAAATTATTAAAAAGTTTTTTTAAATTAATTATAACAGAAAGTTTTAATTTTAATCATTAAAAGGGTTTTTATTATTTTCATTATAAAAGAAAGGGTTTTAATTTAATTATTATGAGTTAAAAAAGGTTTTAGTTTTAATTATAAAAGAGAAAATTAATTTTAATTATATAAAAACAGTTTTTATTTTAACTACATAAAAGTTTTAATTTTAAAAGGTTTTAATTTTAAGAAAAGTTTTTAATTTTAATTATAAAAAAAGTTTTTGATTTTAATTATAAAAGGGTTCTAAACTTAGATATAAAAGGTTTTAAATTTTAATTAAAAAAAGAAAAAGTTTTGAATTTATATTAAAAAGGTTTTTAATTTGTAAAAAGAAAAAAGAAAATGAACAAAGGAAAAAAAAGAACGAGGGAACACGATCGCCGCAAAAAGGGTTGGAAAAACCCTAATTGCAGTCTCCGCCGTCCCCAAATCGTACCTCTCTCACCTCTCTCGATTCTTCTCTCTCAAAAATCTCTCACCCCTCTCAATGATTAGGGTTTGTGAACCCTAAATCGCCGGCACTCACTCGTCCTCTCCGACCTCCCTATCTCTGTAAGTCTCACGGTCAAGCAAACGAATAAAACCCCACCCCTTTGATTCCCAGCCCCATTGTTCTCATTAATTGATTGGATTATTACATATACAATGATCATAAGTGCAAAGAAAATTAAGAGAACAAGGTTGTCCATCGTGGGGTTCTGCAAAGCCTTCTTCCCCGTGCGCGGTTCTTCCAAGGAGCTTGTTGTGGTGGTTCGCAGATAAGTCTTTCTCTCTTTTCATTGTGTATGTTGCGTTTCTGATTTCGATCTGCAATATTGTTGTTGTGGATCTGTTGTTCTTCGTATGTGGTTTTGTGATTTAGATGTGGACTGATTTTGTGAATGGTTTTCTGATGTAATCTTCTCCTCCTTTTTGTATTCGTGTGAATGTCTCTTTTATAGGCCCTTCAAAAACGAAATCTGAGATTTCGTATTGATGAGTGATTAACATCCTTCAATTATTTGGAAATAATTTAAAATGTGTCCGATTTTTAATGAGTAATAATGATATTGGTTGATTTGCCTTCCTGCCTTGACAATATGATATTTGGCTTAAAGGCCCTCCATTTCAATCCAGGCATGTTGGAAGTTGGTTTAGGAAAGAATTGGTATTGTGTCTAACTTTGTTTTTACTTGTTTTGGGAAGTTTGAAATGAGTCTGTCCACTTTTCATTTCAAACGTCTAGAATTCTTACTTTCCTTTCTTGCTTTACAATTCAAATTTGTTGTTTTGATGGCGGTGATTTCATTTCCCTTTTTACATTGATTGTGCTTGAGACATGTCGTATGATTTTGTTTGACTCTTCCCTTTGGCCAATTGCGGCTGTCCTATTGTTTCTGCCCTGAATGTTATTTGAACTATAACCAATTGCATACCAATTTGGTGCAGGTTGGTTCAAGGATTGGGCGAGTTCCTACACTGACTGTCATGGATGTATTAGTCAGATTGCTAACATAACTAGTGGTTCTCTTTGCTTTGGGGCCCCATTCTACATTCCAGGAGGAACTGCTTTTTGTTAGAGTAGTCATCATACGCTTACAGCATTTGGATCACACATTGGAAATTCCGCGGTTGTAGTATGGATTCTTCATCTGTTGATGAGGATAAGCAGAGCGTTGACTCGAGGCAAGATGTTGCTAAAAAAGACTCCTGGCTTAACACCAATTCCCTGTCTCAGCTTCATGTCATTTACATCATTCATTTGCTGAAGTTGTTGCATTTGATGTGTTTCCAACTGAGCAGGCAACTGTTGTTGATGCTGCTGGTGGGGAGAGAATAGACTGAGTTTTGTGGCTGTCCGATTGTATATTGTAAACATTCCTTGCCGTGCTGGCGAAGTCCCTGCCTTCTTTCTTGAAAAACATCACTTTACCGAAAGCATTAAGTGTGGCATTGTATGCTATCGTTTTGGGCATGAAACTTTGTTGCGGCTTCTCGTCGAAAATTTTGGGAAGCTTGTCTATCGGCAGAGCCTGAGCACAACAGTTTATGACGCTCTTGGTCTCATCCTTCGAGATCTCACAATGCACTTGGGTTTGAATCTTAGCATAGTGAATAACTTTAGCTTGTAATTCTTATCTCCTTGTCTTAACAAAGTTTGAATGCCCATCAATTATGCAGGGTCCTGGGTGGTGGTGGATGATTTTAAGCTGGCAACAACTCTTGTGTTGTCATCCTAATATTCGAACCAAACAACATAGCCAATTCTGATGTATCTTTTCCAACCCAACAGAGCCTTTTATAGATATGGTCTCCTTAAAAACAACATGGCCCTTTGAAATTTTTATGATGATGGTGAGCACCAGTAATCTCGTGTGCTACGATTTGCTTCTTCTTGCAATTGTATGGTAGTCCCTGAGATTTGCGAATTTGAAACGCAATCTCACCCCGTTACAGTTTCAATGGTTTCAACTTCTTGAACATGCACTGCTATGTGCTTGTCGAACTCTCTCTTCATATGCTTATCGTGTATGAATACGTGCCGACGTTTAATTGTTGAGATTTTACTTCTAATTTGGTCTTCTTTTGTTCTGCAGTAACGCGTACCGATGACGTCTCCGAGCAGCCTACTGATGTTGCTTGCATTACCGCGGTGATTTCGTGCCGCAACTGTGTAATCCAGCTTCCAACAATTGTACCAAGGGTGGAATACCTCCAGCAGCCGTGAATATGCATTTTTCATCCAGCTTTTGAACTTTCAAAACCAATTCAACACGAGAATCACATACATCATACACCGACTCTCTATTCCTTGATCCAATAACAAGTCTCGACAAGAACTATGCCAATTCTCCAGTGAGCTCGTACAAAGAAACAAACAAGTGCTGCCGGCAACAACCATAAAGCAAGATACTGACTTACAACAGGCACTTTACGTTGGAAATTACAAACAAGCTGCGGTGCGGCATTTTCTGCGTTAAACCATACTGTTGGTCTTCCATTAACATAGAACCGGTCTGCCCGACGACGACTATTCAAAAACATCCCGATTCTGAAAAGTATGAGTAAATTCGTAGGTCTTCCCCAAAGTATTTTTAGGCTTCAATGTTAACCACAGTGTAGCCAGCAGCGCCTGCACTCTGCTCATATGAATTTGTGTAGGTGTCTTGTATCAGAGAAAGTTGTGAAATAGTTGTACGTGTATGTATTGTTGAGGATTTTTTTTAGAAATTTATGTATGATAATTGTTACAGGTTTAGAAATATTTGAACTTGGTCATGATCTTTGTTCTTTGAATTTTGGGAATTTGTAATTTGTGAATCTAATCCTTAATTGAAATTTGAATTTGGATCAAAGAAAGGATATAAAATCCTCTTGGGGATTTTGCCTACTTGAAATTGGGTTTGAAGTTATTTGTCCATTTCGAAATATTGAGATCAATTTTAGTTTTGCATCTTGATCTAATTGGCTCTTGAGTTTTGAAAAGGTTTCAAATCAATTGAATTATGAGGATTCTTTCAATCTCGTATGGATTTCTTGAACCTTATGATCAAAACATGACATAAGTCGCATGGAAAATATCCTCGCCCTTTTTTGCAACTTGAAATGGTGGTTACCATACTAATCTCTTGCCAAAACTCATAAATTCAAAGACGGGGACACTTAGTTTGAAAATTCAAAGATGGGGACACTTAGTTTGAAGCTTTGACATCTTGAGCATAGACTTTACAAATTCAAGATGGAGTTCATGGATTGGAAAACATCATCTCTTGATTTTGAATTTGTAGAAATAATAGCAAATCAATTTGAACATATTCTTGAATTTCATTTTGGGCACTCCAAGTTAAAACTTGCATAAATTTTCTTTCAAACTCACCAATTCACACATCACAAGAAAATCCAAATTTTCTCTTAAGATTCGAAGACACATGAACCACAATTCAAATTTCACGAATAAGACCGAACTACACTCTGGGGAATTATTTGAAAGTGAGGACACCACATGTCATGCAACACACCACCAATTCCTACACGGTCCTACCCCTCGTACATAAACCCTAATATCTCCTGTTCTTTCTGAGAGATCTTAAGGAAAAAAACTTGTACTGACTGAGGGACCAATTCCAAATCAGAGGGTATAAGGATTTAATACTCTGTGGGGAGGAAAACTGAGGAGTCTGAAGGAAGAAAAGGCTTGATAGTGGCTTAGGGACCAGAAAGGGAAAAGGCACAATCTCACAGGAATCCACACACATCTTTCAAGGACCAGGGAATCTCCACAAACACACACACAGCACAGCCTTCGGGACCTTGGGTCTTCTGCAGCAACACCTACTTTCACAAACAAACAAAGATCTAGACAAACGGTTAGTTATGCACAAATGATTGACCTAATATGTTATGTAAAGAGCAAAGAGGGGATCTTAGGATCAAAAATTAGGGTGCGACAGATGCCCCTATTTAAGTTTCTTCTATCCGGAGATATGGAGATTGAAATCTTCGTCTCGACGAGATATGAGAGACTTAAATACAAACATGCACATAATTTTTGGCTCTAAGATGCCGCCAAATGCACATGATGTGGTATGAAATGATATGATATGTAAGACAGAGATCCTGTGAGGAAATAATGTCACAGGGGATAACTGATGTCGAAAAGCAAAGAAAGAAAGAGACCCGAAGAGGACGATCCAGCGAGACAAGACTCCACAGGGAAAGATTTAACTCCACTAGGGGAAGAGAGACTACTAACTGACAATCACAGGGTAGCCTAAGCGCGTGGCAAGAAATTTGAAAGGAAAAGGATAACTTACTACCAACAGCTGGTAGCCTACGCGAAGGTATCCAGTTGAAATAAACTGGCGTATATTACCTACTATCACACAGGATAGCCTAAGCAGAGGTAATAAACTAGGGAGGAGAGATCACCTACTACCAAACACGGTAGCCTAAGCATAGGTGTCTGACCCAAAAGAAAGGTGTGTTACCTACTATCAAGCATATGATAGCCTAAGCGAAGTAAACACTAAAGGAAAGATGACCTACTACCACCACGGTAGCCTAAGCGAGGTATCTGACCACACAAAAAATGACTGCTTGTCAAAGTTGGCTGGAGATCTACTGCTGAGAATAACCAGAAAACTTACAAAAGAAATACCTACTGCCGAGGTCTTCTGGAAATCTACTGCCGAGGTCTTTTGGGAATCTTCTGCTGAGAATAACCAGGAAATATAAAATGAGATACCTACTGCCGAGGTCTTCTGGAAATCTACTGCCGAGAATAACCAGGAAAATAAACGACTTTTTGTCGAAGTTTAAAATAAACCAGGGAATCTACTGCTGAGATCCTGGAAAGAAATGATTGTTTGTCAAAATTTGAAATAAACCAAGGAATCTACTGCCGAGATCCTGGAAGCTTCACCGGGGATCTTCAAAAGAGATGCGGGCCAGCTGATTTGTAAAATATGTTTTCTCAAATAAAGGGCAAGATCATTTGAAAACTTCTCGAAGAGATGCCATTTGATAGAAGCACATTGAATTGTGGGCTCACTGGGGAGAATACCACTGAGAAGTAATTACTATTGTAGTTGAAGTTTGTGTCGAGGCTAGTAAAGTTCTTGTAGTAGAGATTCTCAAATAAAAAGAATACTTGTAAAGTCTTCGATCGTTGATAAACTTGATAACTTCGCCGGGGATAGGCAAAATGTCTTGAGGAGACTGCCATTTATCATCCAGGTAAAAAATTGAGCTCAAATAAAGAGCTACCATTTGTTGTCTGGATTTAAATCCCATAATACTGCTGGAGGAGTAACTTTTGTCTTACATTGAGATCTTCAAGCAAACTTTTCTTTGAGAGACAAAGTGAAAAATAAATGCACGCTTAGTCCGGATTCAATATCTCAGAGATATCCATAATTTGTGATTTTCAGGGACCAAAGTTCGATCCAGGGAATAACTGGAAAGAAATGGTCAAACAAGAACTCTATCCATTGAGAATTGAACTCAACGGGTTTATCTTTATCCAAAAATGGAAAAGAAAACTAAAGCAACCATCTTCCACGAGGATCAAACTCAGTGGGGAATTAGAAAGTATGTGCTTTTTCTGCCTAGGGATGATGACTCTACTTGGAGGGAGCAGACAAAACCCAGATCACTTGGGGGATAAACACGACCAAAGTGACAGAACAAAACAAACAACACAAAATGCAAGATGCAAAATGCGCACATGCCATGAATCTACATGAAAGAATTTCATGCTATGCTTATGCTTATGCTGACAAAACAACGACAAGAAGAAAACTGAAGATGAAAACAAGCATCTCGATACAGATACTCGGCCAATACTTGCAATATAAGAAGCATCACTAGGGATGAATGGAAAGCCATATATGGAAACATGCCCTGCTTCAAAGTTTCAGACTTCTCTGGGGAAAAGAGAGCACTCCACTTGGGGTTGACTTCACTCAGGATCGTCAAGATGAACCATGTGATGCTGTTGGGGGTGAGAAAGATTCACTGGGAACTAGTCAGACTCATGATCGAAAAGGCTTCATGGGGGATAAAATAAATATCCACTGCGAGCTGAAGTAGCCTGAATGAAGGTTGTAACTGGATAAAATAAATATCCACTTCATTGGGGAAGCTCAGATCAATAGCAGTTGGAAATATCAGATAAAACTTCGAGGGGATGAAATAAACATCCTCTTTACTGGAGGTACTGGGAAAATCCAATGAGGAGTGAAATAAACACTCGCTTCGCTGGGGAAGGTGGAAACCAAAGAAATTCACTGAGGATTCTTAGGTTGCCGATTGGGGGAAATTTCACGCCAAACGTGCCATAGCTTCTTGAAATAGAGATCCACCGGGGAATAGTCGTGACCACCTGGAGCAAAGGCTTACTGGGGAGACTGTCATATCATTTGGGATAGAAACAAAGTAGTTCTGGATTACAGAGACTGTTGTGAGACTGATGTAACTCTGCATTGATGACCTGTATGGTAGTCACCATTTTGATCAACAGTTGTTGTGAATGGATGAAAAGTAACCTTCAATTCTTAGGTGCCCCAGATCACTTGGTTTATAAGAAAAAGTCATCCCAAGAGGATTTTACAGAAAACTTGGCGTCCAACTGTCCCAATGTTTTCAAACTCTTGGAGAGATTGTCGAATCTCGACGTAACTAGCCCGGATTGACTGTGTTCTGTAACCGAGTCTTCAAATTCTTTGAGAGATTTACCAAATCTCGACGTAACTGCCCCAGATTGGCGGTGTTCTGAGTCTTCAAACTTTGTTCCTTGAGGTCAGACGGCGAAAGAAACAGCTGGGAAACAAATTGCCCCTGCTCAGCAAGGTCTTCAGGTGACGTGCCCCTGGATACTACAATCTCCTTGAAACAATACTAAATTTTAGCTCATCAATGCCACACGTATGTTAATTTCTACGATGTCAAGCAATGTTAGCAAGTAGAAAATGTTAATTCTGAAATTGCTAATGCAACATATGTTTGTCTTGAAGTTTTTATTTAAAAATATTTTGGTGGTTGAAATACTGATTTTATAATGCCAGCGCAAATTTTTTTTTTGAGCATAGCTCATAGGAGTCAGGAAACAATATCTCAATGAGTATGCTTTTGAAATAAACCTTGCTTCAATTAGGACTTTAAAGGGTTGTATTATGGATTAGTTAACGGTTTAAGAAACAAAGGATATAAGGCTCAAAGTTTGTTTGTGCCCACCCAATCTTTGTGATATTTTACTTCATTTTTTTTTACTGAAAATTTCCCTGCCCTAGGTTAAGACTGAGGGGTTTTTTTTCTTAGAGAAGAAAACTCCTACTTCAAAGGCTCAAAAGGTTAACAAGGGTTTATCACCTTATATCTCTGGTGTTTAGGATTTTGAAACAATGCCTTATATCACTAGCAGAGTTTTATTCAAAAGCATACAACAAGAGATCTAGCGTTTGATTTCATCATCCTCCATTCAATTATCTGCCAAGGCAAGAGGTTGGGCAACATTGGCATTATAAAATAGAAAGAACATTTTAAAATGAGTGAAACGAATGGATTTCTTCAAGACAAACATTAGTCATTGCATCAATCATTCAAAACAACAAATTCTTACACGCAAAAGAAGCTTAAAATCAAAGAAATAACAACAAATGTGAGCAAATGAATAAACAGCTTAATGATCCTGGTAGTGAGCTCTGCTCTTGATTCCATTGACTTGGAAAGAACTTCTTGAGTCCTCACGTCCATCAGCATAAAGGTGCTCCATTCACAACTGGGCTTCCTCCCCTGAAGGTCACCACTTCATCGTCGATCATCTTTTGGACCTTTTCTTGGAAAACCTTACAACCTTCAATCGAATGCCCCAACACTCCATCATGAAATTCACAACTGGTATCTGGATTAAACCAAGGAGGGCGAGATTTCATGGCTCTGGTCTTTCTGGGTGCCATCATTGAGTTTCGGGCAAAGTAAGACCACAATTGACTATAAGTCATTGGGATTAGGTCAAACCAACGAGTCTTTTCTTCTGGACTACTCAAAGGTCTCTGCTGATCCTGACGCTGATTCTGGTGATTCAGGTTCTCAACTTGTTGATTCTGACGTTAATCCTGATGAGTCAACCTTTGTCGTTTGCACGGACGTCCATGAGGTAGTGATTGCTGGCACTGAATAGGTGCTGCAAACCGACGTTTGTGATAAGGCACCGGAACTGGAGCTTGCAAAGTCTGAGGAGATCCCAAAACTGCATTGACTTCAACACTTCTTTACTCTCGAGAACCGCTAATAGATTTCTCTTCATTAGCTTGTCTATTCGTGACATCTTGGATCTTTCCACTTTTGAGTGCATTCTCGATGTTTACTCCGACTTCCATAATTTTAGGGAACTCTAATGGCAAACGCCTATCATTCTGACATAATAAGAGCCTGACAGTGTCTTTAGAAACATCTTGGCCAGCTCCTTCTCTTAAAGGGGTGGCCGAACTTGGGCTGCCAATTCTTTCCACCGTTGCGCATATTCCCTAAAGAACTCGTTGTCTTTCTGACTCATGGTCATCAATTGATCACTGTCTGGAGCCATGTCCAAATTGTAATTGTATTGCTTCACAAAAGCGTTAGCTAAGTCTTCCCAAGACCAAATATGGTTCCTTTCTAGCTTCATATACCACATCAAGGATGCCCCAGATATACTTTCTTGAAAGCAATGCATCATCAGCTTGTCATTGTCGGCATAAGTAGTCATCTTTCGATAAAACATTATCAAATGGTACCTTGGACAACTAACACCCTTGTATACTTCAAAGGTAGGCATTTTGAACTTCGGTGGAATAAACACGCCTGGAACTAAACACAAGTCAGGAGCTTTAAGACCGGATGCATTAGGTCCTTTCAACATCTTCAATTGTTCTTGGAGGTCACGAAATCCTTTTTCAATTTCTCCCAATCTAGGATTATCCACAGTTGTCACATGACGGGTGTTCTGAGAATCTGGCATATACCTTAGAAAATGGGAAGCTCTTTCATTAACTTGACTAACCAAGTTATCTTGCACAGGCTGAGATCGAGTAGGGACATCCACTTGTGGAGCATCGTCGTCAATAGAAAAACCGTACATCGGGTTAGTCATCACTCTGAAGCTTGACATGGGATCCATATTTTGTGTTCTATCCATTATCCCCAGTAAACACTTCAAGTTTGGATGCCGGAAGATCAGCTGAGCGACACAAAAATAATAGACCGAATGAGCTGAGGTGGAGAAAGGACGTATGCAAAAAGGATGCAATGCTAAAGATGCAAATGCAAATGCAGCAAGTTTCATGGAACTCAGCTATTTATAATCATCAAGGAATATCAAAAGACTCGTTTTTTATTATTAAAACGGTTACAACTATTAGTATCAGAATACTAAAAGATTGATTTATTACAAAATTGTTTACAACGCGTCGGTACACTGTCCAAGAGTCGTAACAGAAAAGCTAAATAAAAGCGAGTAATGATGGATCTAAGGAGACTCTTCCAATGGTCTTCGTTTGACTTCTTCTTCCAATTAAGGACTAGAGTAACTTCTTTCTAAAATTTCTCCTTTTGTAGTCATATTAGCTCAAACATTTGCAAAAGATAGTAAATGGATTCTTGTCTTGAATAAGTAACTCCATTAGCTGAGAATATTCTTCAAGAGTTGTCACCAATAGTGATGGACTGGAGTAGAGTAGATAGTACTTCCTTATCAATAAGGGCTTCCCCATATCTGGTCTTGAACCCTTCTTTATCCGTCAATAAGGTCTCCAATCCCCTTAGATCGTCCAGGTTATGACTCTGGTAAGTGTACTTCAAAAAAATTTTTTTAAAGTCCATGGTATCCTTATGATGTTTATAAACAAGACTAAGTTCCATGAATCTTTATGAAATGATGCTAATGAATGCAGGGATGCAAACACACAAAGCACAAAGCACAAAGCACACACAAGCAATCAAACAGACAAAAGGTCCTAGGTTTGAAAGGTCACAACATGGAGCCAAGGTCTACCCTTCCCAATAGGAGTGCATTATAGTTTCAAATGTACCTGCCGAACGGGTTCTACAAAGTTCCCAGAGTCTACAACCCATCTTTCGGATATTATCGATTTCCCAAATCACTTGGTAGTCAATAATATTCTCAAGAGAATCTCGTCTGAGTGTAGTATCGCGTAGTGACTATTGCAGAAATAGACTCCTGCATAGTCCCCGCACTACGCCCTAATAGGCCAAGTTGGGTTAAAGGTAACTATGGTCCCCAGTCCCGAGGGCCTTTAGATCGAAACCATATCGTCTTCACAAATGAACTCGTTGGACAAATATTTTATTCGAGAGGGCCTAGACTGAGTGGTGAAGTCTCAATTTAATTTTTTAGGAATCGACTCCCTCAAAGTATCATTGAAGTCTCACCGCTTTCCTATCTTAATTTCACTCTAGTCCGGGTGTAGGACTTTGTCTCACCACATAAGTACCCAAACCTGCACAAAAAGAAAACCAAGCAAGCAAATAATAATAATAACATAAATAAACGAGTTAGGGGAAACCCTCTTATGAGAGTCCTCAGTGAAGTCGCCATTTCTGTCGCGGTGAAAATTGGATACCATAGTTATTTATTAACTAGGATCACATTTTTAATGTCACCACCGGTCTTTGATTTTATCCAAGGGAAGGGAGAAAAACCGAATTCCCACAATGCAATGCAAATGCACTAAGATTCTAAGTTCGGGGGTTGGTTATACCTAGGGAAGGTGTTAGCATCCTAGATATCTGTAGTACTCTACAGGAACCTCTTGATTATTTTATATTATTTGTTATCTGTTTTGCTAAGGGTTTAGGGGTAGGTGATTTATTATTTTTAATCCTAGGTGTGCTCGACAAGATATCGCATCTTGTGCCTACATATCCTGCCAGGAGGGAATCAGAGCACTTGTAGTTCCTTATTAAGGATACTAAAGGTTATTTAAGGTTTAGGAGAGAAGATGAGTCATCATCTTAAGAAACCACCACAGTTTTGAAAATTGTTTGTGTTTGTGGGGTATGGGATTGTATGTCCCTTCTTTGAGATGATTAACATCTAATTCTCTTGTGTGGGGAATTTGGTGGGCTAAAGTTTGATTTTAAATCAAAATTGAGGGGGGGGGGACTAACCTAAGAAATCTATCATAAGTTGTCTAATTGAATTATCTTAAGGGTGTCGAGTATGAAATGCAAATGGTTATGCACCATGCACAATAATTTGATTATCATGCATGGGATTTTCCCTTGGATATTTTATGCGGTTAATTAATGTTATTTAGGCGAGGGTGCTAGCAAAGTGATGCTAGACTTGTGTCTTGTGATCGATAGGTCGAATGCGATGCCTAAAGGCAATCGACTTACATGGGTAGAAAATGGGCTCGACGTTGGATCGAGAGTTTTACAATTTGAAAAGGTTTGAATATAAAGGCATACATCCAACAATTAATAGTAAAGCATAATGATAACAAAAGAGGTAGGATAAACATACAAGCGTACACCCAAAGCGCAAGGGATTCTAGCGGGGACGATTTATTAGGGAAAGAATTAGATAAAAGATTTTATTTAGGAATTAAGTTAGAGATTATTTTAAATTTGAGAAAGCTAAAGAGTTCTTATAAAAGGTTTTAATTATAAAAGGGATTTTTATTATTATTATGAAGGAAAAAAGTTGGAAATTAAATTATTAAAAAGTTTTTTTAAATTAATTATAACAGAAAGTTTTAATTTTAATCATTAAAAGGGTTTTTATTATTTTCATTATAAAAGAAAGGGTTTTAATTTAATTATTATGAGTTAAAAAAGGTTTTAGTTTTAATTATAAAAGAGAAAATTAATTTTAATTATATAAAAACAGTTTTTATTTTAACTACATAAAAGTTTTAATTTTAAGAAAAGTTTTTAATTTTAATTATAAAAAAAGTTTTTGATTTTAATTATAAAAGGGCTCTAAATTTAGATATAAAAGGTTTTAAATTTTAATTAAAAAAAGAAAAAGTTTTGAATTTATATTAAAAAGGTTTTTAATTTGTAAAAATAAAAAAGAAAATGAACAAAGGAAAAAAAAAGAACGAGGGAACCCCTTCCCCTTCTCACGATCGCCGCAAAAAGGGTTGGAAAAACCCTAATTGCAGTCTTCGCCGTCCCCAAATCGTACCTCTCTCGCCTCTCTCGATTCTTCCCTCTCAAAAATCTCTCACCCCTCTCAATGATTAGGGTTTTTGAACCCTAAATCGCCGCCGCACACTCGTCCTCTCCGACCTCCCTATCTCTGTAACTCTCACGGTCAAGCAAACGAATAAAACCCCACCCCTGTGATTCCCAACCCCATTGTTCTCATTAATTGATTGGATTATTACATATACAATGATCATAAGTGCAAAGAAAATTAAGAGAACAAGGTTGTCCACCGTGGGGTTCTGCAAAGCCTTCTTCCCGCGCGCGGTTCTTCCAAGGAGCTCATTGTGGTGGTTCGCGGATAAGTCTTTCTCTCTTTGCTTTGTGTATGTTGCGTTTCTGATTTCGATCTGCAATATTATTGTTGTGGATCTGTTGTTCTTCGTATGTGGTTTTGTGATTTAGATGTGGACTGATTTTGTGAATGGTTTTCTGATGTAATCTTCTCCTCCTTTTTGTGTTCGTGTGAATGTCTCTTTTATAGGCCCTTCAAAAACGAAATCTAAGATTTCGTATTGATGAGTGATTTACTTCCTTCCATTATTTGGAAATAATTTAAAATGTGTCCAATTTTTAATGAGTAATAATGATATTGGTTTATTTGCCTTCCTGCCTTGACAATATGATATTTGGCTTAAAGGCCCTCCATTTCAATCCAGGCATGTTGGAAGTTGGTTTAGGAAAGAATTGGTATTGTGTCTAACTTTGTTTTTACTTATTTTGGGAAGTTTGAAATGAGTCTGTCCACTTTTCATTTCAAACGTCTAGAATTCTTACTTTCCTTTCTTGCTTTACAATTCAAATTTGTTGTTTTGATGGCGGTGATTTCATTTCCCTTTTTACATTGATTGTGCTTGAGACATGTCGTATGATTTTGTTTGACTCTCCCCTTTGGCCAATTGCGGCTGTCGTATTGTTCCTGCCATGAATGTTATTTGAACTATAACCAATTGCATACCAATTTGGTGCAGGTTTGTACAAGGATTGGGCGAGTTCCTACACTGACTGTTATGGATGTATCAGTCAGATTGCTAACATAACTGGTGGTTCTCTTTGCTTTGGGGCCCCATTCTGCATTCCAGGAGGAACTGCTTTTTGTTGGAGTAGTAATCATACGCTTACAACATTTGAATCACACATTGGAAATTCCGCGGTTGTAGTATGGATTCTTCATATGTTGATGAGGATAAGAAGAGCGTTGACTCGAGGCAAGATGTTGCTAAAAAAAACTCCTGGCTTAACACCAATTCCCTGTCTCATCTTCATGTCATTTACATCATTCATTTGCTGAAGTTGTTGCATTTGATGTGTTTGCAACTGAGCAGGCAACTGTTGTTGATGTTGCTGGTGGGGAGAGAATAGACTGAGTTCTGTGGTTGTCCGATTGCATATTGTAAACATTCCTTGCCGTGTTGGTGAAGTCCCTGCCTTCTTTCTTGAAAAACTTCACTTTACCGAAAGCATTAAGTGTGGCATTGTATGCTATCGTTTTGGGCATGAAACTTTGTTGCGGCTTCTCGCCTAAAATTTTGGGAAGCTTGTCTATCGGCAGAGCCTGAGCACAACAGTTTATGATGCTCTTGTTCGATCCTTCGAGATCTCGCAATGCACTTGGGTTTGAATCTTAGCATAGTGAATAACTTTAGCTTGGAATTCTTATCTCCTTGTCTTAACAAAGTTTGAATGCCCATCAATTATGCAGGGTCCTGGGTGGTGGTGGATGATTTTAAGCTGGCAACAACTCTTGTGTTGTCATCCTAATATTTGAGCCAAACAACATATCCAATTCTGATGTATATTTTCCAGTGCAACGGAGCCTTTTATAGGTATGGTCTCCTTAAAAAAACATGGTCCTTTAAAATTTTATGATGATGGTGAGCACCAGTAATCTCGTGTGCTACGATTTACTTCTTCTTGTAATTGTATGGTAGTCCCTGAGATTTGCGAATTTGAAACGCAATCTCACCCCGTTACGGTTTCAATGGTTTCAACTTCTTGAACATGCGCTGCTATGTGCTTGTCGAACTCTCTCTTCATATGCTTATCGTGTATGAATACGTGTCGACGTTTAATTGTTGAGATTTTACTTCTAATTTGGTCTTCTCTTGTTCTGCAGTAACGCGTACCGATGACGTCTCCGAGCACCCTACTGATGTTGCTTGCATTACCGCAGTGATTTCGTACTGCAACTGTGTAATCCAACTTCCAATAATTGTACCAAGGGTGGGATACCTCCAGCAGCCGTGAATGCGCATTTTTCATCCAGCTTTTGAACTTTCAAAACCAATTCAACACGAGAATCACATACATCAGACATTGACTCTCTATTTCCTTGATCCAATAACAAGTCTCGACAAGAACTATGCCAATTCTCCAGTGAGCTTGTACAAAGAAACAAACAAGTGCTGCCGGCAACAACCATAAAGCAAGATACTGACTTACAACAGGCACTTTAAGTTGGAAATTACAAACAAGCTGCGGCGCGGCATTTTCTGCGTTAAACCATACTGTTGGTCTTCCATCAACATAGAACCGGTCTGCCCGACGACGACTATTCAAAAACATCCCGATTCTGAAAAGTATGAGTAAAGTCGTAGGTCTTCCCCAAAGTAGTTTTAGGCTTAAATGTTAACCACAGTGTAGCCAGCAGCGCCTGCACTCTGCTCATATGAATTTGTGTAGGTGTCTTGTATCAGAGTGAGTTGTGAAATGGTTGTACGTGTATGTATTGTTGAGGATTTTTTTTTAAAAATTTATGTATGAAAATTGTTACAGGTTTAGAAAGATTTGAACTTGGTCATGATCTTTGTTCTTTGAATTTTGGGAATTTGTAATTTGTGAATCCAATCCTTAATTGAAATTTGAATTTGGATCAAAGAAAGGATATAAAATCCTCTTGGGGATTTTGCCTGCTTGAAATTGGGTTTGAAGTTATTTGTCCATTTCGAAATATTGAGATCAATTTTAGTTTTGCATCTTGAACTAATTGGCTCTTGAGTTTTGAAAAGGTTTCAAATCAATTGAATTATGAGGATTCTTTCAATCTCGAATGGATTTCTTGAACCTTATGATCAAAACATGACATAAGTCACATGGAAAATATCCTCGCCCTTTTTTGCAACTTGAAATGGTGGATTACCATACTAATCTCTTGCCAAAACTCATAAATTCAAAGATGGGGACACTTAGTTTGAAAATTCAAAGATGGGGACACTTAGTTTGAAGCTTTGACATCTTGAGCATAGACTTTACAAATTCAAGATGGAGTTCATGGATTGGAAAACATCATCTCTTGATTTTGAATTTTTAGAAATAATAGCAAATCAATTTGAACATATTCTTGAATTTCATTTTGGGCACTCCAAGTTAAAACTTGCTTAAATTTTCTTTCAAACTCACCAATTCTCACATCACAAGAAAATCCAAATTTTCTCTTAAGATTCGAAGACACATGAACCACAATTCAAATTTCACGAATAAGACCGAACTACACTCTGGGGAATTATTTGAAAGTGAGGACACCACATGTCATGCAACACACCACCAATTCCTACACGGTCCTACCCCTCGTACATAAACCCTAAATCCTCCTGTTCTTTCTGAGAGATCTTGAGGAAAAAAACTTGTACTGACTGAGGGACCAATTCCAAATCAGAGGGTATAAGGATTTAATACTCTGTGGGGAGGAAAACTGAGGAGTCTGAAGGAAGAAAAGGCTTGATAGTGGCTTAGGGACCAGAAAGGGAAAAGGCACAATCTCACAGGAATCCACACACATCTTGCAAGGACCAGGGAATCTCCACAAACACACACACACAGCACAACCTTCGGGACCTTGGGTCTTCTGCAGCAACACCTAATTTCACAAACAAACAAAGATCTTGACAAACGGTTAGTTATGCACGAATGATTGACCTAATATGTTATGCAAAGAGCAAAGCGGGGATCTTACGGTCAAAAATTAGGGTGCGGCACCAGTTCTCTTTCTTAGCAGAGATGTCATAACTTAGGAGTTTTTGTTTACCAGTTCTCTTTCTCAACAGAGATGGCATAACTCAGAAGAGTTTGTTTCACTTTATTCCCAGCGAAGTCCATATTCGGTCAATTTTCCTTTGCGAGTTCGTCTTCGGTCGTCCTCGTATTATTTTATTGAGTAGAGCGCCTTCGGCTGGCAAACACTCCACTTCATTATCCCCGCAGTTTGCAAATTCCAGGGTTCTTTTGAGATTCAATCTCCGTGTATCCTGGAATGTCTGAAAGCTGTTGCTATCATACCTTCAGATCCACGTTGATTGAATAGGGACAGTTGTAGCACCCCAAAATTTGCCCTCATGTTTCTAACTCTAACTGGCTTATGTTTCATTTCATTCTTGCATTTTCATCTGTGCATATCATTGGTTCTCAGCATGGGATTAAGGTATCCTTGTTAGCCCTCAAGAGAGGGATGTGTCTCAAGGCCAAAGTGTTGCACCCAAAATTTGCTCTCCTTACTTTAGTACTAATTGGCTTATGTTGCATTGCATTTTGCATTATCATGTGTGCATATCATTGGTCCTTAGCATGGGGTCAAGGTGCCTGAGGCATGTTCAAGAGGAGAAGATGTTCTTCAAAGGGTCAAGCAAGAGAGCTCAAGTGGATCACTCTCTCCTAACTAGTGCATAAATTAGGGTTTTGAAATTCTTGGGTTTATTGCTCCAATGGGCAAGCTCCTTGGGTTTTTATCATCACCAAATGTCCTATCTTATCTTTGTTGGAGAGGATACACATCATATTCAGAGGAATCTGGATTTGGAGAATGTGTTATTTCCTCCTAGACTGAGGGTACCAAAACTAGGGTTTGCTATAAAGTCAGTTTATTTCTGATTTTTTGGGCAAGACTTGATTCTATGGTATTCCTTGGGTCCCCAAGTATCTAGGGATGGGAGGTTTTTCATCATTCTGGTTCAGGAGAGATTCAATTGGCCAATGGATTGGAAATCAGGTGAATGGAGTAAAAGCCAACAGTGAGAGGAAAAGTCAACTGTGGAATTTTGAGGTTCTCTCTAAGGTTTTCAAGGTCTCACATCCTCATATGGTCCTCAAAAGTCAAGTTTCATGCCATTTATCAAGAATCAGGAGTTGGTGCAAAAGTTACTAAATTTGGAAATGACCTATAATTTGAAAGTTTCCTTTTTGGGCAAGTTCTTGCACTGCATTCAACTTGACTTTTCATCATCAAGAAAGCTTCAAATGAATTTTTCTCCAACATGAAATTTGAAGATCTTTTTCTCCTCTTTCCAACAAGTACTACTGGGTATCCATATCATTTGTGAAACTCCAGTTATGATCAAAATAAGGCAAAGTGGTTTTTAGGGTTTCTCATGGTTCCATTTTCACAACTTTGGGCATAATGACTTATAATCAATTCCATTGCTTCATGCCACATTCAAATATCAAAGAACATTCCTTGAGGATTATTTTGGGCCCAAGAATTAAGAAATTCCATGGTTTATTCTTCACTTATTTTCCATTATTCAAAATTGCCAAAATGTTGAAAACTCATTAACCAATACATCCCAAGGCCCAATTCCAATTTGGGTGTGATTAGCAATTCAAATATGGGTGATCCATTATGAAATACTTGAATACCCATGCATGGAAGGAGGTGTAACTCACATTATGCAATTTTTTAAAAATCACCCAAACTCATTAAACAAAGAATTGCCCAAGCCCAAATCATTATCAGTGAAAAACCCTAGTCTATTTAAACCCATTCATGCACTGGTTAGGGTTTCATCACGTGACATTTGGAGGAGTGGAGAACTTGAACCCTAAAGCATCTCACATCCATATCTCTCAATCTACAAGGAGATTTCAAGAAATTCTTTCACCAACAGAACCCTTGTGATCTCTAGAGCACGAACCAATCACCCTTTGAAGCCAAAAGCAAGGACACGTGTGGCACCATCTCAGGTTAGCCATTCTTTTGACCATCATAGAACTCAATTTTTAAGTATGCACAATGTTGTGTGATGTCCATGGATCATGCTGATATAATTTGTTTTGAATATGGTTGTGTATGTTGGTTGTTTTATGGATTTTAAGTTTGGTGCCCTAACCTTTTTCCTTTCGTTTTTTTATTATGCACTAATTGTTTGCAAATTTGGATTGGATATTATTAACCCTTGCAAAAATATGGTCAAAATGGTATAGGCCTTTGTGTTTTCTGGACACTTTTTGAATTGCAGGCACCGTGGGTGGCGACCGGAGCAAGGGTTTGGCGACCTGGGAAATTTCCGGCCGGTGAAGGGTTTTGAGGAAGAAGACGGAATCTCCACCGTCCATTGTTTGATCCAACCGTCCTCATGCTGCCACGCGTGTGGGATTTTATTTTTTTTTCTAATTTTTATTCTGATGATTTCATGCTTATTACCCCACCATAGCTATCGTATGCCTTCCAATCATATTATTTTAATTTAATTACTTTTATTTATGTTGACCAAACGTGGACCGTGTGATGAATCGTATGGCTGGTAATATGACAGCACATTAAAAATACCGCGTGCCTGGCACATGGTGCGTGTATGGTGCTCTGACCATTCGTGTGTGTGTGTATGATGCTTGTGGTGTACCCTCTAATCTTGGCCATTGATCTTGATTGCTTTTTGTTTGTGTTGACTAGATGGTGATCGTGAGATTAATCTGAAGGTAAGGACTTAGTCAATTCATTGACTAGGTCACATGCGTACACCTTTTTCTTTTTTTATTTTTCTGATTGCTTTGTTGGATTGGGCCTTACTATCTGCACCCCACCCCTGTCAGCCCACTAACGATTCCAATACATTTTCCTTACTAAACGCACCCCCTTGCATTTTTATTTCATTTTCATTTTATTTTAATTATTATTTTCATTTTTAATTATTAAAATTAGTTAATTGCATTTAAAAAATCCCAGAAAATTCATGCATACTTTTTATCATTTTATAAAATTTTCTAAATTTTATTTTTATTTTTATTTTATTTTATATCATCTAAATTAAATATTTGTTTATTTTCTTTTGAATTACTCATATCATGCATACTTAAAATTGTTTATTTTATTTCTCTGCATCCATAAAATATTTTCAATCCGTTCTTTTTGCATTTGTTAGATAACATTCAGAGGTACATTAAAATATTTTTATTTAATTTTTAAAAACTATTTCATATTGCATTTTGGTCATTCCCTTTGGCACACTGAACCCTACTTCTCACTTGAGCTTTGCCTATTTGTTTAAGTGACTAACATCTTGATTTTTTGTAGGAGTTTTTGGTTTTTGGTTTGTCTCTGGTTGAGCAACTTTTATATTTAATTTGGTGATTTTAGAAATTGTTTTACTATTTGTTTAATGGCTCTTTGTGTGAGACTTTCTTGTATGCGCGTCCTTGATCTTGTCTGATTATCTGTTTGAAAAGGCACTTGTGCCATTGCCTTGGGGTTGTTTATTTGACTTCTTAATTCATGTTTGGATTGTTATCACTATTATATGCCATTGTTTGGTTTTCATTGGCCTTGCTGTTACTTGTGTCTGTTTGGTACTAACTGTTTATGCAGGGGCTGAGGTAAGTTCTTTAAGGGTATGGATAAGCATCTATGGTCACCCTTACTCTTTCCTTCTCTTTCCTTTTTCCTTTAGGTTTAGGTTATCGTCAAACCTTACTAACCGTAGGTCACCCATGCATGATAACATTAGGACTCTTAGTTCCCCTTTAGAGTGTCCTTTGTGTCTTCTCTCTTCTCATCTCAAACTTCTTGAAAACACTTAATAAGGATAAATTGTATTGCGCACGAGCCTTAAGCGTGGGGAATGAGAAATGAGGGGCTTCCTCTCATCCTTCTAGAGTGCTTAGCGAGCATCCTGTCTTGGGACGATGATTTAAGTATTCGCCCCTGTGCCCTAGACTTTGGTGCAATGCAAGTTATGAACTAACTCAAATCACTTCTGTCTTATAAAATACAAAGCAACTTCAAACCTTTTTGTCCTTCGGGATTGTCAACCTAAAGGCTATTTTCAAAAAGGGCACGTTACTTTCCGTCTGAGTCGCAAACAGGCATCGACCCTAACTACCGGACGCGAACTTAACGTCGCTCATAAAAAACACAAAAAGAACTTGGTCCGAACTACGTTGACTCTGAATTTCCCATTGCACAAAGGGAGTACGTAGGCCTAGGACGTCGACGTCCTACCGAGTCTGTCTTAGTTTTCCCCTTCCTCGTGTCAGTACAGCCATAGATGATAGGATAACTCACCCTTAGATTAGACAACAAGCGTGGATCCCATCGAGTACGATGGACACGTGGGGTGCTAGCACCTTCCCCTCGTGTAACCGACTCCCGAACCCAGGCTATAGTTGCGATGACCATTCCTTTCCCTCTTCCTCAGGTTTATGCGGTGTTCCCTTTCCCTCTCTTGGGATAAATTTACACGGCTGGCGACTCTGTTTTTCCGCGCCACTCTCGCGTTTGTACCTGGATGAAAATCCTGGGAGCGATAATTGGCGACTCTGCTGGAGACTCTGGTTGACCTATGCTGGTCCATACCTAAGCGAGTCAATCCTAGCGCTTGCTTGTCTTTGTTCTCTTTGGGTGTTTTTGTTTTTTGTGTTGCTTTATTTGTTGTATTTTATTTTTATAGCTTTTACTGCATTGCATTTCATTTTTATTACTGTCATACTGGATATTGCTGTGTTGTGCTGGCTGTTTCTGTTTTGCAGGTTGGGTTGTTCTAAGAGATAAGCCCAATACCCAGGCTTGAGTACACCCTAGGACTAGAGTGGAGAGTAGTGGGACCTACATGCCCGCTTGGTACGTTTGTGTGTTCACGAAATTCACAACCAGACGAGGCTATCTTGGGACGCATTCTAACGTGTGTGTCTTGCGCATGTTAGGATGTCGATCTAGAGAGCTGTCGACTCTGGTGACCGATCATCGAGGACCTTAGTGGAAACATCCCTCTTTAGTGGTGACAGTGGCAGACCACATCCTGTGGCAAACCCATTCGCACCCGAGGGCCCACTTTGGAACTCGGATAGGATGGCCCCTATCTTTTGAAGAGAGTCAGTGGAGGCACTCCTCGATTGACGATAATACTGTACCCCGAGGGATGAATGTACTATTGTTTCTCGACCTCAGTGCCAAAGCTGAGGACCTTCCGCTTTGGAGAATCAGTTGAGGCCTCCTCAATTGATGATGATGCCAAACCAGAAATGGTGAACGTATCATCGTTTCTCGACCTGAGAGCCCGGGATACTGAACATCCTAGTACCCACACGTGAGAGGGGATGGGTGTTTGCAGGTTTGCAGGTAACCAAAACCTTCAACCTACCCTGTTTTCTGGATTTCCCATCAATGTCCGATTATTTGGGTTCTTGGTTATCTCAGTGGTTCAGAATTCTGGTTTTCTGGGTTGTGGTTCATGTTCAGTTAACAGCACAGCACATCCAGCACTGTCACCTTGATCCCATGTTTGCATGAGCATATCATTTTCTTGCATTCTGACATGTTTGACATTTTTCAGGGCTTGCATCTTACTCTTGATTCCGGTTTTCTGAGGTTACTTCAGCATGGATGTCCAGAGAAAGAAGACTGTTGCCTATTCGTTCCCAGATCCGACTTTGACATTAATTCACAAATTGATTAATATGGCTGGTCCCGGAGTTCGTACAGAGTTCAGTGGAAAGTATGGGAGGCTTCTGAAGTTTGCTTATAATATCTCCAAGTATGATAAGGATGCCATTCATACACTTCTTCAGTTTTACGATCCGTCTTTGCGCTGCTTCACTTTCCCAGACTACATCTTGGCCCCAACGTTGGAGGAGTTCTCATTTATTTTGGGAATCCCCATCAGGCATGATATAGTTTTCTTTTCTGAAGAACACCCCGGGGTAAAAGAAATGGTTGCTGCTCTTCATATTAGTGAATCTGTTCTGAACAGTAATATTGAGGAAAAACAAGGAGCTAAGGGTTTCCTATTGAAGTTCTTGTTTGACCAAGCTTGCATACATGTTAAAGAGAAGAATTGGACTGCTTTCCAAGCAATTCTGGCTATGTGCATCTATGGGATTGTTCTGTTTCCCAATGTTCCTGATCTGGTGGATATGCATGCTGTCAGAATCTTGATTTCAAAGAATCCTATACCTACCTTGCTAGGTGATGTGTATCATTCAGTTCACTACAAGAATGAGAATAGGCGTGGAAAAACTGTGAGTTATTGTGCAACGCTCTTATCTACTTGGTTTCTGAGCCACCCCCCTGAAACTGGCGCCTTTATTGATACGAAAGATTCTCAAAGTGGTCAAAGAGGGTAACGGGCTTGACTGCTGACAACATTGTTTGGTTCAATCATGACTTGCTAGGAATGGAGATTATTTCCAAGTGCGGAGAATTCCCTAATGTACCCTTGATAGGGAGAAAAGGTGGAATCAACTATAATCCTTCCCTTGTTATCAGGCAGTTCGGTTATCCTTTGAGAGGTCCACCTGATGAGAGAGATATCAGAGAGTCCTTATTCTTCAATGGTATTGAGGATCAAGAAATGATGAAGAAGATTGTGAATGCTTGGGAACAGGTGACCAAGAAGGGTAAAACTTCGTTCGGGAAATGTAATAATCGGGCTTTTCCTTCCTATAAAGAGTGGATTAAGAAGAGAGCAGAAGAGGAGCTTCTTCCCTTCCCGGTGGAACCACCTTTGTATCCTTTGGTGATCGAGCCTCCTACCACAGTTGAAATAGAGAAGTTTGACAAGCTATGGGCTGAAAAGGAAAGGCTGCGGGAAGAAAATAGTGAGCTAAAAAGAGAAATCTATCAGTTGAAGCATGAGTGGGGTGAAGCTATTCATACCGCCAAGTTGAAAACAGAGCTTCTTGTTAAGGTAGAAAAAGAGCTAGCTGACATGGTCGCATCCAGAAAGAGGATGAAAGAAGCTATGGATGGTATCAGTAAGGTTCTCGAGTCTAAGAAGGAGGAATTAGACAAGGCTTTATTGAAAATTCACAGGTTCAATGATCACCGAGAAACTGCAATGGCTGAGAACAAGCAAAAGGAAGACGGTTATCTAGCTCAGATTGATGAATTGAGGTTGAAGCTCAAGAGAAAGACGCTGAGATCCTATCAGGGATATTCAAGAGACAAGCGGTCGAGGGTCGACTCAATGAAGCCATAGCCTCCATAGAAGAACTGAAGGTCCAAGCTGAAGTGAAGAAACCTAGGCATGAGGGTCCTAGCATGGATGGTGTTTCTGGAGAAGACGCTTGGGAGTTGCATTGCCGATACTTGGAAGGGATCATACATAAAAGAGACGTTCTCATTCAAGAGCTAATTCAAAGACCAAAGCATCCCGACACCAGAAAGCTGTTCAAGGAAATTCAAGACTGGAGCAGAAAGCATAATGGATTGGGGGATTGTCACTTGTGAACTTTGATGACACGCCGTAGTTTTCTATCCTCTTTTATTGTATCTGGATCACCACCAGGCTTGTTGGTTGGGACCTCTATGATTTTTATGTTCAGATTTGTTACCTTGGATCGTGATTGTTGACATTTGGTTTTCCTCTGGTTTTCTTAATATATGAGCAGAAGTTCCGTTCTATCTTGTTATTAAACTGGAATCAAGGGGTGGATCGCCCTGCTAATATTCAAACATGTTCATTTGCATTTGCATAATCATTTTGCATAATCATTCTGCATGACAGGTATTTATCTCCAGTGTTCTTATCTTGTTCCCATCTCAGAATTGCAGATTTAACTCCTCAGGCCATTCAAGAGTTGATCATGGAGCGAGTTCAAGCTGAGTTGAGTGAACTGAAAGTTCAGATGAGGCAATTTGGGGAAGACATGCTCCAGGAGTAGAGGTTGCTGAGGGAGGAGATCAGTCAGATGAAGACTCAGATGGGTTTGGTCATAGAGATTTTGAAAACAGTGTTGAAGAAGGAAGACAGTCCTGTGCCCGCTTCCACAACAGAGATCCTTACTCCTCCCATCTCTTTGGAATTTGATTTAAATCGTGGATTACCTCATGAGTCTCTTCCACAAGCGGAAGCTCCAGAACTCTCCCAACAGCAGCTAGGTCTTGGCTCCCAAGAGAAGCCCAAGGGAAAAAACTATACACATGGGCAGAAAAAGTCTGAAAGAGTTTTTCATCCGCTCCCTATGCCATATTCTCAACCATTGCTGCATCTTTTTCAGTTTCAACTGGTACAGAAAAGGACTTTGGCTCCTCACACCGGCAATCCTCCACCAGGCTATGATGCAAGAGCCCATTGTGATTTCCATTCTGGGGCACCAGGGCATACCGTGGAGGAATGTAGGGCCTTTCAGCACTGAGTCCAGGATTTGATTGATGCAGGGGCAATTGAGTTCACGTCGGACAACGTGAATATGCAAGGTGATTTTACCCCAACTATTGCAAAAGAAGTGAAGGCTCTTCCCCTCTTTGCAGGATCCACCTCATGTCATGGACTTTCTCCATAACCTTTCGTTGCAGAAGCGCTACGTCAGCAACCTTTGTTTGTGCCTCAGCCAAATGTGGAAGGGAAAGTGCAAGCGCAGGTGAGGCGCCCAAATCAGCACCGACAGCAGAGTTATCAGCAGCAGGGGCAACCGAGACCAAGAGGGCCCAGGAGGATATTTGATCCTATTCCTATATCTTATAGTCAGCTGTTTACTCGTCTGCTCAAGAACTCTCTGATTCAAACGAGGGGTACCGCGCCAGTACCGTACCCTATTCCTCCGGATTATGACATGACTGCTAGGTGCGAGTTCCACTCGGGAACGTTTGGGCACACAATTGATGAGTGTAATGTATTTAGGCGCAAGGTGCAAGACCTGGTAGACTCAGAGATCATTGTATTCACTGAAGATGATATGTACATCAATGGAGGCCTCCTTTCTCAAATGAACACTCAGTCTCCAAGTACGTCCAGACAGAATTAAGCTTCCTCAGCAATGGCAATCTTCAGCTTCTTTACTTGCATTTTCATATGTAGTTTTTCATTTCATGTTAAAGCATCGTATGCATGTAAGACTTGATTGCTTTTTATGATGATATTAATGCAATGAGTATGTTTTTCTTGAAGTAATCCATTCGTTTTCACTCTTCAATGTTTATATGCACTACAATACCAATTTTCTTGTTTAGAACTCTTGAGGGAGGATGACGAAATAAGAACGCAGATTTCTAATGGTACGCTTTTGGATAGAACCCTGTTGAGGATGTACAGGCATTGTTTCAAACCCCTAAAACACTGGAGATATAAGGGAGATAAACCTTCGTTAACCCCTTTGAGCCTTGGAGTAGGAGCATCTTTCGTACGAAAAAACCCTCATACTTAACCCAGGGGCAGGGTAGGCGTCAGTTAGTTTGACCGAGCGTTCAAATTTCAAGGAGATTGTGCATTTGAGGATCCATTACCTTCTGTCCCACCATCAAGAGGTCAAGAGATGTGAAACCACAATGGTTATCCTGCAACAATCAAGGAGTGAGGCAGTCACAACCCTTTCAAGCAAGTAAGACAACCAGTGTCACACGCTTTGTTCGAAAAAGGGGAATAAAAAAAGAAAAGCCCGCTAAGTCGAAACTTGAAAACAAGCAACTTAGGCAAAAGTTAGGGCATCCCGCTGGACTTAAAAATCGAAAAGCTCAAAAGAGTCAGTCCAGGCAAAAATTAGGGATCAAAAAATCAAAAGAAAGAAAAAGCGAAAAGCATCACAAAAGAGAACCCTCGATAAGAACAAATTCGTGTGATTACAAACACAAAAGGGATGATTGTCATTCCAAAACTCCCTTAGGTGTCAAACCATTAGTGGCATGGGTTCCTTAAAAATCATAAACCTTTGGAGAGATGGGTGTTTGGGTCAGATTAGCTGAACATATGACTGGAGAACATCACGAAGAATGGGTGGGCAACGATAAATTTTGAACCATAAATCCTTTTTCTGAAACCATGAACCAGACCACGTTACAACCCTTAAAAGTCCTAATTGAAACAGGGTTTATTCTTAAAGCGTACTTCAGCAGGATAACGTTCCTGACTCCTACGAGTTGTGCTAATAAGATTTGTTGGTATTGCATGTGCGCATTGTTTTGCCATTCAAAAATCAAGGTCGTATCCCAGCAAGTGATTCGTTCACGAGGCTTGGCGATGCATTTTCAATAAAAACTTCAAGGTTAACATGAGTGTTGCATTAGAATTGTCATTCTCATAATAAACATTTTCTGTTTGCATATATGTGCCTAAACATCAATGGCAGCTTACACAGTGAACGTCAGTCAAGAAGCTTGATCCTACCAAGTTGAGATGCTTGAAAATTCTGAAAGACAATCATATCGAAGGGCATGCTGCCAAGAGACTCAGTGTAGAGTGGGCTCTCCCCAGTAAGTCGTGTTAAGGTGTAGCCAATCTGGGGCAGTCACGTCGAGAAATCTCCCCGAAATTCAGTTATTCTGGGGCATTCATTCTAAGATCAGGGGCAAAGTCACTTCAAAGCTTATATTGGGACAGGCCACCTCTAGAGCGTGGGAGATTGTCCACTCCTGAAAATGGTTAATTGAAAACACCTCCTCAAGGTTCAAGGTACCAAAGAAGATTATTTTCAAGTCATTACAATCCCTTTCGAGGTAATGTACGTCATGGATTATGAAGACTGGGGCAGTTATGTTGAGATATGATAAATCTCTCCAAGAGTTTGAAGACCCTGGGGCAGTGCGAATGCCCGGTCTTCTATAAAATCCTCTTGAGATGATTTCTTCCGTTAAACCTGGTGGTCTGGGGCAAGTGGAAAGTTCAAAGGGTCGTTTACGACCTTAGAAACAAGTCAGGATTGGATGGCAACAGGATTGTATTTCCCCAGCAGGTTGCTTTCCCCAGCATTGAGATTGCACTTTCCTCAGCAGAGCAGACCCTCCCCAGCAGGAGACCTGAAAAATACTTTCTCTGAATCAAGACGTTATCTTCCCACAGAATCAGGGTTTTCACTTCCCCCATCCAGTCAGGAAGCGTGCTTTCGCCGACAATGTCATATTCTAGTCCCCAGCAAGGTGGGAGTAAAATCATTCTCCCCACCAGCAGGCTGAGTTCAGTAATATCCCCAAGCAGGATGGTATTATGGACTGTTTTCCCCAAGCATGATGGTATTATGGGATAGCATCCCCGGCAGGTCCTAAGCCCATCTGTTATTGGCAATCCTCAGTAACAGACTTCCAATTCCGTTATTAGCGATCTTCAGTAACAGACTTCCGGTTCTGTTATTGTCGTTCATTCTCAACTCCCCCAGCAGAGGAGAAATCTCAAGTTTTGGATGATACCTTCAGTGAAAGACAGGCGTGGCCCCCCGGTAGTTCTTTCGGGAGTTCATCCCCAGCAGAAGTTGTTGATCCGAAGAGTCGGTCAGTGTGATCCTTCTCAGCAGAATTCCTGGATTCAGAGGACAATTTATTTTTGTCATCCCCAGCTGAATTGGTCTTTTCTCTCCAGCATTTATTTTGCTGGAGGGACCCTTTTTGCACATCATGAGCATTTGCATTGCATCCTCAAACGCATAGCATTTCCATTTCGTATGGAGCATTACGCCATAATTCAAACATTTGCATTCGAAGCATAAGCCAGGTTTGGTACTTTCTTTGCCAGTTCTCTTTCCCAGCAGAGATGGCATAACTCAGGAGATTTTGGAGGGATGCGTTCCTCATACTTGTGCTCCCCGGCAGAGTCTTTTATTTAGACTTCTCCTTTCCCCGACGGAGTCATCTTATCTGTGGATCATGGGTCCGTTAGAAGTTTGTCTGGCCTTTCTCTTTTGTGAAATCGCATTCTTGCTTGACATATTTTGTTTAAACCAGAAGTTTTGTTTCACGTTATCCCCAGTGAAGTCGCCGTTTGTTTTGCTAGATCTCTTTATCAGCAGAGATAGCAATCTTTTGGATATTTTCTTTGTCAGTTTCCCTTTATCAGCAGGGATGGCATTTATTTTGCTAGTTTCTCTTTATCAGCAGAGATAGCAACCTTTTGAAGATTTTCTTTTGTCAGTTTCCCTTTATCAGCAGGGACGACATTTATATTGCTAGTTTCTCTTTATCAGCAGAGATAGCAATCTTTTGAAGATTTTCTTTTGTCAGTTTCCCTTTATCAGCAGGGATGGCATTTATTTTGTAAGTTTCTCTTTATCAGCATAGATAGCAATCTTTTGAAGATTTTCTTTTGTCAGTTTCCCTTTATCAGCAGGGATGGCATTTATTTTGCTAGTTTCTCTTTATCAGCAGAGATAGCAATCTTTTGAAGATTTTCTTTTGTCAGTTTCCCTTTATCAGCAGGGATGGCATTTATTTTGCTAGTTTCTCTTTATCAGCAGAGATAACAACCTTTTGAAGATTTTCTTTTGTCAGTTTCCCTTTATCAGCAGCGATGGCATTTATATTGCTAGTTTCTCTTTATCAGCAGAGATAGCAACTTTTGAAGATTTTCTTTTGTCAGTTTCCCTTTATCAGCAGGGATGGCATTTATATTGCTAGTTTCCCTTTATCAGCAGAGATAGCAATCTTTTGAAGATTTTCTTTTGTCAGTTTCCCTTTATCAGCAGGGATGGCATTTATTTTGCTAGTTTCTCTTTATCAGCAGAGATAGCGATCTTTTGAAGATTTTCTTTTGTCAGTTTCCCTTTATCAGCAGGGATGGCATTTTTTTTGCTAGTTTCTCTTTATCAGCAGAGATAGCAATCTTTGGAAGATTTTCTTTTGTCAGTTTCCCTTTATCAGCAGGGATGGCATTTATTTAGCTAGTTTCTCTTTATCAGCAGAGATAGCAATCTTTTGAAGATTTTTTTTCGTCAGTTTCCCTTTATCAGCAGGGATGGCATTTATTCTGCTAGGTCTCTTTATCAGCAGAGATAGCAGTCTTTTGAAGATTTTCTTTTGTCAGTTTCCCTTTATCAGCAGGGATGGCATTTATTTTGCTAGTTCTCTTTATCAGCAGAGATAGCAATCCTTTAAAGATTTTCTTTGTCAGTTTCCCTTTATCAGCGGGGATGGCATTTATTTTGCTAGTTCTCTTTATCAGCAGAGATAACAGTCTTTTGAAGATTTTCTTTTGTCAGTTTCCCTTTATCAGCAGGGATGGCATTTATTTTGCTAGTTTCTCTTTATCAGCAGAGATGGCAATCCTTTGGATATTTTCTTTCGCCAATTCCCTTTATCAGCAGGGATGGCTTTTGTATTGCTAGTTCTCTTTATCAGCAGGAATAACAATCTTTTGGATATCTTCTTTCGTCAGTTCCCTTTATCAGCAGGGATGGCATTTATGTTGCTAGTTCTCTTTATCAGCAGAGATAACAATCTTTTGGATATCTTCTTTCGTCAGTCCCCTTTATCAGCAGGGATGGCATTTATGTTGCTAGTTCTCTTTATCAGCAGAGATAGCAATCTTTTGGATATTTTCTTTCGTCAGTTCCCTTTATCAGCAGGGATGGCGCTTGTTGCTAGTTCTCTGTATCAGCAGAGATAACAATCTTTCGGATATTTTCTTCGTCAGCTCCCTTTATCAGCAGGGATGGCATTGGTATTGCTAGTTCCCTTTATCAGCAGAGATAGCAATCTTTTGGATATTTTCTTTCGTCAGCTCCCTTTATCAGCAGGGATGGCATCGGTATTGCTAGTTCTCTTTATCAGCAGAGATAGCAGTCTTTTGAAGAGTTTCTTCGTCAGTTCTCTTTGTCAGCAGAGATGGCGATCCTTTGAACATTTCTTCCGTCAGTTCCCTTTATCAGCAGGGATGACATTTTGCTAGTTCTCTTTATCAGCAGAGATAGCAATCTTTTGGATATTTTCTTTCGTCAGTTCCCTTTATCAGCAGGAATGGCTGTTGTATTGCTAGTTCTCTTTATCAGCAGGGATAGCAATCTTTTGGATATTTTTTTCGTCAGTTCCCTTTATCAGCAGGGATGGCATTTGCTTTGCTAGGTCTCTTTATTAGCAGAGATAGCAGTCTTTTGAAGACTTTTCTTCGTCAGGTCCTTCTATCAGCAGGGATGGCATCTATTTAGCTAATTCTCTTTATCAGCAGAGATAGCAACCTTTTTGGAAATTTCTTTCGTCAGTTCCCTTTATCAGCAGGGATGGCATATTTCGAGATTCCTTTGTCAGTTCTCTTTATCAGCAGGGATGACGTAACTTGGGAGAGTTTGTTTCACTTTATATCTAGCATAGCTAGCACTCGTCCGTATTGTGACAGTACAACATTTATGGCTAATTCTCTGGTGGAGGATTGCAAATTTCCGGGTTCTTTGGTATTCAATCTCCGTGCATCCTGATTGTTTGAAAGCCGTCGCTATCATACCTTCAGGACCAAGTTGATTGAATAGGGGCAGCTGTTGCACCCCAAAATTTGCTCTCCTTACTTTAGTACTAACTGGCTTATGTTGCATTTCATTTTGCATTATCATGTGTACATATCATTGGTCCTTAGCATGGGGTCAAGGTGCCTGAGGCATGTTCAAGAGGAGATGTTCTTCAAAGGGTCAAGCAAGAGAGCTCAAGTGGATCACTCTCTCCTAACCAGTGCATAAATTAGGGTTTTGAAATTCTTGGGTTTATTACTCCAATGGGCAAGCTCCTTGGATTTTTATCATCACCAAATGACCTATCTTATCTTTGTTGGAGAGGATACACATCATATTCAGAGGAATCTGGATTTGGAGACTGTGTTATTTCCTCCTAGACTGAGGGTACCAAAACTAGGGTTTGCTATAAAGTCAGTTTATTTCTGATTTTTTTGGCAAGACTTGATTCTATGGTATTCCTTGGGTCCCCAAGTATCTAGGGATGGGAGGTTGTCCATCAGTCTGGTTCAGGAGAGATTCAATTGGCCAATGGATTGGAAATCAGGTTAATGGAGTAAAAGCCAACAGTGAGATGAGAAGTCAACTGTGGAATTTTGAGGTTCTCTCCAAGGTTTTCAAGGTCTCACATCCTCATATGGTCCTCAAAAGTCAAGTTTCATGCCATTTATCAAGAATCAGGAGTTGGTGCAAAAGTTACTAAATTTGGAAATGACCTATAATTTGAAAGTTTCCTTTTTGGGCAAGTTCTTGCACTGCATTCAACTTGACTTTTCATCATCAATAAAGCTTCAAATGAATTTTTCTCCAACATGAAATTTGAAGATCTTTTTCTCCTCTTTCCAACAAGTACTACTGGGTATCCATATCATTTGTGAAACTCCAGTTATGATCAAAATAAGGCAAAGTGGTTTTTAGGGTTTCTCATGGTTCCATTTTCACAACTTTGGGCATAATGACTTATAATCAATTCCATTGCTTCATGCCACATTCAAATATCAAAGAACATTCCTTGAGGATTATTTTGGGCCCAAGAATTAAGAAATTCCATGGTTTATTCTTCACTTATTTTCCATTATTCAAAATTGCCAAAATGTTGAAAACTCATTAACCAATACATCCCAAGGCCCAATTCCAATTTGGGTGTGATTAGCAATTCAAATATGGGTGATCCATTATGAAATACTTGAATACCCATGCATGGAAGGAGGTGTAACTCACATTATGCAATTTTTTAAAAATCACCCAAACTCATTAAACAAAGAATTGCCCAAGCCCAAATCATTATCAGTGAAAAACCCTAGTCTATTTAAACCCATTCATGCACTGGTTAGGGTTTCATCACGTGACATTTGGAGGAGTGGAGAACTTGAACCCTAAAGCATCTCACATCCATATCTCTCAATCTACAAGGAGATTTCAAGAAATTCTTTCACCAACAGAACCCTTGTGATCTCTAGAGCACGAACCAATCACCCTTTGAAGCCAAAAGCAAGGACACGTGTGGCACCATCTCAGGTTAGCCATTCTTTTGACCATCATAGAACTCAATTTTTAAGTATGCACAATGTTGTGTGATGTCCATGGATCATGCTGATATAATTTGTTTTGAATATGGTTGTGTATGTTGGTTGTTTTATGGATTTTAAGTTTGGTGCCCTAACCTTTTTCCTTTCGTTTTTTTATTATGCACTAATTGTTTGCAAATTTGGATTGGATATTATTAACCCTTGCGAAAATATGGTCAAAATGGTATAGGCCTTTGTGTTTTCTGGACACTTTTTGAATTGCAGGCACCGTGGGTGGCGGCCGGAGCTAGGGCTCCGGCGACCTGGGAAGTTTCCGGTCGGTGAAGGGTTTTGAGGAAGAAGACGGAATCTCCACCGTCCATTGTTTGATCCAACCGTCCTCATGCTGCCACGCGTTTGGGATTTTATTTTTTTTTTCTAATTTTTATTCTGATGATTTCATGCTTATTACCCCACCATAGCTATCGTATGCCTTCCAATCATATTATTTTAATTTAATTACTTTTATTTATGTTGACCAAACATGGACCGTGTGATGAATCGTATGGCTGGTAATATGACAGCACATTAAAAATACCACGTGCCTGGCACATGGTGCGTGTATGATGCTCTGACCATTCGTGTGTGTGTATGCGTATGATGCTTGTGATGTACCCTCTAATCTTGGCCATTGATCTTGATTGCTTTTTGTTTGTGTTGACTAGATGGTGATCGTGAGATTAATCTGAAGGTAAGGACTTAGTCAATTCATTGACTAGGTCACATGCATACACCCTTTTCTTTTTTTATTTTTCTGATTGCTTTGTTGGATTGGGCCTTACTATCTGCACCCCACCCCTGTCAGCCCACTAACGATTCCAATACATTTTCCTTACTAAACGCACCCCCTTGCATTTTTATTTCATTTTCATTTTATTTTAATTATTATTTTCATTTTTAATTATTAAAATTAGTTAATTGCATTTAAAAAATCCCAGAAAATTCATGCATACTTTTTATCATTTTATAAAATTTTCCAAATTTTATTTTTATTTTTATTTTATTTTATATCATCTAAATTAAATATTTGTTTATTTTCTTTTGAATTACTCATATCATGCATACTTAAAATTGTTTATTTTATTTCTCTGCATCCATAAAATATTTTCAATCCGTTCTTTTTGCATTTGTTAGATAACATTCAGAGGTACATTAAAATATTTTTATTTAATTTTTAAAAACTATTTCATATTGCATTTTGGTCATTCCCTTTGGCACACTGAACCCTACTTCTCACTTGAGCTTTGCCTATTTGTTTAAGTGACTAACATCTTGATTTTTTGTAGGAGTTTTTGGTTTTTGGTTTGTCTCTGGTTGAGCAACTTTTATATTTAATTTGGTGATTTTAGAAATTGTTTTACTATTTGTTTAATGGCTCTTTGTGTGAGACTTTCTTGTATGCGCGTCCTTGATCTTGTCTGATTATCTGTTTGAAAAGGCACTTGTGCCATTGCCTTGGGGTTGTTTATTTGACTTCTTAATTCATGTTTGGATTGTTATCACTATTATATGCCATTGTTTGGTTTTCATTGGCCTTGCTTTTACTTGTGTCTGTTTGGTACTAACTGTTTATGCAGGGGCTGAGGTAAGTTCTTTAAGGGTATGGATAAGCATCTATGGTCACCCTTACTCTTTCCTTCTCTTTCCTTTTTCCTTTAGGTTTAGGTTATCGTCAAACCTCACTAACCGTAGGTCACCCATGCATGATAACATTAGGACTCTTAGTTCCCCTTTAGAGTGTCCTTTGTGTCTTCTCTCTTCTCATCTCAAACTTCTTGAAAACACTTAATAAGGATAAATTGTATTGCGCACGAGCCTTAAGCGTGGGGAATGAGAAATGAGGGGCTTCCTCTCATCTTTCTAGAGTGCTTAACGAGCGTCCTGTCTTGGGACGATGCGTTAAGTATTCGCCCCTGTGCCCTAGACTTTGGTGCAATGCAAGTTATGAACTAACTCAAATCACTTCTGTCTTAAAAAATACAAACCAACTTCAAACCTTTTTGTCCTTCGGGATCGTCAATCTAAAGGCTATTTTCAAAAAGGGCATGTTACTTTCCGTCTGAGTCGCAAACAGGCATCGACCCTAACTGCCGGACGCGAACTTAACGTCGCTCATAAAAAACACAAAAAGAACTTGGTTCGAACTACGTTGACTCTGAATTTCCCATTTCACAAAGGGAGTACATAGGCCTAGGATGTCGACGGCCTACTGAGTATGTCTTAGTTTTCCCCTTCCTCGTGTCAGTACAGCCATAGATGATAGGATAACTCACACTTAGATTAGACAACAAGCGTGGATCCCATCGAGTACGATGGGCACGTGGGGTGCAAGCACCTTCCCCTCGCGTAACCGACTCCCGAACCCAGGCTATGGTTGCGATGACCATTCCTTTCCCTCTTCCTCAGGTTTATGCGGTGTTCCCTTTCCCTCTCTTGGGATAAATTTACACGGCTGACGACTCTGTTTTTCCGCGCCACTCTCGCATTTGTACCTGGATGAAAATCCTGGGAGCGACACAAAGCAAGAGAATGTACTCAATCTTGTGGTGTTCATGTTCGTCAAAGTCTCTTACCAAGTTTGAACAATCATCAGAGGCATCAGTCATTTATTTTAATCAGCAGATGGGTTAATCATTTCTGAATCAAGGTCATAAAGCAGGGTTAATTTGATCGTGTTCCAGACAGGTTTTCTATCATGTTTCACCATTTTGCCTTGGTCCAATCGATTTGCATAAGTGTGCAATCGATTGCACCCCTTTAGTTTTCACATTTTGGCCTTTGCAAGGGTGTGCAATCGATTGCACTATGACAGACTTGCCTAAAACCTTCATTTTTCAGCACTATGTCAATTTCCAATGCACCACATTCACTTGGGATCAATGCTATATCAGTAGAAGGATCTAGAGGGCTACAGAATTTGATTTCATTTCCATCTAATTTCCAGTCTAATTCCACACTCCCTTTCCAAGTTTATTTTCCACTTCCAATTCCACTCACCAAGCCTCACTCCAAACCCAAACTTAACTCCTAACCTAGGGGTTATTTAATCTAATCAACTCCAAACCTCTCAGAACCTTGATCATTTTTCACTCTCAATTTTCAGAATTTTCTCTCACTTTTTCATTCTCCATTTCCATCTTCAACCTTTCACCAAAGCTCCATATTCATAGATTCACAAATTCTTCATTGTAATTTGTGAATTCTTGAGCTAAACCTTCATCACATCCTCATTCTTGGTTCAATTCTGCAGTAGCAACTTATTTGGATCTAGATTCAAGATTTTGGAATCACTTCTTGGAGAGCTTTTGCTTATTTGTGGATTATTGCTTGGATCTTCAAGTGTTCTTGATAGAGCTTCATAGATCTCTGGATTTCTTGCTTGGATTAATCAATTTTTTTTGCAACAATCACCAAAGCAAATATCAGCTTTGTAAGTTGGTTTCTCTTAGATCTATGCTTGATTTAGCTTAATTTCAACTTATACAATGTAGATCCATGGTTTTCAATGTGATTTGATCCATTTGTTTGATTGGATTCATGATCTTGTTGTTTGATTATTGAAGTGTGTGCTTGATTACTGATATTTGATGTGGATTTTCGTGTATGTTTGATTACATGATCATTTGGATGTTTGGATAAGTGATTAGTGCTGGAAAAGTGATTATGAGAATTGATTTTTGCAGGTCTGGTACTGTGCAATCGATTTGCATCCTAGTGCAATCAATTGCACCTGTGTTTTTTCACTAAGAATTGCTTTCTGTAACAGTGCAATCGATTTGCACCCTGCTGCAATCGATTTGCACCTGTAACTTTTGTGTTTTTGGCTTGTTTTGAAGCATGTATTGATACCTATTCCACCCCTAACCTTCATGGCTTTGTGTGATGCATATTTGTGGAATTTTCTAGGGTTGTTTAACCTCTAGTTGTTGGATGTATGTGAATCTTTGATGCATGATTATCCGATTGTTGATTTGTTTGCATTCTTGAAGCATGTTCTTGAGGCATATTGGTTCATTTGTGTATAATGCTTGTGTTACTTGTGTGAACTTGTGAAGCATGATGAGTTTTGATCCATTCTTTTGAGACATGTTTGCTTGCTGTTTACACCTCAATTTACTTGCATCTTTTAATTTTCTTGACCTCTTAACATGTTCTTTGTGAATTCATAAATGCACCTTTGTTTATGTGGATGTTATAGAACATGTGCTAGGGTTTTGAAGTGCATTTTATGCAATCTTGTGTGATACTTGTTGAGACCTTTTGATACATGTTATGTGAAAATTATAGGTCCTCATTCTCATATTATAGGTCATTACTTGTTCATCTTGGATTGACTTGTACACTTGTTTGAACTTGAATTATTTTGTGGACCTATGCTTCTCTTCTTACACACTTTGATGGTTTGTTTTCTTCAATGCTTGTGTGATCTTGAATGTCCATTTAAACTTGATTCATGTGTTGTTAGTGATCATTCTCAATCATATAACATGACTTCTAATTGCATCTTGCATACTCCATAAGTTCATGAACATTTGAGTATTTGTTTGATCTTACTTGTACATGTTTGCTTCTACTCTTGAACTTGCATCAACATGAGATATGTATAAGTTTTGTATACTCATCCTTGCATTCTAAATGTCATCTCACATACCATATGCTACTGACTTGCATTCATTTCCAAGTATGCTCATTTTGCATCTTCATTCTTTACTTGTGTTACAAGTTATGCATGTTTGATTGAACTTAAGTGGTGTTTTGTCTTCACTTCTTCTTGCTTCATCTTCTCTAATGCTTGCATTCATGATTCACATGCCATCTTATTGAAATCTCCATACCTTCATAAATGTCATTCAATTCTGATTTTTATGTTTGTATTTGCATTTATTCATGTTTATGATTCATATGCTTTCATCTTGCATAGTTAGTACCTAACTTGCCTTTGTATGATCTTTTGATGCATAGTTTGACATTGTTTGTTTTCATTTGGCATATTAACCTTTGTAGGATACCTTGGCATGTACCTACTACCCTTGGATGGTTCTTAACCCTTAGGACTCATTCCTTTTAGTTCAAACTTTGTTTACTTCTTATGTTGTTTTCTTAAGACAATTAGCATTGTTTGTTCTTTTTTCATTCACTTGTATTCAATACTTGTGTTTATTTTGTGCTATCCTTTTATGTAGGGGCAGAGGTAAGGCATATGAGTAAGTGGATGCTTATCCATACTCATTCCTCCTTTCATCTCTCTTTTCTTTTACTTTCTCTTTTGTGTATGGATTACATGATATAATGCTTAATTGTGTAGAACTCTCTCACATCCCTTTGGGATCCTAGCTCATCCTTAATTTTTGATTAAGGTGAGATAGGATAAGCATTAGATAGTGTTATCCCTCTCTCTTGTTTAGACTTAGGTTGCTCTTAAACCTCAACCTTAGGGCCATCTTTTGCATGACAACATTAGGATAGAATTCCCCTTAGTGTTTTCTTTTCCTTTGAGTCTTCTCTTCTCATCTCTTAACGCTTCTAAAACACTTAATAAATATAACGAATATTGCACTCGAGCCTTAAGTGTAGGAAATGAAGAACAAGGGGTCTCCCCTCCTCTTCTAGAGTGTTTAGCATACGTCCCATTTGGGGGCGACCATGCGACTCACTCGTTCCCGCATGGTAGACTTTGGTGCAATGTAAGTTACGAACTAACTTCAATCCATTTCTTGTCTAAAAAACACAAAACAAATTCAAACCTTTTTATCCTTCGGGATCGTTAAGTTTCAAACCTCATTTTCAGAAAAGAGCACGTTATCTTCCGTCTCGTCGCAAACAGGCATCGACCCTAACTGCCGGACACGAACTTAACGTCGCTCATAAAAAACACTCATACCTTGTTAGGTCGAACTACGACTGTTCTAATTTCCTCTCTCTAGTTAGATTGAGGATACGTAGGCACAAGACGGCGATGTCTTGGCGAGCAACCTCCCCCCTTAGTTCGTGTCCGAACTACGTTGACTCTGACTTTCCCATTGCACGAGGGAATACGTAGGCCTAGGACTCCGACGATGTCCTACCGAGTCACTTCTTTTTCTTTCCTTCCTCGATTCTCCGTTCTTCTCCATTCCTGTTCCTTCTCCTTTCCAGTAGCAGTGGAGCTCCAGATGACGACACCCTTTGATCGAGACAACAAGCATGGATCCCATCGAGTACGATGGACGCGTGGGGTGCTAACACCTTCCCCTCGCATAACCGACTCCCTTACCTGTTTCTCTTGGTCAAGAGACCATGCTTTTCCTTTCCCTCAGGTTTACACAGTGTTTCCTTTCCCTCTCTTGGGATAAATACACATTGCTGGCGACTCTGTTTCCGCGCCACTTTCGCGTTTGTACCTGAATGAAAATCTCGGGAGCAACAATATGTCGATGATATGATTGCCAAATCTAAAATAGAAGAGCAGCATGTGACCCACCTGTCAAAGCTATTCGAGTGTCTGAAAAAATATAAACGCCGCTTGAACCCCAACAAATGAACGTTTGGTGTCCGCTCAGGAAAACTTTTAGGGTTCATTGTCAGCCAGAAAGGAATTGAGGTTGATCTTGATAAGGTCAAGGCCATCCAAGAAATGCCTTCTCCAAAGACTGAAAAATAAGTCAGAGGATTCCTGGGACATCTGAATTACATTTCCAGATTCATATCCCTTATGGCCGCGACATGCGCGTCAATCTTCAAACTACTCAGAAAGAATCAAAGCTGTATATGGACGGAAGATTGCCAAAAAGCCTTCGACAGTATCAAAGAATATCTATTGAATCCACCAATTTTATCTCTTCCAGTGGAAGGAAGGCCATTGATCATCTACCTAACAGTCTTGGAAGACTCAATGGGTTGTGTACTTGGCCAACAAGACGAAACCAAAAGAAAGGAGTTTGCCATTTACTATTTAAGCAAGAAATTTACCGACTGTGAAACTCAATACACTATGCTTGAAAAAACTTGTTGTGCTTTGGCTTGGGCAGCCAAATGTCTTCTCCAGTATATGATTTATCACACTACTTGGTTAATCTCCGAAATGGATCCGATCAAGTATATCTTTGAAAAGCCTGCTCTAACGGGAAGGATCGCCCGTTGGCAGATGTTGTTATCAGTATACAACATCGAGTACCATGCTCAAAAAGCCGTCAAAGGGAGTATTTTAGCCAATCATTTGGGTCATCATCCAATTGACGATCAAGAATCAGTCGGGTTTGACTTCCCAGACGAAGATGTCATGTACTTGAAAATGAAAGATTGCGATGAACCGCTACCCAGTGAAGGGCCAGAACCAGGTTCCCAATGGGGACTAATTTTTTACGGAGCTTTCAACAATTATGGAAAAGGAATTGGGGCAATCATCGTAACACCTCAGGGTACCCACATTCCTTTCACTGCCAGATTGACATTCAAGTGCACAAACAACGAGGCCGAATACGAAGCTTGTATCATGGGTCTCGAAGAAGCGATTGACTTAAGGATCAAGAACTTGGATGTGTATGGAGACTCAGCCCTGGTTATCAATTAGATCAAAGGAGATTGGAACATATACCAATCAGGATTGATTCCTTACAAAGACTACGCGAGAAGGTTGTTACCATTCTTCAACAGAATCGAGTTTCATCACATCCCTCATGAAGAGAATCACATGGCTGATGCACTAGCCACTCTCTCTCCCATTATTAGTGTAGGTCAATGGAACGACGTACCTAAGATTGTCATAATGCACCTTGAAAGGCCCGCTTACATCTTCACAATTGAAGCTGACATCTTCAAATGCTTCATTCAAATACAAGAATACCCGTCTGGGCATCAAGAAAGGATAGGAAGACTCTCAGAAGACTGGCTGGCAACTTATTCCTGAGCGATGACACACTTTATAAAAGAAACTTTGACACGGTCTTGCTCCGATGCATGGACAGACCAGAAGCAAACATGCTGATAAAAGAAATTCACGAAGGATCCTTTGGCACTCATGCCAACAAACACACAATGGCGAGAAAAATTCTGAGAGCAGGATACTATTGGTTGACCATGGAATCCGATTGCTACAAGTATATGAGGAAGTGTCACAAGTGTCAGATATACTCAGACAAAATCCATGTACCGTCAACACATCTCAAAGTTCTTTCTTCCCCATGGCCTTCTTCCATGTGGGGAATAGACATGATTGGCATGATTTAACCCAAAGCTTCAAACGGACATTGGTTCATCCTGGTAGCCATTGATTACTTCACCAAATGGGTCGAAGCAGCGTCATACACCAATGTAACCCGAAAAGTGGTGGTCTGATTCATCAAAAACAATCTCATATGCCGTTATGGTGTTCCAAGCCAGATCATTAGTGATAATGGATCTAACTTGAACAACAAGATGATGAAAGAGTTGTGTGCTGAGTTCAAAATCAAACACCATAACTCATCTCCCTACCGACCTAAGATAAACGGAGCGGTAAAAGCGGCTAATAAGAACATCAAGAAGATCGTTCAAAAGATGGTTATAACCTACAAAGATTGGCACGAGATGCAGCCTTTTGCTCTTCACGGTTATCGTACATATGTTCGCACTTCAACATGGGCAACCCCTTTCTCTCTAGTATATGGCATGGAAGCAGTGCTCCCCATAGAAGTAGATAACCCATCAATCCGGATATTGATGGAAGCTAAGCTAACAGAAACTGAGTGGTGTCAAAGCAGACACGATGAGTTGAATCTGATCGAAGAAAAATGAATAACGACTCTATTCCATGGTCAGTTGTATCAACAAAGAATGAAGAAGGCGTTCGACAAAAAGGTTTGACCCCGTGTCTTCAATAAAGGAGACCTCGTGCTCAAGAAGATACAATCATTTCTCACTGATTCCCACGGCAAATGGACCTCGAATTACGATGGCCCCTATGTGGTCAAGAAAGCCTTCTCAGGTGGTGCCTTGAGACTCGCAACCATGGATGGAGAGGAGATTACCTACCCCAAGAATATTGATGTAGTCAAGAAATACTTCGCCTAAATAAAAAAAACCGTCTCGGTGGACTGAAAACCCTTTCTCCTTAAATTACCATTTTCTAAACTTTGTAAATACTCTATAGGATCACGCGTTTGGCCGATTTCCATCATATCAATAAAATTTGAGTCCTAGTGCTTTTTTTTGCATTCTTATTTGTTTTAGCTTTACAGAATGACATTTTAACATGATCAGCGATTCTTGAAATAAAACAAAAATGAATTTACTTGTCAAAATTTATTCTGCTTCTAAAATAAAGATGGCAATTCTTTTAACTGTTAAACATCGAAAGAACATCAATCGCTTCTCCAGAGGTGATTGAACCTCAAAGTGCAGAATCAAAGTACTCATTCTAAACCAGTACACTTGGATGAAGGATCAACTGTGTCAGAAACCATGTTTCATCTAACATCCCCGGAAGAGTACGTATCTCTTAAGACCGATTAAATAATTCTTTCTCCCCACAGGGACCATCTCTCCTAAGCAGGGCAGGATTGCTATTTTGAACCAATGATACTTTTCATCCCCCGCAGTGGCCGAGTATCCAGTCATGTTCATATATTAGTCTGTATGTCGCGTCAGTTTTGTTAGCATAAACATACATACATCATGCATTATTGATTCATACTCATATTCATGTTGCATCACTATCACTCTGGTCAGTCTTGTCCCCAAGTGATAAATTCCTCTTATCAATCGAGTTGTCAGTTCTTTCCTCGTCAGGAAATGTTTTGTCTGAACGATCTCTCTCCCCTAGTTTATTTCTGGATTGGAGACAGTCCTCGACCACTTTGATAACTTGAACCTCTGAAAGGCAAGAAGGCATTCGACAAACGTCACTCTTCACCATTGAAGATGATATCTTCGTTTTCCCGGATTAAGGAAAATCCCCAGAGAAACCCTCGCAACTAAAGACTCTCAGCAACACATTGGTTTTTATCTTTAGAAAGTCGATGTTAATGAAGTCATCAGCACCTCAAAATTAGATTGTATCACATGTCATTTCTCTGAGAAGATCTCGAAGAAAAGTATGATGTAATACCCCCAAGAAGAAAGCGGTCTCTCAAGAGACTCATTTTTCCCCAGTAGGTCAACAAATGGCATCTCCAACAAAGAAGTTTGTACACCTTTACAACTCAGACAAATGGGTCTCCCCAACAAGTCTGGCCTTCAATCTTTTCCATCAAATGGTGTCTCCCAGTAGTAAAACTCGGCGAGGAGTTTGATGAAAACCGCTATACATAGCGTCCCTTGTCAAGGAAGGAACTCAACAAGAAGAAACTGATACCAGTTCCGTGGCTGAAGACCCAGATCGAGGGGAAGTTTATTTCAGAAACTGAGACCAGTTCCTTGGATAAAGACCAGGATCGAGGGGAAGTTTATTTCAGAAACTAAGACTAGTTCCTTGGCTAAAAACCAGGATCGAGGGGAGGTTTATTTCAAAGGAAACTTAGACAAGTTCCATGGCTAAAGACCAGGATCGAGGGGAAGTTTTACCCTTTTCTAAGTATCATTGCTTAACGAAAGAAGATGGATGAGCAAACTACTATCCATAACCACTGTCAAAATTTTGGGTATTCCGATATTTAATCCTCTTCCACCCCGAATGCCTGAATACCTTCGTCATTCACACTTTCGGGTCCAAGAAGATTAAATATGGGCATCTGTCATACCCCAAATTTTGACTACCAAGATTTCCCATCATTGTGCAAATCATCATCACAATATGGATGTACATTCATGACTCATCAATCTCCTCAAAGATGGTTGAGCATTCACCACAATCAAGAATTAGGGTTTTGAGCCCTTTCAGAGCACTTAGACAAAGGATCGATCAAGAAATGACATGATCTTCAACTTTTCTAACCTCTTAAACACCCACAAAGGATCAAGAGGACTCCCATATCAAGAATCAAGCACAAAGTTGCAACATTTCAAGTGGATCAAGCCTCAAGATCGCTAGTGTCACCAAATTAGGGTTTTGGTCGACCAAGACCTCCAGATGGAAATTTTCCTCTGGGAATGAGCCAATGCTTCAAAGCACAACCCAAGATACTCCAAGGGACCGTATGGACCCAATCATCAAGTCAATTTAACCTCAGGGGATGCATTTACCAAAAATCAGGAATTAGGGTTTCTTGACCTAATTCACCCCTAAGTTGACTTTTGGGAGAAAGCCTAAGCCAAGACCTCAATACATGATTTGAGGGCTTCTAATACACCACATTGATCCATTTTCAACAATGGATTGAACCAAGAAGCTTGGTTCACAAGTTTCAATTTCACCAGGATCACAATTAGAGTTTCGAGGAAAAAGTCAACTATATCTTTGACTTTTGACCAAGACATGATCCCAAACCTTGGGACATGATTCAATACACACTCTAACACCTATGGAATCTATCATTTAGGTTTGATTTAGGTCAAGGACATGATTTCACAAAGGATCGCACAGTTTGTATTTCATTTGATAAAAAGTCAACTGTGCACAAAATCAAGTTTGACTTTTTGGAATTTTTCAAAAAAATGGTTCCCCTAAGTCAAAAATAATGTTAATGTATGGTATTGACCATCATTCATCAAGAAAAATCAAGAAAAGTGAGGTTTCTTACAAAAGGGGCAAACATGAGAAACCAAAATTTTTCTAAGTTATGGAACAAAATGGCTTTGGTACCAACTTTGCAAGGTCATAACTCCTAAACCACAAGGCCTTTTTCTTCCATTCAAAGCTTAAATGAAAGTACATCTGACATAATTTAAAAGTGTCAACTACAAGAGATTCCAAATCCTCATGGATTTTGAGTTATGGATTGATCAAAATCACAAAAAGTGAAAATAGACACTTTTTCCAACACTTAGTGAAATTTTCAAAAAGTCAGAATCTGCCTTACTTTTTCCAAAATGTAAGGGCATTTTTCACCTTGATCCAAGATAAACCAGGTCCAAGGGTGAACATCAAAGTTGAAGTATGCCATGAGGGCTTTCCAACAAGTACCAGATCATCTCCAAATTCAATTTGAGTAGGGAGATACAACCCTTGGAACATGGCATCATGAACTGATTTTTACAAGGCAGATTTTGTGCATTTGCTCGATTTGGCCAAATCAGATAACTCCAAGCTTTGTCATATATTTGGACACATCGGAGGATAAAATCCAAGGGGAATGATCTGATCCCCAAGCCTCTCAAGCCCAAGAATCTACACATAGCCATAACAAACCTAAAAAGGCTAAAAAGTGCAAAAGACTCCAATTTTGTTTCCAAGCATTTAATGGATGCATCAAGGTGGCATGGACTGACACATTCCTAACTGAATGAGTCAAGAATCAGCACTGAAACAAAGAACCATAGGCCTGTGCCCTAAGCTCAAGTCAATGGCTAGAGAAGACTAAAGATTCCCTTGGATCAACATTGGCCAAAGGCCTGTACCAGCTGCCATTCACTATTGCTTGCAAAACAAACTTGACACACTATAAATAAACCTCAATTGTGATCAGTTTGAGTACACCAAAGCACCCAAACTGATGCTTTACTCAAAAATCTCTTCTTCACTCCAATTTTGCCTTCTAACTCAAGTCACTATCGGGTTTTGAGATTGAGAGTGATTCCAACCAAACCAATCACACACACACCTCATAAACATCATGTATGAGTGATCCATAACACAAAATCACATCTGGAAAATCAAATTCATAAAATCACCAGCCAATTGCTCAAGTTCTTGACAGAGTTGCAGTTGAGGTACCACAACCATTTCCAGCTCATTTCAATCCACCCCAAGCATTCAAACACACTCCTTGGCACCTAAGGAAGCTGTCCAGATCATTGGAACCTAGCTGCAACACCTCCATCACCAAACTCAATCACCGGCTGCAAGAGGTAAGCCTGACACCTTCAAACTCTATGTTCCATGCATCATAAATGAATTTGTGAGTTACCATATTGTTCCTACATGTATATAGAGTAATAACCCTCAATCAATTACCATGAATCAATCGTGTATGGAATTTCATTGTGTTCATGCTGAAATTAGGGTTCTTGAGGTTATCTTCTGACTTCTCACTCCATGCTTAATTTAAATGCAATAAATCTATATGGTTGTGATCCTTGTTCAAAAACGAACAAGATTGGTGTTTGAATCGTACAAAACCATTGAGTAATCAGAGAGAAAAGTGAGAAAACGCAAATCAACCATGGCGCGGTCACGAGGAAGAAGAAGGTGACCGTTGGCGCCATAATTCAAATTATTTGAATTTTTGAATTTTGGTTATTTTATTTAATTGATTCAAAAATTAATTTCTCTCTCAATTTTTGTGTTTTTAAATTGATTCTTTTTCTCAAAATTCACAAAAATGTTTAATTATTTTATTTTACAAAAAAAATCCAATTTATATTATTTTTTTAATATAGTTAGAATTTTTGTAATTAATTTCATTTTATTTGTTTTTAAACATTTTTAAATGAAATTCCCACTTTGATCTTTCAAAACCAATTGAATTTCAAACTTTCATATGATTAAGCATGATTTTTCAAAATATTTTTCAAAGTGTACAACTTGTTTTTGAATATATTTGGTATTTTATATCAGTATTTCATTTAATTTCCTTTGAAAAATAACATTTTAATTTAAAATTAGGGTTTCCTCTCGATTTTAAATTTTTAATCACTTTTGGGCCTCTAATTGAGTGTAAGAATCCCTTGTCACACATAAACCATTTTGGGCCTCAGTCATTGTATAAGTCCCGGCGCGGTCGTCGTCTTTTAAAAGAAAAACATCTGGGCCTCCCCTTGTGTTGTAAGTCCGTCTTTCTATTTTAAAATACACTTTGGGCCTTTAATAGAGTGTAAAACCCAACCCCTTTTGTACATAAATAATTTTGGGCCTCAGTCATTGTATAAGTCCCAGTACAGTTTTCAAAACGACGGTGCGGTCACTGTCTTTCCATGGGCCTCTCCCTGAGTTGTAAACCTCATTCTCTTTTCTTTTAAATTACACTTGTCTTTGAGTCAATCTTCTTTCTTGTTGAGTCAATCTTCTTTCTCAAAAACACTCTCTTGTTGAGTCAATCACCTTTTCAGCACTCTCTTATTGAGTCAATCACCTTTTCAGCACTCTCTTGTTGAGGCAATCACCTTTTCAGTACTTTCTTGTTGAGTTAATCACCTTTCCACACTCTCTTGTTGAGCCAGTGGTATAAAACATAAACACTCTCTTGTTGAGTCATCTTCTTAGCCTCTATCTTGGGGTTTGTACAAGACATATATAAACTTTCTCTAACAAATTCAAAATCTTTATAACCTTCTCTTAAGCTCGGGTTAAATATCTTCCCCAGCGGAGCCAATTCCTCCCAGCCCTCTTTTGTGCTTTGAGAAATAATATCTCTAAGAAGAATCAATCTTCTTTTCAGCCTCCTCTTAGGCTTTGTATAATGATTTTCTCCAGTAAGGTCAGCCTCAATCTTGGGCTTTCTACAAGACACCTAAAAATCCTCAGTTGAGTCAGTCAAATTACCTTTCAGCCTCAATCTTGGACTTTGTACAAGACACCAAATAAAACACTCTCTTGTTGAGTCAGTCTCATTTCAGCCTCAATCTTGGCCTTTGTACAAGACACCGTATAAATCTCTCCAGCAGAGTCAACTACTTTTAGCCACAATCTTGGGCTTTATACAAGACAGATAAAACCTCTCACCAGTAGAGTCAGTTTCCCCTTCTAGCCTCAATTTTGGGCTTTGTACAAGACAGACAAAATATTTCCTCGGAAAGTCAACTTTTAGCCTCCTCTTATGCTTTGTATAATGATATCCCTCAAAGAGTCAGTCTCTTTCTAGCCTCAATCTTGGACTTTGTACAAGACATATAAACACTCTCTTGTTGAGTCAGTCTTTTCCAGCCTCCTCTTAGGCTTTGTATAAGGACTTTCCCAGTAGAGTCAATCAATCTGTTAGCTTCAACCTTGAGCTTTGATCAAGGCACACAAAAATCAACATTCCCTTCAGAGGAAATCAAAAACCTCTCTGTAGGAAGGCATTTTTGTGTATATCACACATTCAAAACAAACCCTAATCCCAGATAACTACTATAAGAGGCACACTTGTTGATTCAAATATCCAAGCAGTAGTCCATCTCTTATCCTGGTAAAACTTCCTCTTTCATATAATTGATGTAAGTGGCAAGCCTCTGGATTATTTACATCCATGCCATTGCCCCTCTCTTAGCATGAAGAACTCCTAAGGAAAAATGGCATTGCTCAACACTGAGTTAAAGTTTTCTCCTTCAGGATAACACCCTCATAAAGGAAATTATGGCATTGTTGGATTCTCATATCCCAGTTAAAGTAATTTTCCTTTATAAACAGTCACCCAACAGTTGTGATAAACAGACAAGGCATCTCCCTTTAGAGATGATAAATTCTCTCCCAGTCAAACCTTTTAGCTTCAATCTTGGGCTTTGAACAAGACACAAATACTCAACTCTTTAGCTTCAATCTTGGGCTTTGAACAAGACACCAAAACATCTTTTCCTCCCATAGAATAGGAGGAACTACGATTGCTCTGATTTTCATGCTTCTTTAAATGGGAATACATAGGCATAAGATTGCAAAATCTTAGCGAGCACACCCATCAAAAACTTTAGGTCCAGTACCATCGCTCATAAAAAAACCTCAAAAAAAACCCAACATCAACAAATAACTCTCTCTCTCTCTCTCTCTCTCTCTCTCTCTCTCTCTCTCAAAAACCTCCCAAAGAAGAAACTTTCCCACAACAGATAAACACCATCAAGTATAAAAGCATAACCTATTACTAACAACCCGTGGATAACCACATATAGGATGTGTAACTGACAACTCCCCATTGTATAACCTGACCACGATCTCCCTGAATCTCTTTAAGCGTTTGTTTAGTTAAACACTCACGTGCAAGGTTAGTTTTAGATAGCTTCCCTTTCCCTTCCAGCTTCACAGGATAAATAAGAAATCAGAAAGTAGCACCCCACTCCTACCATTGCGGTGAGGAGAAACCCATGGCGATAAGGTGGTCGCGTCACCGTCAAAAATCGCACGCTACAATACCATCACCTGAAAAATAACATGACCAAGAAAACTCACCTACTTCAACCAGAATTTGCACTTCGACAATTTAGCATAGAGCTTCTTTTCTTGTAATACTTGCAACACAATCCTCAAATGCTCAGCATGGTCTTCTTCCAACTTAGAATAAATCAGAATGTCATCAATAAAAACCACCACAAATCGATCCAAGTAAGCATGAAAGATTCGATTCATATACTTCATAAATATTCCAGGTGCATTAGAAACGCCGAACGACATTACCAAATACTCATAGTGTCCATACCGAGTTCAGAAAGTCATCTTCTGAATACCTTCATCCTTCACTCGAATATGATGATAACCCGACCTCAAGTCAATTTTACTAAACACACGAGCACCCACCAACTGATCCATCAAGTCATCTATTCTTGGAAGCAGATATTTGTTCTTAATCGTTACTTTATTCAACTACCTATAATCCACACACAACCTCATACTATCGTCTTTCTTCTTTACCAACAACACCGGAGCTCCCCAAGGCGATACATTTAGTCTCACAAATTTCTTTTCCAATAATTCTTCTAATTGCTTCTTCAACTCCACTAACTCTGACACCGACATCTTATATGGTGCCATAGAAACAGGTCTGGTACTAGGGACAAGATCAATAGCATACTCTACCTCTCTTTCGGGTGGCACATCCAAAATATCATCAAGGAATACATCTGGGAATTCATGTACCACCTGCAACTCATCAATCACCGCTTGACTCTCCACATATAAAGATGAAAACAACGCAAGCACTTGAGCTTCCTCTTCCAAAAGCTCTTTCAACTCTCTAGCAGATAGAAAACCAGTTTCCTTCTCATCATCAGGAGCAAGGAACCGCACCGACTTGTTATAACAGTTGATATGAACATGATTGAACTTCAATCAGTTCATTCCCAAAATAACATCAAGATTTCCCAACGGCAAACAAATCAGATCAACACCAAAATCTCTATCAAAGATTGGCAAAGGACAATTCAAACAAACTAGAGAAGTAGTCATTGATCCCTTAGCAGGAGTTTCGATAACCATTTCTCCCTTCATAGACGACACAACAAGGCTAAGCCCTTTCACACAATCAGCGTCAATAAAAGAACTAGTAACACAAGTATCAATAATAGCAATCAAAGGCGTATTATTAATATAACATATACCTCTGATCAACCGGTCATCACTGGAAGTCTGGGTTTCCGACAGAGCAAACACCTTTCCTCCAGTTGAAACTTACTTCGGCTTCTGGCAACGAGTACCAATATGTCTAGGTTCTCCACATTATAGAAAGTTACCACATTAACTCTGCAGTCAGCAATGAGATGTCCAGACTACCCACACCTGAAACATTTCTTCACATCACTCTTGCATTCACTAATACTCTGACCCAACTCACCACATCTGTAGAACTTAAGAGGACCACGAGCACCTGCCCCACTTGGCCTCTTACCATCAGCAACCCTCTGTTTACCTTTATCAGCTGGAGCACTGTAAGGCTTTCCACGGTTCCCATTATGCTTTCCCTTCTTCTCACTCAAACTCTTATAATAAGTTGACCGGGTTTTGCTATCCTCCTCATAAATTCTACAACTATCCACCAACTCTGGAAATCTCCTTATCTGTCGATATCCAACCGCCTGTTTGATCTCAGGACGTAAACCATTCTCAAATTTGACACACTTGGAGAACTCAGCAGTCGCTTCACTATAATGTGGATAGAACTTAGCAAGTTCCACAAACCTGGCAGCATACTCAACAACAATTGGATTACCTTGTTTCAGCTCCAGAAACTCAATTTCCTTCTTACCACGAACATCCTCAGGAAAGAACTTCCGTAGGAACTCTCTACGAAACACAACCCAAGTAACAACTTCACCTGACATCTCTAACACTTGACGAGTGTTGACCCACCTGTTATCAGCCTCTTCTGCTAGCATATGAGTACCAAACTGTACCTTCTGCTCTTCAGAACAATTCATCACTCGAAAGATCCTTTCAATATCCTTAAGCCACGTCTATGCTCCATCTGGATCATACCTACCCTTGAAAGTAGGCGGATTGTTCTTCTAGAACTTTCCCAAGTGATGAAACTCATCATTCTCCCTAGCATTTGACTTATTCTGAACAGCCTGAGCAACAGTTTGCAATGCAGCAGCGATAGCAGCATTATTCCTTCCAGCCATTTCTATTTTTCCACCATAAATAACAATAATGGTTAGAATTCAACAACGATAATATTAAACTGTCACAACACTACGACTCAACAACTTGGCCGGACAGACCGACTTGCTCTGGTACCACTAATGTAACACCCCGAATATACCCCCGCATAATATGATTAAAATCAAAGTAATTTCAAAAATATATTTAGGATGTCACACAATATTCATCACACAAAGCTGCTCATACACATAATAATATGTAACACATGCAATATTTGAAAATTAGTTATAATAACTAATACAACTCCACATGTCTTGAACTTCAAAATTTTATTGAAATAGCGGAAGCATCAATATAATTAATCAGACATAGTATAATTATTCCTTCAGCAATAACATAAACCACAACAAAATAATTAAAGGTGTCTAAAAATCTCCAACATAACAAAAAATAAACAAGCGTTCCAAGACCCTCGGTGTTTCACATCAGAGCAGATGCCGACACTAAAGTAAAATAGAAGACTTCATCTTCTACTTACTCCAACTCCTCTACTGCGAGTTATCTGCACGATGCCCATGTAAAGGCAGCATTCAAACAGAAGGGGTGAGATATCATAAATTGATAAAGGAAAGCATGCTAATAAAGTGAGCATCAAATTATTTCATGCATATCACCCAACCCACACAACCAACACAACAACCATCCAACAATAGCAACACCAACGAACATAACAACATCATCCGACATACAATAACAACATCAGCATATACAACTACAACACGCAATGCAATAACATATGCAAGCCATATGCGATGCAATGAGACTCACGACCAGACTCAATGCATGTGGTACCATCGGTCCCTATTTCAGAACCATAATTCCCGTCAAAATTCAATAATGTCGCTCATACCCCACATGGGCACACGACTTCCGTGATCACTCACACCCCACATGGGCACACGAATCACCGTAATTGCTCACACCCCATATGGGTACACGATCACCTCATCAACAACGTCAACGATTCGATTCCACAATCGGAATCCGGATAAGACACTCACAGCCCACAGGGGCACACGACTTATCTCGCAACTCATGCAATCAATGTAATGCATGACAACAACAACAACAACAACAACGATCAACCACAATGCAACATGCCCCTGCAGGCCAGCAACTACAACATGCCATACAGTTTAACAACAACAACTTGCAACATCCTCATGATCAACCAATTCAACAACAACAACATTCATTAGAAACATGAATAGAGAGAAAACAACAACATAAACCTACATGAAAAGTCTACCCACAATTACCATCATACTAACCCTTAACTAGTTAGAATCTCACCCTTACCTTAGAGTTTTGCAAAGATTCCTTCTTCCTCAACAATGGAGTTTTCTCTACCCTTGCTCTAGCTCTCCTTCACGTTCTTCTTCCTTTTTTCTTTCAAAACACGTACTGAGAATCTATTCTCAGCTCCTCCTTTCAATTCCTTATATTATTATTATTATTATTATTATTATTATTATTATTATTATTATTATTATTATTATTATTATTAATAATTTTTTCAATTTAAATAATAATAATAATAATAATATCCATTACTAATTTAAATTAATATTAACAATCCAATATTACCCATACTATTTAAATAGTAAATCTCACCACACCACCAAGTTCTACCAAATTAGCCACACACCTCTCACCCTTAAAGTCACTAACACTAAGGTCACTACCCCTACCTCAGGGTACCCCAACACAATAAAACACGCATATAATCGCATAGCAATCACATAATTTTAATTATGAAAATTAATCAAAATTTAATTGGCGTTACACATGTTCTACCAACTTTCAACCTTCATTGTATTTTGCATAAAATTGTTTGAGCTTGGTTAGGATATCTAGAACTGGTGAGGACAAGGTCAACAACAAGGATTCTTCATAACAAAATTTCCTACTCAAAGCATAAGCTATGAGATTTAGTTTACCAGGTTTGTAAAAAAAATCTCAAAGTTAAATCCTAGTAATATTGAAGCCCATTTTTATTATTCTAGTGTCTGAATTTTATGGTGCCGCAAATTTCTAACACACATTTGATCAATGTAAATATGAAAATGATGACTAATAAGATATTGAAGCCATATTTTTACTACTTTTGTAACATAATACATTTCGCATAAATAAATAAAAGCGACTTGCATTCAGGGACACATTTTCTTGCTGGAGAAGGTGATGGGATGAGCGTCTTGGGACAACACCACACTAATGGCTACTCCTGAAGTGTTTATTTCCACAATGAATAATTTTGTAAAGTCTCGCAAGGCCAACACCAACATGTCAGCCATTTTTTCTTTAACTTAGTAAAGGCTATGACTACCTCTATACTCCAAGCAAACATAATGGAATGCAATAAATTAGTTAGTGGACTAGTGAGAATGGTGTGCCATGAGATAACGAGCTTCAGGCCAAACTAAAATAGCATGCACCTTTTCTAGATTTTGGAAAACACCCCCAACATATATCATATGACCTATATAGTTAACGTTATAAACTGCAAAAACACACTTAGACAACTTCACAACAAAAACATTAGACTCTAAAAGATCACTCAAATTTGAAATGTAAATCAAGATATAAAAAAAATTGTCACAGATATGAACTTAGTAAATCATTCATTACTGATTTAAATGTGGATAGGGCATTAATAAGCCCAAATGACATTGAGAGAAATTTGTAATGGGCATCAAAGTCTTGAAAGTCATTTTATACGTATCTTCCGAAGCAGCTCCGATTTGTTGATAACCCGAGCGTAAATCTATTTTGGTAAAAATCGATGCAGGACCTAGTTAATCCAATAACTCGTCAATCATGGGAATGGGAAACCTGGCCTTAATAGTAACATCAATTAAATCCTTATAGTCAACACAAAAGCACCAACTTCCATCTTTTTTTACAAGTAGAACTGGTGATGAGAATGGACTGATTCTAGGAACAATTGTTCCTTCCCTTAACATTTCTTGTATAATTAAAGTCATACCTTCCTTTTGGGATTAGGGATAGCGGTAGGGTTTTACATTGATGGGTTGTATATTTGATAGGAGTTGAATGTAGTGCTCATGTAGTCTTGATTGTGTTAGTCCATGTGGACCTTGGAAAAAATTAGGGTATTTCTTGACAAGTGTAGCTATTTCAGGTGGGATCAAAGAGAGATTTTCAAGTGTTGGGATAGTGGATTCATTTTTAGAGTAATTACTTTGAAAAGTCATGAGGTGTAGGGAGGAAATGGAACTTTTATGAATTAGTTGGCATAGTTTGTGAAATTTGGTATGTGTGGGCTAAGATTTAGGACCACCCTTTAAAGTGATGGAAGATTCATTGTGTGAAAAAGTGATGGCGGGAATTGAAAATTCTGATTGTATTAGCCATAAAGTACATAGTTAGGCCATTTTAAGAATAACATCAACACCTTCAATGGGTAAAAAGTAAAAGGGTAAGTGAAAGTTTAATTTTGTAGTGTAATTTAAACATTATTACAAATATATTATAAATAAGATCCATTACCAACCATTACTAAAAATTGGGTAATTAGTGTTCTATTAGGTTTATATTTAGAGCAATGTGAGGTTGAAATATATTTTGATTGCTACATGTGTCAACAAGGACCATCACAGGAAGTCCTCCAACAATTCCCTGGATTTTAAGAGTCTAGGGAGAAAATTGACCAATCAAAACTTGAGGTCATAACTTGAAATAAGTACCACTATGATCCACCTCAATAGCTTATATATTTCTAAACTCTTCCAATTATTGTCATCGTTGTGTGTCTTCCTTAAACATAAGTAAGAAGAACCTACTAAAAGCACACTTGTGTCCAGGAACAAAATTTTCATAATTATAGCAAAGATCATGTGCACTTCGTTCTAGTAACTGAGTTTGAGATAGTCGTGTAATGGACTATTTGGGTGGTTGGGATGTGGATAGATGTTTAGGACTTGAATTGTCTTTTGGAAAAGGTCGTTTTAGGGTTTTGTAATAGTTGGGATTTGGAAGGTAGGGTATGTGCGGTTGAAAACGTTTGAGAAGGGTTTTTGAAATTTGGGCTTGGCATCTTTGAGTTTAGCTTCAATGAGTTTGGCAAAACCAATAGCTTGGGTAATTGACATTGATCTATGAATGGCCATTTCATTTCTAATTTTAGGTGTTAAACCAAAAATAAAATAATTATGAATAGCTTCTTGAGGCAATCCTACAACTTAATTACCCAACTTCTCAAAATTTGCTTGATAACCAGCAGTGGAACCCTCTTGTTTCAGCTTAAATAGTTGAGCATGATGATTAGCTTAAGTTGAGGGAGAAAATATTAATTCTAAATCCTTTGTAAAGGAAAACCAATATAACAACAAATGATTATGGTGCATCCGTTTAAATCAGCATAAAGCCTCTCTCTGCAAATAAAATGCAACTAATGGTATACGTTTTCAGGGGGCAATTGATAAATATTGAAAAACCATTCTGCTTGAAACAACCATTCTAAGGGGTATGAACCATCAAACATAACATGTTCCTGTGGATATATGTTTTTGCATGCGCAAAGTGGATGATCCTGATGTTGATAACCTTCTTAATGTTTTAATGACGATAACACTGATGAGCATTGAAGTCGGTGGAGATATCTTTCCAACTATTTGATGATTTTGATTAACCTAAAGATATCTCAAGCCTCATTAAGTTGACGATTTAAGGTTCCATTGAAGTGCTTATATGAAAGATATATGTGGCAAAGGAACTTAGAAGCTTTAGAGTTGTGAAAGAGAGGAAGTTTTATAGCTCGCCTGGTCGTGTTTGTCAGAGTGACTAGAGTCTTATAAAAGTAGGAGAGTAACTTCTAAGATACAAAGGAAACTCACACATAGATAATTAAAATATTTATAAAACCTTTCTTTACTTAACAAAACACCTAAAAATGTTTTTAAGGCAATTCTAGTTGATTAGGGGACTGCCAGCTTGATTAGGAGAATTTTTCAAATTGTCTAATCGATTAAATTATATGCCTAATTAAGTCAATAATTGATAATGACATTCTGTTAATGGTTAGTAATGAATCTATCAAAACCTTCCCTTTTGGGCCACAATAATTGATTATTGGATGCACCTAATTGATTATGCTATTAATTCGGCCCATGGATTGTCTCAATTTTAAACAAACTTTTCTCCTATATAAATGATGCCTCTCCTCACTTCATTACACACCAGAATTTGGAGATTTCCTAATTCTTTACAATTCATCTTTATCTTCTCTCTCTTTGAATATTTTATTTCACTAAAGTTGCCTTAGTGCCTTGCGAGTGAAACTACTTGTGAGGAAAGAGTTGTACTAGTGTCATGTCACTGTTGTTATTTTTAAGAGTGTGATACTATTGAATAATTTGGTTCGGTTTTTGATATCAACCACATGAAAAATCAATGTTTTTTTAATAGAACTTAGCCTACAAAGTTTTGTTCAGTTATTGAGATAAGATAATGGAATCTCTACTTGGTTCATGAGTTCATCTACTGAAAAGATCTCTTTTGCTTGGGGGTACAAGCCATTGTAAAATATCTTGATCCGATTGTATCAAAGGTTCATGGGCATAACCTGTAAAAGCTCAATATTATTTTTAAATCTCAAGAAGATCTCGTGGGGATAGGACTAGGCCAACGTTCAGGCGAACCTAGATAATTCTCTGATGTCATATTTCTACTATTTATTTTAAATTATGTTATTTATTTTAGTATCTTATTTTCTCTCTTCTACTTTTCTCTAAAATTTTGAAATACTATCACAATTTTTTTTATTAATATAACATTTAAATTAATCTCAAATTTTGAATATCACAATTCACCCCCTATCTTGTGCTTTGAGTCACTTGTCCAACAAGTGACATCAGAGTCTAACTTCTGTTAAAGAATACTTATCTTGGAGGAAAATGAATTCAATCTATTCACTAAACAAACCTTAATCCTTTAATGGAGAAGGGTATAATTTGTGGAAAGATAAAATTAAGTTTTTCATATAAGGGGTGGATCGTGGTATTTGGAAGGTTTTGAAAGAAGATCCATTTGTTCCTACACATGACGTGAATGGTGTTGTAGTAAACAAACCTGGAAAGGATTAGACCAAATATGATAAAGAAAATGTGTAATACATTTTTTAAAAATGTGGGATATCCTCTAAATAATTCATGAAGGAACTGTTGAGGTAAAGAGGGCAAGGTTGGGCACATTAACTCATGAATATGAACTTTTCAAAATGAAACCTAAAGAGACCATAAATCAAATGCAAACATGGTTTATCCATAGTGTGAGTCATATGAGAATTAAATGAAAAAAATTTCAAATAAGGAATTGGTTGTGAAAATCCTGAGAAGCCTAAATTCACTATGATTTATGAATCTAAGGATTTATCAACCATGGATACACACACTCTTTTTAGTAAATTAATAAATATGAAATGGATCTAAAAAGGCTTTCCATGTATGAGGAAAGAGAAAATAAAAACAAAAGTCAAACTCTTAAAGCTGAAGATTCTGATTCTGATGGAGACATTTCACTCATTATGGGAAACTTCAAAAGATTCTTAAAACATGAGAACAACAAAAAGAAGAGGAAGACAAAGATGAGTAAAAGACATCATTAATTTCTACATGCTTTCAATGTGGATAGAAAGGACACATCAGACCAAATTGTCCTCTAGGGAAGAAGGAAAATCAAAATAAAAATAGATATAAGAAACCCAAAAAAGGGAAATAAAAAGAAAGCATACATCGCATGGGAGGAAAATGACCTGGAATCCTCATATGATGAAAAAGGCAACATATGTCTCATGGAAAATCATCAACATGATGAGGTAACCTCTTACTTTTCTTATCAATATATATTTTTTGCATTTGTAAGAAGCAAACAAAAGACACAAGTAAGCCAAAACAAATTGTATCTACCTCCAAGGAAACTATTTCCTCCAATGAATCTAAAAGTATAAAACTTGTAAAAGAAATAGAAAATCTTAGAGAGAGACTAAATTATCTAGTCCAAAACTCTTCCACTTCTAAGGAAGTAGATGAACCTGTCAAGTGCGATGAATGTGCCATTTTGAAAGGAGAATGTTGTGATATTCAGAAAACACTTGGCAAGTTCACCAAAGGAAAAGATAACTTAAATCTTTTGTTGGAGAACAAAAAAGCTTCATACAATAGTGCCAAGCTTGGCTATGAATCCAATATAGTAGTAAGAATTTTAGTAATATTTGCATTGACAAATCCATCTCTTAGAGAAAAACTTTAAAATGCAATTACTATAATAAAGAAGGTCTCCTTCATTAAAAAGAGTCATGAGAGAAAAGAAAGGTATCCTCCTTCATACTTTTACAAAAAACATTGTGAAATGCAAATTGAAAAATATATTTGCCTCTTAATGCTTTTATCTTTGATATAAAATCAAATTATAAGAAATTTTATGAAACTTGTTCTTGATAAAAACAACAAAAGGTTGACTTCCTTGTTATTAGTCAAGGAGAGCCTAAAACAATTGGTTGGAGTGTCTATTATGTATGTGTTCACTGATTTTTTTTGTCTGTCATTTTACCCTTCAAGCAACCTCATGTTTATAGGTCCCGACCTTCTCGTCCTTCTCCATATTTTACTCTCTGTATCCATCATAAATACATCTACCAGTAACGTCGGTCGTCCCTATAATTTCTATGTAATGTCTACTTGTTCAATAATTATAACTCCCCTGCCATAACGTATCATTTTTGTAATTGTCTCTTGCAACCCATCAAATGGAACCTTAGCCTTGTCGTCAGCCCCGGCTTGCACGAACGAGGTCGCTCCCGGTTTGCACGAGGTCGTCTTGGTCTTGCTTATTTTGATACCCCTAACCGTATTCCGATTTGTATGTATGGACATGACTATCCGACTTGTCAGCCTCATCATACTCAACTGTCCCACCAACTCGGCCTTAGAGAATTCTGGGATGTACATAAGCCCCCCGATCTCGAGATTCTTTTGGAGTGAAGTGTTCGGACAAATCAATCTCATAATTCCCTTTCTACTAGACCGACCTCCTGCTCGGTGATTGTGAGCCACTTAATGATGATAAGCCTTTCTCTCCCCTCTTCATAATGACTTTTATGGGAACTCGCTCTTTCATCATTACCCTTTTATACAAATTCTTGACCTTTACAATTCTATTACTTTAAAATGCTTTGTTTTTATTCAAATATATTTTCCAAGCAACTTTTTTCCTGAGCACCAACTGATCTTCATTCCTTCCTTCAAACTTCAGGTCTCATTTCCTTTTTTGCTCTTTTTATTATGTCTTCATGTTCAATTATTCTTACTGCTAGTGATAGAAATAGGATTTGGAATGCATGTATGAGAAAGTGTGAGGGTTATTTGAATATAGCGGACTTTGACTGAATTATTAGAGAAGTTTATGGTGAAATCCCTTCACCCACTAGCAATGATAATTTGGAGTCTTCCTCCTCTAGTTTTCGGATATTCAAATGGAAGCGACAAAATCTTTGATAGACAAAGAGCTTTTGAGTTATGACCATAGTATTGTCGACGAAAGCTACATCTCGAAGCTTCGATCCACTACCTTAATCTCTTCTACTGGAAATTAGGAAGACGTTATACTGGTGTAGGCTCCTAATTTTGACGCCTGGATTTTGTATAGGAGATTAAAAGTTTGAGATTTGCCAGGACATTTCGACAGAAGTTTAGTTTTGGTGGAATAAGGTTAGTCGAAAACAAGTGGTCAGTTGGAATAGAACATTTGAAGAACAAATCTTTATTATTTCGTCTGAATCATATTGATTTATGAAAACAATGACGAATGTGACGTACAAAAGATTTGATTTTCATACGAATTGTCAAAACTCTTAAAGCACATTGTCCTAGGATTTGTATGGTCGATCCTGTAAGTAAACTAATTTTTATAAAATTAGGAGACCAACGGTTGTTTGCTAATTTTCCAGGCAAACAAATAGGCACGCCCAGTGGGACCATGTGCTATTGACAACTTAAAACCTTTATTTTACATTTTACTCGTACGAAACTTTCTTCGCTTCGTTGCATGAGACTCAAGAGTGGTAAAATAGCCATAAATAACGAAGAAAGACCTAGAAGAAGACGAGTAAGGATAATGGTGAATCCAAATCCGCCAAACAATCAGAATCCCACAAATGATGGAGTACCACCCCTATTCCTTCGACTGGGGGTAATACGGCCTCAATATCAGTATCAGAGGTTATACCATCAACAGTGGGTTCGACACCAGTGCATTCAATTCCCCAGAGTGCACCTAGTTTTTCAACTATGGGACCCCAAATTCCTCAAATGACTCCTCCCCCTTCAGGGAGTGTGTACAAGCCTTTTAGATCTGGCTTTTCCATGCCTCCACTAAATCGAGAACAGCAATATAGAATGCTAACATCAGTGATGGCAAGTTTACATAATGTGTCATCAGCATTTACGGAACCAACTGTTAACATAACTTCGCCTTTAGATGGATTCGGTTCTGGTGTAAACCATATGGATAGGATTAGTCAGCCTTTAGGAACGGGATATCAAACATATATGCCAGACATTACTAATAAGTCTGCACAAGTAATTATTCAACAAATGGATGAGAGCAACCATGATATGGTTCAGATGCTAGCCCAACAGATGGGGGTTATATTTAACCCTCTGATCCAAAACACTACACAAACAAATCAACAATTGGCAGTGCAGATGACGTGCATTGTCGATTTCTTTGGTGTCCCTCAACCTCCTCAAAGGGAACGTGTAATTCAGAACCCAGGGGTAGCCGTCAAAGAAGAACCTACTATAAATCAAAGGCAACCAAATATCCCTCAGGCGGAAGTTTTAAACCAAGGAGCAGTAGTCGAACCACCAGGGGTCGAAATCCCTGTTCAACAAGAACCAAGGGTTTTATTAGTAAATAGAAACAAAAATGCTGATAATATTATACAACAAATGCATTGTAATGATATGCCAGCAGAAAATAATTTGGCAGCCATGGTCGAAAGGATTATGGCGCGAAATGGGATGAATGTAGGGCTGCAGAGGCCTAGTTATACTTCCCATTTATCTGAATATATTTTGCAGTAAGATTTACCCCATAAATGGAAGGTTCCCAAGTTTACAAAATTTTCAGGGGATACTAGTGAATCGACGGTCGAACATGTAGCGCGGTATTTGATTGAAGCAGGCGAAATAGCGCACAATGAGAATTTGAAAATAAAATATTTCCCTAGTTCACTAACGAAAAACGCTTTTACTTGGTTTACCACATTACCTGCAAATTCGATACATACTTGGACCCAATTGGAGAGATTGTTCTATGAACCATTCTACATGGGACAAACAAATATAAGTTTGAAGGAATTGGCTAGCGTCAAGAGAAAATTCTCAGAGTCAATTGATGATTACCTGAATAGGTTTAGGTTGCTCAAGGCAAGGTGTTTTATACAAGTGCCTGAACACGAGTTAGTCAAAATGGTCGCTGGTGTCCTTGACTATTCAATTAGAAAGAAATTAGATACCCAGTACTTAAGAGACATGGCCCAATTGGCTGATAGGGTTAGACAGGTCGAACGACTAAAAGCCGAAAAAGCTAGGGCTAATAAAAATAAAAAAAAAGGTAGCGTATGTCGGAGTTTGTGAGGATGATGACGAAGACGAATCATCAAATTTCGAAGAACAAGAAGTCGATTTGGCAGAATTAAAATAGGGGGCCACCATATGCTTGCAAAGTCTTGGCTCCGTCGAATGGGAAAAACCCAATCGAATCGGAAAAGAACAATAAGTTCCCCAAAAGAACTTATACGTTCGACGTCACAAAGTGTGACAAAATATTTGATTTGTTAGTCAAGGATGGCCAAATGATAGTGCCGCCTCGTATTAAAGTGCTTCCTTTAGAACAGCAGAAAAAGAGAGGTTTTTGCAAATACCATAATTTTTTGGGTCATAAAACGTGGATCTAGTGCAAAATGCAATTAGAGATGGAAGGCTCAAATTCGACGACAAGTCGAAGTCCCAAGTGAAGGTGGATCTAAACCCTTTGCAAGTGGCGGAGGCCCACTACGCTGAGCCATCTGTGGTGAACATGGTCGAGGTTGCTGAAGGCTTCGACGACAACATGGATATGATCGAGGCTGCTGATGGCTTTGACAACAACATGAATATGGTGGAGGTTGCTGAGGATCCTGCCAACAAATGTGACATGGTCGAAGTTACCAATGACTTCGTGAACTAGGCTATGATGGTTAATGTTACTGAAGACCTTGACGGAAAAATCATAGAGAACTACATTGCTGAGGCCACTGATGGTGTCAACAACGAAGCTACTGAAGATTTCGCCAGAGTCAACAACGAAACTACTGATGGTTTCGTCCAAATCAACAACGAAACTACTGATGGTTTCGTCCAAATCAACAATGAAACTACTGATGGTTTCGTCCAAATCAATAACGAGACCACTGATGGTTTCGCCCAAGTTAACAAAGGGACTACTAAGGGTTCCTACAAACAGGCTGTTGTTGGCCTCCTCCGGAGAACCATGGATGATCCAAAAGAGAAGACTGTCAGATTCATCAGCCAATAGGTTACTAAGGATTTGTCTCTAAAGGTACCAACAAAGGAAGCCACTGAGGGTTTCAACCGTATAAAGAAGGAACACGAGGTCAATGAAGGCCTCAGTTTGAAGTTGAACAAGATGAGCATTGCCACAGAGACAGCTGCCAATGTGAACATGGCGGAGGTGTCTCAAAATGTTTCAATGCAAGTTGATGAAGAGCGTCGACGTGAGGAATACCACAAACTAGCATACCCCAAAGAGGAGGAAAATTTGGCAGATTTCATCCACAGATGCCAAAGAAAGAGGTCTGAAGTAATGCTCTGTCCTCGTTGTAGTGTCGTCTTCGACAAAAAGGCAACACAAAACTTAGAGGGAGTGGAGAGAGCAAAAAGAAGGGGAAATTGGAAGCCTTCCCAACCAGCAGGAGAAAGATTCGACCCCAGAAGAGGAGACCAAAACAGGCAGAGATTAGGAGGAAGGTACCCTAACACATTCAAGCCTACAAATAAGGCTCTAGATGACAAATGGGTTAATCCAATCCGACAAGCCCAAAGGACAAGGGAAGTGGAAGGATTTTGAAGTACAACGGGGATCTTCCATATCATACAGGAAAGAATTCCAAAAGTCTAAGAAGATGACTTACCCCTCTGAAAATTATAAGGGTAAGAACCCTATGACGAAGTCACAATGGAGGAGGTACCAACGTCGAAAGAAAGCAGAGCAGGAGGCCGCGGGAAAAGCCAGCCAGAAACCAGCAGTAATGTTCAAACTTCGAATCAGAAAGAAGAATCGAAGTGTCAAAAAGTCAAAGGAGGACGTAACTAGAGATGATGAAATAACGGACGATTTTAACTCAGAGTCAAAGGCAACTTTCGACGTTATGTGTAACGTTGTCTCAGTGATTCCCAGGGAGTATGACCAGATAATGGAAGTCGAAGATGAGGAAGAGGCTATGGAAGTCGAAACGGCCAGACACAGGCCTGTTTGTTATTATATTATTAACAATGGATGCGTGGAAGAACAAAACCCATTTTTTGAAAGGCCAGATGATTCAATGAGGAGTCCCTTGAAACCCCTGTTCATTAAAGGAAAAGTGGGCAACATAGGGGTAAATAAGATTTTGGTTGATGGAGGCGAGGCAGTCAATTTTATGCCGCATTACATGCTTAAGAAGATTGGAAAGGGTGATTCCGACACCAAACCTCATAACATGGTGTTTTCGAATTACGAGGGTAAAGTGGGAACCACCATGGGTGTAATACAAGTAGATATAATTGTCGGAAACATCACAAGGCCAACAATGTTTATGGTAATTGCATCAAAGGCAAATTATAACCTGCTCTTAGGCAGGGAATAGATACACGGCGTAGGTGTCGTCCCTTCGTCAATGCATCAAAGAATAACAATTTGGCGTGCAGACGGGATTGTCGAAAATATAGAGGCTGACCAGAGTTACTTTCTGGATGAAGTAAACCAGGTTGACAGGCGAAGCTTCGACAGAAATCTAGCTCATATTGCTCCTTGTAGTCCTGCAATCTTCGACATGACGCCAACTGACAACGCTTTCTTCTCACTATACCTTCATCCCAACCATGGGTTTCAGTGGGATAGAGAGGTAGTTGGCGAAGAAGATTATATTTTTGGAACCTCACATCTAGCCAATTGGCTGGGGCAGTGAATTTAGTGACAATGAGTGAGTCACTTGTTCTTGAAAAGATCGCGGCTTATATAGCCGAGAATAAACTCAAAGTGGCCTTAGAGGCCAAAGTAAAGTACATGGTTGTTGAAGCCAACGAGATCGAAGCAGATCAACAAGGTCTTGGAAAGGATTTTGGTGTGGATCCACCTGACAAAGATATAGGAGATTTGCAAAACTAGAGGCTCGACGCCATCTATGACGATGTGCATTTGGGCTTTGAGAATGATCCATTAGCAGCAAACATCAAGATGATGGCACAGGATCCACTCGAAGAAATCGATTTGGGGTCGGGGGCAGAAAAAAGACCAACCTACATTAGTGCAAAAGTGAGCCCCCAACTCACAGTCGAAATAGTCCAATTGCTGAAGGAATTCAAGGATTGTTTCGCATGGGACTATGACAAAATACTTGGTCTGGATAGGAATCTGGTCGAACTAAGGCTACCAATAAAGCCTGGGAGAAAACCTGTTAAGCAAACTCCAAGGCAATTCACACCAGAGATCCTCTCAAAGATCAAAGAAGAAGTCGAAAGGCTCCTCAGATGCAAGTTCATCCGCCCGACCAGGTATGTCGAATGGATTGCAATATAGTTCCTGTAATAAAGAAAAATGGCAAACTAAGGGTATGCATTGATTTTCGAGATTTGAATTCAGCTACCCCAAAGGATGAATATCCTATGCTAGTGGCGGAAATTCTTGTCGATTCTATCGCAAGCCATGAGTACCTTAGTATGCTTGATGGGTACTCTGGTTATAACCAAATTTTTATTGCTGAGGAAGATGTTCCTAAAACGGAATTTCGATGCCCGGGAGCCTTAGGCACCTACGAATGGGTGGTAATGCCTTTTGGCTTAAAGAATGCTGGGGTAACATACCAGCAAGCAATGAATTCGATTTTTCACGATTTCATTGAGGGTTTTATGCAGATTTACATTGACGATATTGTTATTAAGTCTGTTTCAGGAAAAAGTCATATAGACCATCTTCGACAGTCTTTTGAAAGGATGAGGAAGTTTGGTTTGAAGATGAATCCTCTCAAATATGCATTTTCTGTGCAGGCGGGAGACTTTCTAGGCTTTGTGGTCCACAAGAAAGGGATCGAAATCAATCAGAACAAGCCCAAGGCGATAATGGAGGCGAAAGCGCCATCTACAAAGAAGGAATTGTAGTCTCTACTTGGCAAGATCAACTTTCTCAGAAGGTTCATCTCCAACCTTAGTGGGAAGACGCAAGCCTTCTCCCCTCTACTTCGACTGAAGAAAGAAGACTTCGAATGAGGGCAAGCGCAGCAGGATGCCTTCGACAAGATCAAGGAGTACCTGACGCATCCTCCAATTTTGGTGTCACCTTGTAGAAGTAGGAGTATGAGGCTGTACATAACTACGTCGGACAAGACATTAGGGAGCATGTTGGCTCAAGAGGATGAGAATGGTGTCAAAAGAGCCATTTATTACCTCAGTGGGGTCTTAAACGATACGGAGACTAGATATAGTGTAGTCGAAAAGTTGTGTTTATGATTATACTTTTCATGTATGAAATTGAAGCACTATATAAAACCAGTGGATGTTTTAGTATCTTCTCATTTCGATGTTATAAAATACATGTTATCTAAACCAATTTTGCACATTCGAATTGGAAAGTGGGCATTAGCATTAACTAAGTATTCTTTGACATATTTACGTTTAAAGGCTGTCAAAGGATAAGTAGTGGCTGATTCCATAGACGACCACGCTATAAATGAAAAGTCTTTGGACTACATTGAACTAGAACCATGGAAGTTATACTTCCACGGATCTAGTCATAAAAATGGAACTGGAATAGGAGTTCTTATTATTTCTCATAACAAAATCCCAACAAAATTCAAGTACAAAGTCGAAGGCCTATGTTCAAATAATGAGGCAGAATATGAGGCTTTGATAGCCGGACTTGAAATTTTATTAGATTTGGGGGCAACTTAGGTCGAAATAATGGGCGACTCTGAGTTAGTCATAAAGCAAATAACAAAGGAGTATAAGTGTGTCAAAGAAAATTTGATTAAGTACTTTGTAATAGCCAATCGACTCTTGAAACGATTCGATATGGTAACGATTCGACACATCCCTCGAATAGAAAACCAGGAGGCAAATGATTTAGCACAAATTGATTTTGGCTACAGAATATCGAAGGAAAAATTGCAAAAAGCCATTAAGGTTAGAGGAAGAGTCGTGTCAGCTAGATTATCCCCTTCAAATTTGGAGACGATAAAGCTAGGATACGCTGACGAAGAAAATTTTGAAATTTTTAACATAGATAGTTCGACGAGTAGAGATTGGAGAAAGCCCATAATATACTATCTACAAAATCCAACAGGACCAGTTGAACAAAAAATCAGGTATCGAGCTTTGAGTTATGTTATGCTGGGTAATGAATTATTTAAGAAAACTCCTGAAGGGATATTACTTAAGTGTCTAAGAGAATATGAAGCATACATAGCCCTGTCGAATGTACACAGTGGGGCATGCGGTGCGCATCAAGTAGGCCATAAATGAAGTGGTTGTTATTCCAACAAGGAATGTATTGGCCAACCATGTTAAAAGATTGCGTCGAATTCACGAAAGGATGCCAAGAATGCCAAGTGCATACAGGGATACCACACATTCTAGCAAGTGAGTTGCATTCTATAGTAAAACCTTGGCCCTTTAGAGGTTGGGCTTTAAATTTGATCGGAGAAATTCGACCAGCATCATCAAAAAGTCAAAAGTTTATTTTGGTGGGTATCGATTATTTCACAAAATGGGTCGAAGCCATACCTTTAGTGAGTGTGGATCAAGAGGCCGTGATCGAATTTATTCAAAAACACATCATCTATAGGTTTGGGATCTCGGAGACTATAACAATGGATCAAGGATCTGTTTTTACCAGTAAAAATATGTAAGCTTTTGCGAAAGAAACGGGGTTCAAACTTCTCACATCAACGCCTTACTATGCTCAAGACAATGGACAAGTCGAAGTGGCAAACAAAGTTATAATTGGTTTGAAAAAGAAGCATGTGGGAAGGAAACCAAAGAATTGGCACAAGACTTTGGACCAAATTTTGTGGGCTTGTTGAACCTCTCCTAAGGAAGCTACAAATGCCACGCCATTTCGACTAACATACGGTCATGATGCAGTCCTCCCGGTCGAAATATATTTACAATCAACAAGAGTCCAGAGGCATAATGAAATTCCATCAGACTCATATTGAAATATGATGATAGATGAGTTGGTTGATTTAGACGAAGAAATGTTAAATGCGCTGTAACACTTCGAAATTAGCCCTCTGTCTTTTAACACTAACTGGCTTATGTTTCATTTCATTACTGCATTATCATCTTTGCATATCATTATTTTCTTTGGGCATGGGTGTCGCACCTAAAAAAAAATCGCTTCAATCGAAGACACGACCCTCGCGCGAAAGGCGCGGAAAACAGTTCGATAGAGTCGCCACCGAACTTTATTTATCCCAAAAGAGGGAAAGGAAAATATCGAGAAAACCTTTAAGGGAAGGGTAAGAACATGGTCGTCGCAACCACATTCTGGGTTCGGGAGTCGGTTACGTGAGAGGAAGGTACGCGCACCCCCTCACGTCCGTTGTACTCAACGGGAACCTCTTGATTCGAATCGCGATGCTCGTTAGCTAAGTTTGTCGATTTTCTTCTCTATAAATGCGGAAAAGTAAAGATAAAAGGAAAGGATGCTAAGGGGGAAATGGGTGGTTTAAGGATAGGGTGCTCGGAAAGATCATCGCGATCTCAGGCCTATGTATGCTCATTCGGACGAGAATGAGGAATCAGAGCAATCGTAGTTCGACTACAGGAAGGGATAGAGGGAAGACGGAAAATGGAGGGAAGGTAGCTCGCCAAGATCATCGCAATCTTGTGCCTACGTATCTTTATTCGGACGAGAATAAAGAATCAGAGCAGTCGTAGTTCGTGGTACGCCCACGAAACAAGGGAATTGGTTGATTTTAAAGAAAGAGGCGCCAATTGCTCACACACGGGTAAGAGAACTCGCACCCAAACAATTGAAGAGAGATCAAAGACTTAAACCCCCATTTTTCACATTGAAAAAGAATTACGATAGTTGTTAGTCATTTTTGAGTTTTATTATCAAAATCCACTTGACGTGGGATCAAGGGTTTATTGTATGCGCTTGGTTTGTTTGAAAAAGATTTGATTTGTTAAAAGAAGAGACGTCAATTGCTCACACACGAGTAAGAGAACTCGCACCCAAACAATCGAAGGAAGATAAAAAAATTGAACCCCCATTTTTCACCTTAAAAGAGTTACGATAATTGTTAGTTGTTTTTGAAGTTTGATTATGAAAATCCGCTTGACGTTGGATCAAGGGTTTATTGTTATGAAAAGAGTTTGCTTTGAAAAAGATTGATTAGAGGTTGATTTGAAAACGGCTCGACGAAGAATCGAGGGTTTGGTTGAAAATGGGTTTGTTTGAAAATGGGCTCGACGACGAATCGAGAATTTGGTTTGAAAATGGGTTGTCTATGCTAGTCCCTAGGGGTGCTCCTAGTAAACAAACCACAATCAAAAGAAAACTAAATGCGTACATCGAAATGGGGAGCGGGGTACATGTAAAGTACAAGGGATGACATGAAATAAAGGGTCTCGTTGTAAGGTAGCCCAAGAGAAAGCCGTGTGTGTGCGAAGTGTCCTAAACTAAACCTCGAACCAAAGTTGCCAAGCAAATGATCATAATCAACAGTCCATCAATTAGTTTTTTAGGTTTCGATATTTTTAGTGTTTTTTGATTAAAGTATGTACAAATGAAAATGGTTAGATAAATATGAATAGGAATATGATATGGACAAAATGAATAAGAATAACATGAACAAAGATAATCAAGATAAAATGGACAAGAGATAGTATTAACATAAAATTAAGTTGGTCTCGTCTTAATCACGATTTAATCGATAAATTGATAATCGACGACTTTTGACTTTCATTGACCAAAAGTGAAAATAAAAGAAATACAAAGTGACAATTAAGAAATTAAATCAAAAATATGAATACAAAGAATAAAGGTCTCACCTTTATCGAGATTTAATCGAGAAATCAATAAATCAATCGATATTTAGTTTTCATGGACCCAAAATGAATAAAAAAAAAGATAAAAATGAAATAAAATCGAAATAAATAGGAAAAAGAATAAAGGTCTCACCTTTATCGAGATTTAATCGAGAAATTGATAAATCGTTGATGTATGGTTTTCATTGACCCAACAATAGATAAAACTAATGAATAAATGACAAAAATGAAATTAAATCGAAAAGGTATAGGAAAAAGAATAAAGGTCTCACCTTTATCGAGATTAAGTCGAGAAATCGACAAATCGTCGATGTTTGGTTTTCATTGACCCAAAATAAATGAATAAAAATAAAATAATGAAACACATTGAAATAAAAAAAATAAATAGGCCTCATATATATCAAAATTCCATTGGTTTGCAAAAAACAAATTAAACCATGAGTATTGTTAGATCATTGGCCCAAAATAAAAATCGAGAATGACAAGCAAAAAAAAATGGAAATGAAAAAAATTAGAAACTTAAAAAAATAATTAAACAAGATAGTAACAATATTAACTTAATAGAACATAAAGAGGGAGGAGGGTGTGAAATAGATGGAAGGAGGAGAAATCATGTGGGCTTAACAATAAGCCCATCATTCTCCAAACAGGACCCGGGTATAGCCAGAAAAAAAGGGTGGTGCTAAAAAAAATGATCGCGGGCCATGGAAAAGAGTCCAAGGAAGAAACAAAAGGGAAAATGAAGGTAACATCACCATTGTTAAACGTATCACCGAAAAAGCAAATGACTTTCAATAGTTTTGGAAAAGAAGAAAAAAAAAGAATGCTCAGATTCTCTATCAACACAGTTGGGTCAGAACAGAACCACCTTCTCTTTCAATTTCGCCTTCGTCTTTCTCCTTTTGTCTCAACTTCGCTCACGATTCTGTCTCGACTTCAGGTTTGTGATTCGTTCTTGTTCGCTTTTGTTTCAAAATCTCTCATCTCCTACTCTCTCTTTGTTCTGGGTTGTGATTTTGATTTGCGGTTTGGATTCTTGGAGGAAAGGTTTAGTTGATGTGGGTTTGAGAAGGTTGTGTGTTGAATGAAGAAGAAAGGGGTTTGTGCGTGTCTCTGTGAACGATGAAGGTTCTAGGTTGAAGATGATTTGAAAAGGGGCGAAGGTTGAAACCAAGAAAAGGTCATGTGAACGTTTTGCTGTTGTGGAAGAAGAGAAAGGTTAGATGATTTGAAGGGGAGAGTTTATGATTGAAGCAGGTTTGAGGAGGTTGCTGATTTTTGGATGTTGAAGGATATTGGGAGAAGATTTGTGGTGAAAAGAGTATGAGGGATGAAAATAGGAAGGAAGTCTTTTTGAAACGGTCTTTTTTTTCATGAAGAGTGTCTGGTATGTGTTATATAGAGCAGAGAGTGAAAATTCTGAAGCTTTCAACTTGTTTTTTTCATTGCCGTTTCATTCATTTTTCTGCGTTTTGATGTGCTGTCTGTGCTTGTATTTGTTGTTGTCATTTTTGAAATTCGACCCCTTCGGTTTTATAACAGGTTTGTGTAGTTTGTGGACAAGGTTGGTCGTACGGATTTGCTGCATAGCGTTTTATTCTTGACAGGTTGTATCGTACCTTGCGCGGCTCTTGCGTGATGTGGTGGGACGTGCTAGTTTTGTTGTGAAGCTTGCTGCAAGTTATTGGCTTAAGTCATAGAGTGGTTTCTTGTATTTTCTTCTTCTTGTTGTTGCAACTTTGGAAGGTGGGGCTGTGTGATGTTGTTGGAGTAAATATGTGAGTCATGCTGTGAAATGACTTGAAATATGGTTGGTTACTACAGTTTTTGGGTGATGATTCTGCGAGTTTGGTGGTTCTCGCTGTACTGCAAATGATGGCAGAGTGAATTGGGGCACTTGAATTTTGACTTCATGGATGCTCATGCATCAGGCTTGGAAACTTGCTTGTTTTTTTTTTCTTATAATAATAATTTGAATAATGGGCTTAAGAAAAATAGCAATCTCTCATAGGCCTTTATTGTGGAACATCAATTTGTAAAGGTTTTTGTTTTTTTGTTGCAATTTTGTGATGAAGTTTATTTTGTAGGAATGTGTTGTAATGAGAAAAACATGTGATCATGGACTTTGGATTGTAAATATGGACTTTTTTGTGGAAAAAAAATGTTGTAACATTTGGTGAAGGGTTTTTGGACATTTTCTTTTTGTAATGAATATGGGCTTATGGATTTTGCATAGAAATGATAATAACAATAATAATAAAAATTAATTATGAATGAAAATGGTGTATAGAAATATGAAATTGGTTATATGACTATTGAGGAATGGATATGGATTAATTTGGATTTAGAATTAGAAAAAAAATGGACTACGATGGATGATGAACCTTGTTTCAAAAATGGATATGGAAATGGATAAATATTGATAAACGGGTATGGAACTGCCCCTGAGAAATTATGAATCACAAGTCGACCATGATGCACTTCATTGTGAACCCTTTTGGACCATGCTTTAAAAATCAAAAGATACGAACTGCACAAAAAACCTAATTCGAAGGTACCCTGACCCACACCACCTGAACCAATCACACTCAGGATTTGACCTGGAGACAAACCTTTGTCTGACCATTGAACCTCAAACAAAACTGCACACACCTAATTTGATACCACAGACTTATGCAACAGGAAAGCAATATATTTTTTGGGTTTTTCTGAATAATTGTCAGCGGGTGGATGTACATATGAAAATTATACAAGTAGGACAAATTTGGGGTATGACAGATGCCCCTATCTAATTGGCTTAAACTGAGTTAGATGAACTGCTACGGCGTTCATCTTTCGAGGTAGAAGACAATTAGATATAAAGAAGACCGCAAATTTGTCCGACAAGAGAGAAAATGTTTGGGAGGTGGAATGATGGATATCTTGCAGAGGTCGTCATCACCAAAAGGATGATAACTGGAGAATCTGACACCAAAAGGATTACAGACCTATCACCAAAAGTATGATAGTAAACACACACACACAGACCCTTCCACCAAAAGGATGGAAATGAGGTCAAAGCCTGCTATTACCAAAAGGATAATAGGGCACCCACGCACACAGACCCTTCCACCAAAAGGATGAGAATGAGGTCAAAGCCTGTTATTACTAAAAGGATAATATGGCACACAACACAGCCTGCAACTACCAAAAGGATAGTATGGCACACAACACATCCTGCTATTACCAAAAGGATAATAGGGAACACACACAAAGCCTGCTACTATCAAAAGGATAGTATGGCACACAACATTCAGCCTGCTACTATCAAAAGGATAGTAGGGCACACAGACACAGCCTGCTATTACCAAAAGGATAATAGGGCACACACGCACACAGACCATTCCACCAAAAGGATGAAAATGAGGTCAAAGCCTGCTATTACCAAAAGGATAATAGGGCACACACACACACACACAGACCCTTCCACCAAAAGGATGAAAATGAGGTCAAAGCCTGCTATTACCAACAGGATAATATGGCACACACGCACACAGACCCTTCCACCAAAAGGATGGAAAATGAGGTCAAAGCCTGCTACTACCAAAAAGATAATAGGGCACACACGCACACAAACCCTTCCACCAAAAGGGTGGAAAATGAGGTCAAAGCCTGCTATTAACAAAAGGATAATAGGGCACACACGCACACAGACCCTTCCACCAAAAGGATGAAAATGAGGTCAAAGCCTGCTATTACCAACAGGATAATAGGGCACACACGCATACAGACCCTTCCACCAAAAGGATGAAAATGAGGTCAAAGCCTGCTACTACCAAAAGGATAATAGGGTACACACGCACACAGACCCTTCCACCAAAAGGATGAAAATGAGGTCAAAGCCTGCTACTACCAAAAGGATAATAGGGCACACACACACACAGACCCTTCCACCAAAAGGATGGAAATGAGGTCAAAGCCTGCTATTACCAAAAAGGATAATAGGGCAAACACACACAGAGCCTGCTACTACCAAAAGGATAGTATGTCACACAACACAGCCTGCTATTACCAAAAGGATAATAGGGAACACACACACACACCCTGCTATTACCAAAAGGATAATAGGGCACACACACAGCCTGCTACTACCAAAATGATAGTATGGCACACAACACACAACCTGCTATTACCGAAAGGATAATAGGGCACACACGCACACAGACCCTTCCACCAAAAGGATGAAAATGAGGTCAAAGCCTGCTATTACCAGAAGGATAATAGGGCACACACGCACACAGACCCTTCCACCAAAAGGATGAAAATGAGGTCAAAGCCTGCTATTACCAACAGGATAATAGGGCACACACGCACACAGACCCTTCCACCAAAAGGATGGAAAATGAGGTCAAATCCTGCTATTACCAAAAGGATAATAGGGCACACACGCACACAGACCCTCCACCAAAAGGATGGAAAATGAGGTCAAAGCCTGCTATTACCAAAAGGATAATAGGGCACACACGCACACAGACCCTTCCACCAAAAGGATGAAAATGAGGTCAAAGCCTGCTATTACCAACAGGATAATAGGGCACACACGCACACATACCCTTCCACCAAAAGGATGAAAATGAGGTCAAAGCCTGCTACTACCAAAAGGATAATAGGGCACACACGCACACAGACCCTTCCACCAAAAGGATGAAAATGAGGTCAAAGTCTGCTACAACCAAAAGGATAATAGGGCACACACGCACACAAACCCTTCCACCAAAAGGATGGAAATGAGGTCAAAGCCTGCTATTACCAAAAAGGATAATAGGGCAAACACACAAAGAGCCTGCTACTACCAAAAGGATAGTATGGCACACAACACGGTCTGCTATTACCAAAAGGATAATAGGGCACACACACACAGCCTGCTATTACCAAAAGGATAATAGGGAACACGCACACACAGCCTACTATTACCAAAACGATAATAGGGCACACACACACAGCCTGCTACTACCAAAAGGATAGTATGGCACACAACACACAACCTGCTATTACCAAAAGGATAATAGGGCACACACACAAAGGCTGTCACTCACCAAAAGGATGACACACAGCCCAAGGGTTTATGGATCGGCGACACCAAAAGGATGATGGATCAAAACAAGCTACTACCACCAAAAGGATGATAGAAACTTCTTATTCATGACGACCAACATCAAAAGGATGAAGGTTAAATTGACATGGTTTAGGCTATCACCAAAAGGATGATAGGAAATTTCTGATTTGAGGGTTACCAACACCAAAAGGATGCAGGTTAAGTTGATTTGATTGGGTTTGGCTATCACCAAAAGGATTATAGTAAGGCAATTGACAAAAGGTCAAGTTTGTTGGGGATGTGATGAGATTTATTTGGAGACATCAACAAAAGGTTGAAGTAAAGAAACCAATGAGGAAAGCCCACGAAAAGGAAAGGGAAACAGTGAAAAATGGAGAAGGTAACCCGCCAAGATCTACGCAATCTTGTTCCTATGTATCTTTACTCAGTCGAGAATAAAGAATCAGGGCTGTCGTAGTTCGACTTGAAGAAAATATTCAATGAGGAACGCCCACTGACTCGGAGGAATGTTTATTGGTTGGGATGAGGAAGACGACCTCAGCAACAAAAGGTTGAGAAACACAACTCAATGAGGAACGCCCACTGACTTGCTTGAAGATCACAGCTTCATCAACAGAAGGTTGAAGACTTTCATGAGGAACACCCATGAACTTGAAGAAAATGCCCCTGACTGGGCAGAAGGTTGCTTGCAGTCTTGTCTTGATCAACAAAAGGTTGAACCAACTTCGTGAGGGACGCCCACTGACTTGCAGAAGATGCCCCTGGCTGGGCTGGAGATCGTCTTGAAAATCTTGAAATTGATCCTGGATCTTACGCATGTATGAATGCTTGATTTCGTAATGATGCAAATGCTGACGCGCTGAGATGCAAGTACTGGGGAAGTATGATTGGTTTTTGGGTATGCACATGATGCATATGATGTCCATGATGACAAATGTGATGCGTATGATGCGTATGATGCATATGATTGAAGACGGGTGATTGGATAAGTTTGGAGGTGCCAGCATGGTGGACTTTTGGTAGTTGCCAATGAGGATTGGACTTTTGGGCGGTGGGAGGGACTTGATTTCCTCGACACTCAGTTGAAGACGTCGTGATTGAAGCAGATAAAGATGCTTTTTGAAGCTTTGAGTTTGACCGCTTGTTGATTTGTTAGTGAGGATAGCCTGCTGCAATGAGTCTTGCCCCAGTCTGAACACGGTAATGGTCTGCCTCTGATTAACCAGTTCTGAAGTAACTTGATCTTTTGAAAGATGAGCTTTGATGTGCTCTGAGATGATTTGAAATGGCTTGCCTCTGATCAAGCTGTTGAAGGGTTTTCCCCAGCCTGAGAGTTTTGAGGGAGTCTTGCTTCAGGTCGGCACCACTGAAAGTTCAAGTTCCTCTTTGATTGCCCCTTGTTAGAGTTGCTTTGATGTCTAGCACTGATTTGCAGTTAGAATTGCACCTTCACAAATGGTAGTCTTAAAGCAATGCTCATGCAAGTTTTGAAAAAGAGTCGTTTATTGGAGTGTCGTGATAGTGAGACGAATGGACCGTTAGCCCAAACGTGTGCTGATTTTGATGGTGTGAAAGATATAGCAAGGAAAATGACACCAATGCTGAAGATTAGCAAATATGGGGAGTCAGTTTACGCAACCTTACGATAGTATGCTTTCAGAATAAACCTCACCTCAATTAGGTCTTTCGAGGGTTGTAACGTGGTCTGGTTTACGGTTTAGGAAACAAAGGATATAAGGCTCAAAGTATAATTTGTACCCACCCCTTCTTCGTGATGAACTTCCAGTCCTACGTTCATTTAAATCTGCATATGTTTGTATTCCAAAAGGTTGACGGTTCAAGGTATGCTTGAAATGGCAGTCACCTTTGTTTTGTTTTTGAGGGATGTCAGTGACCCTTTGATTTTGATATGGTGGCCACTGGATCTTATTTTGTTTTTGTTGAGGATTCGAGGGCCTCTTTTGTTTTTTTATCCCTATCTTTTGCATGGACTGATTTTGCTTTTTGAGTCCATCAGGGTAGCCTTGATCTTTGCCTAAGTCTCCTTTGAGGTGCTCGACTTAGCAGGCTTTTGACTTTTTTTATTTTTTTTATTTTGTTGGAGGGTGGTGACTGCCAAGTCATGGGTATTGATGAACAAATGTCTTTTGGATTTTGCTTAGTGATTTCGGTGTGTAGTTAGGATTAACTGAACACTACCCTGCCCCAGGTTGAGTGTAAGGGTTATATATCTGAATGAAACTACTACTTCTCGGCTCGAAGTGGTTTACTAGGGATTAACTCCTTGTTTCTCCAGTGTTTGGGGGTTGAAACAATGCCTGTACATCATTGGCGGGGTTCTGTCAGAAAGCATATGATTTGCAATTATGGGTATTTCCTTGTCATCATCCTCCCTTCAATCATTGCTAATAACAGTTTGATATAGAGAGTGAAGTGGATAAATGTGTCGGTGTTTTGCAGTAAAATGGAAAAAATGAGTGAATATGACATAACTGATTCAAAACATGCATAATCACTACATTAAGAAAACCAAATACAAACGACAATGTTTGAAGTAAACAGTACTTAAACAAACAAAGACAAAATACAAGGATGGAAATGATGAAATGGCATGACGAATGCCTTCTTCGAGGAACTGATCTTCCTGTCTTGACTTGATTGGTGCTTGAACTGGCTTGGTCAGAGGTGGAGTCTATTCTGCTTGTCTTCGACAACTCCTTCAATAACATTCACTGATGGTCCTGCCTTTACATGTGGTGGCGTGGTCTTATTGAATATGATTCATCATTCGTCTAGTATTGGCTCGAGTTGCGTACCAGTGTCGAGGAAACGGCTTGATTTACTGGAGAAGGAAGGAAGTTGAAGTGAGATTCTGAGGTTAAAAATGCAATGCAAGATGCGTAACAGATGCAATATAATGCAATGATATGAGATGCAATGCAAGATGTAAGACCCAGGATCGCAGGATCGAACAGCTTCAACAGTTTTGAGGTTAGCTGGAGGAACGGGTCAAGAACCACAACTAGGATCACGAAAGCCCAAGGGTAGGTTTCTAAGACGGGTAGGTGCCTAGAGTTATGGATATATTTCGAAAACATTATAACCAAGATGAAGAGACATCCGACTATAATATCCTCGAAATAATCTCGTCTAGGTGAGGTCTTCGTTTCTTCCCCACGAGAAAGATTCCTCGGAGGCGCCCACTACACAACCATTGACACACGAGTTCTAAATAGGGTTCTCAGAATCCTAGATCGAGGTCAAAAATATTGCTGTCAGGAAGTAATACGTTCAAGGGATCTAATCTGATTGGGGTATTCGCATTAACTCACATAGAATTAACACTACCAACCACCATGGATAAATAGGTTAATGGTCCTTGGGATCAACGATTCAGGCTCGAAAACATTATCATTGTGATGAAGTAACATCAAAACAATAACATTTCGAAGGGAATCTACTCCAAGCGGGGTTTTCGCTTCAACTCACGCGGAAGAGACCACGCAAGCCTACACTACACAACCACCATCCTAATCCTAGGGTTTTTCTCGACTTGGGTGTAGAGCCATCTCACAAAGTTCCCAATATCAGAACAACCCAACAATGTTACAAAAGGTAACACAAATAAGGAAATAGGAAAGCAAGTAAGTAAGCAAACGAGAAGAAAAAGATAAACGAAGCTAAAGAGCTAGCGATTCGAATCAAGATAGGCTTGACTCTCTCTTGCATGGAGCAAACAATTCCCCAGCAGAGTCGCCAGCTGTCGCACCTCGAAAAAAATCGCTTCAATCGAAGACACGACCCTCGCGCGAAAGGCGCAGAAAACGATTCGACAGAGTCGCCACCGAACTTTATTTATCCCAAAAGAGGGAAAGGAAAATATCGAGAAAACCTTTAAGGAGCGGTAAGAACATGGTCGTCGCAACCACATTCTGGGTTCGGGAGTCGGTTACGTGAGGGGAAGGTACGCGCACCTCGTCACGTCCGTTGTACTCAACGGGAACCTCTTGATTCGAATCGCGATGCTCGTTAGCTAAGTTTGTCAATTTTCTTCTCTATAAATGCGGAAAGGTAAAGATAAAAGGAAAGGATGCTAAGAGGGAAATGGGTGGTTTAAGGATAGGGTGCTCGGCAAGATCATCGCGATCTCAGGCCTACGTATGCTCATTCGAACGAGAATGAGGAATCAGAGCAATCGTAGTTTGACTACGGGAAGGGATAAAGGGAAGACGGAAAATGGAGGGAAGGTAGCTCGCCAAGATCATCGCAATCTTGTGCCTACATATCTTTATTCGGACGAGAATAAAGAATCAGAGCAGTTGTAGTTCGTGGTACACCCACGAAACAAGGGAATTGGTTGATTTTAAAGAAAGAGGCGTCAATTGCTCACACACGAGTAAGAGAACTCGCACCCAAACAATTGAAGAGAGATCAAAGACTTTAACCCCCATTTTTCACCTTGAAAAAGAATTACGAAAGTTGTTAGTCGTTTTTGAGTTTTATTATCAAAATCCGCTTGACGTGGGATCAAGGGTTTATTGTATGCGCTTGGTTTGTTTGAAAAAGATTTGATTTGTTAAAAGAAGAGGCGTCAATTGCTCACACACGAGTAAGAGAACTCGCACCCAAACAATTGAAGAGAGATCAAAGACTTGAACCCCTATTTTTCACCTTGAAAAAGAATTACGATAGTTGTTAGTCGTTTTTGAGTTTTATTATCAAAATCCGCTTGACGTGGGATCAAGGGTTTATTGTATGCGCTTGGTTTGTTTGAAAAAGATTTGATTTGTTAAAAGAAGAGACATCAATTGCTCTCACACGAGTAAGAGAACTCGCACCCAAACAATCGAAGGAAGATCAATGACTTGAACCCCCATTTTTCACCTTAAAAGAGTTGCGATAATTGTTAGTTGTTTTTGAAGTTTGATTATGAAAATCCGCTTGACGTTGGATCAAGGGTTTATTGTTATGAAAAGAGTTTGCTTTGAAAAAGGATTGGTTAGAGGTTGATTTGAAAACGGCTCAACGAAGAATCGAGGGTTTGGTTGAAAATGGGTTTGTTTGAAAATGGGCTCGACGACGAATCGAGAATTTGGTTTGAAAATGGGCTGTCTATGCTAGTCCCTAGGGGTGCTCCTAGTAAACAAACCACAATCAAAAGAAAACTAAATGCGTACATCGGAATGGGGAGCGGGGTACATGTAAAGTACAAGGGATGACATGAAATAAAGGGTCTCGTTGTTAGGTAGCCCAAGAGAAAGTCGTGTGTGTGCGAAGTGTCCTAAACTAAACCTCGAACCAAAGTTGCCAAGCAAATGATCATAATCAACAGTCCATCAATTAGTTTTTTAGGTTTTGATATTTTTAGTGTTTTTTGATTAAAGTATGTACAAATGAAAATGGTTAGATAAATATGAATAGGAATATTATATGGCCAAAATGAATAAGAATAACATGAACAAAGATAATCAAGATAAAATGGATAAGAGATAGTATTAACATAAAATTAAGTTGGTCTCGTCTTAATCACGATTTAATCGATAAATTGATAATCGACGACTTTTGATTTTCATTGACCAAAAGTGAAAATAAAAGAAATACAAAGTGACAATTAAGAAATTAAATCGAAAATATGAATACAAAGAATAAAGGTCTCACCTTTATCGAGATTTAATCGAGAAATCGATATTTAGTTTTCATGGACCCAAAATGAATAACAAAAGATAAAAATGCAATAAAACCGAAATAAATAGGAAAAAGAATAAAGGTCTCACCTTTATCGAGATTTAATCGAGAAATCGATAAATCATTGATGTATGGTTTTCATTGACCCAACAATAGATAAAACTAATGAATAAATGACAAAAATGAAATTAAATCGAAAAGGTATAGGAAAAAGAATAAAGATCTCACCTTTATCGAGATTAAGTCAAGAAATCGACAAATCGTCGATGTTTGGTTTTCATTGACCCAAAATAAATGAATAAAAATAAAATAATGAAACACATTGAAATAAAAAAAATAAATAGGCCTCATATATATCAAAATTCCATTGGTTTGCAAAAAACCAATTAAACCATGAGTATTGTTAGATCATTGGCCCAAAATAAAAATCCAGAATGACAAGCAAAAAAAAATGGAAATGAAAAAAATTAGAAACTTAAAAAAATAATTAAACAAGATAGTAACAATATTAACTTAATAGAACATAAAGAGGGAGGAGGGTGTGAAATAGATGGAAGGAGGAGAAATCATATGGGCTTAACAATAAGCCTGTCATTCTCCAAACAGGACCCGGGTATAGCAAGAAAAAAAAAAGGTGGTGCTAAAAAAAATGATCGCGGGCCATGGAAAAGAGTCCAAGGAAGAAACAAAAGGGAAAATGAAGGTAACATCACCATTGTTAAACGTATCACCGAAAAGCAAATGACTTTCAATAGTTTTGGAAAAGAAGGAAAAAAAAAGAATGCTCAGATTCTCTATCAACACGGTTGGGTCAGAACAGAACCACCTTCTCTTTCAATTTCGCCTCCGTCTTTCTCCTTTTGTCTTAACTTCGCTCACGATTCTATCTCGACTTCAGGTTTGTGATTCGTTCTTGTTCACTTTCATTTCAAAATCTCTCATCTCCTACTCTCTCTCTGTTCTGGGTTGTGATTTTGATTTGCGGTTTGGATTCTTGGAGGAAAGGTTTGGTTGATGTGGGTTTGAGAAGGTTGTGTGTTGAATGAAGAAGAAAGGGGTTTATGCGTGTCTCTGTGAACGATGAAGGTTCTAGGTTGAAGATGATTTGAAAAGGGGCTAAGGTTGAAACCGGGAAAAGGTCATGTGAACGTTTTGCTGTTGTGGAAGAAGAGAAAGGTTAGATGATTTGAAGGGGAGAGTTTATGATTGAAGCAGGTTTGAGGAGGTTGATGATTTTTGGATGTTGAAGGATATTGGGAGAAGATTTGTGGTGAAAAGAGTATGAGGGATGAAAATAGGAAGGAAGTCTTTTTGAAACGGTCTTTTTTTTCATGAAGAGTGTCTGGTACGTGTTATATAGAGCAGAGAGTGAAAATTCTGAAGCTTTCAACTTGTTTTTTTCGTTGCCGTTTCATTCATTTTTTTGCGTTTTGATGTGATGTCTGTGCTTGTATTTGTTGTTGTCGTTTTTGAAATTTGACCCCTTTGGTTTTATAACAAGGTTGGTCGTACGGATTTGCTGCATAGCGTTTTATTCTTGATAGGTTGTACCGTACCTTGCGCGGCTCTTACGTGATGTGGTGGGACGTGCTAGTTTTGTTGTGAAGCTTGCTGCGAGTTATTGGCTCAAGTCATAGAGTGGCTTCTTGTATTTTCTTCTTCTTGTTATTGTAACTTTGGAAGGTGGGGTTCTGTGATGTTGTTGGAGTAAATATGTGAGTCATGCTGTGAAATGACTTGAAATATGGTTGGTTACTGCAGTTTTTGGGTGATGATTCTGCGAGTTTGGTGGTTCTCGCTGTACTGCAAATGATGGCAGAGTGAATTGGGGCACGTGAATTTTGACTTCATGGATGCTCATGCATCAGGCTTGGAAACTTGCTTGTTTTTTTTTCTTGTAATAATAATTTGAATAATGGGCTTAAGAAAAATAGGAATCTCTCATAGGCCTTTATTGTGGAACATCAATTAGTAAAGGTTTTTGTTTCTTTGTTGCAATTTTGTGATGAAGTTTATTTTGTAGGAATGTGTTGTAATGAGAAAAACATGTGATCATGGACTTTGGATTGTAAATATGGACTTTTTTGTGGAAAAAAAATGTTGTAACATTTGGTGAAGGGTTTTTGGACATTTTCTTTTTGTAATGAATATAGGCTTATGGATTTTGCATAGAAATGATAATAAAAATAATAATAATAATAATGAATTATGAATGAAAATGGTGTATAGACATATGAAATTGGTTCTATGACTATTGAGGAATGGATATCGATTAATTTGGATTTAGAATTAGAAAAAAAATAGACTAAGATGGATGGTGAACCTTGTTTCAAAAATGGATATGGACATGGATGAATATTGATAAACGGGTATGGAACTGCCCCTGAGAAATTATGAATCACAAGTCGACCATGATGCACTTCATTGTTAACCCTTTTGGACCATGCTTTAAAAATCAAAAGATACGAACAGCACAAAAAACCTAATTCGAAGGTACCCTGACCCACACCACCTGAACCAATCACACTCAGGATTTGACCTCGAGACAAACCTTTGCCTGACCATTGAACCTTAAACAAAACTGCACACACCTAATTTGATACCACAAACTTATGCAACAGGAAAGCAACATATTTTTTGGATTTTTCTGAATAATTGTCAGTGGGTGGATGTACATATGAAAATTATACAAGTAGGACAAATTTGGGGTATGACAATGGGATCAAGGTATTTTCCAGCAGCTCATGACGTTATCAGTTCTAGTACTATTTTCAGCAGTATTCAAAGCTAAGCAGATAGTTTTCAAGGCATTATTATTTCAGCAGGATATTCTGAGGTGTCAGCAAGAATTTGTGTTTCATTCCAAGTGTGATTCAGTAGCAATATAAAGTTTTGTGTTTCAGAGGCTTATCGGGTTCAAAACGATTGTCAGAAGTTACTTTTCCAAGTTTCCCTCCAAAAGGCGCCAAAATTCAAAATTTGAACTGAGTAACCGGTTACTCACGACGCGTTAATTGGTTACTCGCTTATTTTTCTGCGCATCCTCAGCAAATTTGAAGTAAGTAACCGGTTACTCACCACACGTTAACCGGTTACTCTGAGCACAATTTGAAAAATTAAATTTGCATCATGTGCTTGGCTTGTGCATGTGTGGGAAGGATCTAGAATTGATTTTTTTTTTTTGAAAAAATCTAGAATTGATTCAATTTCATCATTTTCCACCCAAAATTCAAATTCCCTCCTTCACTTTCCACTCTAATTCCCCACTTTTTTTTCCAAATTCCATTCCTAGTCTCCATTCCACTCATTAACCCAACTCCAAACCACATTTGAATTCCTAACCTAGCTTCTATTTAAATCAATTCATTCCAAACCTCAAAAAAATTGGATCCATTTTCTGAACTCTCTACACTTTTCACTCCAATTTTCTCTCAACTTTTCTCTCATTTCAAAACCCCTACTCAAAGTTCCTTCATCAAAGTTCAACAAATTTTGCATTGAAATTTGTTGATCTTAGAACTAAACCTTCATCCATTCACCAATTCTTGAAAGGATCTTGAATTTGCTGATGTTTCACTCTTGATTTTGAGCTTTTGGAACTGATTTTGGAGGAAGCTTGAAGCAAAACCATCACATTGTTTGGATCTTGAAGTTTCTTGCTAGGATCTTGAAGCTTCTTGCATAGATCTTGGATTTCTTGCTTGGATTCATCAATTTTCGTTTGTAACAATCAACAAAGCAAATCTCAGCTTTGTAGGTTGGTTTTCTTTAGATCTATACTTGTTTTAGCTTATTTACAACTTATTCAATGTAGATCTTTGGTGATTTTTGATTTAGATCCATTTTGCTTGAATTTGATTCTTGGTGTTGATGATTATCGGATTTAATTGATGTTTGATTACTGATATTTGATGTGAATTTCGTGATTAATTGATTGCATGATCATTTGGATGTTTGGAGAAGTGATTTGCTGCTGAAAAGTGCTTTTGAAACAGGTTTTTTTGGCCACTGTCCCAGAGTAACCGGTTACTCACCATGCTTTAACCGGTTACTCCTTTGTATTTTTGCGTAATTTGTCTGATTTTGAACTAAGTAACCGGTTAACATCCACACGTTAACCGGTTACCACTACTGCAGAATGTGATTTTCTTGCATTTTCTTGTTTGTTTGAGATCCTTTGCATGTCTAAACTTCATGGATTAATATGTTGATGATTTGTGGATTATTCTTGAGTTGTTTCACCTCACACCATTGCATGAACACGATCCTTCGACACGTGATTCTTGGATTTCATCAATAAATGTTCATGTTTTGCATTGATGTTTTCTTAACGTGATGAATACTTTGCACACACTCCTTGAGCATGTTAATTGTGAATTATTGTTGGTGTTGCTGGAGTTGTTGTGTTGTACATGCTTGCTTGCATTTAATTTCATGTGATGCATGCTTGATTTAACTTGTTCATGTGCTTAATGTTGTGCATTCTTTCATGATTGTCTCCAAGCATTGCTTACTATGGTGTGTGGTGTGTTTGTAATCATGATTGATTGAGGAATGTGTGATGCCTTATGCGTGTTCGCTATGCCATGTTCGATTCGTTTTCGATTGCATGCTGCCCTATTTTTACAGCTGCTGTTATGAATTGTTTATGTGCTATCTATTGCATTCACTTGCTGCCTGCTGCCTTCTACGTCTATTTTATGCTGAAAATGTGTGCTGTTAAAAGCTGTCATGTTTGTATGCTGGTTTTTACCGCTGTGCAGGTGCTGAAACGTTGTTGTAGCTGCTATTTTTAGTTTCGTTTCTTGTTTTTCGATTCGTTTTTGCATGCTAACTTAGGTAGATGTCCTCTTCTTACCTCGACCATAGGGCCACTTTTGCATGACAACATTAGGATAGAATTCCCGTAGCATTTTCTTTTCGACTTGAGTCTTCTCTTCTCATCTCATAACAATTCTAAAACACTTAATAAAGGTAACGTGTATTCCAAATGAGCCTTGTATGTGGGAAATGAGGATACGTAGGCACAAGACGGCGATGTCTGGGTGAGCAACCTCCCCCCATCCTCCCGTAGTCTGAACTACGTTGACTCTGACTTTCCCATTGCACGAGGGAATACGTAGGCATAGGACGGCGATGTCCTATCGAGTCACTTCTTTTTCTTTTCTTCCTCGTTTCTTCGTTCTTTTCCGTTCCCGTTTCCTCTCCTTTCCAGTAGCAGTGGAGCTCCAGATGACGACACCCTTTGATCGAGATAACAAGCGTGGATCTCATCGAGTACGATGGACGCGTGGGGTGCTAATACCTTCCCCTCGCGTAACCGACTCCCGAACCCAGGACTATGGTTGCGATGACCATGTCTTTCCCTTCCTTCAGGTTTCTTCGATCGTTTCCTTTCCCTGTGTTGGGATAAATAACATTCGGTGGCGACTCTTCTGTTCTAGTTTTCTCGCCGGTTGTTTTTTTCGCAGATGCGATAGATGGCGACTCTGCTGGGGACAGGTTGACCTCTTGCTGGTCCATCCCCTATGCGAGTCAATCCTAGCGCTTGTTTGTTTTTATTTCATTGGGTGTTTATTGTTGTGCTTTATTTTGTTGTATATTACTGTTACTGTACATTACTGTTTTTACCGCATTTATTGTATTGTTATCATGTGCTGGACTGTGTTGTGCTGTACTGGTTTCTCTGTTTGGCAGGTTTGGATTCTTTGAGAGATAAGCCCAATACACAGGCTTGAGTATACACTTAGGACTAGAGTGGAAAGTAGTGGGACCTACGCGCCGTCTTGGTACGTCTGGTGTTCATGAAATTCATATCCAGACGAGGCTATCTTGGGAGATATTCTGACGTGCGTGTCTTGCGCATTTCAAGGTGTTGATCTAGAGAGCTGTCGACTCTGGCGACCGTTTCTCCGAGGACTCAGTCGAGGCACTCCTCCCTAGAGGTAGTAATGGTAGACCAGAAATGGCAAACCCATTATACTTCTTGATCCGAGGACCCGAACCTGGGAACTTACATAGGATGACCTTATTTTTGGGGGAATCAGTGGACGACCTCTTTGTTTGGCGATAGTATTGTACCCCGAGGGATGAATGTACTATTGCTTCTCAAATCGAGAATCTGACACTGAGGATCCTCAGTTTTCTAGAACCCACATGTGAGGGGGATGGGTGTTTGCGGGTTTGCAGGTGACCTTAACCTTCAACCTACCTGGTTTTCTAGTTTTCTCGTCAGTTTGTAATTATCAACCTGGTTTTCTGGTTATCTCAGTGATCCGATATTCTGGTATTCTGGGTTTCTTGTCTTTGTTTGGTTGACAGCACAGTAGATGTCCAGAGCAGTGATACCTTGATCCCATGTGTGCATCTGCATCATCATTTTGCATTCTGACATACTTGTTCTCGTATTTCCAAGGGTCTTAACTTTGAGACTCGCTGTTGAGCATTCCCATATTTTTCTAGTGGTTCGTATGTGAAAAAAAACACTTGAATCAAAGCAGAATGATTCCTTGGAAATATTCGAACATGGCATTTGCATTGCTTTTCCATACTCATTTTCATAACAGGTGTTCGAGGTTGGTTATTCTTGTCCTGATATGGTATTCTTCAGAATTGCAGACTTAACTTTTCAAGCCAGTCAGAAGTTGATCATGGAGTAAATTCAAGCGGAATTGAGGGAGGTACAAAGCCAAATGGGGCAATTTATGGGGAAAATGCAAGCTTTGGTTCAAGACCAGAAAATGCTGAAGGAAGAGGTCAATCAAATAAAGACTCAGATGAGCCTGGTTATGGAAGTTGCGAGAAGTGTGCTCAGAAAGGATGGAAACCCTATGCTTGAAGCTGTAACAGAAATTGTTGTTCCTCCTTGCCTGCGGGATCTCTCTCAAGGCATGAATTGCCTCGCGAGTTTTCTGCGTAACCCAAAGTCCCAGAATTCCAAGACAATCCCAAGGTTAAGAAGTACCCACCGAAGCAGGAGAAAGCCGACAGAATCTTTGATCCGCTTCCGATGCCTTATACTCAGCTGTTGAGGCATCTACTTCAACTCCGATCGGTTGAACTTCGGACTTTGGCTCCTCTCACTGGTACTCCCTCCACCAGGTTACGATACAAGAGCCCATTGTGATTTCCACTCTGGTGCGCCGGGGCATAATGTAGAAAATTGTAGGGCTTTTCAGCATATTGTCCAGGACCAGATCGATTTAAAGACAATTGAATTCACGCCGGGCGGCGTAAGCATACAAGGTGGTCTTACTCCTGCTGCTAAAAAAGAAGTGGATATCCTTGTTGTCTCTCCCAAAGCTACATCAAGTCAGGGGCATTTCTTGCAGTCCTTGGTCCTAGAATCCCCACGTCTGCAACTGTTGCCTGTTCCTAAGCCGAGTTTAAGGATGAAAGTGCCTGAGTGAGAGGAAGGCACGAATCAGCATCGGCAGCAGAAGTATCAGTGTCAGAATCAGCATAGGCCTCGCAACAACCTGGAAAGAAGAAATGCTCCTCTTCATCCGATTCCTATGTCGTACGGTCAACTTCTTCCACATCTGGTTCGAAACTCATTGGTAGAGCCCAAGTCTCTGAAGCCTGTTTCAAAACCATACCCTCATGGGAACAATCCCCATGTATAATGTGGATATCATGGAGGATCCATGGGGCACTCAACTGAAGATTACAAAGCCTTCCAGGCCAAACTGAAATAGTTGATTGATAAGGGATACATATCCTTTCCAGAGGGAAATTTGGTGGTGCATGTCAACATCTCATCTGTCTGAGCTTGAAGACTTCAAAGGACATCATCAGAAGCAATAAGTCCAGACAGAGTCAAGTCTCCTCAACAATGGCAACCTTCGGCTTCTTTACTGCATTTTCATGTGTAATTTTTCAACAATGTTTGCATGAAAAAAAACTTATTTGTGTTTTGAATGATGATTTTAATGCAATGAATATGTTTTTCTTGAAGTGTTCTATTTGTGTTCATTCAACTAAATGTTTGTATGCACTGCAATACCAACTTTCTTGCCTAAACTCTTGAGGGAGGATGATGAAGTGAAAACGCAAAGTCTTCGGTTGTATGCTTTTGGATAAAACCCTGTTGATAATGTACAGGCATTGCTTCAAATCCCCAAACACCGGAGATATAAGGGAGATAGACCCTTGTCAACCCCTTTGAGCCTCGAAGTAGGAGTTTCTTTTCATTCGAAAAAACCCTCACATCTAACCAAGGGGCAGGGTAGTTGTCAGTAATTTGATCAAGCGTCTAAATTTCAAAAGGAATGTGCAATTAAAGATCCACTACCTTTACGCATCAGGAGATTATGGGGCGTGAAACCACAATGGTTATCCCTCATCGACTAAGGAATGAGGCAGTCACAACCCTTTCAATCAAGTCAGAGAAGCCAGTGTCACACGATTTATTCAAAAAAAAAAGAAAGAAAGCCCGCTAAGTCGAAAACTTGAAAACAAGCGACTTAGGCAAAAGTTAGGGCATCCCGCTGGACTTCAAAATTGAAAGATAAAAAAAAAATCAGTCCAGGCAAAATCAGGGAAATAAAAAAAAGGCGAAAAACAAAAAGAAAGGATCAAAAGAAAAACCCTCGATAAAGAACAAGTCGTGTGACTACAGACACCAGAGACGAAAGGGGTGACTGTTACTCCAAAAAACTGTGTGGGATCCTTCCATCCTTCTATCATTCAATAACTTTTTTACAGGTGAGCGCTTGCGTCAGATTAGCTGAACGTAGGACTGGAGAACATCACGAAGAGTGGGTGGGAACCGATAAATTTTTAGCCATGAATCCTTTTTTTTCTAAAACCGTGAACCAGACAACGATACAACCCTCCCAAGTCCTAATTGAAGCGGGTTTGTTCTGAAAGTGCATTTCAGCGAGATAGCGTTCTTGACTCCTATGGGTTATGCTAATAAGATTTTTGTTGGTATTGCATGTGCGTATTGTTTTCCATTCAAAAATCAATGTCGCATCCCAGCTGGTGATTCGTTCACAAGGTTTGGCGACGCATTTTCAATAAAACTTCAAGGTTAACATGTGTGTTGCATTAGAATTTTCATTCTTATAATAAACATTTTCTACTTGCATGTGCTTAAGCATCAGGGGAGCTTACACAATGAACGTCAGTCGAGAAGCTCGATCACGCCGAGTTGAGATACTTGAAAATTCCGAAGGACAGTCATGTCAAGGGACATGTGGCCAAGAAACTGTGTGCAACCGTTCCCGGTGAGTGGTGATAAGATATAGCCAATCTAGAGCAGTTACATTGAAAACTCTCCCTAAAGCAGCCAAGCTGGGGAATTCAAGTCGAGAAAGTCTTTTCAGAGTTCAATCAATCACGGGCAGCTATGTTGAGAAAATTTCTTCAAAGTTCAGCCAAACTGGGGTAATTATGTCGAGATTCGATAAATCTCTTCACAAGCGTTTAATATGGGGCAATCAGGTCGATTTGACAAATCTCTGTACGATCAGTCAGGGGCAAAGTTTCTTCAAGACTTGGGGCAGGCCACCTCTAGAGCGTGAGAAGTTGTCCACTCCTGAAGACGGTTAATTGAAAGCACTTCTTCAAGGTTCAAAATACTGGGGTAGAACATTTTAGGTCATTACAAATCGTTTCGAGGCAAACTACTTCATGGATTATGAAGTTTGGGGAAGTTATGTCGAGATCTGATAAATCTCTAAGAGTTTGAAGACCCGGGGCATATTGAAAGTCAGGTCTTCTATAAAATCCTCTTGAGACGATTTCTTCCGTTAGACCATGTAGTCTGAGGGCATGTGGAGATCAAAGGGCTATTGGCCACGTGTGAGAATCAGCGCGCACTCGATTAACAGAAGCATGAATCGCCAAAGTGGCTCCCGATATGGAATTTCTCTTCCTCAGCAAGGCGCCAAAAGGTATCTTTTCCCAGTGAGGGAGGCATTTGAATCGCCATCCGTCCTCAGCGAAGATAGTTAAAGTTCTATCATCCATGGCAAAGCATTATGAAAATTCTGATTATCCTACCCATCCAGAGTTCAGAAGTTTGCTCTCCCCTGGTCGGATTGGTGAAGTTTATTGCTTGTCAACACGAATTTATATTCCCCCGTATAAGTCAAGAGTGGTGGGTCGGTGTTTCTCGAGTTTATGGTAAGGTGGTTTTCGTCTCCCCAACGGAGTAAGGGTATAATGTCGTCCCCTAGCAGAGCAGATATCGCCAATTGTCGTTCCCCAAACAGATTTGTGGGTGGTGGTAAGCTTTCCTCAATAGGTCAGAGGCCAATTGCCATTGGTACTTCTCTTCAGCAAAGCCCTGGGGCATTTTCAGCAAATGTTTATCACAAAACGGAGGTTTGGATGGATTCTCGAGCAGAGTCTATGAACATAGAAACTGTTCGGTTTACTGAATGGCTGCAGGGTAGCAAAATTGTTTTCCCCAGTAGAGTTACTCTCCCCAGCACTTAAAGTACATCATCCTCAGCAAAACTTATTCTCCCCAGCAAGAATACAGAGGATTGTGTCCCCAGCCAAAGTCATGGTTGGTTTATTATTCCCCAACAAGTAGTCAGGAGTGGATTACTCCAAGGTGGATGTTGTTGTATCTCCAGCAGGAGATGTGTTGGATGTCTCTAAAAAGACTTTATTTTCCCTACAGAGTCTGGTACTCACTTTCCTCAGCAGGTCAGGAAGTGTAATTCCGTCAGCAACGGCATGCTCTAATTCCCAGCAGGTTAAAATCTTTCCTCCAACAGCAGATTAAGCTCAATGATATCCTTCGGCAGGTTTCGTTGACTTTTTCTCCCAAGCAGAGTTATTCTCCCTAGCATTGAGGTTTCATCATCCTCATCAAACTGTCACTCTCCCCAGTCAAAGTACAGAAGATTGTTCTCCATCCAGCATTTAAAGTGGATTGCTCTAGGGCGGATGTTGTTTTATTACCACAGGAGATTTGTGGAATGTATTCCCAAGACAAAGATGTTGTCTTCCCCACAGAGTCTGGTACTCACTCCCCTCGGCCAGTCAGGAGACGTGTTTTCACCAGCAACAGCATGATCCAACCCTCAGCAGGATAAGGGCGAGGTCATTTCCCTAGCAGCGGGTTAAGTTCAATGGTGTCCCCAGCAGGTCTAGTATTTGTGATTTGTCTCCCCAAGCAGAGTTTGGTGGTAGTCTTTGCAACAGGTTTGATCAGTGATGGTTGACATCCCTAGCAGGTTTTTAAGTCCAAGTGACATTTGGCACTCTTCCGATTCAGGTCTTGGTTTCCTTTTTCAAAGAGGCATATATAATCCCCAGTAGAGTGGATGTTCTTTTGGATTTCATCTCCAGCAGAAGTTGTTAATCATAGGAGTTGTTCAGTATGATCCTTCTCAGCAGAGTCCTTGGACTCAGAGGACAATTTATTTTGTCATCCCCGATGGAGCTGCCTTCGTTTTCAGCATTAATTTTGCTGGAGCGTTTCTTTTTGCATTGCATAAGCATCGTTTGCATGGCATCCTCCCAAACGCGTAGCATTTCCATTTCGTATGAAGCATTACGCCATAGAAAAATTCAAACATATGCATTCGAAGCATAAGCTAGGTTTGGTATTTGTTGCCAGACTTTTCCTCAGCAACATTGGCATAACTCAGGAGATTTTGTTTTACTTTGTCTCTAGTGAGATCTACAGTGGATTCGTCCTTCATATTGTTGTACATTCTGGTACACCCCTGCAGAGTTGTTTATTTAGACTTCTCTTTTCCTCAACTTTAAGTCCAGATAAATTCGAGGGTCGTAAAATTGTTGCTTTTACCCTTAGTTGTCCTGTTATCCCCAGCGGAGTCTGCCTTCGGCCGGTCTTCCTTTTCGAGTTCGCCTTCGGCCGTCCTCGTATTATTTTGTTGGGTTGTCTGCCTTTGGCCGGTCTTCCTTTTCGAGTTCTCCTTCGGCAGTCCTTGTATTCTTTTGTTGGTTAGTCCGCCTTCGGCCGGTCTTCCTTTTCGAGTTCGCCTTCGGTCATCCTCGAATTATTTTGTTGGTTACTCTGCCTTCGGCTGGTCTTCCTTTTCGAGTTCGCCTTTGGCCGTTCTCATATTATTTTGTTGGTTAGTCCGCCTTCGGCCGGCCTTCCTTTTTGAGTTCGCCTTCGGTCATTCTCGTATTAGTTTGTTGGGTTAGTCCGCCTTTGGCTGGTCTTCCTTTTCGAGTTCGCCTTCGGCCGTCCTTGTTTTCTTCTATTGGGTAGAGCGCCTTCGGCCGGTCTTCCTTTTCGAGTTCGAGTTCGCCTTCGGCCGTCCTCGTATTATTTTGTTGGGTAGTCTGCCTTCGGCCGGTCTTCCTTTTCGAGTTCGCCTTCGGCCGTCCTCATTTTCTTTTATTGGGTAGAGCGCCTTCGGCCGGTCTTCCTTTTCGAGTTCGCCTTCGGCCGTCCTCGTATTATTTTGTTGGGTTAGTCCGCCTTCGGCCGTTCTTCCTTTTCGAGTTCTCCTTCGGCCGTTCTCGTATTCTTTTGTTGGGTAGTCCACCTTCGGCCGGTCTTCCTTTTCGAGTTTGCCTTCGATCGTCCTCGAATTATTTTGTTGGGTAGTCTACCTTCGGCCTATCTTCCTTTTTGAGTTCGCCTTCGGCCGTCCTCGTTTTCTTTTATTGGGTAGAGCGCCTTCGGCCGGTCTTCCTTTTCAAGTTCCCCTTCAGCCGTTCTCGTATTATTTTGTCAGTTAGTCCGCGTTCGGCCGGTCTTCCTTTTCGAGTTCGTCTTCGGCCGTTCTCGTATTATTTTGTTGGGTAGTCCGCCTTCGGCCGGTCTTCCTTTTTGAGTTCGCCTTCGGCCGTTCTCGTATTATTTTGTTGGTTAGTCTGCCTTCGGCCGGTTTTCCTTTTCGAGTTCGCCTTCGGCCGTCCTCGTATTATTTTGTTGGTTAGACCGCCTTCGGCTGGTCTTCCTGTTCGAGATCGCCTTCGGTAGTCCTCATATTATTTTGTTGCTTAGTCCGTCTTCGGTCGGTCTTCCTTTTCGAGTTCTCCTTCGGTCGTTCTCGTATTATTTTGTTGGGTAGTCTGCCTTCGGTCAGTCTTCCTTTTCGAGTTCGCCTTCGGTCGTCCTCGTATTCCTTTGTTGGTTTGTCCGCCTTCGGCCGGTCTTCCTTTTCGAGTTCGCCTTCGGCCGTCCTCGTATTCTTTTATTGGGTAGTCCGCCTTCGGCCGGTCTTCCTTTCGAGTTTTCCTTTGGCCATTCTCGTATTATTTTGTTAGTTAGTCCGCCTTCGGTCGGTTTTCCTTTTCGAGTTCGCCTTCGGCCGTTCTCGTATTTTTTTGTTGGGTAGTCCGCCTTCGGCCGTTCTCGTATTTTTTTGTTGGGTAGTCCGCCTTCGGCCGGTCTTCCTTTCGAGTTCGCCTTTGGCCGTCCTCGTATTATTTTGTTGGTTAGTCGGTGTCGCTCCCGGGATTTTCATCCTAGTACAAACGCGAAAGTGGCACGAAACAGAGTCGCCATTAATGTGTATTTATCCCATGAGAGGGAAAGGAAACACCGCATAAACCCGAAGGAAGGAAAGAGCATGATCTTACGACCAAGAGAACTGGATTCGGGAGTCGGTTACGCGAGAGGAAGGTATTAGCACCCCCACGCGTCCATCGTACCCGATGGGATCCACGCTTCTTGTCTCGATCAAAGGGTGATAAGAAAAAGGATACTGGAAAAGGAACTAAAAGAAAGAAAGGAGAAAGAACTGGAAAAGAAAGAATGGAAAACAAATGTAGGGAAAATAAAAGAAGTGCTCGAATGGGTCCTACCCCACTGCCTACGTATCTCATCGGGAACATGAGAATCAGAGCGACGTAGTTCCCCTCACTAGGGATGGATTGTTTGTGTTTTTTAGTGGAATACGTCAACGTTCGCGTTCCAGCAGTTAGGTGTTGCGGCTCGCTGTAGGGAGACTTAGGCGTTACCTGTTCGCGGTAGAACGGAAATGACGCATCCTTAAGGAATGAGTGAATGAGATGACGAGAGAAATCCTGGAGGAAAGACGTGATTGTTTGTTTTTATCTTTTAAGAGTTTTTTCATTTGTTTGCATATGATAGTGTATCCAAATCTTAGCCATTGGAATGTGTACATTCTCACGTTCCAAGATGGAATGAGTAAGAAAGCACACTAAGGGTGAAGAAGACCCTCACACTTAGTTCCAATTATTAAGGTTCAAACACACTAGCATACTTGTGTTTATTAAGTATTTTTGTTGATTATGAAATGAAGAAGTGTTTTCCTTTATTTGTACCTTCGACAAGTATTGCATTTAAGTCCCTCATACAAGATCAAATGTTTAACACATTGACCCAAGATGGGCTATATGCTACACATTCTAAGATTATAAGAGAATACCCCTTATAATCTTTTCTTTATATGAAAGGCCTAAATGCAATGAATGCCTACCTTTATTACATATTTTAAATTTTCTTTGAGATGAGAAGAGAGACTCAAGGGAGGAGAAAGGTAAAAATCTATGTGAACTAAGACTCAATCCTAATTGAATAGTTAAGGGAGTGATCCTAATGGTTTGTGAGGTTGCAAAATCTAAAGTCTAAAGAAGAAATGAATTAAACAATTCACTTCTAAAGTAGAAGATGAATTGTAACTCAAAAGGGAAAGTAATGAGTTAATCAAAGAAAGCACATAAATGCTTAACAAAACAAAATATTGAATTGCAAAAGATGAAAGGAGAGAAGTTTGAATGTGGATTCCTTGTCCACACTCAATTTCAACTTACCAAAGCCCCTACATGGTTAGTAAACATGTATAAGAAGTATAAGAAGTAAAAGAACACTTAATGTACCATAAAGCTCAAAAGAATAAGATGAAAAAATCAAATCCTAATATCAAAACCAGAATGTGAACCATATGGATAACAAGTGAATATCATCATACAAGTTCAAAGGAATAAGCAACAATCATTATCCATAGCATTCAACATGTTTCCATAAGAAAGGAAAATGAAAGATGGAAAGAAATGGAAGAAACATGCATAAATGGAACATGTAATCCAAGGATCAGAATTGAAACTAAATGGAAAATGACTTATAAACATCTCAAAAGTATTCATGAATCAAACATCAAGACATTCAAGAAGTAATAGAAGAAGAAATGAAATGGAAGTTCAAAAAGGAAATGTAAACCATACATGTTAAGGATGCACAAAGTTCAACTTGAAATGAACATGTAAAGGTGACCTATAATGTGTATCAATGACCTATAATGTCACATGAATAGCTCATACAATATGCAAATGATCATACAAATATGCACAAAAAAATTTATGTAAACATGCACAAATTAGAATGATATGACATGTCATTATGCTTCAAGTATAATGCATCAAACAAAAATCAAATGGACCTATGAAAATTATGCAAGCATGGTATTGGAATGTCTAAGTCAGAAATGAATCATACATCAAAATAGCATGTGAAAATTCAAAGCAAAATGACCTCAAACAATGCAATTAGGTCAAGTTGGAACCTCGTGCAAAGTGATACAAAGATGAGCATCAAAACATGTCATAAAGTGACCTAAAAAATCAAAAAAAAATCATTTAACATGATTCAAAGTGTTAATGAATCAATGCAAAAAGAACCAAGCCAAAACCATGTATAATGAGCAAGAACAAAATTATACAAATTCACCTACCACATTTGGAAAGCACACAAATGGAAATTCAAAGGAAATTGTGTAACAGGGGCAAAAATGTCATGAAATCATGAAATAAAAATGTCCTAAATTCCCTAAATGTCTTAAAAATGTTCATGAATTTTTATAGAAGTTTATGATATTGGTTGGTATTTTTAAAAATTAAAAAGCAAACGTGTACAAAATGAAGGAAATAAAATGAAATGGAAATAAAGGAGGGGGTGCATGCATAGCAATTATTCAGTTCAAATGATTTGGGCTTGAAAAACATGGGGTACGAATAGCAGTCAGTCCAAGGTCCACACCTGCGCAATCCATACTAATTAACATGCACTTTCAGTCAAACATAGGTCAAACAATCCACACCATTAGATCAGGTCAAGTCAAAGTAATTAAATCCAAGGCACACACGTGAAGGACCATACTCCATACCATGCACTACACCACACGCATGTCACTCTGATTAAAATAAAAAACACGTGCAAGGCATGCTTATTTTAATGCGCTGGCAGCTTTTCAACCACATAATGATGAAAAATCAACGGACACGATTAAAACATGCATAAACCCTAACATTCAAGATCAGCGGCCGGAGATGACTTCCGGTCATCTTCTCCGGCAAACCACCACCCTCTGCAAACTCAAATTTTCCAGAATTCCACAAATGATATACCAAAATGAAGAGGAAGTAAAGGAGAACATGGATCCAGTGATAAAACACACAAAAAGTTCATGAAATGAGAGAATCGAACAGAGGAAAATTTGCCCTAACTTTTCAACTATGCCTCTAAAGGCCTATCAACTAGCCAGACAAGTTCTTGAGCTTATAAGAAGCTTCAAGAACCTGGAAATAACTTCAAATCATGCCTATAATGGTGGAAATTCGTACCTGAAGATTTGAGACCTTGAGATATTCTTCAGAAAACTAGAGATCCTGCTTCCTCTTTGAGCTTCTTTTGGCCAAATAAAGGCTTAGATGCAGTGGTGGATGATGATTCAATGGAAAGAAAATGGAACCAAACTTCAAAACCAGTTGCAATGTGATGAAATTGAGAGAGAATCAGAGAGAGTGTTGAAGTGAAAAGGAACAAAGTGGAGCTCGAGAATCAGTGGCAATGGTGAGATTGAGAGAGAAGAAGAGAGAGTTTCTGAAGTGAATGTGTGAAAATGAAGTTGGAAATGAAATTTGAGAGAGTGATTTCTATTTATAGTGTGAGCTAACCATGGTTAAACCGAGTGAGTCAACTGAGTTGAAGTGGTTTAGGTGAGTCATCCCTAACTAACTGAGTCAAGTTAGTTAGGGAGAGCAATGGTATGGTGATGGCAACTCATGATAAACTATGGTGGAGGTGAAGAGAAGTGAAATGGCAAGGCTGTGCATCAGAAACTTGCTCAGCAAGTTTGCTCTTTCTATTTCCATGCAAGGCACGTGCTGTAGCAGTGTGTGTGATGTTCATGTTGTGTTCAAATAAGGAAATTAATGTTTGATGGATGTCTGAACCAAGTCATGCATCAAAGCCAATAATGCCACAGTGGAATATAGGGTGGTTTGATGAAGTTTTTCTCTCTACTCCATGATTAGTTTGGTGAGTTCTTGGATTCATTGAAAAGAGGAAATGTAATAGAGCATGTTTGGTATGAAAATTGGATGGAAATGATGCTTGGAAGAGGTTGAAAAATGACTTATAACACACAAGTTTGGAACTAACATAAGGGCGTGGCCATAAGGTTGGTTGGTAAGGCAAGCATGGCATGGAATTTCAGCATGATCAAAGCACATTGGACTCAACATAACTTCTTGACTTTTGATCAAATGAAAAAAATCATGAACACCAATTTTGAAGATCTCACATAGAGGAACAACTTTCATGTTGAAAGATTTTTTATTTGAGGCCTCTAACCATGAGTAATTGATCAATACATTTGGCCCACCATGTGTTTATGAAAATGACACGCGCGTGACCTGAAAGTCCTTGGTCATGACCAGGTTTTGAACCTACTTTGCTCTAACTTTGATCAATCATATCTCACTCAATTTTTATCCAATGGAGATGTTCTACACATGGATTTGAAGCTTGAAACAAGATCTATTGTTGTGGTCGAGTGGAATTTTCATTTGATGCTTCAATTTTGAATGGCCTTGGTTCCAATTCTGATGCAAATTGGCCTAAAATTACTATTTTTGGAAACCCTAATTCTTCCAAAAATGGCAACTTTTCAAATCTTGATTTTTCCATGATCCCTTTGGAGTTTCTTGATCAAATTTTGTACATTGGTCACATATAGCATGAATTTCATGATTTTGGGCACAAAAAGTCAAGAGTTTACTTTTTCCCCTGATTATTTGACTTAGTCCCAATTTCCCTGATTTTTTATCTTTCCTCCAATTGAAACACTTCTAAAACCAATTGAGATGCAATTTTCCACACACATACACTGAAGGACATGTAGAATACCATGACATCAAGTTTTGTCCAAAAAATCAAAGATACCCTGATTTAATTGGAAACCCTAATTTTGGTACCCTTCTCCTAGGAGAAAAATGTGCAGTCTCCAATTCCAAATTCCTTAGAGTATGTTGTGTATCCTCTTAAAGGATGATGAGATATGCCACTTGAGGGTGATTTTGAACCAATGAATCATCTCTCTTGAGGGTTTTCCTTCATCATTTGGATCTCTTGCATATGGAAAGATGTAGTGCTTCAATCTCCTATTGAATCTCACTTTCTTGAGGTTTTGGATGATCAATTGAGGTAATATGAGACATGAAAGACCTCTTGGCTTGCCTTGAATGAACTTGTTTGACCTTTTACCTGATCACATGCCTTGATGGTAAGAGGGATGCTATGCTTCATTTTTTCTATGTTAAGGATGCAATGCAATGCTAATGAGATGGATATGATATGATATACAATAATTCTATGCTAGGATGCCAAAATGGAGAGCAAATTTTGGGGTATTACAGTCGACCTTTGGCCGGTCTTCCTTTTCGAGTTCGCCTCCGGCCGTTCTCGTATTATTTTGTTGGTTAGTCCGCCTTCGGCCGGTCTTCCTTTTCGAGTTCGCCTTCGGCCGTCCTCGTATTATTTTATTGGTTAGTCCGCCTTCGGCCGGACTTCCATTTCGAGTTCGCCTTCAGCCGTCCTCGTATTGTTTTGTTGGTTAGTCTGCCCTCGGCCGGTCTTCCTTTTCGAGTTCGCCTTCGGCCATCCTCGTATTATTTTGTTGGTTAGTCCGCCTTCGGCCGGTTTTCCTGTTCGAGTTCGCCTTCGGCCGTCCTCGTATAATTTTGTTGGGTAGTCTGCCTTCGGCCGGTCTTCCTTTCCGAGTTCGCCTTCGGCCATTCTCATATTATTTTGTTGGTTAGTCCGCCTTCGGTCGTTCTCGTATTTTTTTGTTGGGTAGTACGCCTTCGGCCGGTCTTCCTTTCGAGTTCGCCTTTGGCCGTCCTCGTATTATTTTGTTGGTTAGTCGGTGTCGCTCCCGGGATTTTCATCCTAGTACAAACGCGAAAGTGGCACGAAACAGAGTCGTCATTAATGTGTATTTATCCCATGAGAGGGAAAGGAAACACCGCATAAACCCGAAGGAAGGAAAGAGCATGATCTTACGACCAAGAGAACTGGATTCGGGAGTCGGTTACGCGAGAGGAAGGTATTAGCACCCCCACGCGTCCATCGTACCCGATGGGATCCACGCTTCTTGTCTCGATCAAAGGGTGATAAGAAAAAGGATACTGGAAAAGGAACTAAAAGAAAGAAAGGAGAAAGAACTGGAAAAGAAAGAATGGAAAACAAATGTAGGGAAAATAAAAGAAGTGCTCGAATGGGTCCTACCCCACTGCCTACGTATCTCATCGGGAACATGAGAATCAGAGCGACGTAGTTCCCCTCACTAGGGATGGATTGTTTGTGTTTTTTAGTGGAATACGTCAACGTTCGCGTTCCAGCAGTTAGGTGTTGCGGCTCGCTGTAGGGAGACTTAGGCGTTACCTGTTCGCGGTAGAACGGAAATTACGCATCCTTAAGGAATGAGTGAATGAGATGACGAGAGAAATCCTGGAGGAAAGACGTGATTGTTTGTTTTTATCTTTTAAGAGTTTTTTCATTTGTTTGCATATGATAGTGTATCCAAATCTTAGCCATTGGAATGTGTACATTCTCACGTTCCAAGATGGAATGAGTAAGAAAGCACACTAAGGGTGAAGAAGACCCTCACACTTAGTTCCAATTATTAAGGTTCAAACACACTAGCATACTTGTGTTTATCAAGTATTTTTGTTGATTATGAAATGAAGAAGTGTTTTCCTTTATTTGTACCTTCGACAAGTATTGCATTTAAGTCCCTCATACAAGATTAAATGTTTAACACATTGACCCAAGATGGGCTATATGCTACACATTCTAAGATTATAAGAGAATACCCCTTATAATCTTTTCTTTATATGAAAGGCCTAAATGCAATGAATGCCTACCTTTATTACATGTTTTGAATTTTCTTTGAGATGAGAAAAGAGACTCAAGGGAGGAGAAAGGTAAAAATCTATGTGAACTAAGACTCAATCCTAATTGAATAGTTAAGGGAGTGATCCTAATGGTTTGTGAGGTTGCAAAACCTAAAGTCTAAAGAAGAAATGAATTAAACAATTCACTTCTAAAGTAGAAGATGAATTGTAACTCAAAAGGGAAAGTAATGAGTTAATCAAAGAAAGCACATAAATGCTTAACAAAACAAAATATTGAATTGCAAAAGATGAAAGGAGAGAAGTTTGAATGTGGATTCCTTGTCCACACTCAATTTCAACTTACCAAAGCCCCTACATGGTTAGTAAACATGTATAAGAAGTATAAGAAGTAAAAGAACACTTAATGTACCATAAAGCTCAAAAGAATAAGATGAAAAAATCAAATCCTAATATCAAAACCAGAATGTGAACCATATGGATAACAAGTGAATATCATCATACAAGTTCAAAGGAATAAGCAACAATCATTATCCATAGCATTCAACATGTTTCCATAAGAAAGGAAAATGAAAGATGGAAAGAAATGGAAGAAACATGCATAAATGGAACATGTAATCCAAGGATCAGAATTGAAACTAAATGGAAAATGACTTATAAACATCTCAAAAGTATTCATGAATCAAACATCAAGACATTCAAGAAGTAATAGAAGAAGAAATGAAATGGAAGTTCAAAAAGGAAATGCAAACCATACATGTTAAGGATGCACAAAGTTCAACTTGAAATGAACATGTAAAGGTGACCTATAATGTGTATCAATGACCTATAATGTCACATGAATAGCTCATACAATATGCAAATGATCATACAAATATGCTCAAAAAAATTTATGTAAACATGCACAAATTAGAATGATATGACATGTCATTATGCTTCAAGTATAATGCATCAAACAAAAATCAAATGGACCTATGAAAATTATGCAAGCATGGTATTGGAATATCTAAGTCAGAAATGAATCATACATCAAAATAGCATGTGAAAATTCAAAGCAAAATGACCTTAAACAATGCAATTAGGTCAAGTTGGAACCTCATGCAAAGTGATACAAAGATGAGCATCAAAACATGTCATAAATTGACCTAAAAAATCAAACAAAAATCATTTAACATGATTCAAAGTGTTAATGAATCAATGCAAAAAGAACCAAGCCAAAACCATTTATAATGAGCAAGAACAAAATTATACAAATTCACCTACCACATTTGGAAAGCACACAAATGGAAATTCAAAGGAAATTGTGTAACAGGGGCAAAAATGTCATGAACTCATGAAATAAAAATGTTTTAAATTCCCTAAATGTCTTAAAAATGTTCATGAATTTTTATAGAATTTTATGATGTTGGTTGGTATTTTTAAAAATTAAAAAGAAAACGTGTACAAAATGAAGGAAATAAAATGAAATGGAAATAAAGGAGGGGGTGCATGCATAGCAATTATTCAGTTCAAATGATTTGGGCTTGAAAAACATGGGGTGCGAATAGCAATCAGTCCAAGGTCCACACCTGCGCAATCCATACTAATTAACATGCACTTTCAGTCAAACATAGGTCAAACGATCCACACCATTAGATCAGGTCAAGTCAACAAGCAAGTCAAAGTAATTAAATCCAAGGCACACACGTGAAGGACCATACTCCATACCATGCACTACACCACACGCATGTCACTCTGATTAAAATAAAAAACACGTGCAAGGCATGCTTATTTTAATGCGCTGGCATCTTTTCAACCACACAATGATGAAAAATCAACGGACACGATTAAAACATGCATAAACCCTAACATTCAAGATCAGCGGCCGGAGATGACTTCCGGTCATCTTCTCCGGCAAACCACCACCCTCTGCAACCTCAAATTTTCCAGAATTCCACAAATGATATACCAAAATGAATAGGAAGTAAAGGAGAACATGGATCCAGTGATAAAACACACAAAAAGTTCATGAAATGAGAGAATCGAACAGAGGAAAATTTGCCCTAACTTTTCAACTATGCCTCTAAAGGCCTATCAACTAGCCAGACAAGTTCTTGAGCTTATAAGAAGCTTCAAGAACCTGGAAATAACTTCAAATCATGCCTATAATGGTGGAAATTTGTACCTGAAGATTTGAGACCTTGAGATATTCTTCAGAAAACCAGAGATCCTGCTTCCTCTTTGAGCTTCTTTTGGCCAAATAAAGGCTTAGATGCAGTGGTGGATGATGATTCAATGGAAAGAAAATGGAACCAAACTTCAAAACCAGTTGCAATGTGATGAAATTGAGAGAGAATCAGAGAGAGTGTTGAAGTGAAAAGGAACAAAGTGGAGCTCGAGAATCAGTGGCAATGGTGAGATTGAGAGAGAAGAAGAGAGAGTTTCTGAAGTGAATGTGTGAAAATGAAGTTGGAAATGAAATTTGAGAGAGTGATTTCTATTTATAGTGTGAGCTAACCATGGTTAAACCGAGTGAGTCAACTGAGTTGAAGTGGTTTAGGTGAGTCATCCCTAACTAACTGAGTCAAGTTAGTTAGGGAGAGCAATGGTATGGTGATGGCAACTCATGATAAACTATGGTGGAGGTGAAGAGAAGTGAAATGGCAAGGCTGTGCATCAGAAACTTGCTCAGCAAGTTTGCTCTTTCTATTTCCATGCAAGGCACGTGCTGTAGCAGTGTGTGTGATGTTCATGTTGTGTTCAAATAAGGGAAAGAATGTTTGATGGATGTCTGAACCAAGTCATGCATCAAAGCCAATAATGCCACAGTGGAATATAGGGTGGTTTGATGAAGTTTTTCTCTCTACTCCATGATTAGTTTGGTGAGTTCTTGGATTCATTGAAAAGAGGAAATGTAATAGAGCATGTTTGGTATGAAAATTGGATGGAAATGATGCTTGGAAGAGGTTGAAAAATGACTTATAACACACAAGTTTGGAACTGACATAAGGGCGTGGCCATAAGGTTGGTTGGTAAGGCAAGCATGGCATGGAATTTGAGCATGATCAAAGCACATTGGACTCAACATAACTTCTTGACTTTTGATCAAATGAAAAAATCATGAACACCAATTTTGAAGATCTCACATAGAGGAACAACTTTCATGTTGAAAGATTTTTCATTTGAGGCCTCTAACCATGAGTAATTGATCAATACATTTGGCCCACCATGTGTTTATGAAAATGACACGCGCGTGACCTGAAAGTCCTTGGTCATGACCAGGTTTTGAACCTACTTTGCTCTAACTTTGATCAATCATGTCTCACTCAATTTTTATCCAATGGAGATGTTCTACACATGGATTTGAATCTCGAAACAAGATCTATTGTTGTGGTCGAGTGGAATTTTCATTTGATGCTTCAATTTTGAATGGCCTTGGTTCCAATTCTGATGCAAAATGGCCTAAAATTACTATTTTTGGAAACCCTAATTCTTCCAAAAATGGCAACTTTTCAAATCTTGATTTTTCCATGATCCCTTTGGAGTTTCTTGATCAAATTTTGTACATTGGTCACATATAGCATGAATTTCATGATTTTGGGCTCAAAAAGTCAAGAGTTTACTTTTTCCCCTGATTATTTGACTTAGCCCCAATTTCCCTGATTTTTGATCTTTCCTTCAATTGAAACACTTCTAAAACCAATTAAGATGCAATTTTCCACACACATACACTGAAGGACATATAGAATACCATGACATCAAGTTTTGTCCAAAAAGTCAAAGATACCCTGATTTAATTGGAAACCCTAATTTTGGTACCCTCCTCCTAGGAGAAAAATGTGCAGTCTCCAATTCCAAATTCCTTAGAGTATGTTGTGTATCCTCTTAAAGGATGATGAGATATGCCACTTGAGGGTGATTTTGAACCAATGAACCATCTCTCTTAAGGGTTTTCCTTCATCATTTGGATCTCTTGCATATGGAAAGATGTAGTGCTTCAATCTCCTATTGAATCTCACTTTCTTGAGGTTTTGGATGATCAATTGAGGTAATATGAGACATGAAAGACCTCTTGGCTTGCCTTGAATGAACTTGTTTGACCTTTTACCTGATCACATGCCTTGATGGTAAGAGGGATGCTATGCTTCATTTTTTCTATGTTAAGGATGCAATGCAATGCTAATGAGATGGATATGATATGATATACGATAATTCTATGCTAGGATGCCAAAATGGAGAGCAAATTTTGGGGTATTACAGTCGACCTTTGGCCGGTCTTCCTTTTCGAGTTCGCCTTCGGCCGTTCTCGTATTATTTTGTTGGTTAGTCCGCCTTCGGCCGGTCTTCCTTTTCGAGTTCGCCTTCGGCCGTCCTCGTATTATTTTATTGGTTAGTCCGCCTTCGGCCGGACTTCCATTTCGAGTTCGCCTTCGGCCGTCCTCGTATTGTTTTGTTGGTTAGTCTGCCCTCGGCCGGTCTTCCTTTTCGAGTTCGCCTTCGGCCATCCTCGTATTATTTTGTTGGTTAGTCCGCCTTCGGCCGGTTTTCCTGTTCGAGTTCGCCTTCGGCCGTCCTCGTATAATTTTGTTGGGTAGTCTGCCTTCGGCCGGTCTTCCTTTCCGAGTTCGCCTTCGGCCATTCTCATATTATTTTGTTGGTTAGTCCGCCTTCGGCCGTTCTCGTATTTTTTTGTTGGGTAGTCCGCCTTCGGCCGGTCTTCCTTTCGAGTTCGCCTTTGGCCGTCCTCGTATTATTTTGTTGGTTAGTCGGTGTCGCTCCCGGGATTTTCATCCTAGTACAAACGCGAAAGTGGCACGAAACAGAGTCGCCATTAATGTGTATTTATCCCATGAGAGGGAAAGGAAACACCGCATAAACCCGAAGGAAGGAAAGAGCATTATCTTACGACCAAGAGAACTGGATTCGGGAGTCGGTTACGCGAGAGGAAGGTATTAGCACCCCCACGCGTCCATCGTACCCGATGGGATCCACGCTTCTTGTCTCGATCAAAGGGTGATAAGAAAAAGGATACTGGAAAAGGAACTAAAAGAAAGAAAGGAGAAAGAACTAGAAAAGAAAGAATAGAAAACAAATGTAGGGAAAATAAAAGAAGTGCTCGAATGGGTCCTACCCCACTGCCTACGTATCTCATCGGGAACATGAGAATCAGAGCGACGTAGTTCCCCTCACTAGGGATGGATTGTTTGTGTTTTTTAGTAGAATACGTCAACGTTCGCGTTCCAGCAGTTAGGTGTTGCGGCTCGCTGTAGGGAGACTTAGGCGTTACCTGTTCGCGGTAGAACGGAAATGACGCATCCTTAAGGAATGAGTGAATGAGATGACGAGAGAAATCTTGGAGGAAAGACGTGATTGTTTGTTTTTATCTTTTAAGAGTTTTTTCATTTGTTTGCATATGATAGTGTATCCAAATCTTAGCCATTGGAATGTGTACATTCTCACGTTCCAAGATGGAATGAGTAAGAAAGCACACTAAGGGTGAAGAAGACCCTCACACTTAGTTCCAATTATTAAGGTTCAAACATACTAGCATACTTGTGTTTATTAAGTATTTTTGTTGATTATGAAATGAAGAAGTGTTTTCCATTATTTGTACCTTCGACAAGTATTGCATTTAAGTCCCTCATACAAGATCAAATGTTTAACACATTGACCCAAGATGGGCTATATGCTACACATTCTAAGATTATAAAAGAATACCCCTTATAATCTTTTCTTTATATGAAAGGCCTAAATACAATTAATGCCTACCTTTATTACATATTTTGAATTTTCTTTGAGATGAGAAGAGAGACTCAAGGGAGGAGAAAGGTAAAAATCTATGTGAACTAAGACTCAATCCTAATTGAATAGTTAAGGGAGTGATCCTAATGGTTTGTGAGGTTGCAAAACCTAAAGTCTAAAGAAGAAATGAATTAAACAATTCACTTCTAAAGTAGAAGATGAATTGTAACTCAAAAGGGAAAGTAATGAGTTAATCAAAGAAAGCACATAAATGTTTAACAAAACAAAATATTGAATTGCAAAAGATGAAAGGAGAGAAGTTTGAATGTGGATTCCTTGTCCACACTCAATTTCAACTTACCAAAGCCCCTACATGGTTAGTAAACATGTATAAGAAGTATAAGAAGTAAAAGAACACTTAATGTACCATAAAGCTCAAAAGAATAAGATGAAAAAATCAAATCGTAATATCAAAACCAGAATGTGAACCATATGGATAACAAGTGAATATCATCATACAAGTTCAAAGGAATAAGCAACAATCATTATCCATAGCATTCAACATGTTTCCATAAGAAAGGAAAATGAAAGATGGAAAGAAATGGAAGAAACATGCATAAATGGAACATGTAATCCAAGGATCAGAATTGAAACTAAATGGAAAATGACTTATAAACATCTCAAAAGTATTCATGAATCAAACATCAAGACATTCAAGAAGTAATAGAAGAAGAAATGAAATGGAAGTTCAAAAAGGAAATGCAAACCATACATGTTACGGATGCACAAAGTTCAACTTAAAATGAACATGTAAAGGTGACCTATAATGTGTATCAATGACCTATAATGTCACATGAATAGCTCATACAATATGCAAATGATCATACAAATATGCACACAAAAATTTATGTAAACATGCACAAATTAGAATGATATGACATGTCATTATGCTTCAAGTATAATGCATCAAACAAAAATCAAATGGACCTATGAAAATTATGCAAGCATGGTATTAGAATGTCTAAGTCATAAATGAATCATACATCAAAATAGCATGTGAAAATTCAAAGGAAAATGACCTCAAACAATGTAATTAGGTCAAGTTGGAACCTCATGCAAAGTGATACAAAGATGAGCATCAAAACATGTCATAAATTGACCTAAAAAATCAAACAAAAATCATTTAACATGATTCAAAGTGTTAATGAATCAATTCAAAAAGAACCAAGCCAAAACCATTTATAATGAGCAAGAACAAAATTATACAAATTCACCTACCACATTTGGAAAGCACACAAATGGAAATTCAAAGGAAATTGTGTAACAGGGGCAAAAATGTCATGAAATCATGAAATAAAAATGTCCTAAATTCCCTAAATGTCTTAAAAATGTTCATGAATTTTTATAGAATTTTATGATGTTGGTTGGTATTTTTAAAAATTAAAAAGAAAACGTGTACAAAATGAAGGAAATAAAATGAAATGGAAATAAAGGAGGGGGTGCATGCATAGCAATTATTCAGTTCAAATGATTTGGGCTTGAAAAACATGGGGTGCGAATAGCAATCAGTCCAAGGTCCACACCTGCGCAATCCATACTAATTAACATGCACTTTCATTCAAACATAGGTCAAACAATCCACACCATTAGATCAGGTCAAGTCAACAAGCAAGTCAAAGTAATTAAATCCAAGGCACACACGTGAAGGACCATACTCCATACCATGCACTACACCACACGCATGTCACTCTGATTAAAATAAAAAACACGTGCAAGGCATGCTTATTTTAATGCGCTGGCAGCTTTTCAACCACACAATGATGAAAAATCAACGGACACGATTAAAACATGCATAAACCCTAACATTCAAGATCAGCGTCCGGAGATGACTTCCGGTCATCTTCTCCGGCAAACCACCACCCTCTGCAACCTCAAATTTTCCAGAATTCCACAAATGATATACCAAAATGAAGAGGAAGTAAAGGAGAACATGGATCCAGTGATAAAACACACAAAAAGTTCATGAAATGAGAGAATCGAACAGAGGAAAATTTGCCCTAACTTTTCAACTATGCCTCTAAAGGCCTATCAACTAGCCAGACAAGTTCTTGAGCTTATAAGAAGCTTCAAGAACCTGGAAATAACTTCAAATCATGCCTATAATGGTGGAAATTCGTACCTGAAGATTTGAGACCTTGAGATATTCTTCAGAAAACCAGAGATCCTGCTTCCTCTTTGAGCTTCTTTTGGCCAAATAAAGGCTTAGATGCAGTGGTGGATGATGATTCAATGGAAAGAAAATGGAACCAAACTTCAAAACCAGTTGCAATGTGATGAAATTGAGAGGGAATCAGAGAGAGTGTTGAAGTGAAAAGGAACAAAGTGGAGCTCGAGAATCAGTGGCAATGGTGAGATTGAGAGAGAAGAAGAGAGAGTTTCTGAAGTGAATGTGTGAAAATGAAGTTGGAAATGAAATTTGAGAGAGTGATTTCTATTTATAGTGTGAGCTAACCATGGTTAAACCGAGTGAGTCAACTGAGTTGAAGTGGTTTAGGTGAGTCATCCCTAACTAACTGAGTCAAGTTAGTTAGGGAGAGCAATGGTATGGTGATGGCAACTCATGATAAACTATGGTGGAGGTGAAGAGAAGTGAAATGGCAAGGTTGTGCATCAGAAACTTGCTCAGCAAGTTTGCTCTTTCTATTTCCATGCAAGGCACGTGCTGTAGCAGTGTGTGTGATGTTCATGTTGTGTTCAAATAAGGGAAAGAATGTTTGATGGATGTCTGAACCAAGTCATGCATCAAAGCCAATAATGCCACAGTGGAATATAGGGTGGTTTGATGAAGTTTTTCTCTCTACTCCATGATTAGTTTGGTGAGTTCTTGGATTCATTGAAAAGAGGAAATGTAATAGAGCATGTTTGGTATGAAAATTGGATGGAAATGATGCTTGGAAGAGGTTGAAAAATGACTTATAACACACAAGTTTGGAACTGACATAAGGGCGTGGCCATAAGGTTGGTTGGTAAGGCAAGCATGGCATGGAATTTCAGCATGATCAAAGCACATTGGACTCAACATAACTTCTTGACTTTTGATCAAATGAAAAAATCATGAACACCAATTTTGAAGATCTCACATAGAGGAACAACTTTCATGTTGAAAGATTTTTCATTTGAGGCCTCTAACCATGAGTAATTGATCAATACATTTGGCCCACCATGTGTTTATGAAAATGACACGCGCGTGACCTGAAAGTCCTTGGTCATGACCAGGTTTTGAACCTACTTTGCTCTAACTTTGATCAATCATATCTCACTCAATTTTTATCCAATGGAGATGTTCTACACATGGATTTGAAGCTTGAAACAAGATCTATTGTTGTGGTCGAGTGGAATTTTCATTTGATGCTTCAATTTTGAATGGCCTTGGTTCCAATTCTGATGCAAAATGGCCTAAAATTACTATTTTTGGAAACCCTAATTCTTCCAAAAATGGCAACTTTTCAAATCTTGATTTTTCCATGATCCCTTTGGAGTTTCTTGATCAAATTTTGTACATTGGTCACATATAGCATGAATTTCATGATTTTGGGCTCAAAAAGTCAAGAGTTTACTTTTTCCCCTGATTATTTGACTTAGCCCCAATTTCCCTGATTTTTGATCTTTCCTCCAATTGAAACACTTCTAAAACCAATTGAGATGCAATTTTCCACACACATACACTGAAGGACATGTAGAATACCATGACATCAAGTTTTGTCCAAAAAATCAAAGATACCCTGATTTAATTGGAAACCCTAATTTTGGTACCCTCCTCCTAGGAGAAAAATGTGCAGTCTCCAATTCCAAATTCCTTAGAGTATGTTGTGTATCCTCTTAAAGGATGATGAGATATGCCACTTGAGGGTGATTTTGAACCAATGAACCATCTCTCTTGAGGGTTTTCCTTCATCATTTGGATCTCTTGCATATGGAAAGATGTAGTGCTTCAATCTCCTATTGAATCTCACTTTCTTGAGGTTTTGGATGATCAATTGAGGTAATATGAGACATGAAAGACCTCTTGGCTTGCCTTGAATGAACTTGTTTGACCTTTTACCTGATCACATGCCTTGATGGTAAGAGGGATGCTATGCTTCATTTTTTCTATGTTAAGGATGCAATGCAATGCTAATGAGATGGATATGATATGATATACGATAATTCTATGCTAGGATGCCAAAATGGAGAGCAAATTTTGGGGTATTACAGTCGACCTTTGGCCGGTCTTCCTTTTCGAGTTCGCCTTCGGCCGTTCTCGTATTATTTTGTTGGTTAGTCCGCCTTCGGCCGGTCTTCCTTTTCGAGTTCGCCTTCGGCCGTCCTCGTATTATTTTATTGGTTAGTCCGCCTTCGGCCGGACTTCCATTTCGAGTTCGCCTTCGACCGTCCTCGTATTGTTTTGTTGGTTAGTCTGCCCTCGGCCGGTCTTCCTTTTCGAGTTCGCCTTCGGCCATCCTCGTATTATTTTGTTGGTTAGTCCGCCTTCGGCCGGTTTTCCTGTTCGAGTTCGCCTTCGGCCGTCCTCGTATAATTTTATTGGGTAGTCTGCCTTCGGCCGGTCTTCCTTTCCGAGTTCGCCTTCGGCCATTCTCATATTATTTTGTTGGTTAGTCCGCCTTCGGCCGTTCTCGTATATTTTTGTTGGGTAGTCCGCCTTCGGCCGGTCTTCCTTTCGAGTTCGCCTTTGGCCGTCCTCGTATTATTTTGTTGGTTAGTCGGTGTCGCTCCCAGGATTTTCATCCTAGTACAAACGCGAAAGTGGCACGAAACAGAGTCGCCATTAATGTGTATTTATCCCATGAGAGGGAAAGGAAACACCGCATAAACCCGAAGGAAGGAAAGAGCATGATCTTACGACCAAGAGAACTGGATTCGGGAGTCGGTTACGCGAGAGGAAGGTATTAACACCCCCACGCGTCCATCGTACCCGATGGGATCCACGCTTCTTGTCTCGATCAAAGGGTGATAAGAAAAAGGATACTGGAAAAGGAACTAAAAGAAATAAAGGAGAAAGAACTGGAAAAGAAAGAATGGAAAACAAATGTAGGGAAAATAAAAGAAGTGCTCGAATGGGTCCTACCCCACTGCCTACGTATCTCATCGGGAACATGAGAATCAGAGCGACGTAGTTCCCCTCACTAGGAATGGATTGTTTGTGTTTTTTAGTGGAATACGTCAACGTTCGCGTTCCAGCAGTTAGGTGTTGCGGCTCGCTGTAGGGAGACTTAGGCGTTACCTGTTCGCGGTAGAACGGAAATGACGCATCCTTAAGGAATGAGTGAATGAGATGACGAGAGAAATCCTGGAGGAAAGACTTGATTGTTTGTTTTTATCTTTTAAGAGTTTTTTCATTTGTATGCATATGATAGTGTATCCAAATCTTAGCCATTGGAATGTGTACATTCTCACGTTCCAAGATGGAATGAGTAAGAAAGCACACTAAGGGTGAAGAAGACCCTCACACTTAGTTCCAATTATTAAGGTTCAAACACACTAGCATACTTGTGTTTATTAAGTATTTTTGTTGATTATGAAATGAAGAAGTGTTTTCCTTTATTTGTACCTTCGACAAGTATTGCATTTAAGTCCCTCATACAAGATCAAATGTTTAACACATTGACCCAAGATGGGCTATATGCTACACATTCTAAGATTATAAGAGAATACCCCTTATAATCTTTTCTTTATATGAAAGGCCTAAATGCAATGAATGCCTACCTTTATTACATATTTTGAATTTTCTTTGAGATGAGAAGAGAGACTCAAGGGAGGAGAAAGGTAAAAATCTATGTGAACTAAGACTCAATCCTAATTGAATAGTTAAGGGAGTGATCCTAATGGTTTGTGAGGTTGCAAAACCTAAAGTCTAAAGAAGAAATGAATTAAACAATTCACTTCTAAAGTAGAAGATGAATTGTAACTCAAAAGGGAAAGTAATGAGTTAATCAAAGAAAGCACATAAATGCTTAACAAAACAAAATATTGAATTGCAAAAGATGAAAGGAGAGAAGTTTGAATGTGGATTCCTTGTCCACACTTAATTTCAACTTACCAAAGCCCCTACATGGTTAGTAAACATGTATAAGAAGTATAAGAAGTAAAAGAACACTTAATGTACCATAAAGCTCAAAAGAATAAGATGAAAAAATCAAATCCTAATATCAAAACCAGAATGTCAACCATATGGATAACAAGTGAATATCATCATACAATTTCAAAGGAATAAGCAACAATCATTATCCATAGCATTCAACAAGTTCGCCTTCGGCCGTCCTCGTATTATTTTGTTAGGTAGTCTGCCTTCGGCCGGTCTTCCTTTTCGAGTTCGCCTTCGGCCGTCCTCGTTTTCTTTTATTGTGTAGAGCGCCTTCGGCCGGTCTTCCTTTTCGAGTTCGCCTTCGGCCGTTCTCGTATTATTTTGTCGGTTAGTCCGCGTTCGGCCGGTCTTCCTTTTCGAGTTCGCCTTCGGCCGTTCTCCTATTATTTTGTTGGGTAGTCCGCCTTCGACCGGTCTTCCTTTCGAGTTCGCCTTTGGCCATTCTCGTATTTTTTTGTTGGGTAGTCTGCCTTCGGCCGGTCTTCCTTTTGAGTTCGCCTTTGGCCGTCCTCATATTATTTTGTTGGTTTGTCTGTCTTCGGCCGGTCTTGCTTTTCGAGTTCGCCTTCGGCCGTTCTCGTATTATTTTGTTGGTTAGTCCTCCTTCGGTCGGTCTTCCTTTTCGAGTTCACCTTCGACCATCCTCGTATTATTTTGTTGGTTAGTCCGCCTTCAGCCAGACTTCCTTTTCGAGTTCGCCTTCGGCCGTCTTCGTATTGTTTTGGTTGTTAGTCCGCCTTCGGACGGTCTTCCTTTTCGAGTTCGCCTTCGACTGTCCTCGTATTATTTTGTTTGGTAGTCCACCTTCGGCCGGTCTTCCTTTTCGGGACCGCCTTCGACCGTCCTCGTATTATTTTGTTGGTTAGTCCGCCTTCGGCCGGTCTGCCCTTTTGAGTTCGCCTTCGGCCGTCCTCGCATTATTTTGTTGGTTAGTCTGTCTTCGGCCGGTCTTCCCTTTCAAGTTCGTCTTCGGTCGTCCTCGTATTATTTTGTTGGTTAGTCCGCCTTCGGTCGGTCTTCCTTTTCGAGTTCTCCTTCGGCCGTCCTCATATTCTTTTGTTGGTTAGTCCGCCTTCGGTCGGTCTTCTTTTTCGAGTTCGCCTTCGACTGTTCTCGTATTATTTTGTTGGTTAGTCCTCCTTCGGCCGGTCTTTCTTTTCGAGTTTGCCTTCGGTCGTCCTCGTATTATTTTGTTGGTTAGAGCGCCTTCGGCCGGTCTTCCTTTTCGAGTTCGCCTTCGGCCGTCCTCATATTATTTTGTTGGGTTAGTCCGCCTTCGGCCGATCTTCCTTTTCGAGTTTGCCTTCGGCCGTTCTCGTATTCTTTTGTTGGGTAGAGCGCCTTCGGTCGGTCTTTCTTTTCGAGTTCACCTTCGGTTGTCCTCGTATTATTTTGTTGGGTTAGTCCGCCTTCGGCCGGTATTTCTTTTCGAGTTCGCCTTCGGCCGTTCTCGTGTTCTTTTTTGGGTAGTCCGCCTTCGGCCGGTCTTCCTTTTGAGTTCGCCTTCGGCCATCCTCGTATTCTTTTGTTGGTTAGCCCACCTTCGGTCGGTCTTGTCTTCCTAGCATAGTCCACCTTCGGCTGGAAAACACTCCCTAATATATATTCCCCCCACAGATTGCAAATTTCCAGGTTATTTTGGTATTCAATCTCCTTGTATCCTGATTGTCTGGAAGCCTTTGCTTCCATACCCTCGGATCCAAGAAGCTTGAATAGGGGCAGCTGTAACACCTCGAAATTTGCCCTCTGTCTTTTAGCACTAACTGGCTTATGTTTCATTTCATTCCTGCATTATCATCTTTGCATATCATTGTTTTCTTTGGGCATGGGATCAAGGTATTTTCCAGCAGCTCATGATGTTATCAGTTCCAGTACAATTTTCAGCAGTATTCAGAGCTAAGCAGATAGTTTTCAAGGTATTATTATTTTAGCAGGATATTCTGAGGTTTCAGCAAAAATTTGTGTTTAATTCCAAGTGTTATTCAGTAGCAATATCAAGTTTTGAGTTTCAGAGGCTTATCGGGTTTAAAACGATTGCCAGAAGTTACTTTTCCAAGTTTCCCTCCAAAAGGCGCCAAAATTTGAACTGAGTAACCAGTTACTCGCTTGTTTTTCGGCGCATGTGTGGGAAGGATCTAGAATTGATTCATTTTCATCATATTCCACCCAAAATTCAAATTCCCTCCATCACTTTCCACTCTAATTCCCCACTCTTTTTTCCAAATTCCATTCCTAATCTCCATTCCACTCATTAACCCAAACTCCAAACCACATTTGAATTCCTAACCTAGCTTATATTTAAATCAATTCATTCCAATTTTCTCTCAACTTTTCTCTCATTTCAAAACCCCTACTCAAAGTTCCTTCATCAAAGTTCAACAAATTTTGCATTGAAATTTGTTGATCTTGGACCTAAACCTTCATCCATTCACCAATTCTTGAAAGGATCTTGAATTTGTTGCTGTTTCACTCTTGATTTTGAGATTTTGGAACTGATTTTGGAGGAAGCTTGAAGCAAAACCATCACATTGTTTGGATCTTGAAGTTTCTTGCTAGGATCTTGAAGCTTCTTGCATAGATCTTGGATTTCTTGCTTGGATTCATCAATTTTTGTTTGCAATAATCACCAAAGCAAATCTCAGCTTTGTAGGTTGGTTTTCTTTAGATCTATACTTGTTTTAGCTTATTTACAACTTATTCAATGTAGATCTTTGGTGATTTTTGACTTAGATCCATTTTGCTTGAATTTGATTCTTGGTGTTGATGATTATCAAATTTAATTGATGTTTGATTACTGATATTTGATGTGAATTTCGTGATTAATTGATTGCATGATCATTTGGATGTTTGGAGAAGTGATTTGCTGCTGAAAAGTGCTTTTGAAACAGGTTTTTTTGGCCACTGTCCCAGAGTAATCGATTACTCACCATGCGTTAACCGGTACTCCTTTGTATTTTTGCGCAATTTTTCTGATTTTGAACTAAGTAACCGGTTAACACCCATACGTTAACCGGTTACCACTGCTGCAGAATGTGATTTTCTTGCATTTTCTTGTTTGTTTGAGATCATTTGTATGTCTAAACTTCATGGATTAATATGTTGTGATTTTTGGATTATTCTTGAGTTGTTTCACCTCACCCCATTACATGAACACGATCCTTCGACACGCGATTCTTGGTTTTCATCGATAAATGTTCATGTTTTGCATTGATGTTTTCTTAACGTGATGAATACTTTGCACACACTCCTTGAGCATGTTAATTATGAATTATTGCCGGTGTTACTGGAGTTGTTGTGTTGTACATGCTTGCTTGCATTTAATTTCATGTGATGCATGCTTGATTTAACTTGTTCATGTGCTTAATGTTGTGCATTCTTTCATGATTGTCTCCAAGCATTGCTTACTATGGTGTGTGGTGTGTTTGTAATCATGATTGATTGAGGAATGTGTGATGCTTGAGGCATGTTCGCTATGCCATGTTTGATTCGTTTTCGATTGCATGCTGCCCCATTTTTATAGCTGCTGTTATGAATTGTTTATGTGCTGTCTATTGCATTCACTTGCTGCCTTCTGCCTTCTACATCTATTTTATGCTGAAAATGTGTGCTGTTAAAAGCTGTCTTGTTTGTATGCTGGTTTTTACCGCTGTGCAGGTACTAAAACGCTATTGTAGCTGTTGTTTTTAGTTTCGTTTCTTGTTTTTCGATTCGTTTTTGCATGCTAACTTAGGTAGATGTCCCCTTCTTACCTCGACCATAGGGCCACTTTTGCATGACAACATTAGGATAGAATTCCTGTGGCGTTTTCTTTTCGACTTGAGTCTTCTCTTCTCATCTCATAACAATTCTAAGACACTTAATAAAGGTAACGTGTATTGCACATGAGCCTTGTATGTGGGAAATGAGGAATGAGGGGTTTCCTCTCATTTTTCTAGCGTGTTTGGTGGACGTTTCATCTTGGAACGATTTGCTAGGCATTCGTTCCTATGTCATCGACTTCGGTGTAATGCAAGTTACGAACTAACTTCAATCCACTTCTGTCTAAAAAACACAAAACAAATCCATACCTTTACATCCTTCGGGATTGTTCGGTTTCAAATCATTTTCAGAAAAGAGCACGTTACTTCCGTTCAGTCGCAAACAGACATCGACCCTAACTGCCAGACGCGAACTTAACGTCGCTCATAAAAAACACTAAAACCTTGTTAGGTCGAACTACGACTGCTCTAATTTCCTCTCTCTGGTTAGATTGAGGATACGTAGGCACAAGACGGCGATGTCTTGGCGAGCACTCTTCCCCCTTTTTTTGACCCGTAGGTCGAACTACGACTGCTCTGATTTCCTCCTTCTGGTTAGATTGAGGATACGTAGGCACGAGATGGCGATGTCTTGGCGAGCACTCTTCCCACTTTTTGACCCATAGGTCGAACTACGACTGCTCTGATTTCCTCTCTCTGGTTAGATTGAGGATACGTAGGCACAAGATGACGATGTCTTGGCGAGCAACCTCCCCCCATCCTCCCGTAGTCCGAACTACGTTGACTCTGACTTTCCCATTGCACGAGGGAATACGTAGGCATAGGACGGCGATGTCCTATCGAGTCACTTCTTTTTCTTTTCTTCCTCGTTTCTTCGTTTTTTTCCGTTCCCGTTTCTTCTCCTTTCCAGTAGCAGTGGAGCTCCAGATGACGACACCCTTTGATCGAGACAACAAACGTGGATCCCATCAAGTACGATGGACGCGTGGGGTGCTAATACCTTCCCCTCACGTAACCGACTCCTGAACCCGGACTATGGTTACGATGACCATGTCTTTCCCTTCATTCAGGTTTCTTCGATCGTTTCCTTTCCCTGTATTGGGATAAATAACGTTCGGTGGCGACTCTTCTGTTCTAGTTTTCTTGCCGGTTTTTTTTCGCAGTTGCGACATGCGCTATAGTTATTAAAAAGGAAAAAGGAGAGGGTGGAAAAATCCTACCATAAAAGAGTAAAAGGCAAGGCATTTTCGATTGGTGACCTCGTTTGGAAAGTTATTCTTCCCATGGATCAAAAAGATAGACTTAAGGGAAAATGGTCCCCTAAGTGGGAGGGGGCTCTTTCAAATTACTAAAGTATTTTCGAACGGCGCTTATGAAGTTGAAGAATTATACAAAGATAAGCGAGTGCTGAAAATAAACGGGAAATATTTGAAAAAGTATAAGCCCATATTGCAAGAAGTTAAGATAGAAATCGAATAATCATACAAAAAGAAACAACCAACCTGGTGGATCGAAATTTGTTTCGCCAAACAAATGGCTTTAATGTCATTACAAAAATAGGCCTTAAAAGGCCAAATAAAATTACAAATTTTAAACAAGGAAAGTCTCTTTCAGTTTTTCAAATTTGGACTTCTGAATCTGAAGACGACGCTTTCAAAGGGCCTTGCTAGTCGAAAGTTCCTCGATTTCTTTGCCAAGTTTTTGAGCCCTTTCGACATGATGCACCCCAACTTCAAGCTCTTTAGCTATTTCCACTTGGTTGATTTGTTGCAGTTCTTCTTTGCACTTTTTAGCCTGAGAAATTTTGTTTTGAAGAACAACAATTTGTTTCTCCCATTTGAGAATGTTTTCGTCACAGCTTGCTGCCTCTTTCTTATTTTGTTCCGAGGTCTTCTCCAACTCAGTTACTTTGTTAGTAGAATTTGAGGCGGCATCCCACTCAGCAAGTTGTGTTTCTGACTTATTTTCAAGCTTTTTTGAGTAATCTCGAAGCCGGTTAAAGTCTGCCACCACAAGGTCAATTAGAGTGGTCAGATCCACAACAACATCAATCACTTCAGGAGGAGCCTCCAAAACATTGATTTGTTTTAAGATCTTTTTCAAATCGAATTGAGCAGGCGAATCCTTCTCTAGGAGTTGGAACAAATCAATGTTGAGGATTTTCTCTCGAATCTGGGTCAGCACTTCGTCCATGGATTTTGCGCCAGAAATGGTCCCTGAGGTAGTCGAACTGATGGTGGTGGTGTCACCAAAGTTGCAACGTGTACTGAGCATGGCCTTCAGATATTCCAATGGTCTTTGCACTTTTAAATTTTCAAGCTCTTCATGAGAGAGACGGGTCGAAGTCGTGTTGGTTGAAGCAGCTTTGAGATGATCATCAAGGTTTTTCTTGTCGCTTCTTCCTTCTTCATCCGCAACAGCCTTTGGAGTTGTTTGCCTTTCGCCTTTTTTCTCTTCCTCCTTTTCGTCATCAGTTTCAACCTCCCCATCTTTCTCTTCATTATCACCTTTTAAATTGATGGGGGAGTTATCTTCAGGGTCGCCTTCTGTGGTGAGTGCTGCATTAGGCATCACAGTGTCCCCACCAACGTCAACTAAGATATCGTCCTCAGGACCAGTTTCTTCTTTGATCACATCTTGAGTAGGGGTCGTGGTAGTGATCTTGGGAAGTTTTTTAGAAATAGTGGTGGGCTGGTTCACTTTAGTGGCAGATTCTTTGGTTGAATCCTTTGGGGAAGGCTTGGAGAAGCTTGTTGGCTTGTAAGTTGGATCGATGCTGGTTTTGGGAAGGACTTGGACAAGGGGATGTCCATGAGTATCGACAAGAACCTGGAGGATAAATAAGTCAAAAAAACTTTATCATAAGGAAAAGGGGCTTTAACTATCGAAGTACGAAAAGAACATACCTTGGGAATTTCAGTCTTGAGACTAGAATTCTCACTTTCTGCTGGAGCTGGGGTGACTTGCTCGACAGGGTTTTGTGAGGGGTCTTCTCCAATATTCTGGAGGCAGAAGGTTTGGGTTGTTGAGGCTTCGACGGTTTCTTCTTCTTTTTTTAAGGTTTGGCTTGGTCGGGTGATTCGTCACCATCATCAGTTTTAATAACATGAACATTAGGTTCTTTTTCTTTTCTTTTCTTTGGCGTTGAAGGAGGCCTCCGACTTTCCTGTAAAACAAAAAGAGATTTCGTTAGTATGTCTCAGAAAAAATAATAAATAAAGATAATGATCAAGGGAAAGGCGAAACCATACCCTTGCTATGGGTTTCTTGGTAGTGTCTTTTTGATCTTCCTCAGCCTCTACAGTTGACCCTTCGAAGGTAGCCGACTTCGTAACAGGAATTTTTATGGCTAAGAAGAAAGGGAAAAGTTAAACACAAGTTAAGAAAAGATATATATATGTTAATGAAAAGAAGTGGTGTCGAATATCTTCCCATTCCACACCTTCATATATAGGAGTTTCCACGCGAACGTGTTCTATGTCAATATGAAGGTGGCCTTTGAAATTGTCCAAGGTGTACTTAGTCGGAACCACTCGCTTAGCGCATTTTTGATAGTCTTGGCGAAGAAGTTTCATGGAATCCCCACAAGTGAACCAATCTGGAAATTGAGGGCTAAAAGCCACACCAAATTCAGCAGATGGTAGAGGAGGGAATTTTGGTGGATAGAGGTTAAAAGCTAACTTATAACGTTGATCTGGTCGAACGTATGAAGGTAGTTTTAACTCATCCAATTTTCTTGTAAATTTCCCTTTCAAAGTAACGGCTGCTTCGCTTATGGTTCGACTAAGTTCATTGGGCCTATAGGCAGTTTCAAAGTACTTCTGGAATGCTTGGATCTCTTTGATGTGTCTTGAAGTACCTTTCTTTGATTTGTCCTGTACAAGGGAGAAAGCTTTGGTCAGTTGAATAGTAAAGGAAGGCACGGCGAAAAATTGTGAATTATAGTACTCTCTCCACCAGTCATCAAATTCTTTGGTGCAGAGGAAGCTAGGTTTGAAGGGCACTGGTTGAATTTTGACCAAATTTGAGTATCTCTCCAGCAGTTTGGTACACTCAACTTCGTTATGAGTCATGTTGTAGTGTATCAGAGAGCCTTTCTTTGAAAAAAGGGGTTTAGGTTTTATTTGAATTAACCCAAACTGTCGAGAGACCAGATTGGGTTGGTAGTTGACAAGTGAAATTTTCAGCTTTGCGGGGTTGATCATGGAGGCTAAGAGTCTAGGGGTTAGGAAAGATTCCCAGACATTGAGAAATTTTGTTTCTTGGGCTTTCGACTCTAAGGGGAACTGCCTGGTAAACCATTCTGGTCCAATTTTTTTGTTGGCGAAAGGAGCCATATTAGAAGTAAAGTTATGACGTTTAGTAAACATCATAACATAGCCAGTAAAGGTTTGTTGGAGGCTCAGACCTTCGTCATTAGGCGTTAGCGGTGCCAATCTAGTTCCTTTGACTCTTCTATCCTTCAGGGCAGCTTCGTCCATAGGGTTTTTGTTGGATAGAGAAGCTTTGAATGTGGCATTGAGCCATAGTTGTAGGAGCCAAAATGGTCCTGACAACAGAAGATTGCCCTTATCTTTGATGTTCTTCAGTAAAGTAACTCCTTCACCAAGGGACTCATACAGATTGGCTAGGATGATTTTGCTGAGACATAGTTGGTGTCCAGCATGGAGTTGGTTCGCCATGGTGATATATCTTTTCGCCACTTGGAGAGACCTAGAGCAGAAGACGCATCTCGATAGCCAGAGTGCTAAGAAGGCCACATGTTCTTGGTCAGAGACTTCTTCAGTTTCCTTATCATGATAATTCGCGATGTAGGAGGTAAAGGTAGCCTTATTGGTGTCGAAGCCTATGGAATCATCAGACAAAAGGTTGGGATCATAATCCACCCCAAGTGGGCTAAGGCCAGTAATGGCAGCTACGTCGAAAAGGGTAGGAGTGATCATTCCACAAGGGAGATGAAAATTATTGTAGGTATTGTCCCAAAAGTAAAGGGAAGCCAAAATCATAGATGGACAATTTCCAGGTCCTACTTTCGACAGCTAGATAAGATAAAAAATGTCCATGGTTTTCCAAGCTTCAGATTTGGCTACCTCTATTTTTGCTAGCCAAGCTAAATAATCAAATGGGTCTTTCGATAGGGGCAAGACCTAAAAATCCTAAAGTTATTCATGTACTCTAGATTTATGGCTTCCCCGGAGGGTGATCCTTGACCATCTACTTTGGATTTCTCATCTATGGCTTTTTCTTGCTCATTCCTAGGCCTAACTCCATTAGCTATTGGCTTATAACGATGATAAGCTGGAAAAAATTCCTTTACTTTTAAGGGATATAACGTTAAATCAAGCAAAGGTCCTAACATTGCATGGGATTTACCAGAAATTAGAATGGGAATCAATACCTGTGACTGGTAAATGCGTCTTTTCTCCTCTTCATTTGGAGGTTCTGGTACGTACTGTTGATTTCCCACAACACTTGGGCCAAGAATCCTATGAACAGGTGGCAAGCTTTTGGATTTTTGGGAGTCTTTGCTCTTTCCTTGAGGAGCTGTGGAAGAAGCCATGGTTGATCGCAGAAAGTTCAGAGAGAGAATGAAGAAGATGAAGATTGCGTGAAGTGAGTTCTTGTTTAAGAGAAAGAGGAGTGAGAAAAGTGAATAGAGAAAAATTTCCACTTATTTATAGATGGTAAAAAAGAAGACGGAATCGGTTGAAATTCAAGAAAGTTTCCATTTAATTAAAAGAGTCGTGGGATACGTGGCAGCTATGAATGGATGGATTGGACGGTGGCAGTTATTTTTTATCCACGATCTACTAGGAAATAGGATCATGATGATTAAAAGATCTTAAGAACGTGGGCTGAAGAGACGTTTCAGAAATAGTGTAATAATGACTCTGACGTTACAGATGTCAAGTCATGTGAACATTCGTTCGTTGAATTATTGAAGGCGTCGAATTATGCTATCAAAAAATGCTTTTCCTCCTTTGTTGAAAATGCATTTTTTGGGGGGAAATTTGTAGGCTTCTAATTTCGATGCTTGGATTTTGTTTCGGAGATTAGAAGTTTGAGATTTGCCATGACATTTCGACAGAAGTTCAGTTTTGGTGGAAGAATGTTAGTCGAAAACAAGTGGTCAGTTGGAATGGAACAGTTGAATATTTTTTCTAAGTATTGGAGATGTTTCGACATAATGTTGCGAAGGCTTTGCTTCGACGGGTATTTTGAAATTTAAATCCAGGAGGGAAATTTTGTTTTTAAAACAAGACGCGTGGAATGCATCTAAGGGGCGAAGGCATGCAGATTGCCATTTGTCGCCATTAGGAGAAACGGTCGTTGTTGGCGGTTATTTCGACTGTATATAAATAGGGAGTCATAGTGTTAGATTTCCATGTGTGTTCAAAATTTGTACAAGTTACTCAAGAATACTCAAAGTAACCGTGAGAGACAAAAGTGTAGTTACTGAGAAAATGTACGTTTGAAAAACACCAGTCTCTTTATTTACCTTTCAATGATGTTTTAAATTATTTACTTGCAATTTCTTTTACTTTTTTTTTTTGCAATTTCCTTCTTGCATTTGTATTACGTTTTTCTCCATTTCATCTTTAAGAACAAAACTTTATTATTTCGTCTGAATCATATTGATTTATGAAAACAATGACGAATGTGACATACAAAAGGTTTGATTTTCATATGAATTGTCAAAACTCTTAAAGCACATTGTCCTAGGATTTGTATGGTCGATCCTGTAAGTAAACTAATTTTTACAAAATTAGGAGACCAGCGGTTATTTGCTAATTTTCCAGGCAAACAACTGGAACCCTGCGTAGTTAGTGAAAGGGTTTATATCACTCGTCCCAAAGGAGTGTTGGAGGAATATTTCTATTTTTATTGAGGAGTCATCGAAGACTTTAAAATCCATATTCTGTTCAACGGCTTTGAGTCCGATCTTCTCAAAACCCTAAACATAGCCCCTTCCCAATTATGCCCCAATGGTTGGGGCTTTATCAAGGCTTTTGAGATTTTTGTGATGCAATGGACATAATTTCGACCTTAGGTTTATTCTTATCGTTCTTCGAGTTAAAGGGTGCAAAAAAAAGGAGGTTGGGTTTCCCTCAGTGGAATTCCGAGAAAGAGCTTCCTACAAGCCTACACTACTAATTATAAAGGTTTTAAAGACAAATTCATTTGAGTTAAAAGTGGGAAAATATGTCCCCAGGTTATGTATGCTTTAGATGGAAGCTATCATTTTTCGATCTATTGGCCGGACAATCCTTTACCTATCTTTGGTTTTGACTATGACAAATTAAATGACTTGGAACTTTGGTCTTTGGCCGTTTTGGATGCTTTTCGGGTAGTTAAAGTCAAAGATCTTTTACAAACGATTGATGACCCTAAAAAAATTTCTAATTTTTTGGGTAATGTCTGCACATTTATTTATCACTCTATTATGATATCATTAGTCATCCCTTTTACTGATTTTGGTTCTTTTATTTTAGCCAACATGACAAAACTCACACTCTCCGAACAGAAGAAGTTGATGCTCGAAGCTAGGGAGAGGCGTGGAGATCAATTTGTCTCTAAGAGTGACCTTACACGAATTTATACTTGGGCCCTCAAAGAGAGAATTTGAATATTGCTAAAGTGATTCTTGTCATATCAGAGCCCCAGCCATCTCTGCCCCTACCCCCGAGAACCCAAAGCCCAATTCTCCAAAGAAAATGAAGACTCTGATGAGTGACGACGTTAGTTAAGTCGAGTTGACTATTACCACCCTCATACAAGATTTGGGTAGCAGTCATCAATCTAAACCCTCTTTCGAGTTTAAGTTCTCGTCCAATAGCTTTAACAGACCGAGGTATCTCTATGATCACTTGAACGTAACTGAGGATGTCGAGAAGGTAAATTCTATTGGTTCTAAATAATTGACCCATAACCTAGGGGCCTACTTTATGAAATGTGCAGTGATGACCTGAGGTTTATTCGAAGTGGGTGATGCTCATGAGCAAAACGGAGCTCATCTTTCCAAGGAGGTAACTAAGGTGGATGCCTACTTAAAGGTTCAAGCCGACAAAGTGGAGGAGTTCAACAAGCAGTTGTCAGAGATGAATAAGCAAAAGGAAACTTGGGAGTCCCAGTTATCGGAGATGACCAAACAGAAAGAAGTTGTTGAGTCCAAATGCTTGGAGCTGGAAAGATCCAATGCCGGTTTGGCTCAAGAACCAGAACAAACTCGAGCTCTTAATGAAATTTTAAAGAAGTCTCTGCAAGATGCCCAGGTGGACCTGCTTTCTGCTGGTGATTAGGCCTTTGAAAGAGTCAAAACCCAGGCTTTATGCATCGCACCAGACCTGGATGTGTCAAGGATGGATGTTTTCAAAATGGTGGGGATGGGCAGTTAGTCGATATGGAAGAAACTTCCCCTGAAGCAGAAAACTCCAATGACGCGAAGACGGACAATTAGACATCGAAAGATCGGGTGGATGACCCTAAAGTTTGCATTTTTTTAAGGTTTGATGTTGTCCATCAGGGGTGATATGCACTTTTGAATTTCTTTGAACAATGCTTTACTTTTTCTTTGCCTAACAATTTAAGCTTTTTCAAAGGCTTCTTTTATTATGTCATCTATTTCTTTATTTAACTGTGTGTTTTGTTTCATTTCCAATATCTTATTTGTGCCTCATCTGAGTCACATATTTTAAGTCATATAATATATACCTTAGCTGACCTCATAGGTCGGCATACATATTTATCGTTCTTTATCATAGAAGATTTTTGGACCAAACATTTTATTAACATTCCCTGGCCGCAGCCAATTATGCCTAAGACATCAAGTTGCTTAGACTTCAGTTAGGCTAGAGATTTTATTAACGTTGCACAGTCGTAGCCGATTATGCCAAAGGCTTCAAGTTGTTTGGACTTCAGTTAGGCCATAGGTTTTATTAACGTTTCCCGGCCGCAGCTGTTATGCCAGAGGCTTCAAGTTGCTTGGCATTTAATTAGGCCAAAGCTTTTATTAATGTTGCCTGGCCGCAACCGATTATGCCAAATGCTTCAAGTTGCTTAGACTTCAATTAGGCTAGAGGTTTTATTAACGTTGCCCGACTGCAACCGATTATTCCAGAGGCTTCATATTACGTGGACTTTTTCCTGGATCATGTCCTAGGACCTGCTTTATAGAGACATTTGTTTTACTTATGAGTGCCTCATTAAAAATATTTTCCCTTGCGAGGGAAAATAGTGCATCCCCATGATTTGTATTCAATATATCTATTACATAGTCTAACTGAGATAAAATTTAAGACTAGTTACATTCCAAGTCCTGCGTATTCCAATGCCCTCTAAACTTTCTAACTTGTGAGCCCTATTATTCAACCTCTGACAAATACGGTAGGGTCCTTCCTGATTTGGAGCTAGCTTGCCTTTCTTCGCGGGGTCGGTCACCCTCTTTACCACTAGGTCTCCTTTATGAAATCCTATTTGCCTTACCTTGATATTAAACCTCCGAACAATTCTTTATTTGGCTGCAAATTCCCTAAAGTGGGTCATTCCCTAATTTCTTCCAACAAGTCTGCTGAATTGTCCAGGGCTTCCAAGTAGACGCTTTCATCAAAAGCAAGACGTCTCCAATTCGGCGTGTTGATCTTAACCGGTATCATTTCATCAGATCCATAAACCATCCTGAAAGGAGTATACCGAGTAGTTGAATGAGGTGTAGTATGATAAGACCATAAAATTTCATGTAAGTACTCGACCCACAATCCCTTGGCTTCATCCAGCTTCTTTTTCATCTCAGACAAAATGATTTTGTTCGTCGCTTCTGCCTGACCACTTGCTTGAGGATGTTATACCGAAATGAACCGGTTTTGAATTCCCAAATCTTTGTAAAACTCTACAACTGATGCACTGGAGAATTGTGCGCCATTGTCGGATACAATAACCAGGGGCACACCAAAACAACATATTATGTTTCTCCAGTAGAATCAGCGTACCCTTTCCGTTGTGACTCGTGCCACTTCTTCTACCTCCACCCATTTAGTGAGTAATTAATATGTACTATTAAGAACTTTAGCTGTCTAGCTGCCACGAGAAATGGGCCTAGGATATTCGCCCCCTATTTATACAACGACCATGGTGAAAATATTGAATGCAACAATTTTGCAGGAGAATGGATAAAAGGAGCGAACACCTGACATTTCTCACACCGACTTACGAATTGCGAACAATCCTGCAACATGGTCCACCAGTAATATCCTGCTCTAAGTATTTTTTTCATGATAACGCCCTTCCTCCGATGTGACTACCATAGATCCCTTCGTGTACTTCCTTCATGACAAAAACCGTGTCTTCTTCCGAGATGTGCCTCAACATAGGAGCCGGTTTACCCATCTTATATAAGTGGTCGGCCATGATGAAATATCTCGAAGATATCCTTTTAATGCGCTTGGCTTCCATTTCTTCTTCGAGCAGTTCATTCTGAGTCAAATATCAAACGATAGGCGCCATCCAGCCCCTATCCTTATCCAATGTCATAATTTCTTTAACCTTTATACTCGGTATTTCTAGGGTTTCTTGAATTATTGTCTTATTTAAACTAGTACCTTTGGTGCTTGCTAACCGTGCCAAGAGATCGGCTCTGGTGTTCTCTTCCTAGGGATGTGGTTTATCCCAAATTCTTCAAATGTTTGAGACATCTTGAGAGCTTTTTGTAAATACTTGATCAACAACATATCCTTTGTCTAAAACTCTCCTTTGAACTGGATGGCGATCAACTAAGAGTCCGTTTCGACCAATAAATGTGTCACTCAAACCTCTCTTACTAACTTTATTTCTGCAATTAAAGCTTCGTATTCTTCTTGGTTGTTGCTAGCCTAAAAATTAAAACACAAAGAATATTCAAGGACTAGGTCACTCGGTCCTTCTAACACTATCACGGCTCCACTTCGTTTGAGATTATAAATCCATCCACAGACAAAGTACACATGCATGATGATTCTTCTGAAACCAGAGCGCTAAATTCATTCAAGAAAACGACGAGGATTTGGGATTTAATGCTACTTCGATGTACAAAATTTATATCATATTTCGACAACTCTATCGCCCATGTGACCATTCTCCTCGCCAAATCTGGCTTCTTCAAGACTTGTTTAATAGGGTAGTTGGTTTTGACAATGATTGGGTGTCCTTGGAAATAGTATCTCAACTTTCGGGTTGTTATTACCACTGCCAACGCGAGACGTTCAATCTTCTGCTAACGTAACTCTTCTCCTTTTAGTAGCTTACTAACAAAATATACTGGCTTTTCTCCTTCCTCGATTTTCTGAACTAATATCGAACTCATAACTTTGTCTGATACGACAAAGAATAAGATAAGTGGTTGATTCTCCTTTGGTCGTACCAAGATGGGAGGTGTGGATAAGAAACACGTTACCTATTTAAAAGCCTTTTCACATTCCTCTGTCCATTGGAACTTCGTCGACTTTCTCCCCGCAACGAAGAAATGGTTCAACTTATCTCCTGCACAAGATAAAAAATGAGATAAAGCAGCCAAATGTCCTGTTAACTGTTGTACCTCTTTTATTGTCGATGGACTCCTCATATCAATGATTGCTTGGCATTTATCCAAGTTCATATTTAACCTGATTAATAAATTGATCGATGAAAGTGAGGTTGCGGAGATTAACTATTATTATCGTTGTTCAAATGATTTTTTTTGGCCGGGAAAGTATTATTGATAGTCTTACGAATGCAGAGATGTATTTAAATCAGAGAACGATACAATATCAGGCCGTGGCTAAATCTTCAAATGAAGTTTTGAAATATACTCTTGATTGTGTTGATAGTTTGCGTAAGAATGATACCAGCCCTTTACTTAGAAGATATGTTGGTAATTTTCAACAAGGTGTTCAAGTTTTAGAAATTATTTCAAAGTATTTAAATCTTAGATGATAAACTAGTATTTTAAGAAGGAATGCCCTATAGGTATAAGTTATAACAAATTTATTCATTTGGTTTGTTTTCTACTTTTGTTGCAAGGAATAATTAATAGGCGATACACCCTATGTATAATTGTTCAAATTATTGATTTGTTTATGAGTCATTTGTTCTTAAGGAATTGTGATTTTTCTTGGAATGGAATGTGGATATTTTTATATCAACACATAAAAATGACCAATGATGATAGAGCTTTTGTACAAACGTATAAATGGAAAGGTGAAATGATCTCTTGATAATTTATTTTAAATTTTAATTTTAAGTGTTATTATGCGATTGTGAATCTTTTAGGAACCAATCTTTGAGAACTAGTGGTTCTAAAATGTACATAAATTACCAAAAGGTAAAACTACATTGAGTCTTGTTTTGGGTTATTTAAATGAATGTTTTAAAAATCGGATGGAATTGGCCGGTTCAGTTGGTTGGATCGAGAATCAAAGATGAATTTGATTAGATTAACCTTTCAAAATCGTTAGTGGGTTAAAACCGAAGTAAAATCGAAAAAATGTATTGAACCATCCAAAACCATTAAAACCAAAGAATCATAGTCAGTTTTGTAAAACTGTTCGGTTCAAGAAAATGCATCAAATTTGTCATTTTCATAATTTTTTTTAAGTTTAATATGTCAATTTCAAAACTTACCATTCATTCCCTAATTACAAAAAAAAAATCCATTTTTTTTACAACCATATAAACTTTTAAATTTTTTCATGTTATTGTCGGTGAAACATAGTCACGTTGTTCAACTCAATATTGATTGTCGTTCAAGTTAATATTGTTTGTTATTGTCAATTATGGCTTGTTTGTTGTAGTTCAACTCAAATTCGCTTTTTATTATTTAATTAAGTATATTGTTTTTTTTTTGTTGGTATTTTATCTTATTTAATTTAATTATTTGAACATTATTTTAGTTATTATATTATATTATTTTAATTTTAGTTTGAATTAGTTTAACTTATTTTATTGCAACTCTTTAATTTTTTCAAATTATTCTTAAATGAAGGTTGAAATAAAGTGTACAATTACGTTATGTTAATAAATGTATTATCGATATTGTTGTATTAAATTTGTAATAGATTTTTGAAATATTTATTTTATTAAATTGTGAACTTATGATTATGTGTGATATATTTATGAAATTTAGTTCATATTATTAGATTATTTAATAAACAGTTCGACAGTGGGTTTAACCGGTTGAATCAATTGAACCTTAAACCAGAAATTTCATCTGTTTGATATTCAGTCTGGTTTTTAAAACATTGGTTTACTTCAAAATAGGATACCCAACCCTAAACGGGTCGGCCTTGGCAGACCTCAGGATTTCAGGGATGAGCCAAAAAATCCTTGTTTTAATATGAGCTCGAAAATTACTATCTGTGTCCGACCCTAGATGAGCTTCGGGCTACTCAGCCCTAAACGGTCTTTTTTTTAATAAAAAATTAAAATAAAAAGTCTGTAATATTTATTAAAAATGAAATTAAAAATTATATTATTTCAAACATAATACTTTTTTAAGTACTATATTATCTTTTATAAATACTATAATTTGTTTAACACATATCTAAATTGTATAAAATAATACTTGAATATTTAACATAAGATAAACTAATAGAATACGAGGAAAGAGTGATGATTATATTAATGTATAAAATTTAAAAGAGAAAGATTGAATAGAATTGAGATAAAATTTAGTGAGGTGAGAAAAATTAATGTGCTATTTTGGAGTAAGACAATATAAGTATTAATATTTTAAAAAAAAATTATAGTTATATGGGCCTAGCGGACTTTTTAGGACTGGGATAAAAAAGCCCTGAAAAATATGTGCTCTAATTTTAAGGCACAAGCCCTATGATTTTACGGGTCTGGCGGACTGGCCCATATGGGCTCAATCCAACTAAAGTGCTCCACGAATGAAGTACAAGTGAACCTTCATCTACTACATCACAAATGAGCACAGTCTCAATTGTCATCTTAACCATTGATCTAATTTAATACTCCTCTACATTCTACACCAAGTCAATTGGAAACAGTTTTAACTGTAACATTTATATAAGTGTGACTTTGAGCCACATTCGAGTATTCTTTTACTCATTATTTTCTCTTCTTCTTCAACTCCACGCGCACTTTTAACCTCAAATTTTTTATGAAATCTTTCGGTAACACTTAACGCATGTCGCTTTAGTGAACTTACTTTTTCTCAAACTAATAGCATAACATCTTTCATTTTTCTCAGGGTTATCAATTTTATTGCCTTGTTACTCGTAGATTGAATAGACAACAATTATGATAATTGGTCAATTTGCGTTTTCAAGTTCCAGATTAATGCTCCATTATTCGTGTTAATATTTTTTATCAAGTTTCATATTATTGAAATTATCATACATTAGATGTATGATTTGGCTCACGACATCCTCCATTTGAGAAAACTTTATTGGATGTTGATGTTGTTGATTGTCATCTTGGTGATGTTTTAGTTAAAGATCATTATGATATCTATGTTGAGATTGATTATGGGGTTGTTGAGGTTGTTACTGTTGATTTTGATATAATTGTTAAGCTTGTCTTTAATGTTGATTTTGGTAATGTGGTTGATATTGTTGGCCTTGATTCGAACCTTGCCACGAGTTTTCGCTCCACCTAAAATTCAGATGATTTCTCCAAACAAGAGTGTATGTGCTCAAAAAAGGGTTGTTCCGTTGATAATTGCCAATGTAATTGGCTTCTTTGACGGATAAGCCATCGTAGTTGCGATTGTCATTCACATGACCGTCGCCAGAGTAATCGCACATTAGAAGCTTTATCTAATGTTGTCCCCGTTAGTACTCTCTTGATTGTTTGGCTAACACGTCCAATTGTGCTTGCATTTGTATGCATGTATAACAATGTATTTTTAATATTTAATAATTATCCTCTTCTTCTAACATCTTTGTCTTCCATTGCATGGTACTCGTTCTACACCATATTCTCATTTAATTAGCTCTTTTACCTCTAACTAATATTTAATTTTTTTGGTGCCTTCAATTGAGGCATCAAATAAAAGTCTTGTATTTCCTCTAAGTCCCTTCATAAAATATTATATCTACGTCGAATCACCAAGGTTATGTGATGGACATATTTTTAACATAAGCATATACCTTTCCCATGCATCATGGAGGGATTCAGACTATCCCTCAAAATCAGTGATATCAACCATCCTGTCAACAAATTTTCTTATTGAAAAAACTCTAAAAAAAGTATTTCTAACTCCACCCAAGTATTTATGGTAACATCTTTATCCCAGGGGTGTAATCAATTCGGTTTGGACCGGTTTTTTGGTTAAAAAATGTTCGAACCGATGATATCTCCATCGATTTGATTTGGTTTGATTTTTTGTGTCTTTCAAAAATTGAATCGAACCAAACTAACCGGCCATTCGTTTGGTTGATCGATTTACAATGTTTTTCCAAACATTATATTCATCTGTATTTTCTACACTATTGTGTTTTTTTGTGTAGTTTATGCTATTATTTTTTCAAATAGCATATTTCATATAATTTATTCCATGATTTATTTTTCAAATAACTTAGAAGTTTTTCTTTATCCATACGAAGCAGTGATATGATTTTTATTGCATCATGAAATAAGCTCATTATCAAATACAAAAGTTAGCACTTGGCATCATAAGGTTAGAAAGAGATTTGAAAGCTTAACAAATAAAACACATTAACAACAACAAAATGTTTCAATACACATGAATTAACATGTTTCACACCTCAAATTATACATATAAAATCTATTTTATAACAAGGCTAGAAGGAATTTCATTGAACGAAAAGAAATAAAATAGGTATAATGCAATATCTCTTATTCCCTAAAATGCTCAATTGGGTGTCAATTGAGATCGACTGGGTTCCTATGTACTCTATCTTTTGTTAATTAGAACAATTAGAGTTCCTAAGTGCTCTAAATGTTGTTAGTTTGGATCAATAGAGTAACCAGTGAACTCTGAAGAGATTATTTATTAATAAAATAGACAAACCAATAATAAGTACAAGATCAGACATTTTGATAACATAAATGATTGGTCAATTAGTAACGGAAGACAAAATATCATTTGGGATATTATTATATTATTATATAATATTATACTTATATATTCTATATATGTGTGTGAAAAAAGAAAAGATAGAAAGAAAGAAGAGAAAGGAGAAGAAAGAAAATAGTGAAGAGGAGAAGAAAAAGAAAGTGGAAGTTCATCATCATCACTTCATCAATTTCATTCCATCTTCATCATTCAACAACTTCTTCATCTTAATTGCAAGGTGAGTTCTAGATAGAACCTTAAGTTGTAGAATTTGGGATTCTAGGGTTGAGATAGAATTGATGATTTTGTTGTGATAACACGATGATTTGATGAAATGCATGTCTAATGGTGTTATAACATGTTAACTTGGGTTGCTTAATGCTATATGATCATGTGGGTTGAAGGTTTTGACCATTTCCATGTCCCAAACACGTTTTTGAGAATTCTAGATTTTCCAGTCTCGTCGGGCGAGCTAGCTCGCTTTCTGTTCGTCGGGCGACCATGACAGCAGGCAGAAAAATAATTATTTTCTTGTTTTTCCCGTAATTTGAGAACCGTAATTCAGAATGAGGCACGGTCGGAAGTGTTGGAAAGTTATTCCAACATTCTATGTGATAGTGAAGTAGAAACATGGGTTTATGTCATTGATTGATATGATAGATATGGATATTGAAGTGAATGTGAAAAGTGTGATTCGTGTTTCCACCATAATTCATGACTCGAGAGTCCGAGTGATATAGGACTTGAGGCATTGTGAACAATGTGAATTTTGTATTTCATGCTAAAGGTTGTTTAGTGTTGAATCTTTGTGTAACCTCTATGTTTTTATAACTTGACATAGAAGGTTTGTATTAGTTGAGCTGTAATATTCAACATTGTTTTACTTGAGTTGTAAAAACCAATCATGGTTGAGTGATTGAGAAGAAAATAAGTAGTTTCTCATATTTAGGGGGGGTCCTTAAATAAAAACACACTAGGATTAGGAAGAGACTTTAAACAACATAGGGTTGTTTGTTCTAGTAATACTAAAGGCACTGATTCAAAGTAATGGATTTCCTTTCTTAGTTGGAGTGCCCCCAAGACGTAGGTGTGGTTTCACCGAATTGGGTTATCAATCTCTTATGTTCTTTATTACTTTTCTGCTTCATTATCATGTAAAAATTAATTTGTCATATCTTGCTTGCAAAATGGGTTTTGTTTCTGGTTTATAATGTCCCAGACATCGTGTATGACATATGTCCCTAGAAACTGTAATCTTACATAAACCAGTAGTTCCCGTTGTCCTAGACATTTGGTCTAACATCAATCCCCTCTGGAACATAATTTCAATATTTGTCGACACCTGGACAAACATCATTAAAGGTCGGCCACGACTACTAGAAGACTCACATGGCATCAAACTTTCCTGACAAGTCTTGGGGGTAACTGTCTCGTGTTGGCCAAAGACCTGAGACCCATTGCTCTGTGTTGGCCAAAGGTCCAATAGCATGAGTCCCATTATCCAACTTGCCTCGCCAGGCCCAAGTTATAATTACCTTCATAAAGGGGTTTTCAAGTACATAATCTTTAATCTCCACTTTCACTACCACTATCTTGAACGTCAAGCTGACTTGGGCGTTGAAGTGCTAACCATGCATGTACCTCTAGGTCCACCATATCGGAGACAGCAAACATCGATTAACAATATTACATCAAGATCGATATCTCTGGTTCAAGAAGCACTATGATTGCAACCTTTAATCCACGGTGTCACATCAGCGTAGTGCATCGGAAGCTTTGCTCCATTATAGTTTATGTGATCCTTACTATTTCTGGTTCTGCAATGGTACAGGTTTCATTCTAAAGAGTTCATACTCATTGTTTAATGTGCACAACCTTACCCTCTTTACCTCTGTAGTTCCTTCATGAGTAGTTTGGAGGATGTCCCACATTTCTATAGTAGTTTCACATTGAGAAACTCACAAAAATTCATCAAGACCAAGAGTGGTAGTGATGATATTTTTTGCTTTCAATCCATGTTGCAAATTTTCTTTGTCATCTTTGGACCAAACCTTTTTAGGTTCTTATACTACAACACCATAAACATTGTGTGCAGGGACAAATGGTCCTTTTTTCACAGCCTTCAAAATACCAGGATTCATCCCTTTCATGAAAAAATTAATTTTCTTTTTCCACAAACTATACTCTTATATATTAAAGGATAGGGGTTCATTTAGTGAATAGCTTGAAGTCATTTTTCCTTCTGAGACGATTATTCCTTAACATTAGTTAGACTTTGATGCCACTTGTTGGACAAGTGACTTCAAGCACAAGAGGGTAGTGAATTGTGGTACTAAAAATTCGTGATAAGTTTTATACTTTTCTCTATTAAAATCGTGTTAGTGATTTCTTTTGAGTGAATTGCAGTGGAAATAAATAAAAATTAAATAGAAGAAATTAAAAAGATAAGGTTAGAGAGATTGCGTAAGGAATTTAGATAGGTTTGACCGAAGTTGGCCTAGTTATGTCCCCAAGAGGTCTTCTTGAGAGTTTAACAATATACTTTGAGCTTTTGAAGGTTACACCCACGAACCTTTTATACAAGCTAATCTTGTTATTCTTACGGGTTTATCCTCAACCACAAATAACTTTTACTATAGGCTAAGATAGAACCTTCTTAGAGATTTTTAGGTTTATCTCCATAACTAAGCATAACTTGTTCCAACAAAGCTCAATAACCCAATGCATAGATTTTATGACTAGTTTATCTCACGAACCAAACTCAATCTTCTCAAGAGTATCGCACTCCCAAGAATCAAACAAACAACACGACCACTTACAAAAATCTTCCTCACAAGAAAAGTTTCACTTACAAGCACTATGGCAATTTTAAGTGAAATATATATTTTCTAGAGAGAGAGGGGGAGAGAAAAATTAGAGAAAAGATTGACCTTGACTTTGATTATTGTGGTTCTATCTGCCATTTCGTAGGTTGCAACTTCACACACCTCACCCAATCTTTCTCCAAGTTTTATGCCCATTTGAGGGGATTTGGAATTGATAGGCAAGCCCCATTTTTGAATCCAAATTAGGGCCTTATTGAACTCCATATGATTCATAGGTTTTATTCCATCCCACTCTTGTAAGATGAGCCATGAGTTTTAGAAAATCTAAAGTCTACCTTTCAGGACTCTCTTGTGGTCTTCTTCCTTTTCTATAGTAATTTTGTAGATAGTGTGTTTTATCTTTGTTACAGTGAGGTTTTAGGGGTTGCACCAAATGTTAGCCAGATTTGATTATATAGATGATTTTTGGATAGGACTTTATGTTAGAATCTTTCCCATAATGCATATTAATCCTTGCTCTTGAATTTCCTTCATATCTTTGTCTTCAAGAACAACAAAAATCAAGTTTAGGTTACGTAAGGATATATGGGTGGTTCTCGTCTTCGGATAGATCATGTTGTGGGAAGGCTTCTTCATTTCCTTTATTTCTCTTGGGAATAACTATTTTATGAAATTGTTGAGGCTAGATGATGTTATTCATATTTTGACTTTTTTGGTTGATTGTTTCAAGTTAAGTAGTTGTCTAAACAAAGCATGGGTTATTCAAGCAGGTAGTGGGGGGTAGAATCATATTTGGTGCTGATGTGTTCAGTAAGAACATGATTGATGTTTTTGGGGGAGACTTCTTGAAACTTTTTTTGGGTAGTTTTTGACGAGAGATCTTGGAATTCTTGAAAATTCTCCTAGTTCTCCATGGAAGAGGAGAAGAGAAAGGAGAGACAACAGTGAACAAAAGAAAAGAAGAATCGAAGAGAGAGAGAGAGAGAGAGAGAGAGAGAGAGAGAATGGCAAGAAACATAAAGGAAGAGGAAACCACAAACACACATTCACGAAGCAGAAAAACTTACTACTAGAGGAAAAGTCATCATCTATAACAAGGAATTACACATCAAATGGATTAATAGAGGACAAAAATTAAAGATAAAGGAGAATCGAGGGGAAAACCATATATATATATATATATATATATATATATATATATATATATATATATAGATAAAGGAGAATCGAGGGGAAAACCATATATATATATTTATATATATATATATACACGCGCGTGCGCGAGAAAGGAGGTCACAAAGTGTTTAATCATGCTAAATATATACCCACTAAAGCTATGTTGTTTTAGCTTTAAAAAAATAATTTTTTTTGTATTCTTAAAAATGATTTTTATAAAAATGTTTTTAAAAATATTATAAGATTTTTTGAATTCGTTTTTCTAAATTGAAAATTAATTTTGATATTCTATAACATAAACATACATTATTAAAGATCAAAACATAGTCGAAATCGCAGTTTTTTCAAAATATTATATTTCAAAAATGATTTTTATAAAAAAGTAATTTGAAATAGCTCCAAAATTAAGTTATTTTTGGAAATTTTGATATTAAAAAGGAATATCAATAAAATAATAAAATACATAAAATGATTCAGGTGGTTAAATAGCAGGAAAGGAGATTGAATTACAGGTGGTTAATGATTCACTCATTTTCGAATTGTGGGGTAGTAGTGAGGTGGAATGGAAATTTAAAAGAGCTAAAGAAAGTTCTATGGGTATTATTTCTATGTGGAAATCTGGATTGTTTCAGCCGATATTCAGTTTTTCTAGTGAATGTTTCATTGGTATGAATGTGTTATGGAACGATCAATCTGTATTTCAGTTTAGCGCTTATTCATCATGTAACTTGGCTAAAAATAGAATTATGCAGAGACAGCTTCAGGATTACAAGAATAAATTTCCTTGCAGAGTTTGGAGTGTAGTGGGTGATATTAGTACAGTCAAGTCAGAGTCGGGAAGGAAAGAGCGTAGCGGTGCTGTTAATTCCAGAGAGATGAGTGAGTTTTTTTATTTCATTCAGTCCAAGGAATTGGGGATGTTGTTGCTTTCGGAAGCAAATTTACTCGGTTCAGTTTAGATGGTAAATCTTTGAGTAGATTGGATAGGTTTCTTTTATCCGAGGAGTTGATTTCAAATTGGAACATAAACTGTCAACATGTGGGTCCTAGGGACATTTCACATCATGCTCCAATTTGGATCGAAGCTTGCAGGGTTAACTGGGGTCCTAAACCGTTTAAATTCTTTAACTGTTGGTTCGATAACGACGATTTGGTTCCTTTAGTTAAAGATTTCTAGGAGTCTACTGTTGTTGAAGGCATAGGTATTTATGTCTTGAAAGAGAAGATGTGGTTATTGAGAGGGGTTTTGAGAAAGTGGAATAAGGAAGCTTTTGGAGTCATCAACTTGGAGGTGGAAAGTGTCGTTAAGGATCTCAATCTGCTAGATACCTTAGCTGCCAGGAAAGGAGAGATAAAGATTAATTTAAATGGCTTTTATCTTTCTAGACAGAGGAGGAGGTTAGTAAGAAGGTTTGGAAATCTTTGCTCAATAGAGAGAGCATTCTAAGACAGAAGTCAAGAAGCTTGTGGATCAAAGAGGGTGATTGAAATACAGAGTTTTTTCATAATACCATGAGGTCGGGGCTTAGGAGGAATAACATCGCAAGCCTCAATATGGATAAAGGTATGATTTAAGAGGTTCACGAAGTGAAGGAGGAATTCAAAAGTCATTTTGAGAGAAGGTTTTCTGAAATAAATTACAAGCGGCCTAACTTGGATGGTGTTAGTTTTAGCCCACTTTCCTTGGAGGATCAGTCTTTACTTGAACAACCTTTTTCTTTATAAAAGATTAAAGCCATTGTATGGAGTGGGGATAAGGATAAGAATCCGGGTCCAGACGGTTTCAACCTGGGTTTTTTTAAGGTTTACTGGGAATTTCTCAAAGGCGATCTGTTCAGATTTGCTAAGGAGTTTCATGAGTGTGGTAGGGTTCCTAAGGTTATAACATCATCGTTTCTTTCTTTAGTGCTGAAAGATGAAAATCCACAGGTGATTGATGATTTTAGACCAATTTGTTTAATTGGTAGTCTTTATAGGATCTTACCCAAGATCTTGGCAAATAGAATCAAAAGTGTTATGAATAATCTGATATCAAAGTCGCAAACAACATTTTTGGCAGGAAGACAAATGCAAGATGGTATTTTAGTGGTGAATGAGGTGGTGGATTTCATAAGACACAATAAGAAGAATTGTTTACTTATGAAGATTGATTTTGCGAAGGCGTATGATTGCATTTCGTGGGAGTATTTGAGAAACTTTTTACGGTGCATGGGGTTTGGAATAAGGTGGTTACAATGGATGAATGGTTTGATTTGCAACAGTTCTATGTCGATCCTTGTTAACGGAAGTCCAACGGAGGATTTTGTGGTTCGTAGAGGGATTCTCCATAGTGATCCGTTATCTCCCTTTCTGTTCCTGATAGCAGCAGAAGGTTTAGCGGGGATGATGTAGAATGTTATAGATTTTGGTCAGTTTATGGGTTTAAAGTTGGTGATTCGGTCCATTTCGAGCTGCTGCAGTTTGTAGACGATACGGTGATTTTATGTGACGAAATGTGGGCTAATTTGTGGAGTTTGAAATCTATTCTTAGAGGGTTTCAATTATCATATGGACTTAGCTTAAATCTTTATAAAAGTTGGGTTTATGGAGTGAATATTAATGCTGATTTTTTGTAGGCTACTTCTTTTCTTGCGTGCAAGGTTGGAATCATTCTGTTTTTGTTCTTCGGCTTACCAGTTGGAGCTAATCATCGTAGAAAGAATACTTGGATTCCCATTATCTCTAAGGTGCGACAGAGGCTTTCGAAATGGCATAGCGAGTCCCTAAATTTGGCCGGTAGAGTTCCTATGTTGAATGCGGTATTATCAAATATCCCAATTTATTTTCTTTCCTTTTTCAAGGCTCCTAAAGTCGTAGTGCGGGAATTGATATCTATTCAATGGAGATTTCTTTGGAGTGAGGTTGACGAGGTTAAAAAAGTTTGTTCGATAAGTTGGGACGTCATATGCAAGGCCTAAAAGGATGGGGGACTAGGGGTTAAACATGTCAGGAGGTTTAACATTATGCTTCTTAGTAAATGGCTATGGTGGATTTTGGTTGACAAAGACTGATTGTGGTCCGGGTTACTAAAGGCAAGGTACGGGTGTCTGAATTTTAACATTTTGTCCAATTCTCATGTTGCAATTGCAGTGACGCGAAAACAATCGTTGTGGTGGAGGGATATTAGTGGCATTGGAACAGTTTTTAATCCAGGTGTTAATTGGTTCAATGAATCCATTCGTGGGAAACTTGGGGTTGGCAATTCTATTGATTTTTGGCAACAGGCATGGACTGGATCAAAACTGTTTGCGACTGTTTTTCCAAATGTTTATCGTCATTACACAGCAGATACGGTTAACATAATGGAGATGGGCGAGTGGGTTGGAGATAATTAGTTGTGGAAGTTGGCGGCCAACTACAATAACTTGCCTGACTAGGCCGCGGATCAGTATACGCGGCTGCTGCAATTAATTCGAAATGTTCAGCCGAACCACGTGGGAGATGTTTCGTATGTTTGGAAGTTGAATTCAGAAGGTTTCGACAATAAGCTGTTACAATCTATTATCAAAGGCTTGACGGATATTTGGAGATCAAAGGTGCCAAGTAAAATCCAATTTTTTTGGTGGAGATGCTTGTTGAATCTTGAGAGAAGAGGTATTATCTTATATAATTCCATTTGTCTGTTTTGTTTTAATGTCGACGAATCACTATTCCATCCTCTCTACTATTGTGATGTTGCTAATTTAATTTGGGAGTGCCTTTGTCGGTGGCTTGGTATTGAGTTATATGGGGAGCAGTTATCATTAGCCTCTATGTTTTTACATTTCAAGAAACTTTATTCAATCAAGTCCAAGGTCGAGTTCTCCACTGTTGTTTGTGGTTAGCGGTGTGTTGGACATTATGGACAACGAGAAATGCTATCATCTTTGAAGAAGGGAGATTAGAGGAGATATACATTTTGAAAACCATTAAATTAGTGTCTAGGGAATGGTTGTTGGCCAAGTTTAGTGGTCGGGTCGTGGTGGATCCGACGGTGTGGCAAAACAATCCTTCGACTTATTTAGTTAGATAGTGGTCTCTTATTATCTTGTCTTGTCTTTTTTTTTGTGAATCCTTTGATTTTGTAAGGGTTGTGCACCTCTTGTGCTCTAGTTATTATATTACTTTGCTTATAAAAAAATACTTATATACATAGTGGATGTTAACACAATATCTTAAAAGATTTAAAATAATGAATGTATTTAAATAAGAAACAAATAATTTCCTTAAATATGAAACAAATAATTTCTTTAAATAATGAATGTATTTAAAAGATTTAAAATATTAAAAACTAAAAAGACTAACTTGTTATTAAAAAGCATAACAACAATCAATCTAATCCAAAAGAATAACAACAAAATCTGCATCCGAGTGAGTTACAATGCTGAAGAAAACAATTCAAATATTGGAGCGATGTAATGTTCATATGAAATAGATTCACTTATTTGGCAGTTCTGTCAGATACATTAGCAGTAATACTCAAAATGATTCAACAACCTCATATTATTAGATTATGAAATTGATAATATTAAAACTAAATTACGAGATGATGAGTAATTTTAGGCCCGGCCCTATGCAGGAGCACCATGCTCATAAGCACAGGGTTCCAAATTTTGGAGGACCCCAAAATTTAAAAAAGTTCAATTTTTTTTATATTTATACTAATAAATATAAAAAACTTATAAAAAAATCAAATAAATTGAAAAATGCTATAATAAAAATCTAATATATTAAAAAAAATAGATTGATCAAAGTCAAAATAATTATAGTTAAATATTATTTTCTTTAATATATAATTATATTTTTTTATGTCTCATTTTTAATCATTATAATTGTATTTTTTTTATATTTTACCCTATTTTTAAATTAGAATTGGGTATCCAATTTGATTGGGTCGGTCCTGAGTAGTATAGATTAATACATTGGCAATATTATATTAGTAAATTATCTGACTACACGTTGCCCTAAAAACTCAACCTAAGTTTGATTTCAGATCGACATCCATCTATTGAGAGTGCATATTGTAATACCCTAAATTTTGACCATAAGATTTCCCATCATTGTGAAAATCATCACCACAATATGGATGTACCTTCATGCCTCATCAATCCTCTCAAAGATTGTTAAGCATTCACCTCAATCAAGAGTTAGGGTTTTGGACCCTCTCAGGGTACTCGGACAAAGGATCAATCAAGAATGGACATGATTCTCAACTTGTCAAACCTCTCAAACATCCATGAAGGATCAAGAGGTCTCCCATATCAAGAATCAAGCACAAGAGTGCAACATTTCAAGTTGATCAATCCTCAAGATCATTAGTATCACCAAATTAGGGTTTTGGTCGACCAAGGCCTCCAGAGAGAAATTTTCATCTGGGCATGAGCGAATACTTGAAAACATGATTCAAGAAGCTCAAAGGGACCTCATGGATCCAATCATGAGTTCAAAATAACCTCAGGGGGTGCATTCATAAAAAATCAGGAATTAGGGCTTCTTGACCTAATTCACCCCTAAGTTGACTTTTGGAGCAAAGCATAAGCCAAAACCTCAAGGAATGTTTTAAAGACCTCAAATATCTAATATTGATCCTCTTACAAATTCAAATTGACACAAAGAACATGGTTCACAAGCAATGCAAGGATTCAAATTCAACTGGACCACAAACTAGGGTTTCTAAGAAAAAGTTAACCATGCCTTTGACTTTTGACCAAGACGTGATCTAAAACCTTGGGACATGATTAAAGACACTCTAAAACACCTATAGAATTCATCCATTAGGTTTGAATTAGGCCAAGAACTTGATTTCATAAAGGATCACAAAGTTTGAAATTCATCTGATAAAAAGTCAACTGTTCCCCAAAACCAAGTTTGACTTTTGAGATTTCTTGACAAACATGGCTTCTTCAAGTCAAAAACAATGTTAACTTATAGTTTGGATCATCATTCATCAAGAAAAATCAAGAAAAGTGAGGTTACTTGCAAAAGGGGCAAGCTTAAGAAACTTAAAATTTTACTAAGTTATGAAAAAAAGTGATTTTTACCCAACATTGCAAGACCATAACTTGTGATCCAAGTAACCCTTTTCTTCCATCCAAAGCTCAAATGAAAGCTCTCATTACATACTACAAGATTGTCAACTACACCATATCCCAAATCTTCATGGATTTTGAGTTATGGATTGATCAAAATCACAAAAAATGAGAAATGAACATTTTTCAAACACTTAGAAAATTTTGAGACAAAATTTGTCCCATGTTTTGTCCAACTTTGGAGGCATTTTTCACCATGATCCAAGATGAATCAAGACCAAAGTTAAACATCAAAGTTAAAATATGATATATAGGCTTTCTAAAAAGTACAAGAGCCTCCCATGATTCAACTTGAGCAAGAAGTTATGAGCTTCCCAAAATGGCATTTTCACCCTGCCTACACAACAGCATGGATGCATGACTTGTGTCACACGATTTTCTCATTCAAATTTTGTCACTTTGCTAACTTTGTCATCTTCTAAAAACACAAAACTTCTGATAACTCGCTTGTTACTTGATCAAAGAGGCAAGAATTTCAACTTGACATGTGCAAAATCATCATGACATGAACCTTGAATTTCAAATTTGGCATCAAGCATTTATGTGATGCATAGAGGTGGCATGAATCAGTTACAAGCCATTCCAAATGAGTCAATATTTCTCCAAGGGTTAGAGGACCTAATCCTGCAAAGTTTGGCTCAAGTCAATGGCTAGAGAAGACTTTGGCTACATGACAAAATCCATTGGATAATAGGGTGATCCAGTCCCATTCACTATTCCTTGCAAAACAAACTTTCTCTACTATAAATACAGGTTGTTTGTGACTGATTAACACACACCAAAACATCTTCAATCATGTTTTTCTTCATTTCACTCTCCAAAACCAGAATTTGCTTCCTTTTCAAGTAACTTTTGAATTTTTCAATAGGAAGCAATTCTATCAAAACTAGTGGTGTAGACACCTCATATATATCATATAGAACCTATCCAAACACTTCTCCATCATCTGTAACACCAGAATCACAAAGTTCAAAATCCAACCTAGGCCTAATTGCAGTTGAAGTGCCACAAGGAGTTCAAGGTGTTTCCAATCCATTCCAAGCTTCTAAACACCTTACATAAGATCCATTGAGCTGTCCAGATCATCACACAACATCTGTAACACCTCTACATCAAAATTCGAATTCCTCTTGCACAAGTAAGCCTGAAGCTCTCAAACTTTATACTACATGCATCATAAATTTGTTTTCAAGTTACTAACATGTTTCTGGTAGTTCATAGAGTGATAACTCTCAATCAATTGCTATGTTTCATTCGTGTTTAAGATTTCATGATAGTTTTTGCAAATTCTAGGGTTTCTGTGTTCATACATGATAACTCTCTCCACACCTAAAATAAATGAAATTAAATGGTACCATCTTAATCCTTGATTAAAAGCGATCAAGATTGATGTTTGAATCATTCTATTTCATCACGTATTCAGTGAGTTATGGAGGATTTTGCAAATCTGGAAAACCAGAGTTCGCGCGAAGAAGATGACTTGTTCTTCGCGCCTTTTTCAAATATTCAAATTTTTTAATTTTCTTTTATTTTTTAATTGATTTCAAAAATTAATTTCTCTCCGATTTTTAATCATTTTTTTATTGATTCTTTTGTTCAAAATTCACAAAAATGTTAAAATATTTTATTCCACAAAAAAAAAAAATCAAAAGAATATTATTTATTTAATATGTTTTGAATTTTTTTAAAGAATTCCTTTTAATTGTTTTTAAACATTTTTAATGAAATCTCTCTCTTGATTTTTCAAACTCAAATGAATTTCAAGCTTTCATGTGAATAAAACTCGATTTTTCAAAACATTTTTCAAAGTTCACAACATGTTTTTAAATATATTTTATATTTTATATCATTTTTTATTTAATTTTCTTTGAAAAATTGTATTTTTATTAAAATTATGGTTTTTTCCTTGATTTTAAATTTTCAATCTTCATTTGAAACACTTTTGGGCCTCTAATAGAGTGTAAGACCAACCCCTTTTGTAAATAAATAATCCAGGGCCTCTTCCATAATATAAGTCCCGGTGCGATTTTCAAAATAACGGTGCGTTCATTATGAATCATCTGGGCCTCTCCTTGAGTATAAGCCTCATTTTTCTTCTTTACAAACACTTTTGGGCCTTTAATAGAGTGTAAGACCCAAACTCTTTTGTACATAAATAAATTTTGGGCATCTGCTATAGTTTAAGTCCCACAACGTCTTTCGATATCGCAGTGCGATCCCTGTTTTCAAAATAAGTCATCTGGGTCTCTCCTTGAGTATAAGCCCCAATCTTTTGTATAAAAACTTTGTTTCAAAAAATAAACAACCTCCATGGGCCTCTCCTTGAGTTGTAAGCCCCATACCTCTTTTTTCAAAATCATCTGTCTGTTTCAAACTGGTACTAAGAGGAGCATTATTCCCGGTGAAACTGCTCTTAGACCACTTGGGCCTCTCTTTGAGTTATAAGCCCCAAACATTATTTTCTTTACAACAACTTTCTTTTAATTCAAATTCAAATTCAAAGTTTTGTCAAAACTTTCTTCAATTTCTTAAAACCCTAATCATACAGTCGTAGTCAACACAACAAATCACAATACACTTATGCCTCTTTTCAGAGTGCAAGACCCAACATCCTTTCAATTCAATGCATATTTGTTTATATACCTTCTAATTTATTAATTTGTATATACTTGTGCATATTTGCCTAGAGTTTCCCCCAACAGTTAAATCTACACTTAGGTCAAACCAGAGGTTACTTCTAACTTAGTCAAAACTAGTTCCCTCATAGGAAACTTCCCTCAATACAGTCTGTCTCCTCTTGGGCTTTATTCAATATGGAAATAAGAAAGGCATTATTCCCGGTGAAACTTTTCTTAAGGTTGTCAAAACTTAGAAACATATATAAGAAATTCATTTCCCCATAGAGGATTAATTCCTGGTGAAACCTCTTTTGAATTTCTTCAAACCTTATAACTGTTCAACAAAGAAATGACTTATTCCTGGTGAAACCTTTCTTAAAATTTTCTTAGGCTTGGACCCACATGCTTTCTAGAAGCATCCCCAGCCTCCTCTTAGGCTTAATACAAGGACCAACAGGCTTCATAGAAGTTCCTCAGCCTCCTCTTGGGCTTAGTACAAGGACCCTCGGGTTTCCTAAAAGCATAGGATAAAAATTAGTCATCTCTGTTAGTTCAATCCCCAGGAGAATCAAAATTCCAAAACATCTTATCATTCAAGGGTTGATCTTCATCCCTTAAACCAACAGCCTCCTCTTGGGCATCATACAAATATCTCTTTCCCACCAGAGCCTATCTCTTCTTAATGAGACTTGGATATTCTTAGCCTCCTCTTGGGCTTCATTCAAGTAGACTTGGAAAGTCTCATTATCATAGTCTCCTTTTTTACTTAACACTAAGACCCACAAGTTTCCTAAAGTCATGGGGTAAACCCTGATCATTTTTACTAATACACCAGTCTCCAGCAGAGTTAAAAACTTCTAAGGTTTTCAAACTCACCTTTAAACTTCCCTGACCCTCAACAAGGCTTAACTTTCACTTTAAACATCCCAGCCAGGGTCAATTTACCATCAAAAAACCCTTAACAGAATCAGAGCCTCATGGCAGTTGGTACTTCAACTCTTCCCTGATTCCCAGCAAGAGTAGTTTCCCTTTGGATTCCCCAATACAATTTAGACCTTCTCCTGGATTTCAATAATCCTCAGTAAAAGTCAACCTTCTCTTAGGCTTCATATAAGAAATTCCCCCAATCAGCCTCAATCTTGGGCTTTGTACAAGACAGATAAAACACTCCCCAGAGGAGTCAGTTTCCTTCAACTTTAAGCTTGGGCTTTGAACAAGGCACACAAAAATCAACATCCCCTCAGATGAGACCATGAGTCCACTCTACAAGAGGATATCCCCTTTATACATCACATATAAAAAAACAATCAAAACCTTTGTCCAGATAATTGTTGTAAGTGGCACACTTATTGATTCAAAATCCAAGCTGGAGTCATTCCCTTATCCTGGCTAGAATTTATCTTTCATATAATTGTTGTAAGTGGCAAGCCTCTGGATTCCATACATCCAAGCTAATGTCCCTCTCTTAGCATGAAAGATTCATAAAGGAAAAAGTGGCATTGCTCTACACTGAGTTAAAGCTTCCGCCTTCATGACATCTCTCTTATAAAGGAAATTATGGCATTGTTGGATTCTGCATATCCCAGTTAAAGTAATTTCCTTTATAATCAATTCCTCAACATTTTTTGATGAATAGGTGAGATATCTCTCTTTAGAGATGACAAATTCTCTCTCAGTCTCCGATAGCTTCAATCTTGGGCTTTTAACAAGACATAAATACTCCGATAGCTTCAATCTTGAGCTTTGAACAAAACACCAAATATCTTTCCACCCATAGAATAGGAGGAACTACGATTGCTCTGATTTCCCAAATCTCTTTACGGGAATACGTAGGCATAAGATTGTGAAATCTTAGCGAGCACACAAATCAAAAATCTTAGGTCCAGTACCTTCCCAAAAACAATAGAAAAACCTGAAAACAACAAAAACATTCTCTCTACACTCCCAAAGGAGAAACTTTCCCAATCCACAGTAGATAAACACAAGAAAGCATTTCAAAATAGTAGAAATACATGCAAAAGAAGGGTCTTATAGATTACTATAGATACTCTGGGTGTTAATAGCTTCTCTTTGTATAACCAGACCCCGATCCCCGATCTCTTAGCATTTGTTAAAGAAAACATTTGCGTGCATGGTTAGTTTAAGATATCTTCCCCTTTCTTTCAAGCTTCATAGGATAAATACATAAATCAGAAAGTAGCACCAAAATGCAGTAGGTGGTTGCGTCACCAAAAAACCGACGCTACACATAAAATAACCTTGATAACGGTTGGCAAAATACTCCTTCTACGCATGTCAACTGCATTAGACATATCACACAAAACTTCATGTGGGAGATTAAATACAAGATGCTTCGAGAAAAAAGTTGTGAACGTTGGGTATGCGTTAACAAAACCATCGTTCCAACACTACCGCGTGACAAGATCAGATTGAAAAATGAGGATGCATTAAGGTGGGTCGATAATATTCTAATGGAAAAGTGGACCAGGGCATTTGATAATGGTCAACGATGAAGGCACACGAAACAAATCTTGTGGAATCAATGAATTATGTCTTAAAAGGCATCAGAAACCTACCAATAACCGCGTTGGTGTGAGCAACCTATTTTAGATTAGGATCACTATTCGAGACCAGATGTTCAAATTAGAGTCCAGTGTTACAATCGAGACAGTTGTTCAATAAAATTGTATGAAATTTATTAAGGAGGAAACTGCCAAAGCTAACACACATGTGATTACAATGTTTGACCATCGTAGAGGTTGGTTCAGTGTATAGGAGACAATGGACCATAATGAGGGGAGGCCAAGGGGATATTATCGGGTTGAACTACATAGAGGTTAGTGCGATTGCAGAAAATTTCAAGCCTTATGTATGTCTTGCACCAATGTCATAGCGGCATGTTCATATGCTCGCCAGGACCCTTCCAACCAACTATCTGCCATTTACAAAGTCATAAACGTATTCAATCTGTACAACAATAACTTTCCGATTGTAGAAAAAGAGGATTATTGGCATACATATCAAGGGGACATAGTTTGGCAAAACGAAAATATACGAAGAAAGAAAAAGGGTCGCCCTAACAGCACGTTTATTCGAACCGAAATGGATATGACAAACAAAATGCTAAGATTACGTAATACATGCCGCCAACCCTGACACAATCGTAAAAATTGTCTCAATGTAAGAGCAAGCTTCACAATATAATTATTGTATGCACTTTTGATATGTAATTTATTTTTTTAACCATTAAATTTCATATTGAATGCAACGTTCATTTCATATTGAATACAACTTTCGGTTACAACAAAACGAACACCAGCACGCATAAAACAACAACATAATAAACAAATAAAATGACTATCATAGCAACATATCTTGGAGATTACAACCATCAGGACATTATCATTTGATCCATGAATCATAACACAACAATCACTGTCAATTTTAACTGACACCCACACACGATGTACATCATTATTGTTGAACACTGTAACAACTCTTTCAATTCTTCTAATATTTTCACTCTCTTCAATGTATTTGTCTAACCAACAAATCAATCTCCTCTCAAGATGGTCGAAAGTCTCAGTGTTCCAAAGTCGGATCTTCATCGAAGACTTTACTGGCGAATAAAACAGATTAGCATTTCTTTTAATGATATAAGACATTTTAAAAAAAAATTAACGAGAGAATGAGAAGATGGGTGGTAAAATGGTGGATAATGAGTGATTTATTTATAAAAAAAAATATATCAACATAGGCACCGGGGGGAATGTCGTCTCTTCTTAGGCTTGCATGCATGCGCCAAAAGGAATGACGCATTCTCTAAAGGCAACAATGCATGTTCCACTAGGCATGACACCTGAATATTGTATATGCCAATGGTAGTGGCGCCTAGAGGCATTTTGAATGCATGCGCTAGTAGTATTGACACATCCTCTTATGTGTCAATTTTTTTTTAAACAGGAGTATTTTTGTGAATAACTTAGAAGGTCGGTTATTTAAGTATTTAATTTGAAAAACATTATATTTGGAAAAAAAATATTCACATAGTTGATTTTAACACAATATATTAGCTATATATAATGTAGTAAATAAGAAACATATAACTTTTTTAAATAATGAATGTATTTAAAAGATTGTTAAAATAAACGTGTAAAAACTAAAAAGACTAACTTATTAAAAAAAAAGGCTTAATACCCTTTTTGGTCCTCTAGCTATAGGGGTAGGTCCAAATAGGTCCTCTAGCTTTTAAAAGTTCCAAATTGGTCCCATACGTTTTTAAATAGGTCAACGTTTGTCATCGCCGTTAGAAAAGTTAAAATTTTAATTAAAATCTTGATGACATGGCATGGGTGTGCTGATGTGGACGTTTATGAATGGGGATGTGGAACGGTGGTTATAGTTCAATTCATTTCCCTCTCTAATTTTCATTAAGTCATTTCAGTTCCATGCCTCCAACCCTAGAACAGTCACACAAAGACGAAGACGATCGAGGGTGAAGACGAAGACGAAGATTCACAGACATACCATTGAAGACGAAGTATTATCCTGGTAAATGGCTATGTTCCTTTCGTAGTATTTACGTTTTTTGTAGTCTAGGGTTTGTGTGTAGATAGAACGTAAGTTTTCTGTAATCTAGGGTTTGTCGCCCCCTTTTTGAAATTAGGGTTTTTATTGTTCTTTTCGTAAAATTTCTGCTTGTTTATGATATTAGGTTGAAATGGAAGAATTGATTAACCTCAACATTCATCATAGTGGGGAATTTATGGATTCTGATAAAACGAACTACGTGGGGGGTAAATGTAACGAATTACAGGTAGATGTTGATAGGTGGTCGTATTTTGAGTTGATAGGTGTTTTGAAAGATATAGGGTATACTGAGGTAGACAACATCTACTACAAGGATCCTACATTTGGGATTAATGTGCTCAGTGATGATAAAGGTGCGTTAGAGATAGCTGACCTATGTAGGGTACACCTGAAGGTCGAATATACATTGAACACCCATTATCCCAACCTGAGTATGTTGATGAGGGTGACACATTAAATGAAGAACCTACAAACATGGAGGAGGACATATTAAATGAAGAACCTTTGGATGTTATGAATGAAGAACAGTATGATATTGTTGCTGAACTTGTTGATCAAGTCCTTAAGGTTGTAAACAATTCTGTTGAGGGTGTCAAGGATGGTGAGAATATGAATTCTGTTAAGGGTGTTGAGAAAGAGGGTATTGAGAAAGAAGGTGTTGAGAAAGAGGGTGTTGAGAATATGAATTCTGGTGAGGGTCTTAGGAATATGAATGGTGATGGGATTCATGGTCAGGTGCATGATGGGAATGATACTTCATCTGATGACAGTGATGATTCATCATTTAATTATGATAGTGCCTTGGAGCTTGATTTTAGTGATTCTGATGCTAGTCTTGATTATGATGAAGAACATGTTGCCAAAATGGTGGAGTATGATGAGACACATGAAGGAACTAGTAAAATGAAGAAAAGGAAAGGGGAAGCAGATAGTGGAGAGGAGAATGGAGTTGTGTATGATAGTGAAGAGTTAGACAGTGGATGTGATACTGAGGATGATGAAGAACCAAGGATGATGCTTGCAAGAAGAGTTTCAAAATGTGTAGGCCAATTATTGGCCTTGATGGATGTTTTTTAAAGGGTCTATGTGGTGGCCATATTTTATCTGCAATAGGAAAAGATCCTAATGACCAAATGTTGCCTATTGCCTTTGCTGTGGTGGAAGGGGAAAATAGAGACTCCTGGACTTGGTTTTTAAAGCTCCTCATTGATGATCTGGGTGGAAGAGAAGAATGTAGGACCTACACTTTCATTTCTGATCAGCAAAAGGTACCACTAGATTTATTGCCTTTATTTAAGTTTGAATGTATTTCTTGATTTAGAATTTAATGTTGAATTTTTATGCATTTGCAGGGTCTTCTCCCAGCCATGGATGAATTGTTACCAACTGTTACCAACTAAAAGGAACATTCCAAAGAAATCCTCTTAGGGTCTATAGTTTGTGTTGTATTGTGTAATGGTGTCTTCTGATGTTATGAACAATTTCTGCTATTTTGTGTACCAAGCATTTCTGATATGCTTCTGCTATTATATGTAATGTTGTGTACTAAGTACTTATGGTGTACAATGCTTCTGCTATTCTGCTATTATTGTAATGATACTTCTATTATGCTGTAATCAAATTATGTTGTTATCATATTATTCTGTTAAATTATGGTGTACAATGTTTCCTATTTTGTATTTATACTTCTGTTATGCTGTAGTCAAATTATTCTGTTAAAAACTGTTAAAATCATGTTAAAACCTGTCAAACCATTTAGTGTACAAACTGGTGCACAAAACAGGTGCACAAACTGTTATTTAGTGTACAAAACAGATGCACAAATTAAGTGTACAAAACAGGTGCACAAACTGTTATTTGGTGCACAAATCTGTATGCCACAAACTACTGCAACTTCTAAAATATGTTTATGACAGCAACAAAACAACTCGTTTACTAAGACCACTGATAAATATGGCAACATATGATAAATATGTCAACAACACTAAAAGAGTAGATTTGGTAACAACAACTGATACATCTGGCAACAAAACTAAAAAATTGGTAACAACAATACTCTTTTACTCAGACCATTAGTACATGTTATTGAAGCAACTTTTACATCAATTTCAACATTCACAACACCTTAACCACTAAAAGAAATAACACAATAAAGCACAAGGACTTCCAGATCATCTTCCATTTTCTTGTGTTCTTCAAAGCTTCATCTAGCTGCAAATTATTGACCTTCAACACTTCAACCATGCTTTTTGCCTCAGCCAACTCTTTTTGGGCTTCTTCCAACTCCTTAAATTGCATTTCAATCTTCCATTGCAGATTCCTCAGGCTTTCCTCCTTGCAATCTCTTGAATCATCATAGAACCATTCAAAAAAACCGCACCCGACATTCATGTGTCCCTATACATATATGCAGGTAACTTATTAACAGTGAAGCTGTAACGGATGGAATGGATGTGTTTGACAAAGAAGATTACCTTAAAATGTTGACAACCCCAGAAAAGCTTTCCATTATTTTGGACGGTTCTTGCCTTGCGAAGTACAGCAAGGTCTCCACAAGCACACATGACTTTCCCAAAACTGGTATACACTTGTGAATCGAAGCGGGTTCTTGAAGATGAAGAAGAAACACGCCCAAAACTCATTATTGATAGTGGATTTTCCTTTCAATTTGGCAAATTTTGGATGAATTCGTAACCTAGGGTTTGGAATTGGGATTCGATTTATAAAGTTTCAGATTCAATTGGGACGATGATGCTGACTGTGCTACACACCCCAACCAAGTCAGAATCCACATCATCATTTTTAACACCGTTACCATGTAATTAACGGAAAGGATCACTACGAACCTATTTAAAAACGTATGAGACCAATTTGAAACTTTTAAAAGCTAGAGGACCTATTTGGACCTACCCCTATAGCTAGAGGATCAAAAAGGGTATTAAGGCAAAAAAAAAAAAATTTTTTTACCCAAATACACCACATTTTCGAAAAAATTCCCCAAATACCCCACGTTTCAAAAAATTTCCCAAACTGCCCCAGTTAGGGCAAGGCTTTGTACATTGTCGCCAAATGAAATGACGACACCCCTTTAAGGCTACAACCCTGTCGCCAATTGTATTGGCGACTCCCTTGCTTATCAAGTTGTCAGTGCAATTGGCGACCCTGTACAAAGGTAAAAGGGAGTCACCAATACAATTAGCGACAGGGTTATAGCCTTAAAGGGGGTGTCGTCATTTCATTTGGCGACAATGTACAAAGCCTTGCCCTAACTGGGGCAGTTTAGAAAATTTTTTAAAACGTGGAGTATTTAAAGAATTTTTTCGAAAATATGGGGTATTTAAGTAACTTTATCAAAAAAAAAAATTGAAGAATTTTAGCTATATAAATGTAAAAACTAAAATGACTAACTTATAGCAAATGGGGACACCGTGATTAACCAAAATTGCCCAATAAATCGAAAACAATAAAATCCATTATTTGATCATAATTCTCTATCAACAATCAATCTAATCGAAAAGCATAACAACAAAATCTGTATCCGAGTGAGTTACAATGCTGAAGAAAACAATTCAAACATTGAAACAATGTAATGTTCATATGAAACGGATTCACTTATTTGCCAATTGTCTCAGAAACATTAGCAGCAGAACACAAAATGATTCAACAACCTCGTACTCTGTTCCAAGGGAGAAAGTGGATTGTGTAGTCATAGGAGCTGGTGTGGTTGGAATAGCAGTGGCAAGAGCGCTAGCACTCAAGGGTAGAGAGGTAATTGTCATTGAATCAGCGTCTAGTTTTGGTACTGGAACTAGTTCTCGAAATAGCGAAGTTGTTCATGCTGGAATTTACTACCCTCGTGATTCTTTTAAGGTTGGTGTGTCTTTTTGTTATTAAAGTTTTCATTTTTAGGTGAACCCATTAAAAAAAATTTCATTTTTAGGTTTTTGATTGTTGTTAAATGTTGATCATGTTGGTTGGTGAGAAAATTAATTTCGGTTGGTGAGATTTAACCTAAAAGCTGGACCTTCAAATGGGTCTGTTTTTAAGGTTGAGTTGGACCAAAAAGGAAGGATTATTGTAAATTGGGGAGCAACGTGTTTAGAGATTTCATTTTGCATTGAAAGTTGAGTTTAATGCATATCTACTGACGCCTTTGAAAAAATGTGTCAGTGTTGGTGTCTGGCAATTGTGATTGCGTTTAATTTATTTATTTTTTCAAATTATTGGTGTCGACGTGTCACTGTCGGTGTCGTGTTTCTGGTACATTTGGGCAATTGGTGTAGTTTGATCCATTGAAGTTATATTGTAGAAAGCATGGCTATATTCTATGTTTGCTTTAGATTTCAAAAGTGAACTGTTGCAGTAAATTACCTAGGTTTAGGACCATTCAAAAGTTTAAACTTTCTCTCGTAGACGTGGTCGTCTTAAATTTTTTGAGGTTTTGTGTAGACTTGTCGTATTTGTAGGCTCTGCTTGGCCACTATTTAACCATGTCAAATTTTAGGCTTTGTGTCGTAGTTTGCCTTGCACGCCCTCAAAGACTGCTTTGACAGATATGTTTTTGCGATTGGTGATATCGGTGATATCGCGTAAAATTGTTACTGATGCACCAACAATTGCGATGCAGGGGCTACTAGTATCTCATAAACCTTGATGTTACCGCCATAGTTATGGTTGTGTGTGGACAATCATCTAAACCCTGAGATATTCTTTCTTCTTGCAAAGAGAAAGTAGCAAATAGTGTTTTACATCTTATCACATTCTTGAGTATTTTTCTTTTCTTAGTCTTTTCCCCCCATGCAATTAACCAAAACATGACTAGTTTTCCCCCTCTTTCTGTTTAGAATTTAATTGAGTCTTCTTTTCCAGGCCATTTTTTGTGTAAAAGGACGACAAATGTTATACGAGTATTGCTCAAAGCACAATATTCCACATGAACAAACTGGTAAGCTTATAGTTGCTACTAGATCTTCTGAGATTCCAAAGTTAAATGACATCTTAAACCATGGTATTCAGAATGGTGTTGACGGTCTGAAGGTGATGGATGGTGTCGATGCCATGAAAATGGAACCAGAATTGCAATGCGTGAAAGCAATACTATCACCTCTCTCAGGGATTGTTGATTCTCATTCCTTAATGCTTTCTTTAGTGGTATGCATTCCTAGCTTCTTTTATCCACATTTGGATAAAATAAGTGTTTTACATTGCGGATCACGCAAAATAACGGTTTCGTATTCTCCTATGCTACCATGCTATAGCGCTGTTATTTGACAACATTTTGTATTAAATACCGTACCGTCATTGGTTCAGGGGGAAGCTGAAAATCACAGAACAACCTTCACATACAATTCAACCGTCATCGGCGGACATATAGAGGGAAATGAGATTTGTCTCCATATATCAGAAACAACGAGTCTTAAAGAATGGAATGAGACATCAATTTTGCAACCAGAAATATTACTTATTCCTAAACTTGTAGTAAACTCTGCAGGTCTTAGTGCCCCTGCCCTTGCAAAAAGATTTACGGGCCTACAACACCGAGTCATTCCTCCTGCCTATTATGCGCGTGGTTGCTACTTCACGTTGTCGAATACGAAAGCTCCCTTCAGACGTTTGATATATCCTATACCAGAGGACGGTGGACTTGGAGTGCATGTTACTCTAGACTTGAATGGTCAGGTCAAGTTTGGTCCGGATGTTGAATGGATCGACGGTGTGGATGATATCTCAAGCTTTCAAAATAAGTACTTTCTAATAAACTTTCATCTGCATGCTTTTGAATTTTTTTAATATCTGCTTTATATGATCCATAGCAACATTTGCTCGCGTCTAACATGGCTAAATGCCATGGTAACCACTGATCATAGGTTTGACTACTCAGTACACGCAAACCGCGCCGAGAAGTTTTATCCAGAGATAAGAAAATACTATCCGAATCTAAAAGATGGATCTTTGGAACCAGGATATTCGGGGATCCGGCCTAAACTTTCGGGACCCTGTCAGTCACCTGTTGATTTTGTAATACAGGTTAATACAGTTTCACCATTCTATCGACAATTTTGCGTAAGATATTAGATTTCAAATTTTCGATACGATTTCTTCCTTCTGTTTAATTTTTGCAGGGAGAGGACATTCATGGGATACCTGGACTTGTTAATCTTTTTGGAATTGAGTCGCCTGGTTTAACATCAAGCTTGGCAATTGCAGATTTCATTTCTACTAAATATTTGTGATGAAATGCATGCATGCAGCATGGAACCTGTAGTTACTTGACATTACCAAAAGACACATTGTTATTGTACATGAGAAAGTCTTACAGTTGTAAGCTAAAAATGTTGTATGAGATGGTTGAAACCATAACAATAATGCTATCTCACAACAATGCAACAAATAAGGTTTTGTCTTTTGTTAGATAGCATGTTTAGCATACATAACATGCATTGATTGTGTAAATGATATTTGATTTCTCACTAGTATAGAGTTTTAAAGTTGGTTTTGTGGAGGATTAAGGAGTCAAATGTTAAGAGAACTCCACACTGACTTTCTCTCTATCTCACTCTAATAAATCACTCAAGAAATGTCTAAAGTTAGAGAATGGAAACCTTCTTATACTTTGTTTTTTTAATTTTTTTTTCACCACCAATATCTGATATCTGATTCATTAGATTGACTAATTCGATTCAGAGGTCAATTCTGGTATCAAATGATTTCATTCCTCTCCCGATCCAAATTGCAGGATACTCCATCCTTTTTGTATACACCAAATGGGGGACACATTTTCATGTAGTGCTTTCCTCCACTAAAATTGATGTGCTCCCACTTGAACACATTGAGATAAGAATATTTGCTACTAAACTAGTCACATAAAAACATTCTTAAATAAGTTACATTTGATATTTTCAATACTATAATATCTATTATTTTATTCTAATTCTATCTCAAATCTAATCATCCTATGTGTATTACACTTAAGTCAACTAATACTTACAAAACATGTGATTAACAATATACTAAAGATTATTTTATAAAAATTATTATACTCTTTCAATTCAAATTGGCCAACAAAACTATTGTGATGCTGCTCCACTAGAGTCCATTCACACAAGTCAAAAAAATTTTGATGCTCTCGCTGTTCTTCCAATCAGAGTTAGACATGGCAACAAAACCCATACCTGCGGGTATCCACCCGAATCCGCCCCGAAATTGACGGGAAAAATCCACTTTGACTGGGTTTGAATTTGAATTTTTCCCGATTAAAAAATATGGGGACGGGTCGGGTAATGGGACACTAGTACCCACCCCGAACCCGCCCCGTTTATTTTATTATGTACGTTATTATTTAATTATGTTAATTTGGAATATTAAATATGTGGCCAATGTTTTGATATTTTGATTTGTATTAATTATTTAAAAAATTTAAAATGTATGTAAGAATTTTGTTGAGATTTTTTTATTTTATTATTTGTAATGTAATTTGATTTTGGGAAAAATAAATATTTCTATTAAAAAAATAGATTTTAATAAATAGATGGTGGCGGGGCGGGAATATTCGAACCCTACCCGAACCAGTTTGGGACGGGTTTGGGTTTTAATTCTCCATCCCCGTTTGGGTTTGAGGCGGGGAACGGGTATTGTTTGGAGATTCGGGTTTGGGTTTGGGGAGATAAAAACCGTCCCCGACCCGCCCCGTTGCCATGCCTAATCAGAGTCACATAAATCAATTTGAAATAGAAGAATAAAATTCACATATTGAGAATTGAAATCCTTATTTGTTAACATCATACAAGGTCAAAAAAGTACATTCACTTAATAAACAATTAATCATTTACTAGCAAGCAATAATCATTCACATATATGTAACCAAATTCCACTCTTCCACAAACTTCTTCACACTAACAGCAAGTAGTTTCTATTTGAAATGAAATAGTTAAAAGTTCAACTTGTCTAAGCAATTACAATGGAGCTTGCCGCCATAGCTATCCCACTATCCCACTTTTGGGGCCGACTATTCCACACCACTATCTGAGATTGACTACTCTGGCAATGACTATAAGTTACAAAAATGCTCATAGAAAAAGAAAATGGTAGTTAATCCACAAGTAGGTCCAGAATTAGACTCAAATACATATCATAATTCAGACTTGATAACAATATAGATACAACAAAACTTTAGTGGTAAATGCACTTCCAACTGCATAGAAACTTGTTTGAGAATCAAATGCATAATGCACATGAGAACTGTGATAGCATGACATCAGAAGGATGCTGAATTAGTTCTGCGAAGCTGATTCTTAGGCTCGGGTGGCGGCGCACATGGTACCGCCTTCTCTATCTCCTGTAACAACAAAAATATTACCGTGAGTATATATGAATTATCTCAGATGTATAACATGTATACGCGCATTGTATAGCTTTCTTTGCCATAGTTCCAACTCTCATTCATCGAAATCCAATCAATCTGTCTATTAGATAACATGGACTAAGAAATTGTTACAAAACCAGAGGCTATTCCTGTTTATGAAACAATCTTTATCATCTTCTAGCACTATAACTTTTGAAGAAAATAGGCATGGCGATAAATATTAAGGAACGTAGACCGACAACAATGCATAAAATTGGACAGAAGCGACTGCCAGCCAAGAGCATACACAGAAGCAAGAGATACCAAAATCAGTTCAATGGCGCGAATAACTTAGAATGCATATTCATAAAGGCACAGAAACATACATTCTGTCGTCTAAGCCTTTCGTTTTCTTCTTCTAAGCGTGAAACTTTAAGTTCCAGTTCTTGTGTATAAGCCTGTTCATTCCATTGGCACAGATATTTCCTTTGTATCAAAAATTAAAATAAAGACCGACTTCAAAGATATAACACCACATACACAGAAGAAAGAGAATAACCTGTCTTCTAGCTCTTGACCGAGCAGCAGATTCCCGATTTTTAATCATCCTCTTTTGCCTTCTCTCCACGGTTTTCTCTACCACTATACCAGAAGCAACCCTTTTTCGACCTAGTGTTTGTGTATCTGAAAAAGTAGCTGATAAAGGTGTGAGGCTTTGGAAAAATAGAAGGAGAAAAACACCAAGAACATCAAATATTGTTGATAATAACTAGATAAACCGAAATATTCTAGCATAATATCAAAATACTATAAGATATTATAATATTTTCAAACAGTACCCATTAAAGAAGACGGTGACATTGCTGCATCCAAAACTGGATTCCTTGCAACTTGAAAAGGTTGTTGAATGGCATGAACAGCCATAAAAGCAGGCATCAAATGCTTTTCATGCTGATGCTGTGGAGGCTGCTGCGTCGTCGAAGGAAGCTGAAATTGCATCCAATGATGATCATGCTGTGATACATTTTGCCGAGAATCCTCATTCGAACCAACCCTTAACAAATCACCGCCTTCCTTATTATGAAAAGATTCACCAACAACACCAGCTTTCACCAAGAAATCCTCCAAAGTCATTTCACCGAGTGTTTGTTGTCTTTCGCGCGCTTCTATATCCCTATCAACGCCCCTCTTCTTCACTTGCATATCTTTCCATACTTCATCAACAGTTTTCTTACTAATATCTCCCGATAATGTTAAACTCCCCTGTCGATTCATCTCGCTGAGTTGATTCTGCTGCATGTTAGCAGCACCATCTCTACCGAAATCAGAAACCTCCCCAGCTTCAACACTCCACACACTCTTGAGAAGCTCATCAAGGTTCATACTTCCAAGTGGTTTCCCCAAATTACCAAGATGGTCTTGAACTTCATCAAGGGTTAGATTATACAAAGATCCTGACCTAGATAAAGGTGCAGTCTTTGACTCTTGAACTGTTCCACTTTGCGACACCATTTTTTTCTCCAAGACTCACCAAAAACCTATAACTCTATATCTTCCATTTTTAAACCTAATTTAACCCTCGACTCAAAACCCACTTCAATCTCTATTTGGTTGTTACTTGCTAGCAACAAAATGAACTGAAAATCCAAAAATAAAGTTTCTAAGAAGCATGTTTTGTATCTAAAGGCATAAACTTGAAACCAAAATTGAAAGAAAAAGAAAAGGGGACAGAACAGAACAGAACATACCTGGAAAATGAATTCAATTTCTTTGAAGTTCAGTAACAGAGACAATTTCACAAACACAAAGCATGCAATTTCGGAAAGGGTGTAGTTAATAATTGGTTCCAAAAGAAGAAGAAAAAAGAGCAAGATCAGGTTAAAAAGGAATCAAATGCTACAGAACAGATGCTCCACAAACATAGGATGATTGTGTTTTAGAGAGAGAGAGAGAGAGAGGAAAAGTCATAAACTAATTATGCATGTCATTTGTCTAACTCTATCATCATCACACCACTATGCACTAAAGAATAAAAAAAAACCGACATGGATGCTGCAAAAACCTTAGCACAAACAAAACACTTGTGAGAAAGTGGAACATTCCTTAGGAGAGAACAGTGCTTAAACTAACCTAAAAAAGGAAACTCAAGTAAGTGTTTGGGTTGAGTCAAAAAAAAGTTTGGGTCCATTATGATAAAACTTGATTTTGATAATAAAAAATAATAAAGAAACTATAAAGGATTTATATTTTAAATAAAATTTAGATAAAAGTTGTTTTTTTTATTGTTGTGAAAAAATTATCATTGAAGAAATTATCGGATCGAAAGAAATTATCGGATCGAATAATAGATTATGTTGCTCTCTTTGAAATAATTCTTGATATTGTACAAATGCAAAATTTTATTATTTAATTAATGTTTCAACCATAAGTAAATTAATTAGTTATATACTAAAGTACTTAGTAAAAATATTAAGTAATTTATAGATGAAATAAATTAGTTAATCATTAATAGATAAAATATTAAGTAATTTATTAAATACCGAATTACTTATGAAAAAATTTTAGTGGAAAGCAAGTGTCTTGTGAATGCAAAGGTTTTGGATTCTATCTCTCATGAGACTTAAATTTTATATTTTGCCTTTGATTTAAGATCCAAACGCGGAATTAATGGTATTAAAATAAATGAAGAAAAAAAAAGAAAATCATTTGTTAGGGATTTTTAAAAAAAATAGAAATAAAACCAAAAACTTGTCAACTTACAGAGAATAAAAGACTATTTAAGCCTAAAATATAATAAATAAACTATAAAAAGTTTATGTTTTAAAAAAAATTAGATAAAAGTTGTTTTTTTTTATGGTTTTGAAAAAATTGTCATTAAAGAAATTATCAGGTCGAGTTGTAGATTATGTTGCTCTCTTTAAAATATTTTTTCGGTATTGTACAAAACTATGCAAAGTATTCACTCAACTACGACGCCTCCAATATAAAACAACTTAGTTCTATATTGTACGATTAGTACTTGCACAGTAGATAATCGGTCTAAAAATATATTCTCTGATGGTATAAAGATTAGTCGATAATGGTGTAAATACAAGTTGTGTATCTGGTGAAAACTAGTCGTTTTTATTGCAAGGTCAGTCAGTTAAAAACTAAAAAACAGAAAAGAAAAATTATAAGATGAAGCGGAGACGAGAGGGAAAGAGGAGAAAGATTTCAGACTGCGAAAATCTGGAGTGAAGATAATGCGATGGGAAAACCTCTATTTATATGAAAAATTCTAACTCTTAATGGAAGAAAACATGGGGGGAGTGGAACGGACTGACCCAAAACTATTCGTTATGGAACTTGTTCAGCAAGACAATATGGAAATGTGGAAGGCAAGAAAAATTGTTGTAACTTGGTCAAAAAGTAAGGTTATCATTAAGGGATAGCACACCAATAATTAATTAAAAAAATTAAATATTAATTAATTTTCACCATTTCGAGTACAAAAAATAATATATCACCTAAGCCCAAGCTTGACTTGAGCCGAGTCGGCAGACTGACGGCGACTACGATAGGCGGGCACATGTGATGGTTCATGGCGGTGCATCCTCACCCTTTTACAAAATTCTGTACCCTTTGGAGCACACCCCAAAGAGATAAACTTTCTATATATAATCACTACTAAAGTGTTGTATCCTTACAGTGTTGTGGTACTTTAATGAACTTTTTCAAATTCATCTCTACAACACTAGCTCATAATTGTGCTTATTTCTTACCAACTTAAAGCTAATAATTCCTTTTGTAGTGTTATATTTGTAAACTTGACCCGCTGAGGGCAATGGCGGTAGGAAGCCCTTGGAAAGGCGATGATAATGTGTCGTCCCATGGAAGGTATCGCCTCACCCCAAGGTTTTCCCATCGTCTAGTCATGGGAAACGTGGGATAAGACATTTCTTGGGTACATAGAAGTCAGGGTCATTAACTGGCCCACGTCCCCCCCCCCCCCTCTCTCTTTAGAAATAGGAATTCAACGGTCCACAATTGACTAAGTGGGCGGTGACCATTTCCAAGAAAGCCCTAGGTCCAAGAGGCCTCTATAAATACATTTGTTAGACGATGGCTATGGATCTAGAAGGGGGGTTGAATAGATCCCTTGAGTTTTACACGCAAATGGTTACCAAAATTTGGTTTAAAAATGTTTAACGGAAGCAACCACTGAATTACACGTCTACAACGAACCTTCTACTAAAAGGATCGGATATGCACGATAAAATTGGGAATGAATGATGGATGAGAAAAATTCAGTTTGATCAACACAATTTAAAATGCAATCAACAAAGTATCACTTGTTTGATGTTTAGTCCAATCCAACGAGATCAATTGACAAACAATAAATTACAAGTGCATTCGATTTTGCTTTGAAAAAAATTATCAAACACTTGGTGTGCGTAAACACACTAAGTGCAGAATTTCAATGGAATGTAATGTCAAGCTGCTCCAAGATACAATTCAAGGAATTGTATCAATTTAACAAAAACAGTATATCAGCTCAAGATCACACTACCTCAGAAATTTTGATAAATTGAGACTTCGCAAATTCGAATGATATCAAACATAAAGAGTTAAGGGAAAGAGAGAACAAACGAGATTTGATTAGGCAGTTCCCCAATCGTCTTCGCTTTGGGTACCTCTGCCCCCAATTCCACAATTGGAATTGAGATATATATATATATATATATATATATATATATATATATATATATATATATATATATATATATAGCTGTTGCAAATTGTTTATTACAAGAGAAGAACTATGAACATACAGACTCCCAAACGTCCTTGATCGTTGATGCAGAGCCTTCTCTTCCCTTGATTCAAGACAAATCAAGTGCCACGAATTCGGTTGAACAAGTCACCGTCCCACGCTACTAGACTGCAAGAAACCTCTGTTCTTCAGTCACCTTCACTCGGCCGACTTCAATTCACCGCAATTCGATCCCCAAACCTTTCTTCTACGATCCTCCGACTGTAGCTACTAAACCGAAAGAAAACTCTGTTCTTCGGTTACCTTCGCACAGCTGAATCCCTGTAGAACGAAACGGTTTGTGCCAAAACCCCCCAAAATCACCTTGATTCTTGAAGGATAAAACCTAGGGTTTTATTCAAGAAACACCTACCAATTCTCAACCCATAAATGAAGATCACACACTTCCTAATTCTGAACGTTATCACTTCAAAACAATGGACAACATAAGCAAAAATGATTATATGTAATTGTTGTTTAACTCAAGGATGAAGATGAAGATGCAGAGAAAGATTGGTATAAATTTTCACGTTTCTTGTTAGCTTTAAAAAATGAGATGACTAGACTATTTATAGAGAATGATTTGACCCACTAAAACTTGTAACAGAAATAACAGAAAATTTTAAGTGAAAAAATTCAGTTCATACGTGTTTGGGTCGACCCATCCTTTAATGAGGGTCGACGTACGCTGGCCCGTGAAGATTACTATGCAAGTATCAAAATCATGCGTCGACCTATTGGCATCTTGCGTCGACGCAAGTATGCAATTTTTGCATATTTTCAAATTCTCAGCATCATGCATCGACCCACAGACTGCAGGGGTCAGCGTGCGTTTTCCCTCCCTTTCCATAAACTTTGTTCTAACAAGCATGAGTCGACTCATGCATAGGATGGGTCGGCGCATCACTTGCATTTTTCAAGAAATGTATTTTTTTGCACATATAAACTGACCAAGACCCGGACAAACATGCTAGACACCAATATAATGATCATGCACATGTATTTATGGGTAAGACAAAGTCCTAAATGTTTAGACACATGAACAACGATGATTAGATGCAATTTGCCCGACAAATAAAGTGATACCGCTCAAATTACAATCTAATACTTAGCATATTTGTTGACATCATTAAAACCGATATAGATGAAAGACCTTAGCCCTCACATACTCCCCCTTTTTTATGATGGCAACATTGTTTATCTTTCTCTTGATTTGTAATTTGAGAACGAACAAGCTCCCCCTGTCTTTAACACTTGTTTAACTTCTTGATTAATTTCTGCTTGCTATCCTTCTTCCCCTTTGTCAACATCAAAAAGAAGAGAGAAAGGTGGTCAAAAGAATAACCCTATAACAAGTAAGGATTCATCCACATATTTGCAACATACCAACACCAACACGCATCCACATATGATACAGTTAATGTAAAATTTGAAACGGATAAATACGGAACATACGAAGCAAAGACAATTCATGCTATAGTTCAAAACAAACTGAAGCAAAGTTCAAAGTTAAAACAACACGAAAGAACATGCAATCCAAACAGCAAAAAATAAATGCAAAACATAAGTAATATGATGCACTAATCTCTAGGGTCTCCTCCCCCTAGATGGATGACCTTTTCCCCCATGGTATTGGCCTGGTGGTGGCAAATCCTCTAGGTGTAAGTTAAGTTCTATTAGCGAGCGATTTAGCATGCCAAGACTGTTTGCAAGATTCTGATTCTGTTGAGTCAAATTCTCGTCTATTTGGGTGAAACGAGTCATAGAGGCGTCAGCAAACCTGTTGAAGTTAGTGATATGAGCTGAGACTTGGTTGGATAAGTTTGTGAAGCTTTCTTCCTGAGCATTGTAGCGGCTTTCTTGCAATGCTTGGAATTCTTGATGTTGAAGATTCATCTGGTTCAACCTTGCCAGAATCTCTTCAGATGCTTAGAAATCATGTTGAGGTGCAGAATAATCAGGTTGCTGCCAATCATACTCCTCGCCATAGGTGGGAGGAACATATGCGTCTCCACGAGCAATCCAGCAGTTATTTTGCCAATCTCCCCAACCCTGATTATCAGAATTGTCCTCAGGTTGATAGCCCATCCATGCTTCGTTGTCTTCCTCTTGCATAACCACATCAGCATTGTTAACTTCTTGATTGTCACTATCATGTACTGCCTCATCATTATTTCCTTCGTCATGATTAGGTTCTTCAGGTTCATGTGGAAAAGGATGAGATAATCTGTATCGGTACTTGAACTCATTCGTAACAGAATCCCAAATGTAACCCATCATTGTGAGTGTTTTTGGTTGAAATTGATGTTCGGATGAAATCTGGATGTAAGGAATATTCGGAACCGAGATGCCAGCCTTGTTCAAAATGTTCTGAATGCAGGATGCATAACCTAAAGCCAGACTTTTGGTGGAGTCGCGGGTAATAAACATCCGATATGCAAAATAGTGTGGCCAGTTGATTTTGTTCCAATTCTTCAGTATGTAAATGAGATGAACTTCTGCCTTCTCAACTATTGAGTACCCGCTTTTCTTAGGTCTCAAAATACGAGCAAAAATCCACTGCAGAACTCGGTCAACAAATTTCAAATGACCGGTGGTAACATTTTTCAGAAAGAATTCACTTGCCACAACATCGTTCGGATATGGTTCACGCAACATAGAATTCAGAGCAGATTTAAACTCAAAGTTTTGAACAAACATGGTGTCGGTTACTTTGGGGAGATTTTCATCAGTATCCATATGAAACAAAGTATTCCATAACTCATTGTTTACAGGATGACGTACATTATTCATAAAAAATGAAAACTCAGTACCCTTAAATTTTCCCTTAATTCCACAATAGAATAATCGAATCAAATCACTATTAAACTGATCATCACATTCAAGGAACTCACCAAAATTCTGAACACTAAGCATTTCAGTTATCTCAGGAATTTTGTAGTCTGGACCAAAACATAGAAACCATGTTGTGGAATAACAACACGATGACTAAACTCCACCTCAAAAGGACCAGACAGTTCATCAGAGAGAAAAGAGTTAATAGTTACCGGTGTTAAAGAGGTTTCGGCAGATGAAGCTCTAGTTGTTCGTTTGCCGGTTGTGCATCGGGAAGCCATTTTTGATGAAGGTGATGAAGAAGATGAACAGTGCGCGATGGTTGAAGAAGAATGATGATCTTGCTGCTAGAAACCCTTGTTTTATAATCTTGAGGATTTACACTTTCTGGGTTTTTTATTTTTGTGGGTTTTAATGGGAATTTGATGGAGTTTAATGGGTGTTTGATAGAGTTTGATGAAAGAGATAGAGAGAAGAAGGCCAAAAATCTACTATGTTTAACATGCAATGAACAAGAATTAAAGTGTAATGAAGGTATGTAATGAAGAGTGGAAACATTAGGTCGGCAACCGCATTCCCAAATAAAAAGGATTCTGAGTGCGTCAGATGTACGTCGACCCAAGGACAGGGTGCGTCGGCGCAAGATTGCTAGGTTTAAATTTTTTTTAAAATTTTGATATGCGCCGACCGCAAGTTATCCTGCGATAACCCGTTAATTTCCCTTGAAAGACGCATCAGCTCATGAGTCGACCCATGAAACGGTTCGGTCGACTCATCCAAGTCAAAATTGAACAAAAATTGAAATTTTTCCAAGCATAAGTTCCAAAAAGATAAATAAACATGCACACACATAGAACAAACATCCAAATGAACAATATATGCACAAAATGTAATAAACATCAAGTTTAAAGTAGTTAACATGGCACAAAATATGTTAAACATCTATGAATCGGAATGATACTACCTTGATCGCTATTGACGATGAGAGCCCTCACATATATCTCGATACTTCTTTACCTCTACATCCTTACCATTTTCGTCACGATCAAGATTGGCACAAGTAGGCATTGGAGTATCTATTGCTTTGCAGTTTAGCATGTCGAAACATTTGAGAAGCTCAAGACAATATTTTGTTTGACTCACGAATGTGCCCTCTTGATTTGCAATCCGAGGAAATAGTTAAGCTCCCCCATCATGCTCATTTCAAACTCCCCCTGCATCAAACTAGAAAACTCCTTGACCAAGGTCATGTTAGTAGACCCAAAAATAATATCGTCAACGTAAATTTGTACCAAGATTAAATGTTTTCCTTGACGTTTAATAAAGAGGGTTGTGTCAACCTTCCCTCTTGAATACCCTTGATTAAGTAAAAATTTGCTTAGACATTCATACCAAGCCCTAGGGGCTTGTTTAAGTCCGTACAAAGCACGTTTAAGTTTATAGACATGATCAGGATATTCATGGGATTCAAAACCCGGAGGTTGGGCAACATAAACCTCTTCATATATAAATCCATTAAGGAAAGCATTTTTAACGTCCATTTGGAATAATTTGAAGTTCTTAGTGCAAGCATAAGCAAGTAAAAGACGTATAGCCTCGAGTCGGGCAACCAGCGCATAAGTTTCCTCATAGTCGATTCCTTCCTCTTGGTTATAGCCTTGCGCTACAAGCCGCGCTTTGCTTCGTGTTATAACTCCATTTTCATCAAGTTTATTTCTAAATACCCATCGGGTGCCGATTACTCGATGATCTCGCGGAGGGGGAACAAGGTCCCAAACCTCATTTCTCCTGAATTGATTTAGTTCATCTTGCATTGATAAGAACCAATGCTCATCGAGTAATGCCTCCTTTGCGTTTTTAGGTTCAACTTGTGACACAAAAGCGGAGTAATAACAAAAGTTACTAAGTTTAGAGCTAGTGGTCACTCCCTTAGAGATGTCACCGATGATATTGTCGATTGGATTGTCTTTGGAAGACTTCCATGCTGGAGGAAGGTCATCTTCATTAGTTGGATGATCCTCCTCACTCTTCATTGGTTGGTGATCCTTTTCCTCCTCAATACGCACTGCTTTAGGCTGATCAGTTCCCTTATTAATGTCCTTGAGTATATCTTCAGAAGATGCACCTGCACCATGAAAAGAACTACCTTCTCCGACATTTCTCAGATAAGACTCATCAAAAGTAACGTGTGCTGACTCTTCAACAATTCGTAACCTTTTATTATATATTCTATAAGCTTTACTTGACTGAGAGTATCCAAGAAAAATACCCTCGTCTGCCTTGGCATCAAACTTACCAAGTGTCTCTTTTCCATTGTTCAACACAAAACACTTGCAACCAAAGACATGAAGGTGAGAGATATTTGGCTTATTCCCTTTTAAAAGCTCATACGGTGTCTTGTTTAGAATAGGCCGGATGAGCACCCTATTCAAAACATAACAAGCCGTACCTATGGCGTCGGCCCAAAAGTATTTTGGAAGTTCACTCTCATTGATCATAGTCCTTCCTAATTCTTCCAAAATTCTATTTTTACCTTCCACAACCCCGTTTTGTTGAGGGGTACGTGGTGCGGAAAAATTATGATCAATTCCACGGGATTCACAAAATGCTTCAAATAAATGGTTTTCAAACTCACCCCCATGATCACTTCTAATTGACACAATGTTCGTGTTTAACTTGTTTTGAGATAACTTAGCAAATCTCTCAAAGGCGGAAAAGGTATCACTTTTATTTGCTAAGAAAATGGTCCAGCAAAACCTAGAAAAATCATCGACTATTACAAAACCATAATAGTTACCACCTAGGCTTTTAACCCTAGATGGTCCAAAGAGGTCCATATGGAGGAGCTCAAGGGGTCTCATAGTTGAAACAATGTTTTTAGATTTGAATGAGATCCTTGTTTGCTTCCCCATTTGGCAAGCATCACAAAGGTGATCCTTTGTGAATTTGATTTTAGGCAAACCGATGACTAGGTCTTTATAATATATTTTGTTAAGCAAATCAAAGTTGATGTGAGCCAACCGTCTATGCCACAACCATGAATCTTCATTCATAGTGACTAGACACTTGTCTCCATTCAACGATACCTCATTTAAGTCTAGCATATAGACATTGTTCACCCTGAAGCCCTTAAACACATCCTTTTTATCGCTATCTTCAACTATGCAACAATCTTTTGAAAAAGATACTTTGTAATTCTTGTCACATAGTTGACTAATACTTAAAAGGTTGTGTCTAAGGCCTTCCACAAGTAGCACATCAGAGATAGTAGTAGATGAGGGGTTACCTACACTATCTTTGCCGAGAATCTGTCCCTTATTATTATCTCCGTAGGTGACAAGCCCCTTTTTCTTTGCCACAAAGTCGATGAAAAGAGATATGTCTCCTGTTATATGTCTTGAGCAGCCACTATCCAGAACCCATCTTCTTTCGGTGGTCTCAAGACTTTGTACCTACAAAAATAATCAAGGGAGAGTAGGTACCCAATTCTCATTGGGTCCTTTGCGGTAAGTGAAACCAAGATCACACTTGGGCAACCATTGATAAATGCCTTTTGGAATAAGAAATCTTCTAAAATGACATTTAGCAATAGTATGACCAGGCTTGCAACAATATAGGCAATCACGATTCATTTGGAACTTACCTTTGCTATCACTATCTCGAATCACATACGTATACTTTTGATACGGATTATTCATACTTTCTCGATAATGTGATCAATCAATAGCAAACATAATTTTAGGCATAAGAGCCTTGTCTAATTTGGCCTTAAGGGTTATCACCTCTTTTTGCCAAATATGACAAGTATCACAGCCCCCAAACTTGAACCATGGAGACTTATTCTCATCAATCTCAGCTTTTGATGCATTCACCATGGAGTTTTTAAGAGCTTCCAATTTCTTTTCGGAATTGGAAACCTTTTTCTCCAAGTATTTAAAAATCTTTTTTGTTCGAGGCTAAGCGTTGAAAAGCTTCCTTAGCCTCATGGTGCAACATATCAAAAGCCCTTTGTAATTCTAAATGAGACATAGTATTAGAATGGCCATATTTAGAGTGTTTTACCTCTTTCTTCTTGTTGTGACGTGCTATAAAACATAGATTAACAGATTCACTTTCATCACTTGAGCTGTCCTCTTTTTTCGACTCGCTATCGCTTTCCCAAGCGATGTATGCTCGTCTATATTTGTTTGACTTTTTATGTTGACGACTCTTATCCTTGTCCTTATCCTTGTCTTTCTTAAGTGATGGACAATCCGGCTTGTAGTGCCCGGATTTTCCACAGTTGTAACACGTCCATTTAACCTTGCCATTCTTATTTCCTTCATTTCTAGATTGCCTCTTAAATTTAACAAGATTTTTATCCGAGTGTTGAATCTCATTCTTCCGAATATACCTATTGTATCTCTTCACAAATATACTCATATCATCATCGGAGTCATCATCTTCGTCGTTATTGGTTTCATCATCACTTTGCTCTTTAGATGTGGACTTTAAACAAGAAGTCTTAAGAGCAATCGACTTCTTTTCCGTATCTTTCGTTTTCTCCTTCTTTATACTTTTTTCATGTTTATCAAGGCTAATGAGCACTTGTTTATGCTCATCGAGTTTGCCAAATAGTGTGGTGAGGTCTAGAGTAGCTAGAATATTAGCCTCCTTGATCGCGGTGACCTTCGGCTGCCATTCCCTGTTAAGACACCTCAAAATCTTATTAGTAGCGACCTCGTTTGGAATTAGTTTACCAAGTACATTCAATTTGTTGATAATGTGAGTAAATCGTTTTTGCATGTCCGCAATGGTTTCCTCTTGCTTCATGTAAAAAAGATCGAACTCTTGCATTAGTGTGTTAATACGAGCCATTTTAACATCATTAGTGCCTTCGTGAGCTACTTGTAAAGCATCCCACATGGCTTTGGCCATTTCACAGTAAGAGACACGATAATATTCTTCAACTCCCAAAGAGGAGATCAAAATATTTCAAGCCTTCCAATCATAGCTGTACTTTTTCTCGTCCTCCTCATTCCATTGAGCTTCGGGTTTGGGAACGACAATGCGTTCGGCATTGGTCATTGTAATTTCCATGGGACCGTTTAAAATAATGTTCCAAACCTTCCGATCTATGGAATTTATATGGACGCGCATACAATCCTTCCAGTAGTTGTAATTCTCGCCTGTAAAAACTTAAGCTCTATTATAAGCCCCTTTAGGTTCATTCGCCATGATCCAAGAAGTTTTACTGAAGCACCAGATAAACCGGAGCTAGTGATACCACTTGTTATACAATGGCTATGGATCTAGAAGGGGGGTTGAATATATCCCTTGAGTTTTACGCGCAAATGGTTACCAAAATTTGGTTTAAAAATGTTTAACAGAAGCAACCACTGAATCACACGTCTACAACGAACCTTCTACCAAAAGGATCGGATATGCACGATAAAATTGGGAATGAATGATGGATGAGAAAAATTCAGTTTGATCAACACAATTTAAAACATAGTTAACAAAGTATCACTTGCTTGATGTTTAGTCCAATCCAACAGATCAATTGACAAACAATAAATTGCAAGTGCATTCAATTTTTCTTTGAAACAAATTATCAAACACTTGGTGTGCGTAAACACACTAAGTGAAGAATTTCTATGGAATGTAATGTCAAGCTGCTCCAAGATACAATTCAACGAATTGTATCAATTTAACAAAAACAGTATATCAGCTCAAGATCACACTACCTCAGAAATTTCGATAAATTGAGACTTCACAAATTCGAATGATATCAAACATAAAGAGTTAAGGGAAAGAGAGAATAAACGAGATTTGATTAGGAAGTTCACCAATCGTCCTCGGTCTGGGTATCTCTGCCTCCAATTCCACAATAGGAATTGAGATATATATATGTAGCTATTGCAAATTGTTTATTACAAGAGAAGAACTATGAACATCAAAACTCCCAAACGTCTTTGATCGTTGATGCAGAGCCTTCTCTTCCCTTGATTCAAGACAAATCAAGTGCCACGAATTCGGTTGAACAAGTCATCATCCCACGCTACTAGACTGCAAGAAACCTCCGTTCTTCAGTCACCTTCACTCGGTCGACTTCAATTCACCGCAATTCGATCCCCAAACCTTTCTTCTACGATCCTCCGACTGTAGCTACTAAACTGAAAGAAAACTCTGTTCTTTGGTTACCTTCGCACGGCTGAATCCCTGTAGAACGAAACGGTTTGTGCCAAAACCCCCTAAAATCACCTTGATTCTTGGAGGATAAAACCTAGGGTTTTATTCAAGAAACACCTACCAATTCTCAACCCAGAAATGAAGATCACACACTTCCTAATTCTGAACGTTATAACTTCAAAACAATGGACAACACAAGCAAAAATGATTATGTGTAATTGTTGGTTGACTCAAGGATGAAGATGAAGATGAAGAGAAAGATTGGTATAAATTTTCATGTTTCTTGTTAGCTTTAAAAAATGAGATGACCAGACTATTTATAGAGAATGATTTGACCCACTAAAACTTGTAACAGAAATAACAGAAAATTTTAAGTGAAAAAATTCAGTTCAGACGTGTTTGGGTCGACCCATCCTTTAACGAGGGTCGGCGTGCGCTGACCCGTGAAGATTACTATGCAAGTATCAAAATCATGCGCCGGCCTATTGGCATCTTGCGTCGACGCAAGTATGCAATTTTTGCATATTTTCAATTTCTCAGCATCATGCGTCGATCCACAGACTGCAGGGGTCAGCGTGCGCTTTCCCGCCCTTTCCATAAACTTTGTTCTAACAAGCATGAGTCGACTCATGTATAGGATGGGTCGGCGCATCACTTGCATTTTTCAAGAAATGTATTTTTCTGCACATATAAACTGACTAAGACCCGGACAAACATGCTAGACACCAATATAATGATCATGCACATGTATTTATGGGTAAGACAAAGTCCTAAATGTTTAGACACATGAACAACGATGATTAGATGCAATTTGCCTGATAAATGAAGTAATACCGCTCAAATTACAATCTAATACTTAGCATATTTGTTGACATCATTAAAACCGAGATAGATGAAAGACCTTAGCCCTCACAACATTTCCCCTGTGTTAAACAAGTGACATCAGGCACGAGAGGGGGTGAATTGTGGTATTTAAAATTCACAATTACTTTTATACTTTTCTTGGTTAAGATCTTGTTAGTAGTTTATTTAAGAGTAAATTGCAACATAAATAAAATAAGTGATAAATAACTTAAAATATAGAGTAAGGGTTAGAGAGATTGCATCAGAGAGTTATCCAGATTCGGTCGAATGTTGGTCAAGTTATGTCCCTAAGAGGTCTTCTTGAGATTTTGACTATAAATGTTTTGAGCTTTTATAGGTTATGCCCACGAACCTTAATACAATTTTATCTTGAGATTTTTTATAGCCATATCCCTATCCAATGACACGTTTTACCCTAGGCTAAGCTAACGAAAAATTTAGAGATTTATGGCTTATATCAATAACCAAATAATAATGTTTTTTTTTTGGGCAAAACTTAAGAAACCAGCCACAAAGATTGTATGATATGTTTATATCATAAACCAAACTCGATCTCTCGAGTATCACACTCTTAAAAATTGAAATAACCAGCATGACCACTTACAAAAATTTCTTTCTTATAATCAAAGCTTAACTTGCAACCACTAAGGCAATATCAAGTGAAAGAAATATTTTCTAGAGATAGAGAGAAAGAAATTAGAAAGATAAATTCCAAAGAAAATGTAAAACATTGAAAAGTGGTGTGTTAAGAAGTGGAGGTGAGCCTCCTTTATATAGGAGTTGGAATCACCAGAAATGATCCATGGCCTGATTTAATGAGTCAATTGATTGGCACAATCCATTAGCTGAGTCAGATTTTATCGATTACTTATAACAACATGGAAACATTTGATATAGAGTTGTTATAGGTCATTAAGGTGTTGCCCTAATTACTTGGTTAATCAATTATTCATTCTCCAATTGACTGGCACAATCGATTAACACAATCCATTGGCTGACATAAAAGTTTTATGAATCGATTGACACAACTTACCAATCGATTGGTTAGTTCAAAAATAGTTTGGAAAATGTTTGGACAACTTTTTAATCACTTGCCTTGGTTTAGAAAATGATTTTCAAGACAAAATATTTGAAAATATATTTTAGGTGTATGTGTGTGTGTATGCGCACGCGCGTGTGTGTGTGTGTGTGTATGTGTGTTTGTGTGTGTGTGTGTGTGTGTGTGTGTGTGTGTGTGTCTGTGTGTCTGTGTGTCTGTGTGTGTGTGTGTGTCTGTGTGTGTGAGTTGTCTTAGTACTTCTGAGTTACTTCCTTACTTTTACATAACTCTATCCACTCATACAGAAAGACAAACATAACCTGGCGAGCTTTCACACTTTATCTGATGCTTCAAGATTCTTTACTAGATTGCTTCTAATCATATAAGCACTTTAATCTTAAGTATTCAAAGTTGTTGATAAGGCATGAAATGTTTCTCTGGTTAGATTACCATCATCAAGGTTGAAAGTGATTGTCGTTGAATTTAATCATCATTGTTGTCATCAAAACATCATAGAGGATCTTTTACAGAATCATTAACTTTATACCTATAAGCACATAGATCCACGCCATGTGGGAAAATGAGGGATCAGAACCCATACAGATCACACCCTATATACACTTACACTTACGCACACCACTCATTAACAAGGTCTCTCACCTCATGTGAGCAAGAACTCTAAATCACCGTAAAACACCACTATACAAAGCTTTTCACCACCGTGGGCAAATCCTAACTGCCATACAATGTAATATACCTACTAAGGCTGTAGCGGAAAAAATCGTGAGTGTAATCTATTGATTAACTTAACTCATAAAGCAAGAGTCGACACCGCACTTTTATTTTATCCTAAAAGGAAAGGAAAAAGAGCGAACAAAATCTAAACAAGTTCTAAACAAGAACGAGTGAACAGAGACTGGGTAAGGGGGTTGGTTACACTAAGGGAAAGTGTTAGCACCTAAAACATCTATAGTACTCTATAAGAACCCTTTGAAATTTCAACGCTTTTTGGTTTGAAAAGGTTTGTTTGAAATGAGATTGGGGAGATGAGAAGAGAAGTATTTTTTAAGATTTTTGTGTTTTGAGAGACTTGTCACCTCATGCCTACGTACCCACAAAGTGCAATATAGGATCAAAACCTCGTAGTTCGTGGTACAAATAACAAAATAGGTTTGTTATGGTTGATTTTAAAAAGTAGAGACAAGTCGTTATTTCCAAGAGAATAATTCCGCTTAAAGAAATGAATCATGTCTAAAGTTATGAATTTTTTTTAAAGGAAAAGTGCATAAGGCACGAAAAGAGTTTGATGAGTTTGATGTTTTTAAAGTCTTTTGAAAAAAGTGTCAATATGCTTATGTAGTTTAGCATTTATTAAGAAATGAAAAGAAATGAGTAAAATCACTTGACAAAGTCAAGGTTTGATTATGAAATAGGTGATAGTTTAAAAACAAGAAGGTTTTAAAAAAGAGGGGAGATTTTGAAAATTAAAGAAGGGGTGTAGAAGAAGAGGCTATCCTAAAGCATAAAGTAAAAGCTAAGGATAAGAAAGATATAACCACAAATGTAGTAAATTTCACCATAAACCAAGCAAAAACACAAAGCTCCAAAGTCTTCAAACCATAATTCCAAAGCAAAGGGAAAAGGTCCTAGTTCTAAGTCCAAGGATCCAAGAGTAGCATTGAAGTCCAAGGTCTAGGTTCAAAATTTCATGTCCAATGCAAAGGATAGTAGCCATAGTCCAAGATTAGAAGCACAAGTTTTTTAGAGGTTTTGGCCTTTATTAATGTTTTTGGTCCAAGTGGACAAAGAGGAAAAGGCATAAGCATAAACATATGGTCCAAGTGGACAAAGTGAAAATGACGAAAGTATAAACAAAATATGATATGATATAATGACATAAAAAATAAAGAGAGATAGGGAGCAAGAAGGAAACATAAAGATAATGTTAGAAGTTAGTGATTAGTTGTTAGAACAAATGATCAATAATGATTGAATAATGCACTTAGGTCAAGGTTAATGAGAACTCATTAGAGGATTGATAAGACCCAAGCCTCCTAACAATAAGTCTCATAGGTTTTGATCCAAAAGACAAATAATCAACCATCTCTGGGCTTGCAAACATAAGTTTGGGCCACGAATGATCATTTTCCGATACGGGACACATGTAGCGCTATGTTAAGCAATCGCCAAGTGACTTATATAAAAGTCACCCTACTCGAGGCCGGTCAAAATAATTTTTGTGCTAATGCATGCTAGATGAGCGATATGTAAATCGTCATCCGAAAACAATACCGCACGAAAAGAAAATAGGTAGTGATCTCATCTTGATCAAGATCTTTCATCAATTTATCAAAGGTAACCTATCACTAATCCAAAGTACGGAGAATTATCTCGATGATCATTTGTCCTTAGATTTGAAATAATGAAGATTAAACATCCTTGACAAATCAACAATCTATGATATGTAAGATTTTCATCGATCCAAATAAAAGAGAAATAGATGAAGAGAAAGCCAAATTAAACCACAAAATTATGTGATCTAAGGCTAAGAACAAATGGAGGGGGTTAGGAATAAAGAAATAACCAAAACAGTCCCAAAAATAGGTGAAAAACACCATTTTGCTTCAGGGTAACCGATTACCACTGTAAAAACAGCAAAAATCCAACATCTCCAAAATTCAGCATTCCTTCAAAATTCAGCACGATCAAGGAATGGATTGTGCACGAAATTTCAATGTAAACAACAGTAAATACACCAATTGAAACACAGTTTGCAAGATCCAAAGATCAAGCAACAAGAATTATTAAAGGATCACATTGTGGAAGATGAATCAAGAACAACAATGGTGGAAAATGAGATTACCACTCCAAATCTGAAAATTGCTTCAAATTACTTCAAGATCCAAACTCTAAAGCCTTGATCTACAAAAATTGATGATGAAAACAAGTTTGGATGAAGGTTTAGCTCAAAGTTGAACAAGATTCAATGTGAAAACTTGTTAACTTTCAAATGAAGAAAAGTGAGCTTTGAGTGAATTTTGTGGTTCGGGAGAGAATTTACAAGAGGTTTATTGGCTATCAAAATCTTTAAGAGAAATTTTAGTAAGGTGAGTTTGGCTATCAAAAGCTTGTAAAATGAATGAAATGAGGGTTCTATTTATAGAGTTTAGGCTTGGTAATTTTGGTGACTTGGAATTTGGTTTGGAACCAGAATTATGCCTGGAACTTGAATTTGGAGGGAAAATCAAGATCAAGTGGTGATTAGTGAAGGTGTGGTGGGAATTAATTGTGATTATGTAGGGGAATTAAAATGAAGTGGTCTAGAATATCCTCATGATAAAATTGGTGTCAAATGCTGCAGCATTTGAATTTGCTGATTTTTTTTCAAATTTTCCACGTGGTAATCGATTACCAAGATAGGGTAATCGATTACTTCAGTGAAAAAATGGGAAAATTGCCTTTTTGTTGCACTGTCTTGGCTCTGGCTCGACTCTTTTTTTCTTGTCAAAGAAGGCATGGAAATAAACACATGAACCTTGGAGTCTCTTGAATAATAATCAATTAAATCTTGGAAACTCTTGATTAGATGATTTTGAATTGTTCGCAAATCAACTTTGACTTTGTTCAGATGAATTTCATTCGAGTTGAGGGACTGGTATCTGATATCCTTGATTCAAATCCTTCTTGAAAAAGTTAGTAAAAGGGAAACAAACATATTTTTGGATTTTAATTAAAGGTTAGTAAACATAAGCAAATAAAGGTAAATAAGAAACACACAGATGCTCGGTGATCCCTGCAAGGCATAAACCCAAAGAAGAGAGGGATAAAGGAACCAAAGCATGATATTGTTTGTGGTATAAGATGCAAATGAGATGTGAGAAATCTTAGGGGTAAAAATTAGGGTACAATAAAGGCCTCTAATCCCCCATGCCCTTATAAGAGAAAACATACACATGTACTTTTTGACCAGTACAGTGGCGCTCACTGTGGGGCTATGATAAAACTAACCTGGGCCATACTCATACTCTAACTACTTCCATCTTCCCTTTGAAGATGGCCGACAAGACTCTATCTTATAACACATACACCATTGTCGTGGGTTTCACCTGTGGAGGTAGCTTCAGATCCTCCCGAAGGAAATACGCGAGGTAGGTGCTTGCAGGAAATCTGATATCTCCTAGTTTCCCTAGAGGCGCGCTAGGGAAAATAGGGGTTAACATCACCTTCTCCTAGGAGGACGCCATCTGAATTAACCCCTCGTGATGATAATCCCTTGGTCATCTCTATGCAATATGGAAACTAGGATATCAAGTGAGTTTTGATAGATCCTAGCAGCTTTACTGACGTCATATTATGGGATGCCTTCTAGAAATTGCAACTCGACCATAACGACATCCAAATGTTCAGTGGATGGTTAACAAGATTAATAGACAAACAAATACATCAAATGGGTCGTGTAACCTTGGAGACCACATGTGGCGAGGGCACAGATGCCAAGGTGATTGATGTTAACTTCCTTATTATAGACGTCTTATCATTATATAACATTATACTGAGGCGACTTGCCATCAACGCCCTAGAAACATTCATTTCCCCCTTGTACATGACCCTAAAGTATCCACTTTTTGATAGGCGAGTCGGCACTGTCTGAAGAGACCAATAGATCACTCAAGAGTATTACCAAAATAGCTTGGTGACCGATAGGATATATCTCACCCTTATTAATGCCCCCTCTACGAAGCTCCAAATACTAACATTAAGTATTGGTACCCTCGACCGGGCGCAAAAGTATAAAGGCTCACACCCACATAAGACTTGAAAGAGGTCCAGATAGGCCCATTTTTCTATTAGGTCACGAATACATGAAATTCACTTTTTGAGGAGGAGGAATAAGAGCTAATCGACCAATTCATTAATAATGTCGACTTGTTTATTTAGGCTCCCTACGACATGTCTGGGATAGAGACAAAATTAGTGAGTCATCGCCTCACCATCTACCCTTCCGCCAGACCAGTGGCGCAAAGGAAGCGAAAATTTTGAGCAGAGAAGATGGCTGCCATTGATGAAGATCTGGGGAAACTATCTGACATATGGTTCATTCGGAAAACAAAATACCCCGCCTAGCTAGCCAATGAGTTCTAGTACAAAAATCTAACAATAGATGACACATGTGTGTAGACTTCACCGATGTGAATAATTATCCTAAAGATGTATACCCGTTACCAAGCATTGATCGCCTCATAAATGGGTCATCAGGCTACCGCATGTTGATCTTCATAGATGCGTACTCAAGGTATAACCAAATACGAATGGACCCCCTAGATTCTTCTAAAATAACCTTTATGTTCAATTATGGTAACTACTATTACAATGTGCCCTTCGGGCTCAAGAATACTGGCGCCATCTACCAGCGGCTCATGGACGATGTCTTCGCCCATCAGATAGGGTAAAACCTAGAGGTCTACATTGATGACATGATAGTTAAGACTATTGAAGGGCACATACATGCAGAAGATTTGGAGGAGGTCTTGCAATTAGTTAGGATACCTAACCCCCCCCCCCCCCCCCAGATGCTCTTTTGGGGGCCAGGCTGGGAAATTCTTAGGTTTCATGCTGACGAGGATGGGCATCGAGGCCAACCCAGTTAAATGCCAGGTAGTCATAACCATTAGGATTTCCACTAATGTAAAGGATGTCCAACAACTTACAAGTCTCCTTGCCACCATATATCGTTTCCTCTCTTACGCACGTGACAAGGTTTTCCTCTTCTTCGTCGCCTTAAAGAAGAAGGAGATATTTTAATTGACCATCGAGTGCGAGGAGGATTTCACCAAGGTAAAGGACTTCCTCACATCGTCCCTCATTCTTACTCGACTAAGGGAAGAGTCGCCACTACTCCTCTACCTCCTGGTCAGAGATCAGGCAATGATTTTTGTCCTTGTATAAGAAATAGACAACATAGAGAGGACTATTTATTTCGTAAGCTAGGGGTTTAGAGGCTCCGAATCACACTATCAAAATATTGAGAAGCTGTCGCTAGCTGTCATTGTCATAGCGAGTAAACTTAGACCGTATTTTCAAGGTCACAAGATCCTAGTGAAGATCAATTATCCTATTCATCAAGTCTTAAAGAAGCTCATTTTAGTAGGAAGGGTGGTATCATAGGAAATGGAGTTTCTAGAATATGATATTCAATATGTCCCAAAGAGAAGAATCAAATCACAAGTTGGGGCAAATTTTGTGGTAGAAGTTAGCTCACCTTTAGATGAGGAGACGCCCTAGAGTGGGCTATATCTGTAGATGGCGCCTCCAATGTGAAAGGAAGCAACACCTAGATAGTCTTAGAAGGACCCGATGATATACTTATCGAGTAGGCACTAAAGTTTGAGTTCACCACCAAAAACAATCAAGAGGAGTACGGGGCCCTTATTTTTAGTATGATTTTTTCCTTAGAGATGGGATCCTCAATATTAAGGATATGAATCCTCTGCAACATTAACCTCTCCAACCCTCCCTCATGCTCTTTTATGTGTTTTTCTCTTTCATCATTTCTATCTCTCTCATCTCTTCACTTTGATTTTAATTTTATGATTTCTCTCTCACCAGACATACAACATCAAGGTTGGACTCCTATTGGGCAACATCCAAATACCCTGTTTGAAGGCCAAAAGTGACTCCCAAATGGTTGCCAACCAAGTCTCCGAGCAATACCAGAAAGAAGATGCAACTGCTAAAATTCTCTAAAAGATATAGAATATATCATCTCATTTTACTTCTTTTAAAATAGAACATGTCCCCCGCAAACAAAACTTTAGAGTAAACCTCATGTCCAAGCTCACCACATCAAAGATAGTGGAGTTTAATAGAATAATCATCCAAGAGACAGTCACCTCCACAAGCATCTAGGCAGGTGAGGTGTACTCCCTGGAAGTTGTCCTTGAGTCTAGCTAAATATCGCCAATACTACATTATCTGCAGTCAGACAAAATTCCACTAGACAAAGGGGAAGTAAGAAGAATCCAAAAATAGGCTGCCAAATACACCCTACTATCTGGAAAACTCTATAAAATGGGAAGGGCTTCTCCTATGTTGCGGTCCCTAGGTGAGCATGAAACCTCCCTAGTGCTTGTAGAATTACACAAGGGAGCCTGTAGTAGTCACATTGGTGGAAAACCCCCTGCCCACAAGCTATTAAGGGTGAGGTATTATTGGCCTACTTTGATGAAGCATATTGTCGTCTTTTTCAAGAAGTGCGATTAGTGACAGAGACATGCTGACCTTCACCACGCCCCGACTGAACTTATTCGGTCGATGACTTTGCCTTGGACTTTTTATCAGTTGGGCATGAAAATCCTAAGCCCGTTCTCCATGGCTTCACGTCAACTCTAATTCTTGATAGTATGCGTCAATTATTTCAACAAGTGGATATAAGTGAAAGTTGTTGCTAAAATCGCGCGTGTGAGAGTTAATCATTTATATTATCAGACGATTGTGTGCCAGTATGGACTCCCCAGAGCTATCATCTCTAACAATGAAACCCAGTTCGCCAGTGCTATGGTCATTGACCTTTACAATGATTTGGGAGCATAGACAAAGTGTGTATCCGTCAAGCACTTGCAGTCCAATGGACAAGAAGAATTAGCAAACAAAGTAATCCTAAAGGGACTCAAAAAGAAGCTTGATGATGTCAAGGTATTATGGGCAGAATTTCTCTATGAGATATTATGGTCATACCACACTACTCTGTACACCACCACCAAGGAAAATTCATTCTCCATGGTGTATGGGCCGAACAACATGTTGTCCGTGGAGATTGACACACCCTCATGGCGACGATCCTAGTTTAGTGAAGAAGCAAATAGAGCTGGATTGGAATGTGCAGCAGACTTGATTGAATAATTAAAAGAAGTTTCCCATTTTCGAGAATTTGCAGCCTAGGGTACAGCCACCTGAAGGTATAACTCCAAAGTAAGGCCATGAGAGATGCAATAGGGCGATCTGGTATTAAAAGAAGCGGTTCTATCCACGTAGTAGGGAAATCTCCAGTCCAACTATGAGGGACCATATCACATATTCCAGAAGCTCCCTCACGGGGCGTACAAGTTATAGGAGTTAGAATGGCCGCTCTTGCCTAGAACCTGGAATGCTCTCTGTCACAAGGGAGCCTGCAGTAGTCACATTGGTGGAAAATCCCCTACCCTAAAGCTATTAAGCGTGAGGTATTATTGGCCTACTTTGATGAAGAATACCATCATCTTTTTCAAGAAGTGTGATCAGTGACAGAGACATGCTGACCTTCACCACACCCTGATTGAACTTCTTCGGTCGATGACTTTGCCTTGGCCTTTTTATCAGTGGGGCATGGAAATCCTAATCTCGTTCTCCATGGCTCAAAGTCAACTCTAATTCTTGATAGTAGTAGTCAATTATTTCACCAAGTGGATAGAAGCGAAAGTTGTTGCTAAAATCGTGTGTGTAAGAGTTCATCATTTATATTGGCATAAGATTGTGTGCAAGTATGGACTCCCCGGAGCTATCATCTTTAACAATGAAACCCAGTTCTCCAGTGCTATGGTCACTGACCTTTGCAATGACTTGGGAGCATAGACAAAGTGTGTATCCGTCAAGCACGTACAGGGCAATGGACAAGAAGAATCAGCAAAGAAAGTAATCCTAAAGGGACTCAAAAAGAAGCTTGATGATGTCAAGGTATTATGGGCAGAATTGTTCCATGAGATATTATGGTTATACCACACTACTCCGCACACCACCACCAATGAAAATTAGTTCTCCATGGTGTATGGTGTGAACACCATGTTTTCCGTGGAGATTAACACACCTTCATGGTGACGATCCTAGTTTAGTGAAGAAGCAAATATGGCCAGATTGGAATGTGCGGCAGACTTGATTGAATAATTGAAATAAGTTTCCCATTTTTGAGAATTTGCAGCCTAGCATACAGCCACCTGAAGGTATAACTCCAAAGTCAGGCCAAGAGAGATGCAATAAGGCGATCTGGTATTAAAAGAAGTGGTTTTATTCACGTAGTAGGGAAAGCTCCAGTCCAACTAGGAGGGACCATATCACATATTCTAGAAGCTCCCTCACGGGGTGTACAAGTTACATGAGTTAGAATGGTCGCTCTTGCCTAGAACCTAGAATGCTCTATGTCTCAAATATTGTTACAGTTAAATTGTTTGTTAAATTGATTACTTGCAATCTCCTAATATGCACAATGATTATGTACCTGTGAATAATTTCTCGAGCATTTATGACCAATAAGGATGTTTATATCAATATTTTGTATGTTGGGCTTCATGAATGAAGACCCTTGCTGCCCTTTGAGGCAATACTTGTTGGTCTTCGTGAGTAAAGACCATTGTCCCCCTTTAAGGAAATACTTGATGGACTTCATGGCGAAGATCCTTGATGCCCCTTAAGGAAATACTTGTTGGAATTCATGGAGAATATCTTTGCTGCCCCTTGAAGAAATACATGCTAGACTTTATTACGAAGATCCTTGTTATCCCTTAAGGAAATACATGCTAGACTTTATTGCAAAGATCCTTGTCGCGCCTTGAGGAAATACTTGTTAGACTTCATGGCAAAGATCCTTGTCGTCCTATAGGGAAATACTTGTTAGACTTCATATCGAAGGTCCTTGCCTCCCCTCAAGGCAATACAAATGGGCTACCCAGTGCCTCGCCTGAGGGGTTTACAGTCTCGTCAGTCATGCTACATGTAAATTTGCTTGAGGTACTTAGACCTCCCAGAATAATTAAAACATTGCCTGAGGGACTTAGTGTTTCCTCGGGCGGAACCAAACAAAGAAATCATGCGTAAGAAGCACGAACAAAGTCTAGCCTAAGAGACTTAATCACAAGTCTTGTCTAAGGGCTTGATGGAAGTCATGTCCTAAAGGTCAATCACTTTGCCTGAGGGACTTGCAGTCTCATCAGTCGGGCTATATGTAAATTCGCTTGAAAGACTTATATCACACAGGCTAATTAAAACCTCTCTTAAAGGACTTAGTGTTTCCTCGGGCGGGACCAGACAAGGAAATCATGCCTAAGAGGAACGACCGAAGTCTGGCCTACGAGACTTGATCACAAGTCTTATCTGAGGGCTTGATGGGTGTACCTCCCAAAAGGTTAACTACCTCGCCTCAGGGACTTGCATTCTCATTGGTCAGGCTACATATAAATACACCTAAGGAACTTAGATATCCCGAGCTAATTAAAACCTCTCACGAGGGACTTAGTGTTTCTTGGGGCACAATTAGAAAAAGAAATCACGCCTAAGAGACGCGAACAAATTCTAGCCTAACAGACTTAATCACAAGTATTGTTTGAGGGCTTGATGGAAGTCCTGCCCGAAAGGCCAATTGCCTCACCTGAGGGACTTGTAGTCTCATCAGTCTGGATACATATAAATCCACCTAAGGGACTTAGATATCTTAGGCTAATTAAAACCTTACCCGAGGGACTTAGTTTTTCCCCAAGTGGGACCAGACAAAAAAATATGCTTAAGAAGCACGACCAAATTATAGCTTAAGAGACTTGATCACAACTCTTATATGAGGACTTGATAGAAGTCCCACCCAAAAGTTCAATTACTCTACCTGAGGGACTTAAATCTCCTAGGTTAATCAAAACCTCACCTGAGGGAGCACGTCCTCAAGAAGTGCAGGTCCTCGGGATACTCCCTTGAGCCTTGATCTAAAAACACTTTGTCCTCTATCAAAAGGTTATGCTTGAGGGACTATGTAGTTTTATATTTGTAAAAGGATCCTTATAGCGCGATGGTTGTAGAACGCCCTATGAATGGGGATAATAATGTGTCACCCCAAGAAAGGTATTGCCTCGCCCCAAGGTTTTTTCATCGTCCAATCATAAGAAACATGGGATAAGACGTTTCTTAGGCAGAGAGAAGCCATGTTCATTAACAGACTCGCATCCCCTTGGAATTAGGGATTCAACAATCTACCATTGATTGAGTGGGTGATGACCCTTCCCAAGAGAACCATAGGCCCAAAAAGCCTCTATAAATACATATCCCCCATGGGAGAATGAGGGATTAAAAGCCATACATATCATACCCCATATATGCTTACACCTGAGCACACCTCTCATTAATAAGGCCTCACACCTCACGTGAGCAGGACCTCTAAACCACCTTAAAACACCACCATACATGGCTTCTCGCCGCTGTGGGCAAGCCTTAACCATCATACATTGTAATATACCTACTAAGACCTCTGAGTCCCCTGCCCTTATAGGAGGAATACACACCTGTACTTTTTGACCAGTACACCTTCCGATTCTCCATTAATCCTTTGATTTCCAAATCCCTCACTTGAATTTAAAAAAGTGTTTTATAAGTAACGTTAAATGTTTCTAAGATTGTGCATAAATAAAGGTGTTTATGACTTAAACCTTTGCGTAGCAAGTAGGATTCTAATTCAACAAGGTTTTTACAATTGTCTTAAACTCTATCTCATACATCAAACTCGCATATAACCTTTTCTTAAGGTGTATTCTAATAAGCCTGTGTTTTAATAGCCATGCACATCAATCCCATTTTAATGAAGGTGCCTCGAAATTCCATAGGAACCAGACTAAGCTCCACAATCACATATGTGACTCTATCAAGAGTACTTATATAGCTAGGTACTCTCTTATATAGAGTATAAATCTCATTAAGAATTTATATTATATCATCCTCTTATTGCTTTAGGATTCATGAATCTCTTATTACTAGCATGTCCATCTTATATTACTCATAAACTGTTATTACTCATTGAACCTATTTATTAGTATATCTAATCTATTAGGTCATGTTACCGTCATGATCAACTCACTTCGATATAAGCATTAGTCTCATCTTATTGGATGTATTATGGACTTTCTCTCTAGCTAATCCTTTCGTCAAATGATCTCCTAAATTTTCATCAGTGTATACATGATCCACTCTTACAGCTTATTTAGAGATACAATCTCCAACAATGTTGTGTTTCCTTATTATTTGACGTCTCTTACCATTATAATAACAATTCTTAATTTTTACAATAGTCGTGGTACGACCATAGTGGATCAACACAACTAGAATAGGTTTTTCCCATAAAAGAATCTCAGGTAACAAGCAGCTTAACAAATTTGCTTCTTCACTAGTTGTCGTTAATGCTTTCATTTAAAACTCTATCATGGATTGAGCAAAGATAATACGTTTCTTTGATTTCCAAGATACAACTCCTCTAGCTATAATGCATTTGTCACTTTCATTAACGTTATACCCATTCAATATCATTAAGTTATCAAACTTTTCATGCCATTATTTTAGAGCTTGTTTCAGACTATACATAGACTTATCTAACTACACACCTAATTTTATTGCCTATGAATCACAAACCCTTATGATCTATTCATATAGAATTCTTCTTTTAGTCATCGTTAAAAAAGTTGTTTTAACATCCATTTAGTGTACAATTAAGTTATAAATAGCAGCAATTGAAATCAGCACCCCCAATGGATGTAATTCTAGTGACTAGAGAAAAACTATCAAAGAAATCTATATTTTCTTTTTGCCTAAAAGTTTTGGCTACAAGGTGAGTTTTGTACTTATCATATGTTGTAACACCCTCGACTGCTTTCAGGATTATCCACTGACTCCACAAACCAACATAGATCTTTTCAGCATGCTTTATCCTCACTCACAAACTTTTTGGAAAACTTCCCAGAAGGTCACCCATTCAAACACTAATCCAAGTCAAAGCTCATTAACTATTGAGTTCTTATTTGTTAGGCTACCAAAAAGAAGATGTGTCTTGTTGGTATAGGTAGTACCAATCAATCCTTATAAGCCTTCCAAGAAAACTTTCGGAAATAAGATGCATCTTGTTAGTATAGGTAGTACCAATCAATCCTTATAATCCTTATAAACCAACCCCAGTCTTTTCAGCATGCTTTGTCCTCACTCACACGCTTTTTGAAAAACTTCCCAGAAGGTCATCTATCCAAACACTGCTCCAAGTCAAACCTCCTTAATTATGGAGTTCTTATTCGTTAGGCTACCGAAATCTATATTTTCTCTTTTCCTAAAACCTTTGGCTACAAGGCGAGTTTTGTACCTATCAGCTATTGTAACGCCCCCGACTGCTTTCAGGATTACCGACTGACGTCAGAAACTAACACGGGTATTTTCAGCATGATTTGTCCTCACTCACACGCTTTCTGCTTAGTTCGTCCCCTAACTACATCGTACTGGGAAAGGTCTCGCTTTGATACCATTTCTAACGCCTAAGATTACTCTTAAAATTACTGACTGACCCCACAAACCAACACAGGTCTTTTCAGCATGATTTGTCCTCACTCACACGCTTTTTCGGAAAACTTCCCATAAGGTCACCCATTCAAACACCACTCCAAGTCAAACCTCATTAGCTATGGAGTTCTTATTTGTTAGTCTACAGAAAAGAAGATGCATCTTGTTGGTATAGGTAGTACCAATCAATCTTTATATGCCTTTATTCAATAATGCAGTCTTATTCCTACACAGTCTTGGGATCCCTCTCATTCTGATGAGAATTTAACGACCACTCTCTGGCCTCTTCGACCTCGAGTGTTACATCCATTCTCCGCCCTCTTCGGCCTTGGGTGTCACATATTAGGGTGTTACAGCTGCTCCATCAGGTTTTAGTTTCTTATTCAAAACCCATTTACAACCTATTTGTTTACAACCAGGAGGAAAATCTATTAAGTGTCAAGTCCTATTAGATTTTAGAGAGTTTATTGAAGGGGTGAGAAACACAAGAAGGGGGGGGGGGGGGGGGGTTTGAATTGGGTTTCACCAAATGTAATCTTTTGTGGGAAGTCTACATTAATGCTAAAAAGAGAATAAAAATACATAGACACATTTATTTTTATTCTGGTTCATTGTTAACAAAGTTACACGAGTCCACCAACCAAGGTGATTTCTCCTTAGACAAGGACTTAATCCAATAATCTAGAAAGATTAAAACCTCTAAGTGTTAGAAAACAACTTAGCCCTCTCAAGTATCCATACTAACGACTTAGTCACTTGAGGAATCTAAACTTTGAAAAGTGTTACAAAGGTGTGTACATAAAATTGCTTATAAACAAGCAGATGACACAATTGAAGTGTAATAACACAAAAGTGTTTTCTAGCAAGATATGAACAACAATTCCTTGCTAAATTACAAAACTATCTTAAGAATAATCTCCTAGAGATTTGCATCGTATCAACATGAGTTTTGTGAGCTTAAAAGCTTCTTTTAACGTTTCTCTCATTTTCTTATAGAGTTACGCTCTAATTTGGTTGAGCTTCAAGTATCTTCTTTTAAGCTTTACAATTTGGTGCTTGCTTCCACCTTGCACACATACTCTCGTGTTTTCTTCAGCTCCTTTTCTTTTCTTGTTATTGTTACTCTCTCATGATTATCTCTTTGGCTCTTGCGGCATTCAGCACTTCAGCATTCAATATTTGCGCTCGGATCACAACAACATTTTTTCAAGCATTCAAATCTTTAATATATAGAGAAAGAGAATAGATCCGTTGGAAGGTATAATAGGAAACATATTCCAATTGTAATATCCCAATGTTCACTTAAAAGAATGGTCAAATCATAATACAATAGAGTTGACCTTGTACCACTTATTCTAGGTAGAGGTCACATACTACTTTGTACTTTTATATTCATTAAGACACGCAAACCATTCTTGATCTTCTGTCTTCTAATCTTCAGAGGCTTCAGATGTATATTTGATGAAACATGTATATAGAGATCAAATACTTGTAACTTCAGAACCTAAGTCTTCAGAATCTCATATCTTAGTTCAGCAGAACTATCTTAAGAGTCTTCAGCACCTGGTCTTTAGAAGTGATGTCTTCAAAAACTTCAAAGCTTGTTCAGCAGAACCTCGTCTTTAGAATCTTCAGAACTTGTTCCGCACATATTTGTCTTTAGAGTCTTCAAAACTTCGTTCAACAGAACCTTGTCTTTAGAGTCTTCAGAACTTGAACTTCAGAAATGATGTCTTTAGAATCTTCAGAACTTCGTTCAACAGAACCTTGTCTTTAGAAACTTCAGAACTTGAATAGATAGAATCACATCTCTTAGAAAGCCTTCAAGGCTTACTTACAAAGTCACAATCAGAAGCTTTAGTACAAAAATGTTATTCAGAACCATTTTATAAAAAAAGCATTCCTGAATATAGACTTTAACTTGTACACAACATATTTTTTCTTCGAGAGTGTTTAGATCAGAGTCTAATGACTTCACACACATTTCTATTAGAGACAGATCTTATTTAGCAAAAGCTACACACTAGATAGAAACCATATAGTACTGAATTGTTCTCTAAGATAACATGTGCAATTATCATCAAAACTTAAGGCCAGATGCAGAACCACTCTTGTTCTTACAATCTCCCCCTTTTTTATGATGACAAACCATGTATTTTGATAAAGCAATTCGTACGGGGTAATAACCATAAACCACAAAATCAGAGTTAAGCTAACCAGCTCCCCCTGATTCTGTTACTCTCAAAATTCATTTATGCTTGTTCAGAGTCTCCCCCTGATCCCAAGACTCACAAAATACTTTTGAAGTACAGAGCATGTGAACAGAGAAGGAATACTTCTCAGAGACATCTCATCAGAGTCTGACTAGAACTGTCAGTCTTCATCTCAGAACCTGGCTTGCTATCAGATCATGATTTGACGTAATCAAAACCTAATTAGTAACTTTCTTGATGCTTTGCATCATGTATCAGAGCTAGGTCCTTTCAATATTTTAAACATGTCACCAGAAGGTGCAAAAATCAACATGTCATCAGAAGGTTCAAAACATGAACATTTCCTGAATGACCATTTCTTGACTTGATATCCATAAGGTCCACAATCTTTGAAGTACTAGAGTCTAGCTACCATGATTTCAGAAAGTTCATAACTTCTGACAAGCCTGGGGTATCAGAGCACTCACAGACATTTTTTTTAGATTGTTCTTTTGCTTCTGATGAGTGATCAAAGCTAAATTTTCATTGAATAATGTATTGTATCATAGCAAACTCATTTAGAACATTATTCTTGTTTCTTGAACGTGTCTTTTGAAACCTGTTCTAAATGATAGTGAACTTTTATAAAGTTCCTGATCAAATATTAAACAAGGGTTAGTGATAAAAGCATATTTAAATATGTATTTGGGATCAGATTCTTGGAATAAGTATATCAAAAATCATTTCACTTTCTCCCCCTTTGTTAGAAATCAAAAAGATATAAATAAAGAGAGAAATAATAAGTAATATGAGATAATTAACAGAAATACTAATAAAGATAAGAGACCGAGTATAGAAGAATAAAGAAAAAAATAGAAAACTTCATTAATATAGTAGAAGGGGTACAAGCTAAACATTTAAGGGAATAGCAAGGGAAAAAGGTAATATAACCAAAACTAGATAACAACAAGACCTCATGAAACAAAACATCATAAAAACAGACCGAGCACAGACACAGAAGCCACAAGACCCGCAAGCACCCAAAACATCTCATATTCATCCAATAGAAGAGACTACCAATCCAGCAAGCTTGTAACAACTTCACATCTTTCTTCAGCAGCCGCAACATCTAGACCAAGACTCTTAGCTAAACCAATGATTTCAGGCTTATAACACAATTCAGATAAGACCTTTCCATAACGAATGAAGGACTTATACTAACCTCTTGAAATAGTGACTGATTCTTTCAGATGGTTGAAGATGGTTTGAGGCAGGTTGACACGGACATTATTCATAACAAAGTAGATGAAAAGTCTGTCAACATGGGATATAATATTTTTTTCTACACCCCGAGGACGAAAGTTAGTTAAGAGGAGGTTAAACCAAGCTTTAGCTGTTGAAAGAGGCCTTTCAGGATTGGCAAGTTCAAATCTGAGGAAGAAGGTACCGTGAATGTTAATGAGCTTATCAACAAAGGTGTAGGTAAAACGAAACTCGTCCATAGTGATACCAATTTGAGGACAACTAATAGCTTTAGCAATGGAAGTAGAAGTGATAGTGAAGGAAGTGCCATAAACATAGGAATAGATGGAGTCACCATCCACACTTACTAAGGCATATTTCTAAAAGACCTTCACAAGGTTAGGATAAATGGGTCCATGCAACAATGCATAGTATTTGTACCAACCCTGTACTTGCATGCTCAAGACAATGTCGCGATCAGTTCCTATAAGACGAGGAAAGTTGGGTCATTTTTCACAGATAAATTCCAGTAGGTCTTCATTACTGCTGCTGTGAGAATTGGATATCAAGCTATTAATTAACTTGAATCACAAATCTTTGAAATTCACCATCGAGATTTGATTTATCCAAAGGAAAGGGTACAGATCGAAGAAAACCCTAATATGCAATGTAAAAACAATGCAAGAAAATCTAAGGTTCGGGGGTTGGTTATACCTAGAGAAAGTGTTAGCATTCTAAGTATCTGTAGTACTCTACAAGAACCTCTTGCTAGTATTTGTGTTATATTATTGAGTGCTTGCTATGGGTAATGTGCTAAGGTGAAGACCTAGGGGTTTATACACTAAGTATGCTCGCCAAGACATTGCATCGCATGCCTACGTATTCTGACTAGGATGGAATCAGAGCTTTCGTAGTTCCCCTCAATAAGGGTGAGGAATTCTTGACCGTGGTCAAGGTTTCAAAGGAAAAAGGTAAGTGTCCATGGCAAGAGACTTACGTAGAGTACGGCGACTCTAAACTTAAGACTAAGTTAAAAGGAGGTAAGTGTTCATGGCAGAACACTTACATGGAGTGCGGCGACTCCGATCCTAAGGCTAGGATAAATGGGAAAGGAAGTGTAAGTAAGTGTCCATGGCAGGAACTTACATAAAGTACGACAACTCTAATCCTAAGGCTAGGATAAAGGGAAGGAAAATGTTCATGGCAGAACAATTACGTAAAGTACGGAGACTCTAATCCTAAGGCTAGGATAAAAGGAAAGACTTAAGGTTTTCCTAAGTATGACATGACAGTCAACAGCAGTAGGATTATTTCCTTTGGAATTTTGACTGAGAGCCTAAATCTATCCTACCCCGAGCTTAATCGAAAATTAAGTCGAGCTAGGAGATTTTAAGGGAACATGTGAATTAAAGGCTAGCAAATAAATAAACAGGATATATATACAAGCATCAAGAAGAGACTAAAGCATACAAGCAGTCAACCATATATCAGACAAAGAAAAATAATGTGACAAAAGATGCATGATGAACATAAGATATGAAAGAAAATATAGTCGAGGTAAAAAAACCACAAGATAGACAAAGAGATCCTAAGCCACGAGTCAGGAAAGTTAATGGTTAAGAAAATTAGTGGAAATAAATCCTATATATTGATATTCTAAACATGATTTAAAATTTAAGAATTAATCTAATAAAAACATTTTTTATTTTTGAGCTTTAATATATATTTAATAACTAAACCTAATAATATAATAATAATTGTTAGTTCTTGTATTGGCTGGAATTTTGGTAAAACAAAGTTGAACAATGTTGATGTCATATGTCTGATGTCATAACATTGGTTCCTAGCATTAGCTGTTGCAGGGTTGAAGTTTTATATGCTGATGTTATAAGTGATGTCTTGACATCACTATACCAGAACTTTAAAACATCAGGTTGTGATGTTTTTAGGGCTGCGCGTGTTAATGAGTTTTGAGGAGATCTGTTAGAGTGATTGGATGCGAATATCTTGGAGAAGAGATTTCCAATCAGATGTATTTGCAGATTATGGAGCAGGTGCTGTAACAAACATTAGGGTTGATTTAGAGAGATTTTAAAAAGATTTGAAGATCAAATTTGTTTTAATATCAGATATTTTTGGAAGTGATCCAAGCCCAAGTCAAAAGGGTATAAAAGCAGCCTCAACCCTTATTGGAAGATAACAAAGAAAGAGAGCTATAGACTGAGTGTCATTTGAGTCTTCGTGTGTGTTTTGTAAACCATTCATGTGTGAATTGGTGTTACTATTTTGAGTTGTAATTGTATTCACTCTAGAGCTTTTAAGCAAGAGTTTGTTGTCCTTGATCAAAGCTGTGAAGCAGAATCAAGGTGTGTTTGAATTGTATCACTGAGGTGATTTAGGGAGTGAGTGGTTTCTCATACCTAAGTGGTTTCTTAGGTAGAATTATCATTGGGTAGTGATTAAATTAGGTAAATGTCAACTGGGAATGTTGAGTCTGTTATTTAATACTACTAATAGTGATTTTCCTCCCTGGCTTGGTAGCCCCCAGACGTAGGTAGTAAGACCGAACTGGGTGAACAATTCTTTGTGTCCTTTACTGCTTGTTATTGCATTGTCCATAGCAGATTGTGTTGTTGTGACATCACACTTAACATCACACATCTGATACCAAAATTTCAATTGGTATCAGAGCAGGCATCCTGCTCTGCATCTGGGTGAGATCTAGAGCTGATACTTTCTGGTAAGATGGACAAGGAAGTTGGTAGATTTGTGAATAGACCCCCTATTCTGGATGGTTCTAATTATGATTATTGGAAACCAAGGATGGTTACCTTTTTGAAGTCCTTGGACAGCAGGGCTTGGAAGGCTGTGTTAAAAGAATGGAAGCACCCTGTTATTACTGATAAATAAGGAAACACCAAGCTGAAACCTGAAGAAGAGTGGACCAAGGAAGAAGATGAGCTAGCACTTGGCAATTCTAAGGCCTTGAATGCCATCTTTAATGGGATTGATAAAAACATCTTCAGGTTGGTAAACACTTGTGAAGTGGCAAAGGATGCTTGGGACATTTTAAAGACTACTCATGAAGGAACTTCAAAGGTTAAGATGTCAAGACTTCAACTTCTGACATCAAAGTTTGAAAGTCTAAAGATGAAGGAAGATGAAACTATTCATGATTTTCACATGAATATTCTTGAGCTGTCCAATGCATCCAGTGCTCTTGGAGAGAAGATGACTGAAGAAAAGCTGGTGAGGAAAATTCTTAGATTCCTTCCCAAGAGATATAGGATGAAGGTGACTGCAATTGAAGAAGCTCAAGACATAAGCAAATTGAGGGTAGATGAGCTGATTGGATCTCTTCAAACTTTTGAGTTAGGGTTGAGGGAAGAGGAACCTGAAAATAAGACCAAGAGTATAGCTTTGGTATCTAATACTCAAGAAGAGAAGAAAGGGAATGATGCTGAGTCTCAGGAGGAGCTGTCTCAGGCTATTGTTCTGATGGGAAGACAGTTTAACAAGGTGTTTAAGAGGATGAATAGAAACTACAAACCTAATGTTAAGAACATCTCCTCTGACATCAACAAGTCAAAAGAGAAGGATGAAGAGAAGAATGTTCAAGACAAAGGAGTTCAATGCTTTGAGTGTGAAGGCTATGGTCATGTCAAGAAAGAATGTCCTACATTCCTTAATAAGCAAAAAAAGGGCATGGATGTTTCCTGGTCTGATACTGACAGTGAAAGTGAAGAAGAGTCTGCCAAGCATGTTAGGGCATTGACAGGAACATGTATTTCTGATGGAGAATCTAGTGATGAGGAATTTACTTTTGAGGAGTTAGCTGCATCCTATCAAAAGTTATGTCTGAGGAGTGCAGAGGTTTGTTAAGAAAGTGAGAAACAAAAGAAAAGAATAGTCCAGCTTGAGACTGTTAAAGCTGATCTTGAAAATAAAGTCTTGTTAGTTAAATATTAACTTGATCAAATGACCAAGTCTGTCAGAATGTTGAACAGTGGGTCTGATACTCTTGATAAGATTCTTCAGGCTGAAAAGGTTGCAGGAGACAAGTTTGGCTTAGGATTTGTTGTTGAGGAGAAGGTCTCTGGTAAAGCTAGTACTTCTGGAACCAAAAAGGACATGTCTCAACCAATGTCTCAACATAACAGAAGAAGACATAATCCTAAACCTAAGCAGGTTGTTCATCAACTTCCTCAAAATGTTGGGAAAGGGTATGCTCATGGTCCTCATCATGGGAAGGCACAGGTTTCTGGAGCTAGTCAGTATATGCCTCCACAATACCATAGGAATATTTAGGCTTCTAGGTTTAACATGTTCCATCAGATGTCTCAACATCAAGGGAATATGTATGGCTTTGGACCTAATAATGTAGTGCCTCATTATTATGGTAGAAGAAAGCCACGTCATCATGGTAGAAGACAACCTAAGAGACAGAATCATCACTACAGAAGACAGGCTAACTATGGAAGAAGACAGCCCCAGTACTTTGGATGGCAGCCACAGCAGGTTCATCATCAAGGTGGCAGGAAGTTTAATCACTTCAGAGAAGACATTCAAAGAGTAAGATGTTACTATTGTGGTAGAATTGGCCATATACAATCTTCTTGTTTTAAACTGCATGGTTATCCCAAGCCTACTCCTCAACCTAGACAGAAGCAGGACAGGCCTCAAACTGTTGAACAATGGATTCCTAAAGCTGCTGTCACATGTCTATTGGCTCACTCATCTGTTAGAACCCCAGCTATGGATGGTTGGTATTTTGACAGTGGTTGCTCAATGCATATGACTGGTTTCAAGAATCAGTTGGTAGATATCAGGACTTACTCCACAAAGGATGTAACTTTTGGTAATGGAAAAAAAGGGGAAGTAAAAGGAATTGGAAAATTGAATTGTGAGGCTGGACCTAATCTTGAAAGTGTTCTTCTGGTCAAAGGACTGACTGCTAATTTGATTAGCATTAGTCAGTTATGTGATGAAGGATTCAAGGTTAGCTACACTAAAGATGAATGTTTAGTGACTAATGAAAAGAGTGAAGTCGTTATGAGGGGAGTTAGATCCATAGATAACTGTTATTTATTGGTTCCTCAAGAGTCCAGCTTATCATGTAATGTCAAAGATGATGTTATGACATCTGAATGTGACATTAGAAGGATCACCAAACATCCTAGTGTTATGCAACTATTCAGAGGAAATATTGAAGAAACTAGGGTAGTTGAGGTTGAGCATTCAGGTATGAAGGGTAATGACGATTTCCCTAAAGATATGTGTGCTGAAATTTGTGAATATTAAGTAGAAAGTTGGGCAATTGGAAAAGGATTCAAAGATTAATGAATTCTGATGTGCATTTATTAAAATTCAAAAATTTAAAAGGAAATTTGTTTTGGTGGGGAAAATACATTTATTGGCCTTTAAGTGACCAACAAAAGCAGTTCCCTTACCTTAGGTTATCATTCCCTATTATTACTCTCTCACGCTATTTCACTCTCCACACTCCAAGTCCTTTCATCTTCCTCCCCAAGAACAGAAATTACAAAACACCTTTGGTCACCAGTTGTTGTGCAGAAACGATGTCTAAACAAGTTTCATCTCCATCCAAGAAGGCTGCGTCCAAAAGTTCCACTCATGCAAAGTCTAGGGTTTCGTCAGAAGAGGTGACTGTGAATGAAGCTATGAACATTGCTCCTATCTCTATGATTCCAGCCTCAGAAAAGACAAGACCTGAGAAGTATCAACCCAAGAGATCTTTAAAAGGTAATACTTCTAATAAATCTGCGAGTAGTAAGTTTGATGATAGTGAAAGTAGAGCTTTTGTCACTAGTGTGTTGTTTGGAGACAAACCTAACCCTAGGACTACCACTCCTCTTCCTCAAACTGTTGAAGAAAGGGTTGATGTTGACAAGAGCATTGATCAGATTGTCACAAAAATATTTGAGAAGGGGATTCCTGTGAAGGGAATATCTAGGCCTCTGAGTCAAAGGCCTGCTGATCAATCTGTTAGAGAAGAGGGAGACATTGAAAATTCTGATACCAATCTGCATAGATTAGCTGTTTCAGTCATTGAGGATGCTGAGATTGAAGATGAAGTTGAAGCTGAAGCTGAAAGAGAAAAGGATATTCATGTTGAAGATGAGTTAGATGTTGGACATGATGTTGGAACATCACATGATAGGGATAACCCTAGTGAAAAGAAGAATACTGATAAGGTGGATGTGATTGATCTTTCTGATAATGAAGTGATTGGAAAAGTTGTCCTTGGTATTGCCAGTAGAATGAGGTCTAGAAGAGGGATGTCAGTAGAGTACTCACCTAAGGAGAGACCTGAGAACAAAAAGAAGAAGTCAACTATGGTGGGACCTGCTAAGACTTGGAGCAAAGTGGCTGTGAATTCCAAAAAGAGAAAGGTGAGGGAGGATTCAGAGTCTGAATTTGATGTTGAGGATGATGTTCAAGACATTACTCCTGTGAGAAGGTCTATATTGAAGAGAATTGCGGACAAGATTCCTGATATCCCTGTTGACAATATTTCCTTCCACTATGCTAGTAGTGCATCCATGTGGAAATTTGTCTGTCAGAGAAGACTAGGACTGGAAAGAGAACTTGGTGGAGATGCCTTGGATCTTAAGGAAGTCATTGAATTGATTAGATTTGCTGGGTTAATGAAGACCGTGTCTGGACTGTCCAAGTGCTATGATGGTTTAGTCAAGGAATTTATTGTGAACATTCCTATGGCTATTAATGACAGCAGAAATATGGATTTTAGGAAGGTTTATGTAAGAGGTCAATGTGTTAATTTTTCTCCTGAGGTCATTAACACTTACCTAGGAAGAGATGAGAAGGAGTATAGAGAGTTAGAAGAAACAGACAATGATGTGTGCAAGGAAATCACAGCAAGACAAGTGAAAGTCTGGCCTCTGAAAGGAAAATTGTCTGCCAGTTTATTAAGTGTCAAATATGCTATTCTGCACAGAATAGGAGCAGCTAATTGGGTCCCTACCAATCACAAGACAACTATCTCTGTTGGATTGGGAAAATTTATTTATGCTATTGGGACAAAGAGGTTATTTGATTATGGGGCTTATATATATTATCAGACTATCAAGCATGCTGCTACAAATGCAGTGAAGATGCCTATTGCCTTTCCCTCTCTCATTTGTGGGGTCATCTTGTCACAACATCCTGGTATTCTTCATCAATCTGATGTGGTGTGTAAGAGTGAATCTGCCTTGTCAATCCATTATAAGCTGTTTGAAGGGAAGCATGTTCCTGACATTGTCAAGACATCAGCTTCAACATCACAATAGCCACCTGCCAAAACTGGGTTGATTTCAGAATTGGAGGAGGCTTGCAAGGAGTTGGATAAAGTTATCAGAGTGAGTACTGAAAGAAAGCTAAAATTTGAAAAACTTCTCATGACTCTGAGATTGGCAGAAAAAGAAGCTGAAGCAGTCAATGCTAGTCAAAATGATGATGACAATGTTGAAGGTTCAGGTTCTGAAGAAGGTGACCCTAGCACTGAGGATGAAGATGTTGCAGCTAGTTCTGATGGCTCTGATGCTGATGAAGATTAAATTGATGTTTCTTTAGCTATTTTATAAGTTTTGTTGTTTAGTTTTGCTTCTGCACTTAGTGTGCTTGCCTTGTATTCTGAATATTGTTGCTTTTAAGTACTTATGGTTTATGTTCTGTGATTTGTCTTGTCACATAATGCTGACTTTTGACTGACAATGAGAGCTAGCTTAGGACTAATAGGTTGATGTTTGTCCAATTATGGCTAAAAAGGGGGAGAGAGTTGCCCAGGTGTGGTTGTGAAGCCTTTTTTTGATATGGTGCAGAAGTTGAGGGGGAATGTGCATGCTGGTTCTTGCTTTGAGGGGGAGCTTTGGCTTTGTGCAGCTTGTTTTGTGATTGCTGCTGGTTTGAAGTTTTTTTTGAAGTTTTCCGCTGCAGGTACCTCTGATGATGATGGCAGAGTTTGTTTTAGTCAAAATTAGCCAAAGGGGGAGATTGTTAGTTCTTATATTGGCTGGAATTTTGGTAAAACAAAGTTGAACAATGTTGATGTCATATGTCTGATGTCATAACATTGGTTCCTAGCATTAGCTGTTGCAGGGTTGAAGTTTTATATGTTGATGTTATAAGTGATGTCTTGACATCACTATACCAGAACTTTAAAACATCAGGTTGTGATGTTTTTAGGGCTGCGCATGTTAGTGAGTTTTGAGGAGATCTGTTAGAGTGATTGGATGTGAATATCTTGGAGAAGAGATTTCTAATCAGATGTATTTGCAGATTATGGAGCAGATGCTATAACAAACATTAGGGCTGATTTGGAGAGATTTTAAAAAGATTTGAAGATCAAATTTGTTTTAATATCAGATATTTTTGGAAGTGATCCAAGCCCAAGTCAAAAGGGTATAAAAGCAGCCTCAATCCTTATTGGAAGATAACAAAGAAAGAGAGCTATAGACTGAGTGTCATTTGAGTATTCGTGTGTGTTTTGTAAACCATTCGTGTGTGAATTAGTGTTACTATTTTGAGTTGTAATTATATTCACTCTAGAGCTTTTAAGCAAGAGTTTGTTGTCCTTGATCAAAGCTGTGAAGCAGAATCAAGGTGTGTTTGAATTGTATCACTGAGGTGATTTAGGGAGTGAGTGGTTTCTCATACCTAAGTGGTTTCTTAGGTAGAATTGTCATTGGGTAGTGATTAAATTAGGTAGATGTCAACTGGGATTGTTGAGTCTGTTGTTTAATACTGCTAATAGTGATTTTCCTCCCTGGCTTGGTAGCCCCCAGACGTAGGTAGTAAGACCAAACTGGGTGAACAATTCTTTGTGTCCTTTACTACTTGTTATTGCATTGCCCATAGCAGATTGTGTTGTTGTGACATCACACTTAACATCACACATCTGATACCAGAATTTGGATAATCTTAAACAAAAATAAAAGATATTTTATAAAACAAAAAGATTATTTTAACAAAATAAAAGTTAGAAGATCATTTATTTAAAAGTTAAAAGATTATTAACAAGTTAAAAGATTATTAACAAAAAGATATTAATTGACAATTAGCAAGAGTTGCTAATATAGTTTTTAACATTAGTTAACAAGGAATTAACATAAAAATTAAAAAAAAATGTGAAAGGAAACATGGATAAGCCAAAGAAAGGCCCATTGGGCGCGGGTCTTGGAGAAGATGGGTCAATCCGACCCAACTTATGTTATGACAAGGTAGCAATGAGACCTAGCAGCCATTCAATTCCTTCTTCAACTTCATGCTTTGAAGGAAAACTTTGGTAAGAAACTGTACCCAATCTTTTTCTCCTAAAACTGGCGATCTTAACTCCCTCTTCTCTCTCGGATTCTCACACTTCTTTCTCGCTCATTCTCGCTTTCTCTTTCTCTCATTTCTACTTTGCTCTCTATTTTCCCAACAAAAATAACATACCAGCAGCAATCGAGCATCATGATAATGTTCACATCTCAACACAACAGTTCAAAGAATCAACTTATCGAGTGGAATTCAGTTGCGGGTGATGATGGTCGGTGGCGAAGGGGGCGATCGCGGCTAACGAATTGACGTTTCGGAGCAGCAATCGGATCAATGGTGTGTGGCAGCTCTGGCGTGGAGGTTTTGGCACAGCTTCGATGATTCAACGGATTTGCGGTGACTTTTCCTTCCTTCCTTTTGTATTCTTTTACTGGGTTATTTTGTTGTGTGGCCTGTGGTTGGAAGAAATTGCTCACAGTGGTGTTTGTTTTCTGTGAATTTTATGGTTGTTGCTGCTTGTAAGGTATTGTGAATTTGTTTTGGACGAAAACCGTGTGTATGTCTCTATGATTGTATGTGACTTTTTACTGATGTGCTGTTGCTCGTGTGAATGTTGTGAGCATATGAATCTCTGTGTGTTTGTGATTTTTTTTCCTCTGTGTATGCGTGTGAGCCTTATTCTTGTAAATGTGTCTTTTTGGTGGTTCTTCACTGATATTATGAATTTCTGTGTAATGCTCTGACTGAGGATTTATTGGTTTTGCTCACTTTTTCAGCTGTTGTGTGTCTCCCCCTGTGAAGGTTGTATGTCCCTCTTTTATAGTCAAATTCTATTGATATTGCAATGAATTCCTTGCCATATCTGCAGCAACATGTTTGGATGTGTCTGATTTATGTTGAATTTTCTTACCAATTTTCCTTGGACATGTCTGTACACGTTTTCCTTCTTTCCTTCTTTTCTTCAACATGTTGTAACTCTATTTTGGAAACATTTTGAATTATGTCTGGCTTGTGTTTGGATGGTTGATGATGGTAATCCAATCCATTTACATCGTGTTTGATTATGTTTGGTGATTCACAAACTTTCCTTGTCATTTTGTTAGTGTGATTGCTGCAGAATTAATGCCGACATCAGAATTAATGCCGCCCTCAAAACAAGTCATTAAGGTCGGTTTTGAAGCTGGTGGTAGTGATTACAGATCGAACTCTCCTCTGACTACAACGCAAAGTAGAAAGACGCCCTTTGCTGTCTTGATGTAGAAGCTCTAACCATTGAGAAGCAACAATAGCAGCTTTTAGAGAAAGAGATGAAACTGCAGTAACATTTAATGATTCTTAATTATTTCCTTGTATGGTTGTGTTGATTGTGATTCAATTTTTTGCAATTATTTGGACGAACAGGGGCTGCTGTTCAAGGGATACGGCGCAAAAAAAAACTGATACATGAAGTGCTTGGCCGTGACATTTGGGTATGAGGATTGAGTTTGCTCAAAATTTGGAAGATAAGTGCCCAAGACACTTGATGCATATTTGAACATGCTTGAATCAGTGAATCCACTAGTCCTCTATACCATATTTAATGACTCTTGATCCTTGAATTGATCACAAACTCAAGAAGCAAACACATTCCATATGATGAGATCTTGATCCATAAAATGAAAGCACAATTCTTTTATATCTCCTCTTGAAAGAAAAGTAATAAAAAAAAGCTTGTCAACACCACATAACCTCATGTCCTAAATAACCATCCTTCATACCAATGGACAGGAAACCCTAATCCTCCTTGGGGAAACCTCTGAGGAATCTTGAGGAAAAACGACCTTGTATTGACTAGAGGAACCATAACAATGGAGCATATCTTTCCACATGAATTCAACATAACTTGCAAAGACCAGAATTCCAATGAGCACACACACGACCTCCATGACTCTTGAACCTTTACAGCAACCCTAATTTCACAAATAAAACCAACAAACAAAGTCTAATAAATCGGTTAGTCATGCATGGATGATTGACCTAGTAACGATGTGGAAAAAATTAAGGAATCTAAGGGTAAAATTTGGGGTATTACAGTTGCAAAAGATCAAGAAATATAAGGGTAAAATTTGGGGTATAACAGTTGCCCCTATTTAAATATCTTTACCGGATGACATGAACGATGAAAATCTTCATAAAATCATGGTGAAAGGTATTTAAATATAGATAACCGAATTTTTTTCCCTTAGATGCAATGACATGCGATGCTATGGACAAAAGAGACTATCCTACAAATGCTGACATGCAATGAACTCTAATATGATGAAAATGATGGAATGATAAGTGCAAAATGCAGATGACAACGAAAGAAAATAGGGATAGAGTCAACATAATGTCAAAAATTTTGCCCTTAGATGCAATGACATGTGATGCTATAGACAAAAGAGACTATCCTACAAATACTGACATGCAATGAACTCTAATATGATGAAAATGATGGAATGATAAGTGCAAAACACAGACAACAATTGTAACACCCTTTTCTACCCCCAATAATGTTGCAGCAGAAACAACTCAAATATCAGAGTAAGGCATAAAAATTCCCTCAAAGGGTGCACACTTCTCATTAAATCAAAATAACACAATTACCTTGTAAACAAAGGGTTTTTCTCAAAATAAATCAGAAAGCCTTCACATGGCAGCGGAACTCAAAATTCTCAAATAAAAGGTTCCTCAACAACTGTCATAATAATCAAAATAAAACCATATCATCAAATGACAACAAAAATAAGGAAACAACATAGTTCGACTCAAAGGACCCCAACCCGATGTTACACTATCAGAGCAAGACCCTCTAAATCGACCAAAAGCAAATAAACTTCAAGGTCCTCGAAAGCATCCACAGCTAAACCTGATCACCTGCACGTTACCCACGTGGAGGCAACATTCAAACAGGCATGGTGAGTAATCACAATTCATAATAATCATTATAAAACAAGAAATACATAAAATGACATTATCTTCATGTACAACATCATCAAGGTCATTATCAAGGGAAACATCAGGAAACACTATATCACAATTCATCAATGTCGCATAAGATGCAATGCGTAACAAGACTCATGCATGTGGTACCAATCGTCACAAAGGATGGACACCAGGCCATCAATACTCCTAAAATGTCCACTTTACCCTCAATTCCTCTAATGTTATTTTAAATTAATAATAATACTAATATATTCATATTATATACTATTATTTAATTAAAATAACCAAACTTCACCAAAAATACCGACATCGACACCAACCACAAAAAATTCACAGAAAACCACGAATATAATATTTAAATAAATTAAATAAATATTCTTACGAAATTTGGGAATTGTACAACTCTCCCCCACTTAAAGAATTTTCGTCCCCGAAAATTACCTCAAGGAAATAGAGTCGGATACGACTCCCTCATCTGATCTTCACGTTCCCAAGTCCAACTTTCGCCAGCTGGTCCACCCCACAACACCTTCACCAAAGCTATGTCTTTACCCCACAATTGCTTCATCTCTCGACCGTCGACACGCACAGGCAATGCTTCCACAGTCAGATTATCCCTCACTTGTACATCATCCATCTGAATCACATGCAACGGATCCGAAATGTACTTCCTCAATTGAGACACATGGAACACGTCATGCAAATTCGCAAGTCACGGCGGTAAAGGAATTCGATAGGCTACCTCTCCTATCCTCTGCGATATCTTGTATGGACCAACAAAACGTGGAGTGAGCTTCTTAGACTTCAAAGCTCGACCCACACCAGTCACTGGCGTCACTCTCAAAAACACGTGATCTCCCTCTTGGAATTCAAGTGCTTTCCTCCTCTTATCATGGTAGCTCTTCTGACGACTCTGCGAAGCTTTCATCCTTTCTTGTATCTTCCTAATCTTCTCAGTCGTCTCTTGCACAATTTTAGGTTCGAGTACAACACTCTCGCCCGATTCATACCAACATAAAGGAGTCCTACACCTTCTCCCATACAAAGCTTCATAGGGCGCCATCCCAATACTAGCATGAAAACTATTATTGTACGTGAACTCAATCAACGGTAAATGGCTATGCCATGATCCTCCATGATCCAACACACAAGCCCTCAGTAAATCTTCTAAAGATTGGATAGTCCTTTCTGTCTGACCGTCAGTCTGCGGATGATATACAGAACTCATCCTCAACTTGGTACCCAATGCATCTTGCAAACTCTTCCAGAACCTCGATGTAAACCTCGGATCTCTATCCGACACAATACATGAAGGTACCCCATGTAACTTCACAATCTCCTCAATATACCTCTCGGCTAGCTTCTGCATGGAATGATTAATCTTCATCGGTAAGAAATGAGCCGACTTAGTTAATCTATCCATGATCACCCAAATGGAATCATTTCCCTTAGCAGTCTTCGGCAATCCCACCACAAAATCCATGGAAATACTATCCCATTTCCATTCTGGAATCCTCAATGGCTGCATCATACCTAAAGGCTTCTGATGCTCAACCTTCGACTTAAGACAAGTCAAACACGCATAAACAAACTCTGCAACATCCTTCTTCATACCTGGCCACCAAAATAACTTTTTCAAATCTTGGTACATCTTCGAAGCACCAGGATGAATACTCAACCTACTTCAATGTCCTTCTTTAAGAATGCTCTTCTTAATATCTGGGACATCTGGAACACACACCCTATCTCTGAACATCATCACACCATTCTCATCAATTTGGAAGTCACCTTCGTTACATTGGTTAATCAAAATCAATTGGTCAACCAACTTTAAATCAGATTGCTGTCCCACTCTAATTTCTTCCAGAATACTGCTAGTCAACTTCAATATTCCCAACTTCACACTGTCAGGAGTCGCTTCACACACCAAACTCAAATCTCTGAATTGCTCAATTAGTTCCAACTCTTTCACCATAAGCATCGACATATGCAATGACTTTCTGCTCAACGCATCAGCCACTACATTTGCTTTGCCCGGATGATAACTCAAATCAAAATCGAAATCGTTCAACAGCTCTAACCACCTTCTCTGCCTCATATTCAATTCCTTCTGATTAAATAAGTACTTCAGACTTTTATGATCATTGAACACTTCAAATTTAGAGCCAAACAGATAGTGTCTCCAAACTTTCAACACAAACACCACCGCGGCCAATTCCAAGTCATGCGTAGGATAATTCCTCTTATGGACTCGCAATTGTCTCGAAGCATAGGCAACAACCTGCCCATTATGCATCAACACTCCACCAAGATCCATCTTCAACGTATCACAATACACCACAAAAGATTCACTCGGATTAGGCAAAATCAACACTGGAGCAGTAGTCAATCTCTTCTTCAATTCCACGAAACTCTCTTTATAAGCTACATCCCACACAAAAGTCTGACCCTTTCGAGTCAACTGAGTCAAAGGTAATGCCAACTTAGAAAAGCCTTCAATAAACTTGCGGTAGTAACCCGCTAATCCCATAAAACTTCGTATCTCAGTCGCAGACTTCGGAGTCTCCCACTGTAACACGTCATCAATCTTAGAAGGATCAACAACAACGCCACCACTTGAAATCACATGGCCAAGGAAACTCACTTCCTTCAACCAAAACTCACACTTTGACAGCTTTGCATACAAATTCTTATCTTTCAACACTTGTAACACAGTCCTTAGATGCTCGACATGTTCTTCTTCAGATCTAGAATATATCAAGATATCATCGATAAACACCACCACAAACTTATCCAAATACTCATGAAAAATCCGATTCATATACTCCATGAACACACCAGGTGCATTGGATACACCAAACGACATCACAGTGTATTCATAGTGTCCATATCTCATTCTGAAAGCCATCTTCGGAATATCATCAGGCTTAACTCGAATCTGATGATAGCCCGACCTCAAATCAATCTTGCTGAACACACAAGCACCTACTAGCTGATCCATCAAATCGTCGATTCTCGGTAGCAGATACTTATTCTTGATCGTCACTTTATTCAGCTGCCAATAATCAACACACAACCTCATACTTCCATCTTTCTTCTTCACTAGCAGCACCGGAGCACCCCACAGAGAAACACTAGGTCGAACAAACCTCTTATCAAGCAATTCTTATTTCTTCAATTCACTTAACTCAGAAGCTGACATCCGATAAGTAGCCATCGACACTGGACTCGTACCTGGTATTAAGTCCACTGCAAACTCCACTTCACGCTCTGGAGGCAAATCACTGATGTCATCTGGAAACACATCTGGAAATTCACAGACAACTGACAACTCCACACTCGCAGCTTCACGATCAATTTGCAACGATGCAAACATTGCAAACACCAAAGCTTCGTCTTCCACAAGTTCGTCTACTTGCTTAGCAGACAAGAACATCAATTCCCCACTATCATCAATCTCAGGAAACTCTACAATCTTGTTATAAAAATTGATATGAACACGGTTGAACTCCAACCAGTTCATTCCAAAGATCACGTCAATTTGGTGCAAGGGTAGGCACACCAAATCCATCATAAAGCTATTCTCAAAAATCGTCACAGGACATCTCAAACACACAATGGTAGTAGTAACAGAACCATTAGCTGGAGTTTTTATTACCATATTCCCATTCATATCAGATAACTTCAAACCCAATCTATTAGCATATTCAAGCGAGACAAAAGAATGAGTAGCATCAGTATCAATAATAGCAACCAACTCGATATTATTAATAAAACAAGTACCTCAAATCAGGTTGTCCTTCTCTGGCGCCTCTGCACCACTCAAAGCAAACACTCTGCCACTAGTCTGGGCAGCAGTAGCAGTCTTCTTCAGCTTCTGACATTGAGTACTGATATGACCTTTCTCACCACAATTGAAACAGGTCGGACCCTCATCTTTGCAATCAGTAGCTCGATGACCTTTCTTACCGCATCTATAGCACCTCAGCACATTATTGGTACACGCATCAGCACGGTGACCTTGCTCGCCACACTTATGACACTTTCCAGAAGCGGGAGCTGCTCCTCCACTTGCCTTTTTCCCATCTGAAGCCTTCTGCTTCCCTTTGTCAGCTGAAGTTGTATAAGGCTTACCCCTATACTGTCCTTTCTTCTCACTCAACTGCTTGTAGTGAGCAGATCGAGCTCGGTTGTCCTCATCGTAGATCCTACTTTTGTCAACCAACTCAGCATACCTGCGGATCTACTGATACCCAATACCCTGCTTAATCTCTGGTCTCAGCCCATTCTCGAATTTGAGACACTTAGACATCTCAGCATCAGCACGATTGTAGTGCGGATAGAACTTCACTAGCTTCTCAAACTTCGCAGCATACTCTGCCATAGTCATGTCTTCTTGCTTCAGCTCAAGGAATTCCACTTCTCTCTTGCCACGAGCATCCTCTAGAAAATACTTCCCCATAAACTCCTGCTTAAACACAGCCTAAGTTATCACAGTGCCAACATCCGTAAGTCTCTGACGGGAGTTATCCCACCAGTCCTCAGCTTCCTCTTCCAGCATATGCGTTCCGAACCAAACCTGTTGCTCATCAGAACACCCCATCACTCGGAAAATCTTCTCGATCGCCTTCAACCACTTGTGTGCACTTGCTGGATAATGCATACCCACAAAAGTCGGCGGATTATTCCTTTGAAACTTTCCCAATGCGCGAAACTCATCAGGAGCTCCACCATTTGGATTCAGGTGCGCCACCACCTTAGCAACCGATTCCAACGCGTCAGCAATCGCACGATCATTTCTTCAAGCCATCCTGCACACCACCAACAAGGTTAGAAGAACTAAAACATCGACAGTGTACACACACTCGTTGATTGACAGGGACAAACATCAAGTAAAAACCTAGCCAGACGGACCGACCCTTTTCTACCCCCAATAATGTTGCAGCAGAAACAACTCAAATATCAGAGTAAGGCATAAAATTTCCCTCAAAGGGTGCACACTTCTCATTAAATCAAAATAACACAATTACCTTGTAAACAAAGGGTTTTTCTCAAAATAAATTAGAAAGCCTTCACATGGCAGCGGAACTCAAAATTCTCAAATAAAAGGTTCCTCAACAACCGTCATAATAATCAAAATAAAACCATATCATCAAATGACAACAAAAATAAGGAAACAACATAGTTTAACTCAAAGGACCCCAACTCGATGTTACACTATTAGAGCAAGACCCTCTAAATCGACCAAAAGCAAATAAACTCTTAGGTCCTCGAAAGCATCCACAGCCAAACCTGATCACCTGCACGTTACCCACGTGGAGGCAACATTCAAACAGGCAGGGTGAGTAATCACAATTCATAATAATCATTATAAAACAAGATATACATAAAATGGCATTATCTTCATGTACAACATCATCAAGGTCATTATCAAGGGAAACATCAGGAAACACTATATCACAATTCATCAATGTCACATAAGATGCAATGCATAACAAGACTTATGCATGTGGTACCAATCGTCACAAAGGATAGACATCAGACCATCAACCCTCCAAAGATCCCCGTCACTAGGATCGATCCCGCATTTGGAACCGGAGCACGTCATAATTACCTCATATCCGCACAATGGGAATGAAGCGTCGTCACAGAGTATGCATATGAATGTATAATACACAACGTCAATAATTCATCATCATCAAGTAACCATCATCATGTGCATCATCATTCATCAATTCTCATACACGTCATGTCATCACATATTCGTCAAATAATCACCAAAACATCATCATACAATCATCAGTAACATCATAGAAAATCATCATAGAAATCACAACATCAAGACATCAAAAACAGCACAGCAGCACAAACCAGAATTTGAGAACAACATATGTTCGCTCCAGGGTTCGCCTAGCGAACCTGTTCGCTGTGGGCTTCGCCTAGCGAAGCGGCCAGCGAACCTCACAGATCTCACACTCAACACCAGAAACCCAAACATCTGTCATGTTTGCCCCCACATTCGCCTAGCAAACCCATTCGATGGGGAGTTCGCTCGGCGAGACTTCTAGTGAATCCCTAAAGCCCCTTCAGAAACACCTCTGCATTTACACTCCTGCTATCGCGCATTCGCTGTGTTGTTCGCTTAGCGAACGATGGCGAACATTTGCCTAGCGAAGCAATGGTTCGCCTAGCGAACCTGCGATTACAGTAAATCGCTGCTACGCATCAGTAGCTCCCAAACCTCCAAAGCACCTGCGATTACAGTCTCAATTAACCCAAAATCATCCCTACATCAGTCCTAACATATCACAGAATTTAAAGGACTAAAATCTACGTCTGTTAGGTCGATTCAGGACACTACGGGAAACCTTAATTTCCCTAAACCTTCAAAACTCTCAAGCTTCATATAAACTCTATAGATCCTTCGCCACAAGGTTAAAACTACAACAACGAGGAAATCTGCCCCAAAGGTCTATTTTACCGATTAAATTCAACTCTTACTAATCGATTCACAAAATACCCTCAAAATCATCAGTTTACCTCACAACCTATAAACCCTCATAAACCTCAAAAATCCCCAACATCCACTTTAATCAATCGAATCCTATAATGAAAACAATGAAAGGCAATTACTCCCCATACCTTAGATTGTCGATCCGATGAGTTCTCTCTTGAGCCTTTGGAAACCTTCACAAAAATCCTCGCCTTTTTCCCGTTTTCCTCAGAGCTCTGCACTTTCGCCTTATTTTCACGATCTTCACAAATGAATCCTAATTCTCCTCAATTCCCCTTTTTGGTTAATTTAACTCTTGGGCCTCAAATATGGGCTTTCTCCATAATACCCTCACTAATACTCCTAAAATGTCCACTTTACCCTCAATTCCTCTAATGTTATTTTAAATTAATAATAATACTAATATATTCATATTATATACTATTATTTAATTAAAATAACCAAACTTCACCAAAAATACCGACATCGACACCAACCACCAAAAATTCACAAAAAACCACGAATATAATATTTAAATAAATTAAATAAATATTCTTACGAAATTTGGGATGTTACAACAATGAAAGCAAACAGGGATAGAGTCAACACAATGTGTAGCCACTCATTGGGGATGACCAACACTAGGGGAACAAAAATAAAATGGGGAAATCTAAAGTGATGGATCAACAGGTTCAGACATGACCAGCTGACACTTTAGAGAGAAAGACGACAAAAGATCCTCCCTGGAGTTAGAATCGGAAAGACGACCTCCAATGGGGAAAGAAATTTGAAATTCTGGTACCAGATATGTGATGTTACGTGTGATGTCACAACAACACACTCTGGAATGGACAAAGTAAAACAGCAGAAGAGTACACAAAGAGTTGTTCACCCAGTTCGATTTAACTACCTACGTCTGGGGGCTACCAAGCCAGGGATGAATTTCACTATTAGTAGAATTAATTTACAGACTCAACAACCCAGTTGACATCTCCTAAACTTAATCTCTACTTAATGAACCTTCTACCTAAGAGACCACTTAGGTATGAGACCACTACTCAATCCCTAAATCACTTCAGTGATATAATTCAAAGATCACACACTTTGAATAACACAACTTGATTCTGCTTCACAGCTTTGATCAAGAACAACTCAAAACAACAACACCAATTCACACTAGAATGGTTTACAATACATACACGAAGACTCAAACGACTCTCAGTCTTTAGCTCTCTTTCTTCGTTGCTTTCTCTTCAGGATTGATGCGCTTTATATAGCTATTTGAATCGGGCTTGGACCTCCTACAATATCTGACCTGATTTGTTATTTAAAACTGAATCTTCGACAGATTTTCTCTCTCAAAATCTTCTTAAATCTTCAGCCTTTAAACACTCCTACAAATCTGCATCAAGTCTGTTTGTAACAGAAAATATCTCCTCCAAGATATTCGCATCCAATTACTCTGCCAGCTGTCTCAAATTCCAGCTAAAACGCTTAACCCTAAAAACATCTCAGACATGATGTTTTACTGATCTGCATATCTGATGTCATGACATCGCATGTGACATCAGACTTCACAACTTCAACAAGATAAATACTTAACATAACCCAATGTTAAGACTCAATGTTAAGACATCACCCATGTGACATCAACATTGAACAACTTTGTTTTACCAAAATTTTAGCCAATCCAAGAACTAACAATCTCCCCCTTTGGATAATTTTGGCTAAAACAATCTCTGCATCAGAGACTTCAGCAGCGGAAATTTTTTTTAAAACCAACAGCTCCCACTTCAAAATGCTGTACACTACCTATCAACAAAGGGCAAAATCCCCCTCAAAACCAGAACCAGCATAAACAGCTGTTCAACATGCACACTCCCCCTCAACATCTGCACCACACCAGAGCTGAGATAGGTCACACTCTATACACAAAGGCTAGGCTAACTCTCCCCGTTTTTAGCTACAATTGGACAATCACCAAACACAATGTCCTGACATAATAAATGACACAGTCAAACACCAAGCTTTCCCCCAAAAAAACAAGTTCCAACACCTTGACTGGTCAGGCGATACAAACAATGCTCCTTGTTTGCATTATAAAAACAAGCCTTCTTCCTTCTAGCAGCACCACACATCAACCAAGAATGAGCCAGTCAAACTCCAAAGATGCAGCAAAAAACTTCAAGCAGAAAGACAAGACTTCAGATCCACCTCAGAAGGGGAGCAAGACAAGGACTGCCTCTGAAACTACTTCAGGAACCACAAAGACAGGCAGAACCTCAGAAACAACCATGAAACCAAGCAAGAAGCTTCCTGTGCAACAACCAGCTACTGATGATGATTGGGATGAAGACTGGAAAGCTTTTCTAGATGCAGAGGGTTGGGATAATTTGTAACTATTGATGTACTTCACACATGTATGCCTTTAGCGGTTGAATAAAATCAATATCTAATAAAGAATACAACTGCTTAATATACTCTCTAGCACATTTAATCTTCATAAATGCAAATTCCCAATTTACTTCTCAAACTTTCAAATTGGTTTGCATCTAATGCTTTAGTGAAGATATCAGCTAACTGTTTATCTGTAGCTACATGCTCCAATGCAACAACTTTGTCCTCAACCAATTCTCTTATAAAATGATGCCTTATATCAATATGCTTAGTTCTGCTATGTTGAATAGGATTCTTAGAGATATTGATAGCACTCAAATTATCACAGTACAATGTCATGACATCTTGCTTGACATTGTATTCTGTTAACATCTGCTTCATCCACACAAGTTGAGAACAACTACTCCCTACTGCTATGTACTCAGCTTCAGCAGTAGAAAAAGACACATAGTTCTGCTTTTTACTAAACCATGATATCAGATTATTCCCTAAGAAGAAACAACCTCCTGAAGTGCTTTTCCTATCATCAGCACTCCCAGCCCAGTCAGCATCACAATAACCCCTTAACTCAGTCCCAGAACCATGACTGTACAGTATCCCATAGTCACTAGTGCCATTAACATATTTCAGGATCCTCTTTACTTGATTCAAGTGACTAACCTTAGGCTCATATTGGTATCTGGCACAAACTCCAACAGCAAAAGAGATGTCAGGTCTGCTAGCAGTGAGATACAATAGACTCCTAATCATGCTTCTATATAAACTTTGATCCACACTAACTCCGTGTTCATCCTTGGATAATTTTAGATGAGTAGGAGCAGGAGTCCTCTTGTGATTAGCATTCTCTAGACTAAACTTCTTCACTATGTTCTTTGCATACTTGCTCTGAGAAATGAATATGGAGTCCTCCATTTGTCTAACTTGTAGACCAAGAAAATAGTTTAGTTCACCAACAAGACTCATTTCAAATTCAGACTGCATCTGTTCCACAAAATGTTTCACCATTGCATCTGACATCCCTCCAAATACTATGTCATCAACATAGATTTGAGCTATCATCAGTTTTCCTCCTTCCTCTTTCACAAACAAAGTCTTGTCAATCCCTCCTTTTCTGTAGCCATTCACAACCAGGAATTCAGTAAGTCTCTCATACCAAGCTCTTGGTGCTTGCTTCAACCCATATAGAGCTTTCCTTAGTTTGTACACATGGTCAGGAAATGTTGGATCAATAAATCCTTTTGGTTGATCAACATACACCTCTTCATTTAAGTAACCATTCAAGAAGGCACTTTTAACATCCATATGAAAAAGCTTGAATTTGAAATTACAAGCCACACCTAAGAGCAATCTAATAGATTCCATCCTTGCCACAGGAGCAAAGGTTTCATCATAATCAATTCCTTCAACCTGAGTGTATCCCTGAGCAACTAATCTGGCCTTGTTTCTAGTGACCTCTCCTTGTTCATCAGATTTATTCTTGTAGATCCACTTGGTGCCAATCACATTAACTCCATTAGGCCTAGGTACAAGCTCCCATACTTCATTCCTCTTGAATTGCTCCAGCTCTTCATGCATTGCATTTATCCAAAACTCATCGGCCAAAGCTTCCTTGACATTCTTTGGCTCAATTTTGGAGACAAAACATGAACTTGCTATAACATCTCTTGACCTAGTCCTCACTCCAGAATTTGGATCACCTATAATAAGCTCCTTTGGGTGGTCCTTCTGCACTCTGATAGAGGAATCTTTATGAGGTTGCTCAGTTTCAGGCTCAGCCGCAGCAACACTAGGAGTTGGACTTCTGTCTTCAGCTTCTGGTGCAACTTCACCAACTGATGTTCCAACATCATCTAGGACATCATCATCTTCCTGCTTATCATTGTCATCAATCACCACATTGATGGACTCCATCATCACCTTGGTTCTAGAGTTGAAAACCCTATATGCTCTGCTGTTGGTAGAGTATCCCAAAAATATTCCTTCATCGCTTTTGGAATCCAATTTTCTTCTCTGTTCTCTATCATCCAAAATATAGCATCTACTTCCAAAAACATGAAAGTATTTAACATTAGGTTTTCTTCCCTTCCATAGTTCATACATAGTGGATGAAGTGCCTCTTCTCAGGGTAACCCTGTTGTGAATGTAGCAGGCAGTATTCATGGCTTCAGCCCAGAAATGATAGGGAAGTTTCTTGGCATGGATCATAGCGCTAGCAGATTCTTGGATAGTTCTGTTCCTCCTCTCAACTACTCCATTTTGCTGAGGAGTAATAGGAGATGAAAACTCATGACTTATACCTTTAGCAGAGCAAAATTCTTCAAACTTGCTATTCTCAAACTCTCTTCCATGGTCACTCCTTATCCTGACAACATTACTTCCCTTTTCCCTTTGGAGTCTTTGACAAAGATCTTTAAAAACATCAAACACCTCTGATTTGTCTTTGATGAAGCTCACCCAGGTGTACCTCGAATAGTCATCCACAACTACATATGCATATTTCTTTCCACCCAGACTTTCCAACTGCATAGGTCCCATCAAGTCCATATAAAGTAGTTCCAAGACCTTGGAGGTGGTGTCATGTTGAAGCTTCGGATGAGACATCTTTGTCTGCTTCCCTTTTTGACAGTCCCCACACACTTTTCCTTCCTCAATATTAAGTTTGGGAATTCCTCTGACTGCTTCTGAGGAGATGATTTTCTTCATTCCCTTCAAGTGAAGATGTCCCAACTTCTGATGCCAGATTTTGACATCATCTTCTTTAGCAAAAACACACGTGGAAGAATTTGAGTCTTGTGGCACCCAAAGATAACAATTATCCTTAGACCTGGCTCCCTTCATAATGACTTCTCCTTTATCATCTTTGACAATGCATTCAGACTTTGTAAAGTCTACTTTGAATCCTTGATCACAAAGTTGACTAATGCTAATCAAATTTGCTGTCAGTCCTTTAACAAGAAGAACATCCTCCAGTTTGGGAGCACCAGCACAATTTAGTTTACCAATCCTCTTGATCTCTCCTTTGACCCCATCACCAAATGTAACATAGCCTGAAGAATGAAGCTTCACATCTCCCAACAGATTCTTTACTCCAGTCATGTGCCTTGAACACCCACTATCAAAGTACCAATCTTCTTTGGTAGAAACCCTTAAAGAAGTGTTAGCTATAAAGCTGGTAACCTTAACTTTAGGGACCCATTGCTTCTTAGGCTTGGAAACCTGCCTTCCTTTATAACAGTTATGTTTAGGAACAACCTGATGAGCCTTCTGTGGATACCCATGTAGCTTATAACAATAAGCCTTAATGTGTCCAAAACATCCACAATGGTGACACCTCCAGTGTCTGTATTTCTTCTTAGATGGAGTTCTGTCATGATGTTTTAACATCACTGGTTTTGAGGTGATAGAACCTGCATCACTGGTGAATCCCAAACCACATTTGTCTGCAGCCATCTTCCCAATACTAAGAATGTTGTCTAACGCATTAGTACCATTATTCAACATTCTGATAGTTTTAGTCATAGAGTCCAGTTTATAGTTAAGCATACTGACTTCAGCTTCAAGTTCAGTCTTTTCAGCTTTTAACTGTACTATGGTTTTCTTCAGCTCCTCTCCTTCAAGACACACTTGTTCACTTCTTATGAAAAGATCTTTATAAGTGACAGCAAGTTCATCATAAGTAACTTCATCATCACAGGAATCATTATCTGACTCATAAGCCCCAACCATAGCTCTAACAAGTTTAGCTGAATTTTCTTCAGATTCACTCTCACTGTCAGACCAAGAAGCTGATAACCCTTTCTACTTCTTTAGAAAAGTAGGACATTCCTTCTTGACATGTCCATACCCTTCACACTCAAAGCATTGTATCCCTTTGTCATTACTGGATTTTTCTTCATCTTTAGACTTCTTCCCTTGTTCTCCTGATCTATTGATGTCATAGGTAATGTTCTTGACATTGGGATTATAACTCCTATTTATCCTCTTTATAACTTTGTTGAACTGTTTTCCCAGCAAAGCAATAGCTTGAGACAGCTCCTCCTGAGAATCATCCTCTTTCCCTTTCTTGGCTTCTTCAGAGCTGGAAACCAAAGCTATACTCTTGGACTTCTTCTCAGGTTCTTCTTCACTTAACCCTAGCTCAAATGTTTGAAGAGATCCAATAAGCTCATCAACCCTTATTTTGCTGATGTCTTGAGCTTCTTCAATTGCAGTCACCTTCATCTTATACCTCTTGGGAAGGGATCTAAGGATTTTCCTCACCAGCTTTTCTTCAGTCATCTTTTCTCTAAGAGCACTAAAAGCATTAGACAACTCAAGAATACTCATATGAAAGTCATGAATAGTTTCATCTTTCTTCATCTTTAGACTTTCAAATTTTGATGTCAAAAGTTGAAGTCTTGACATCTTAACCTTTGAAGTTCCTTCATGAGTAGTCTTCAAGATGTCCCAAGCTTCCTTAGCAACTTCACAGGTATTGATCAATCTGAATATATTCTTATCCACTCCATTGAAATAGCATTTAAAGCTTTGGAATTACTAAGGGCAAGCTCATCTTCTTCCTTGGTCCATTCTTCTTCAGGTTTCAGTTTTGAGCTACCTTCTTTTTCTTTCCCAGCATCATCTTTCTCAACAACAACAGGTGCTTTCCATTCTTTTATGACAGCCTTCCAAGCCCTGTTGTCCAAGGATTTCAAAAAGGTAATCATCCTTGGCTTCCAATAATCATAATTAGAGCCATCCAAAATAGGGGGTCTATTCACAAATCCACCAACCTCCTTGTCCATCTTTACCAGAAAGTATCAGCCCTAGATCTCACCCAGATTCAGAGCAGGATGCCTGCTCTGATACCAATTGAAATTCTGGTACCAGATATGTGATGTTATGTGTGATGTCACAACAACACACTCTACAATGGACAAAGTAAAACAGCAGAAGAGTACACAAAGAGTTATTCACCCAGTTCGGTTTAACTACCTACGTCTGGGGGCTACCAAGCCAGGGATGAATTTCACTATTAGTAGAATTAATTTACAGACTCAACAACCCAGTTGACATCTCCTAAACTTAATCTCTACTTAATGAGCCTTCTACCTAAGAGACCACTTAGGTATGAGACCACTACTCAATCCCTAAATCACTTCAGTGATATAATTCAAAGATCACACACTTTGAATAACACAACTTGATTCTGCTTCACAGCTTTGATCAAGAACAACTCAAAACAACAACACCAATTCACACTAGAATGGTTTACAATACATACACGAAGACTCAAACGACTCTCAGTCTTTAGCTCTCTTTCTTCGTTGCTTTCTCTTCAGGATTGATGCGCTTTATATAGCTATTTGAATCGGGCTTGGACCTCCTACAATATCTGATCTGATTTGTTATTTAAAACTGAATCTTCGACAGATTTTCTCTCTCAAAATCTTCTTAAATCTTCAGCCTTTAAACACTCCTACAAATCTGCATCAAATCTGTTTGTAACAGAAAAATCTCCTCCAAGATATTCGCATCCAATTACTCTGCCAGCTGTCTCAAATTCCAGCTAAAACTCTTAACCCTAAAAACATCTCAGACCTGATGTTTTACTGATATGCATATCTGATGTTATGACATCGCATGTGACATCAGACTTCACAACTTCAACAAGATAAATACTTAACATAACCCAATGTTAAGACTCAATGTTAAGACATCACCCATGTGACATCAACATTGAACAACTTTGTTTTACCAAAATTCTAGCCAATCCAAGAACTAACCAAAATGAAATAAGACATCTAAAGTGATGGATCAACAGGTTCAATCCATGACCGGTTGACACTTTAGAGAGCAAGATGGCAAAAGATCCTCATTGGAGGTACAACCAGAAAGACAGTCTCCCCTGGGGAATATATAGAGTAGTTGACCAACAGGTTCAAGCATGACCGACTGACACTCTAGGACAATAAGATAAAGCAGGATCCACATAGCAATAGGATCATGCAAACAAATGCTGGAGTTTTCAAACAAGAAAGAACACCCAAGCCTCTGGAAATTCCTTAAACGAAGAGATCAAAAGGGATCTTCAGGAAACATCAGGAAAAATACAGGGTAATTAAACTCTTCTGTATGCCAAAATAATTGGACTTCACGGGGAAACACCCTTTGGATAAGCTTCTCAAAAGAGACTGTTACTCATCGTCGTAAGGGACTTACGCACCACCAAGAAAGGATAAGCTTCTCAAAGAGACTGCCACTTATCGTAAGAGGGAAAAAGATGATAAGCTTCTCAGGAGAGACTACCACTTATCGTTGAAAGGGTAAGAATGATAAGATTCTCAGGAGAGACTGTCACTTATCTGACAAGAGAATAGAGGATAAACTTCTCAAAGGAGACTTCCACTTATCAGACAAAAGGATAAAAACGATAAACTTCTTAGGTGAGACTGCCACTGATCTAACAAAGGAAGAAAGGATAAGCTTCTCAGGTGAGACTGCCACTTATCTGACAAAATTATAAAAATGATAAGCTTCTCAGAGAGACTGCCACTTATATGACAAAAGGATAAAAATGATAAGCTTCTCAGGAGAGACTGCCACTTATCTGACAAAAGGCAAAAGGAAACAAGCTTCTCAAGGGAGACTGCCACTTGTTGTTGGAAAATAACGAAACTGGATAAGCTTCTCAGGAGAGACTGCCACTTATTCGCAATGAGGATTTGTAAAAGATTCTTCTTGGGAGACACAGTGCAAAATAAATGCACGCTCCAACTAGGTTCGGCGACCTAATTAAGTTAGAAGCAACACCTCCAAGGACCGAAGTTCAATCTAGGAACAAGCTAGAAAAAACGGTCAAACAAGACTCTAACCATTAAGGAATGAACTCAAATGGGAATTTATCTTATCCAAACATGGAAAAGATACCTGAAGCAACCATCATCCACGAGGGTCAAACTCTGTGGGGATTTAGAAGGGATGGCACTTTATGCCTAAGGTTCATGACTTTACTTGGAGAGAGGAAACAAACCCGATTACTTGGTGGTAAACATAGCCAAAGTAAACGAAAAAACACAAAAAGGTAGCGAACATGCTCATGTACTATGTATGTCTATATGAATGAATGTATGTCATGCTTATACTTATGCTAACAAAACAAACAATGAGAAGTAAACTGGAGATGAAATAAACATCTTGACGAGGATACTCGGTCAACCTCTGCAAGAAGGATACGTGTATCAAGAGATGGATAGAAAGCCATAGGCGGAACCATAGTCCTACTTCAAGGTTTTAAACTCCTCTGGGGAAAGAGTATTCCACTCGGGGATATAACATCATGGCTTCACCTGAGGGATTTTCATTATGAATATGATTTCCTTGTCAAAGAAGAAATGTCCACTGGAAAGAGTCACCCATGATTTGAGACTTCATAGGGGATAAAATAAATATCCACTTCATCGGGGAAGTATAGAGCCAAGGCAGCTTATTGGGAAAAATATAGTAACTTCAGTGAGGAACAAAGATGACTCCACTGGGGAGAAAATCCTTGACATCAACAATATGTATCACATGATACACACTGGGGAGATTCTCTGCAGTCTTGAAAATCACTTATGATTACTGGATCTGTCCAAGAGTGTTATCAGTTTATGCTTCAATGGAGATTTTTGCTGAAAATGGTCTAAAAGTGCTTCTGCAACATTAAGACTTCCTAGGGAACAAAGATTTCCTTAACCAAGAGCTAGTGACAACTAGAGTTTCAACAAAAGACAGGTGACGACCAGATTACCAATACCAATAACCATTGGATTTTTACATAAGAATGCCAGTGATAACTGGACTTCAACAGGTGTCTGGAATTTCACTGGAGATTCATGACTTCAGTGGGTGGCCATAACTTTACTGTAGATTAGAGATGCTTCATCGGGGATCTCAAAAATAGATGCAAGCCGGTTGATTTGTAAAGATATCTTCTCAAATAAAGAGAAAGATCATCTGAATCTTCATAAAACTTCTCATAAAGATGCCATTTGATAGAAGCAAAATGAGTAATGAACTTTCTGGGGGAATCATTGCCAGTTGTAGCAAAATTCTTGTAAAGGGATTTCTCAAATAAAGAGAAACCACTTGTAAGGTCTTTGACAAAACTTCTTTGACAGAATTCCAGGGGAATTCTGTTTGTAATTGCACAAGGTTGATGAGCCACCAAGAACGGATAAGCTTCTCAAAAGAGAATGCCATTTATCATTGTGGTATGAGGCCAAGAAGATGTTACAACACTATTGGAGAATAGTGGAATTGTAGGAAATCCACTGATGGATGAAATAAACATCCACTTTGCTAAGGAAGCATGAAGCTAAAGAGATTCATAAGGAATTCTCAGGGCACCAACTAAGGAGTCTTGCGTCAAATCTGTCACAACTGCTTGTAGTGGATACTCGCGAGGAGTTGCCATAACTACTTGAAGTGGATACTCACGGGGGAATCACCCAAATATGTCAGAGTTCCCAGTGGTGGGGACCCATTGGGAATACGCGTAAGACAGGTCGCAAGAACACACTTGCTTAAGAGAACACTTAGTTCTACATTGAAAAACTGCATGAACAACCACAAATCAAGCTTCAATTCTCAAATGCCCCACACGGTCTACGAGAAGAAGTCATCTCAAGAGGATTTTACAGAAAACAGGCCATAACAATGCCTTAGTTTCTTCAAAATCTTGGAGAGATTCATTCAATCTCGACGTAACTGCCCCAGATCAACTGTATTCTGCGCAACGTAGTCTTCAGATTTGTCTTTTAGGGATGGTCAGACTACAAGAGCTACAACTGGGAAGCAAATTAAATAAGGAAGCCGATTACGACTAGACTTTGCATACCAACAACAATCGGATTCAAACAACATCAATAACAAATGGGAAACAAACTTTCCCCTGCCTGTTTAGCAGAGTTCCTAAGCAAATGTGCCCCAAATGGTTTATGAGAAGAAAGCATCTCATGAGGATTTTACAGAAAACGGGCCATAACAATGCCTTAGTGTTTTCAAACTCTTGGACAGATTCATCAAATCTTGACGTAACTGCCCCAGATTGGCTGTACTTGCACAATAAAGTCCTCGGACTCTGGGAGTAATAGCTGGGAAACAAAATTGCCCCTGCTAGCTGGTTGATCTGTGAAGGAGTTGCCCCCGATTGAGCTTTCTATACCAAGTAAAATTCCTTAGTTGGCTGCATTTGTTGGGATTCCTTTGATATTGGATTGTCTTGCAAACAATATTATTCATTAAAAATGGAAATTTAAATGCAACATTCATGCAAGCTTTTGAAATCAAAATTTATTGATAAAACACAGTGGAGTGATTCAATGATCAAAACAAAGTGGATCTGGTCATTTACGGAATGAGAGATGAAGTGATCAACATAAACAAATAGCAAAGATCATTAGGAGTCAGGTTATCCAACCTTGTTGTAGCATGCTTTCAAAACAACCTTACCTCAATTAGGTCTTTTAAAGGTTGTAACGTGGCTTGGTTCATGGCTCATGAAACAAAGGATAAAGGCTCAAAGTTTAATTGTCCCTACCCAATCTTCATAATGAATTTCAATCTGAAATTCTGGTATCAGATATGTGATGTCGAGTGAGATGTCACAACATCAATATCTGCTATATGAACAAGACAATAGAGATAATAGCACTTAAAATCAAAAAGGAACACATAGAATTGTTCACCCAGTTCGGTCTAACAACCTACGTCTGGGGGCTACCAAGCCAGGGAGGAAATTCACTATCAGTAGTATTAATTCATAGACTCTACAATCAACACACAAGTTGACAATCTATTCACTTAATCACTACCCAATGACACTTCTACCTAAGACACTCTTAGATATAAGACACCTCTCACTCCCCCTCAATCACAGCAGTGATGACAATAGAAAAATTACAAATATTAGAAGATAACACTTCAATGACAATACTTGATTTTGCTTAAAAGCTTCAATCAAGAACAAACACTCGTGCTTAAAAGCTTAGAGTGGACAACATACAACTTAAACAATCAGTCCAATTTAAGCATTTGAAAGATGAATGAATGGCTCATAAATAACAGACGAAAACACAAACCCTAACACTTGACACTCAGTCTTTAATCTCTAGTCTTCGTCACTTCCAAGTAGGGTTGAGTCTTCTTTAAATAGAAACAGATTCTTGAGCTTGGGATCTGTGAAAAATCAGATTTGATGCACAATAAAAATCGATTTTATCTTCAAATCTTTTTGCCCTAAATATAGAAACAAACTATTGCATCTGAATAAATCTTCTCCAAGAATTTCCCCTGCAATCTTTCAAACAAAATCTCTCAAAACATAACAATTAACACGCAGCCCTAAAACAAATAACATTAAGACAATAGGCTAAACATGATGTTCTGTCAACAGATGTTAAGACATCAGTCTTGACATCATGCACAAAAACTGCAATACCAAACAACACACCACATGCAGAATGTTAGAAGCACATGTTAAGACATCAGACATGACATCTTGAACAACCACATTGTTTTACCAAAATTGCTGCCAATAACAGAACTAACAATCTCCCCCTTTGGCTAATTTTGGCTAAAATAATATCAGCACACATCAGAGATACCTGCAGTAGAAACACACCACTCAAATAAATCTAACATTCTGAGTTAACACTGAACATAAAAACAACAGAAACTCCCCCTCAAAAAAACAACCAAGAAAACCAGCTGCACACTACCTTCAAGAAAACCAGCAGCAACATACTAGAAAACCATCTACAAAACCATATGCAAAACCAGCAAAACTACTACACTACTCTCCCCATTTTTAGCCACAATTAGACAAACCTTACTTCTTTCAGCTAGGTTCAGCACAAATTATCCCAGACAATACCCATCCTAAGAAGTATGAAAAAATCCTAGTTCAAACCATCAGCCTCACAAAGTTAGAACATCCAGAACCATAACCATACTTCCAAGACCACTGGCACCACAATGTCAAGTCATCTTGTCTAACATCACAACCTCCCCAGAGGTACAAGAACACAAGCTGCCTAAGAATTAAGCCAGCCTTGTACAGGTTGCACCAATGCAGCAACACCACAAACAAGTGCACAACTCCCTCTGTCACACATAATCAAAACTCCCTATACACTCACTACAGAGAAAAACAACTTGATTCTCTCAGACACAAACAACCTTGTTCCTTGATGATAACTCCAAGCAAACCTGAACTATTTCAACTCTCACATTAGCTAACACAATACCTCTACCATTACATCCACTAGTAGTTGTTGATACTAGTGAAGTCTTCAAAATTAGTAGTCATGCTTTGGCAGAACATACTACTAAAAACAAGATCAGAATCTCCACATTCTAATCCACATGTTCAGAAACACCTCTTATGATAATAATACTTGAGCATCCAACACCACATGCACAATCTCAATCATCTTCCAAATATAACCATCAACGATCATGATGTTACAACCTCACTAGAGACATCAGCTTCCCATCACCATTCAAAGGACTCATTGCGCATAGAAGTCCTTCAAGAGGCTCCCAATAAAACACATCCAGAGCAGTTTATTCAGGTTACCATAAACACCTGAACACCATAGAGAGAAATAAACTTGCACACATAATACATCTGCAGATTTTCCTTCAAGACAAATCATCATAATCCTATACTTTAGTGCAGCATTCCATAAATCCATTAATTGCTACAAATCCTTATATATGCATATACCTAGTTTGGCCCTTAAATTTTCAAACTGATTTTCATCTAAAGCCTTAGTAAAAATGTCAGCCAGTTGTCTTTCAGTGGCAACATGTTCCAAGGTAACCACTTTGTCTTCCACTAGGTCTTTGATGAAGTGATGACGTATATCAATGTGCTTAGTCCTACTGTGTTGAATAGGATTCTTGGATATATTGATAGCACTCAGGTTGTCATAGTATAATGTCATGACATCCTGCTTGACATTGTACTCAGACAGTATTTGTTTCATCCACACTAGTTGAGAACAACTACTTCCTGTTGCTATATACTCAGCCTCAGCAGTAGATAAAGACACACAATTTTGCTTCTTGCTAAACCATGAAATAAGATTACTTCCCAAAAAGAAGCAGCCACCTGATGTGATTTCTCTGTCATCAACACTTCCAGCCCAATCAGCATCACAATATCCACTCAGCATGGACCCAGTTCCATGATTGTACATCATACCATAGTCACTTGTACCATTCACATACTTCAGGATCCTTTTCACCTGATTTATATGGCTGACTTTTGGTTTAGCTTGGTATCTGGCACACACCCCCACTGCAAAGGAAATGTCAGGTCTGCTAGCTGTAAGATATAGCAAACTACCAATCATGCTTCTGTACAGACTTTGATCAACACTCACACCTTTTTCATCTTTGGATAATTTCAGATGAGTAGGTGCATGGGTCCTCTTATGACTAGCATTTTCCATTCCAAACTTCTTGACTATATTCTTGGCATATCTACTCTGAGATAAGAGAGTAAAACCATCCATCTATTTAAGACAACAAGTTAACTTATCACCCAGGCACATCTCAGGTTCTGACTGCTTTTGCTGAACACAATGTTTAATCATCTCCTCATCACTTCTAGATTCCCTTAGGTCCAAGTGAGATAGTTCCAATGCTTTTGAAGTAGTGAGATGTGGAGACTTCTGGTGTAACATCTTACTCTTAGTTTGCTTCCCACAAGCTCTTACTTCTTCCAACTTTAGCTTAGGTATTCCTCTGAAATCTCCCAAGGAGGTGATCCTTTTCATCTCTTGTTGATGACACAGTTTACCTTTATCATCTTAAGAAACCCACAAGTAGCAATTGTCTTGAGATCTGACTCCCTTCATGGCTACTTCACCTTTTTCATTAGTAACCAAACATTCAGAGTTCGTGAAGTTGACCTTGAACCCTTGATCACACAGTTGCCTGATGCTTATTAAGTTTGCAGTCAACCCTTTCACAAGCACCACACTATCAAGATTAGGAACTCCTGAATAGTTCAATTTTCCAACCCCCTTGATTTCACCCTTGGCTCCATCACCAAAATTCACATAACTAGTGGAGTAAGAATTGATGTCAGCTAACAGTTCTTCAATACCTGTCATGTGTCTAGAACATCCACTATCAAAATACCAGTCTTCTTTGGTATCACCTCTGAGAGACATATGAGCTAACAAACTGGTAGCAGCAGCCTTGGGACCCCATTGTTTCACATTTGTGGTCCTGTTCTGATACTGTCTAGGTTGAGGATCAGGCTTAGGATATCCATGCAGTCTGAAGCAAAAAGGTTTTATATGACCAAACCTTCCACAGTAATGACATCTCCATCTCTGAAACCTTCCTCTGAAGTGATTTGGATGTCTTCTCCTATGGTGTTGAGGTTTTCTTCCTCCATGATGTTGTGGCAGCTGATGAGGCATAAATTCCTTAGGCTCAGGAACATGAACTTTCCCATGATGTTGAGACATTGGATGGGACATGTTATATTTAGGTCCAGAGGAACTAGCATCTGCAGAGGATTTCTTCTCACCAACAAATCCTAACCCAGTCATATCACTTGCCACTTTTCCACTCTGAATAATTTCATCCAATGTGTCAGTGCCTCTGTTCAACATTCTGAGATTTTTGGACATTTGATCAAGTTTGCATTTCAGCAAGCTGACTTTATTCTCCATTTCAGCCTTTAGTTGAATTATAATTTTCTTCTGCTTCTCCCCTTCTTGACAAACTTCTTCACTTCTAATGCACAACTCTCTATATGATGCAGCTAGCTCCTCATAGGTAATCTCTCCATCAATTGAATCATCATCAGACTCACATATTCCAGTCATTGCTCTGACATGCTTGGCAGATTCATCTTCACTTTCAGTGTCCTCATCAGACCAAGTGACAGACAAACCCTTTTTCTGTTTAAGGTATGTAGGGCATTCAGCTCTGATGTGACCATAACCTTCACAGCCATGGCATTGGATTCCTTTGTCATTATCAGGCTTCTCCTCTGCTTTGGTTTTCTTCATCTGATCACCTGACCTGTTGATGTCAGATGTGATGTTCTTGACATAAGGTTTATAGCTCATGTCCATTCTTTTCAACACCTTATTAAACTGCCTTCCCAGCATCACGATTGCATTGGATAGCTCCTCCTGGGTTTCAATATCATGCTCTTTCTTTTCATCTTCAGTACTAGACACCAATGTTATGCTTTTGGCCTTCTTTTCTGATCTGTCATTCAAACTTAATTCAAATGTCTGAAGGGAACCAATCAATTCATCTACCCTCATCTGGCTGATGTCTTGAGCTTTCTCTATAGCTGTCACCTTCATTTCAAATCTCTTGGGGAGAGATCTGAGAATTTTTCTCACCAGCTTCTCATTAGACATCCTCTCTCCTAGGGCACTAGAAGCATTTGACAGTTCAAGTATATTCATGTGAAAGTCATGAATGGTCTCTTCATCTTTCATCCTCAAACTTTCAAACTTTGTTGTTAGCATCTGAAGTCTTGACATCTAGACCTTGGAAGTTCCTTCATGAGTTATTTTCAGGATATCCCAAGCCTCCTTAGCCACTTCACATGTGTTGACCAGACTGAAAATGTTCTTGTCAATACCATTAAATAAGGCATTCAAAGCCTTAGAATTTCCAAGAGCAAGTTCATCTTCTTCCTTGGTCCAATCTTCTTCAGGTTTCAGCGTTGACTGACCATCTTCTCCCTCAATGACAGGATGTTTCCATTCTTTCAAAACAGCCTTCCAAGCCCTGCTGTCTAAAGACTTCAAAAAAATAACCATGCGAGGTTTCCAATAGTCATAATTTGATCCATCTAGAATATGGGGTCTATTCACAAATCCACCACTCTCCTTGTCCATTGCACCAGAAAGTAACAGCCCTAGATCTCACCCAGATACAGAGCAGGATGCCTGCTCTGATACTAATTAAAATTCTGGTATCAGATATGTGATGTCGAGTGAGATGTCACAACATCAATATATGTTATATGAACAAGACAATAGAGATAATAGCACTTAAAAGCAAAAAAGAACACAGAGAATTGTTCACCCAGTTCAGTCTAACAACCTACGTCTGGGGGCTACCAAGCCAGGGAGGAAATTCAATATCAGTAGTATTAATTCATAGACTCTACAATCAACACACAAGTTGATAATCTATTCACTTAATCACTACCCAATGACACTTCTACCTAAGACACTCTTAGATATGAGACACCTCTCACTCCCCCTCAATCACAGTAGTGATGACAATAGAAAAATTACAAATATTAGAAGATCACACTTCAATGACAATACTTGATTTTGCTTAAAAGCTTCAATCAAGAACAAACACTCGTGCTTAAAAGCTTAGAGTGGACAACATACAACTCAAACAATCAGTCCAATTCAAGCATCTGAAAGATGAATGAATGGCTCACAAATAACAGACGAAAACACAAACCCTAACACTTGACACTCAGTCTTTAATCTCTAGTCTTCGTCACTTCCAAGTAGGGTTGAGCCTTCTTTAAATAGAAACAGATTCTTGGGCTTGGGCTCTGTGAAAACTTAGATTTGATGCACAATAAAAACAGATTTTATCTTCAAATCTTTTCGCCCTAAATATAGAAATAGACGATTGCATCTGAATAAATCTTCTCCAATAATTTTGCCTGCAATCTCTCAAACAGAATCTCTCAAAACATAACAATTAACACGCAACCCTAAAACAAATAACATTAAGACAACAGACTGAACATGATGTTCTGTCAATAGATGTTAAGACATCAGTCTTGACATCATGCACAAAAACTGCAATACCAAACAACACACCACATGCAGAATGTTAGAAGCACATGTTAAGACATCAGACATGACATCTTGAACAACCACATTGTTTTACCAAAATTGCTGCCAATAACAGAACTAACACAATCCTACGTTCAGTTAACTCCGACTACACATTCAGGTTCCTATAGGCTAGGAATTGAACTGATGATAGTTGTAATGGTTCAGACACCTAATGCAATCACTACTCCCTTACAACATTTGGTTGCTATTGAGAACTTTTGGAGTGAAAGCTTTAGGGTCAACCACTTTTTGGTTGTCATACAAACCTTTTTGTATAAGGCCAGGTCATGAGCTTCCCATCTTTCTTAGCTTTTGCCTTGAAAGGGACTCAACTCATCCTTCAAGTAAGGATTTCTTAACAATCTTTCCTTATTCATCACTTTGGGAACAACTTGTATAACATTTATTCACTTGATTTAAGAGGGTTGACAGGCGTCTTGCATTCGAATGTATAACCAAGTTAAACTGGAAACTACCCTGCCCCAGGTTTAAAATTTAAGGGTTTTTTTATTCCGAAGGAAAACAACTACTTCTAGGCTCAAAGTGGTTGACTAGGGATTAACTCCTTATTTCTCCAGTGTTTGGGGATTTGAAACAATGCCTTACATCATCGGCAAAGTTTAATTGAAAGCATACCAACAATAGTTATGGATATAATGTTTTCGTCATCCTCCTTAATCTTTGCTTAAACATCAGTTTGGTAAAGATAAGCGGATGAAAAAAATCTTTTGTTTTTTTTATATATTTTTTATTTTTTTTTAACAATGAAAGGAAATAGAAAGAGTGAATATAAATGGACTTGATCAAAAGATGCATAAACATTTCATTAATCTTGCCAATTCAAAAAATAACAGCTTACAAGCAAAAGCAAATTCAACATGCAAATAAAATACAATAGGAAATGCTAAAACAACCAAAAGATTGCCAACTGTAGGGAATTAACTTCAACAAACTTCAATCTCCATGTTCGAAAAGGGGGTCACTCCTTTGACACTCAGGATCTTGCTTTTGATTAACTTACGCACGTGACTTGTTCCTTGTGGTATAAAACCTTAAGAGGTTTCACAAGTCCTTTGCCCTTATCGTCACCTGGCTCAGAAATTGAGATATCGACATCTGGCTTCCTCCTTGGGGTGCTAGTGACTCTATCACATCTTGTAACCTGAGCCTGAGACTCTTGCACTCCTCTACGAGATGCCCCATTGTCTCAGTACAATATCCACATTCAACCTCTGGATGGTCTTCTTCAAAGATTAAACTCCTGTTGTGGATCAATTTTTGTACTGAGGCTTCTAATGTAGAACAAGTATCCAAATCGTGTCCTCCAACCCCTTTATGGAATTCACATGTTACATTTGTATCAGGATTGTACCATGTATACGATGTTGGCACAGATGTGAAAGGAGTTATCAATGAATTCTGGATTAGTAGCGGGTAGAGCTTACTAAGCGGTACAGGAATCCGTTCATCGTAAGCTTTGTTTTTTTTTGTTCCAATTCTGCCTCTTATTCTGTCTCTGCCTCTTGTTCTAATTTTGACGACCTTGAAGAGGAATAGCCAATGGATGTTGATATGCCAACTTGGCATTTAAAGGCTGACGATGACATCCCGATGGATAACCAAATGCTGGTAAATGAAGAGTATCCCCATGGGTTTGTCCCAGACTTGGGGTAACACTAGATTGATGGGGAGTGATGACTTCCTTGGTTGTCATAAGGTGAGGGTGACACTTTGGTGTAGGACAAAATGCTGGTTGATACGAAGTTTCCTCACGGACGTGTCCTTGATGTGGAAGAAACACAGGAGATGGTGAAGTGACAACTTCTCTAGATGCAACAGGGTAAGAGTGCCCCTCTTTCTTCATCAAGTTCTATAAAGTCCCCAAGACCCAATTCATCTGACCCTTGAGAATCCTGATCTCCCCCTTCAAGGCTTCCTGACCTTTTAAAAGCTCATTCATCATCTCCATTTATCCAGAAGGCGTGTTAGGTATCCCTCTCTGAGATATAAGAAAAGGAAAAGGAGACTCAAAGCTGAGAAATGCTAGGGAGATGCAAATGTAAAGACATGCACTTGCAATGCGAATGCAAGCCAAATGGTTTCAAGGAACTCAACATTAAGTTGCAAACATTTTGGAAAACTGAAAAGTTTCATTTTAAAATCCATGATCTCTATTGATTTTGCAAAAGACTGAACATTTGAATTCCTTGAAACCAAAAGGTTATTCATGAATGCATAAATGTATGGATGAATGTATGCACAAACACACGTATACAGATATTCACAACAACCGGCAGAAACAGAACAGAAGAGTCGCCACCGAACGTTATTTATCCCGATCCATGGAAAGGAAACGATCGAAGAAACCTCAAAAGGGAGAAGACATGGTCATCACAACCATAGTTTGGGTTCGGGAGTCGATTACGCAAGGGGAAGGTATTAGAACCCCCACGCGTTCATCGTACTTGATGGGGTCCACGCTTATTGTCTAATCAAAGGGCAAGTTATCTAAAACCTACTGCTAAACAAAAACGGGAAGGGAAAAAAGAAAAACGGAAGCGGACTCGCAAGGATTATCGCAATCCTATGCCTACGTATCTTCGTAGACGAACGGAGAATCAGAGTCGACGTAGTTCGACGGACTACGCACTAAGGGGGGAGGTTGCTCGTCAAGACATCACTGTTTTGTGCCTACGTATCCTCAATCTAACCAGAAGGAGGAAGTCAGAGCAGTCGTAGTTCGACCTATGGGTCGGTGAAGAAGTCTCGATCGCACTGGGGCGAGAGAAAAGGTTCAGTTAACAAGTCTCGATCACACTGAGGCGAAAGAGAAAAAAAGGGAAGTTAGTTGTTAGTGTGCTCGCCGAGATATCACATCTCGTGCCTACGTATCTCATATGGAATGAGAATCAGAGCATCCGTAGTTCACGCTACTACGAAAAATAGGATCTCGATCACACTGAGGCGAGAGAAAGAAGACGGGGTTTGAAAACAAGAAGGTTTTGAAAAAGAGAGAAAGTTTTGAAAATTGAAGAAAGGGGTGGAGAAGAAGTGACTATCCTAAAGCATAAAGTAAAAGTTAAGGATAAGAATGGCCTAACCGCACAAGCAAGCTCCATAATTCCAAAGCAAAGGGAAAAGGTCATAGTTCTAACTCCAAGGATCCAAGAATAGCATTGAAGTCCAAGGTCTAGGTGCAAAACTCCATGTCCGATGCAAAGAATAGTAACCATAGTCCAAGATTAGAAGCACAAGTTTTTTAGAGGTTTTGGCCTTTATTAATGTTTTTGGTTCAAGTGGATAAAGAGAAAAAGGCATAAGCATAAACATGTGTCCAACGGACAAAGGGAAAAATTGCGGAAGCATAAACATGATATGATATGAGATGATAATAATAGAGCATAAAGTAAAAGAGAGATAGGGAGCGAGAAGGAATCGTAAACAAGATTAGTACAATAATATTATTAGTAAGTTAATGATTAGTATTATACACCGATTATTCTGTCTCGCGTCTTGAACTATAATGATTAAACAATGTACTTAGGTCAAGGTTAATGAAGACTTGTTAGAAGATTGATAGAATCAAAACCTCTACGCAACAAGCTTCAAAGATTTTGAACCTAATACAAAATATTAACCATCCTTGGGCTTACACAACCTAAAGGTTTGGGCCACGAAAGATCAAGTTCCGATTCGGAGGGAGGGACAAATGTAGCGCTATGTTAAGCAATCACCAAGTAACTTATATAAAAGTCACCCTACTCGAGGTCAGTCAATGCACTTTACGTGTTAATACATGTTAAAGAAGTGATATGTAAATCACTCTCCTAAAACATGCCACACAAAAAGAAAAATGGAACGGTCTAATCATAATCAAGATTTCACATTGATTTATCAAAGGAAATCTATCATGATTCCAAAGTACGGAGAATGATCCAAATGATCATTCATCCATAGATTTGAAATAATGAAGATTAAACATCTTCGTAAATGAATAATCTTCGATTTTTAGATTTTCATCGACCAGAAAGAAAAAAAATAAGATGAAGAAAAAAATGGATCTAACATTTATGATACATCAACAACCAACAATTAAACAAAATGAAAATACATGGAAATAAAATCAAAAATATTTTTAATGATTTTTTTTAAAGAAAAATTTATATAAAAAAAAGGGGGAGGTTTATCTAGAAAAAATGGTGGTGAAGCAATTTAAAGAAATTATGGGCCAGGCCCAAATTCTTAAAGAAAAGAAATTAAAAAAAAAATTAAAAGAATAAATGTAATTAAAAAAAAGAAAACAAAAAGGAAAGAGAACCAGAAACACAAATTCATCATCTTCTCCAAAATGAAGCGCAGCCGCTACTGTTCACATGGCGGAGGGAGAGCTTCGAAATCAACACGACGAAGCGAAGAGATCTGATTCTTGTACGGTTGCAATCGGAATCTAGGATAGATCTCGAATGTATGTTCAATTGCAAGGGAAAATGACTCAGTATCTCGAATCGGAACTACGAGGATTCAACGAAAAAGCTTCCAATTACCTTCACTTCAAGGTGAATTGCAATTCGAATCTTCTTCTTCTCTTCTTCTTCCTTCTGAATTGTGTTATGGTTGTGAAGTTTGCGTGAATTTTAACGGAGAATGGTTACGGTGAAGTTGTGATGTTGAACTTGATGATGTTGAAGTTGTGCGATGAGAATTGTTGTTTTCTGCTACATGAATTTGTTCATTAATTTTGCAGTTGAATTTGTCTTCTGTTGTTGAATTTGCAGATTTCGTTTCAAGAGTTTTTTTGAAGTTGGATGTGAAGATCGAAGAGATTGAAGCTTGAGGAATATGAAGGTTATTAAAGGTTGAGATTTATTGAAGATTTATAGAAGCTTTGGTGGAATTTTTTCAGAGTGATTTTGGCTCTTCAAAGCTTGAAAAGAATTGAAGAAATGAAGGCTTTATTTATAGGTGAATGGAGAACGAAATTGGAGTGAGGATGGTGCCGTTTTTGTCTTGCAACTTCCGTTTTGAGTTTTTCTGCGTCTTTGCTTTTTTTTTTACGTCATGCCGTTTCGCTTTTCGCTCGTGACCTTCATGTGCAGCTTGCAGCATGAATTTTGTTGTGTGACACGGCTTGGATTGGCAGCTTGGAAATGGCTCAAGTGATATTGTTGATGAAATTGGCTTGATGGCTTGGCATGAAACTTTGTAGCATCTTGGAGTAACACGTTGGATGGGCTGTAGCAATTGTCCTAGCTTGGATGTGTGGGGCAGCTTGGAAACAAGATGTGGCATGTGAGACTTTGCTGGCACGAGTTTGGAAAATGGCTTCAAATTTGGTTTTTATCATACTTAGAAAACTTGAGGCAACATGGCTTGTGTTTGGTCATGGCTTTGGAATGGTTCATAACTTGCATTTGTAGTCATTGTTTATGGCTTGACAAGGTTAGGAACAAAATATTCATGAACAAAATAATAGTAAAAAATATAATTGGAAAAGAAATGGTTATGATGATGAAAAAAATGGATTTGGAAATTTGGAGTTTAAAATGGATAATTTTATATTGGAATGGATAATGGATTTTTATGGATAAGTAATTGGTTTTAGAATGAAATTTGATATGGATAAAAAAATGGATATCTATAAAATATGGATATATGGAAAAAATGAGAATGGATGGAAATTGGAAAGAATTAGATATTAATGGATATTTAAATGAATAGAAATGGTTTAATTATATAATAAAAAGAATGGGTTTTTTTAGAATTGGATTTGAAATGGGTTATTAAAAAGTGGATAACCAAAATGGAAATGGATATGGATCATGGATAGAAAATGGATAACCAAATGAATCCAAAATCAATCCCCAAACTTTTCACAAGCCTCTGATAAAGTGTACACAGCTACCATTGAACAACTCGTAACTGAAACAACAACCATTTGAATCTGTTTGAACTTTTCCACAATTATCTGAATTTCTGATTAAAATAAAATAAGCTCTGAATTGCTTCAACATTTGTATGAATCAGTTTTCTGGGAAAATAAATCCACAGATGAACACAGTTGAACATTAAACTGATGATCCTGACTTTCTGAACCTAAACCTCACATGAACCACTGCTTGACAGCCTGATAAGTTCCACACACACAATTTGACCTTGAATACACATTGCCTGAGAAATAGCTACTGATACAGGTAATCTGAATTTTGGAATAATCTCTTGATAGTTTGACCAAGATTAGGTCAAACATCCATCTGATCCTGATTATAACTGAATGAACGACACCTGGCTTAACTTGGAATCAAAGCTCTTGAGATGTTGAGAGGGATTCAAACCCTAATTCACAGACTTCCCAATTAAAACCATGATGAAACCCTAATCACTTGATGCCTCTGAGAAATCCTGAATCAAATACACTTGATACTTGATGAACTGTGATGTGAAATTACAATAATAAGAATTCAACCTTCTGCTAAACTTGAATGGAATAGGAACCGACTGAATCACTTCTGAAAAGGGCCAACACAAGTAACAAGACAAACCTTGGATCCCATGCCTTAGAAGACAATGCGAATGAATGATTATGAATTATGACCTAATGGATATGCAGATGAATGCGAAACAAAAGCCAGAAAAAGGTTAGAAAAAAGGTAGGGCAAATTTTGGGGTGCTACACTAAGTTTGAAGATCACGAGCATGGAGTCATGGTCAATCCATCCTAAAAGGTGTGTACTAAGGATTCTTGTATCTACAGAACAAGGTTCTAAAAGGTTCCCAGAGTCATCGATAAATCTTTCGGATATTATCGGCTTGCACGACTACTCATACGAACTAATAATATTCTCAAGATAAACTCGTCTGAGTGTAGTATCACATGACAATCACCACAGGTCTACACATGGATAATCACTGCACTATGTCCTAAAAGGCTTAGAGGGGTGAAGGGATAATAAAGGTCCTCAGCTTCACAGACTCCCAGGTCGGAAAAAGTAATGTCAATACGACTACTAGTATGCACCAGTAATCCCAAAGGGGCCTCCACTGTGCATGGTTATATCATATGTTAATCATGTTAGGACTACTCCCAATAGTTAACTATTGATTATACCACAATCCTATCATAAGTGTACACTCAAGTCCGGGTTAGGACTTATCTCACCACTCAAGGTAACAACCCATGCAGATACAGATAGACAAATACACAGATATACAAGTATAACACATATAAAAAATAAGTTAGGGTAACCCTCTTAAGGACAGCTCCCTAGTGACGTCGCCATTTCTATTGTGGTGAGAATGGGATATCAAGCTATTAATTAACTTGATTCATAAATCTTTGAAATTCACCACCGAGCTTTGATTTATCCAAAGGAAAGGGTAAAGATTGAAGAAAACCATAATATACAATGTAAAAATAATGCAAGGAGATCTAAGGTTCGGAGGTTGGTTATACCTTGGGAAGGTGTTAGCATCCTAAGTATCTGTAGTACTCTACAGGAACCTCTTGTTAGTATTTGTGTTATATTATTGTTTGCTTGCTATGGATAATGTGCTAAGGTGAAGACCTAGGGGTTTATACACTAAGTATGCTCGCCAAGACATCGCATCTTGTGCCTACATATCCTGACTAGGATGGAATCAGAGCATTTGTAGTTCCCCTCAATAAGGGTAAGGAATTCTTGACTGTGGTCAAGGTTCCAAAGGGAAAAGGTAAGTGTCCGTGGCAAGACACTTACGTAGAGTACGACGACTCTAAACTTAAGACTAAGTTAAAAGGAGGTAAGTGTTCATGGCAGAACACTTACATGGAGTGCGGTGACTCCGATCCTAAGGCTAGGATAAATGGGAAAGGAAGTGTAAGTAAGTGTCCATGGCAGGAACTTACATTGAGTACGACGACTCTAATCCTAAGGCTAGGATAAAGGGAAGGAAAGTGTTCATGGCAGAACAATTACATAGAGTACGGCGACTCTAATCCTAAGGCTAAGATAAAAGGAAAGACTTAAGGTTTTCCGAAGTATGACATGACAGTCAACAGGAGTAGGATCCTTTCCTTTGGAAATTTGACTGAGAGTCTAAATCTATCCTACCTGGAGCTTAATCAAAAATTAAGTCGAGCTAGGAGAAATTAAGGGAACATGTGAATTAAAGGCTAGCAAATAAATAAATAGGATATATATACAAGCATCAAGACGAGACTAAAGCATAGAAGCAATCAACCATATATCAGGCAAAGAGAAATAATGTGACAAAAGATGCATGATGAACATAAGATATAAACAACAATATAGTCAAGGTAAAAAAACCACAAGATCGACAAAGAGATCCTAAGCCACGAGTCACGAAAGCTAATGGTTAAGAAAATTATTGGAAATAAATCCTATATATTGATATTCTAAACATGATTTAAAATTTAAGAACTAATCTAATAAAAACATTTTTTATTTTTGAGCTTCAATCTTTATTTAATAACTAAACCTAATAATATAATAATAATCTAAAACAAAAATAAAAGATATTTTATAAAACAAAAAGATTATTTTAACAAAATAAATGTTAAAAGATCATTTATTTAAAAGTTAAAAGATTATTAACAAGTTAAAAGATTATTAACAAAAAGATATTAATTGACAATTAGCAAGAGTTGCTAATATAGTTTTTAACATTAGTTAACAAGGAATTGACACAAAAATAAATAAATAAATGTGAAAGGAAACATGGATCGGCAAAAGGAAGGCCTATTGGGCATGGGTCTTGGAGAAGATGGGTCAATCCGACCCAGCTTATGTTATGACAAGGTAGCAATGAGACCTAGCATCCGTTCAATTCCCCCTTCATCTTCATGCTTCGAAGGAAAACTTTGGTAAGAAACTGTACCCAATCTCTTTCTCCCAAAACTCTCGATCTTAACTCCCTCTTCTCTCTCGGATTCTCACACTTCTCTCGCTCATTCTCGCTTTCTCTTTCTCTAATTTCTACTCAGCTCTTTATTTTTCCAACAAAAAAAACATACCAACAGCAATCGAGCGTCATGATAATGTTCACATCTCAACACAACAATTCAAAGAAACACAGAGCAATCAAGGGAAATGAATCAACTTACTAAGTGGAATTCAGTTGTGGGTGATGATGGTCGATGATGAAGGGCACGATCGCGGCTAACGAATTGACGTCTCGGAGCAACAATCGGATCAATGGTATGTGGCAACTCTGGCGTGGAGGTTTTGGCACAACTTCGATGATTCAACGGATTTGCGGTGACTTTTCTTTCCTTTATTTTGTATTCTTTTGCTGGGTTGTTTTGTTGTGTGGCTTGTGGTTGGAAGAAATTGCTCACGGTGGTGTTTGTTTTTTTGTGAATTTTATGGTTGTTGTTGCTTGTAAGGTATTGTGAATTTGTTTTGGACGAAAACCGTGTGTGTGTCACTATGATTGTATGTGACTTTTTACTGAAGTGTTGTTGCTCGTGTGAATGTTGTGAGCGTATGAATCTCTGTGTGTTTGTGATTTTATTTCCTCTGTGTATGCGTGTGAGCCTTATTCTTGTGAATGTGTATTTTTTGTTGTTCTTCACTGATATTGTGAATTTCTGTGTAATGCTCTGATTGAGGATTTTTTGGTTTTGCTCACTTTTTCAACTGCTGCGTGTCTCCCCCTGCGAAGGTTGTATGTCCCTCTTTTTATAGTCAAATTCTATTGATTTTGCAATGAATTCCTTGCCATATCTGCATCAACAAGTTTTGATATGTCTGATTTGTGTTGAATTTTCTTACCAATTTCCCTTGGACATGTCTGTACACGTTTTCATTCTTTCCTTCTTTTCTTCAACATGATGTAACTCTGTTTTGGAAACATTTTGAATTATGTCTGGCTTGTGTTTGGATGGTTGATGATGGTAATCTAAGCCATTTACACCGTGTTTGATTATGTCTGGTGATTCACAAACTTTCCTTGTCATTTTGTTAGTGTGATTGTTACAAAATTACTGCCGATATCAGAATTAATGCCGCCATCAAAACAAGTCATTAAGGTCGGTTTTGAAGCTGGTGGTAGTGATTACAGATTGAATTCTCCTCCGACTGCGACGTAAAGTCGAAAGAAGCCCTTTGCTGTCTTGATGTAGAAGCTCCAACCATTGGGAAGCAACAGTAGCATCTTTTAAAGAAAGAGATGAAACTGCAGTAACATTTGTTGATTCTTGATTATTTCCTTGTATGGTTGTGTTGATTGTGAATCAATTTATTGCAATTATTTGGACGAACAGGGGCTGCTATTCAAGGGATACGGCGCAAAAAAATATTGATACATGAAGTGCTTGGCCGTGACATTTGGGTATGAGGATTGAGTTTGCTCAAAATTTGGAAGTCTTGATGATGCCAATCATTACTATGATCATGATTTTCAACAATATTATGAGAGTCATGGAATGGATTTCCTAGTGATTAGGGGTGTTCGCGGTGCGGTTTGGGTGGTTTTGAAGCTAAAAATCATCTGAACCGTAAGAGAAAAAAGTATGTGGTTTGGTTTGGTTCGGGGTGGCTTTTAGAAAAAAACCGAACCAAACCAAACCAAACTAATGCGGTTTGGGTTGGTTCGGTTTTTTACAAGATTTTTATTGAACCATACATACACCTATAAAGAACGACATAACTTTGTGTTTATTCATTCATACATTACTAAAAAACAACAAAAGTCATCATATTTAGACAAAAACTTCTCATTCAATATACAAAAATAAGATTAGACAAAATTGGAATAAAAAACATGAATAAGTAGCATAAAACAATATAAAAAATATTATAATAAAAAACAAAAAAATGGAGGAGAGGAGAGAATGGAGAAGATGAAAAAGAAAGAACATAAAAGATACGATATTAGAGAAGAAAGGTGTGATAAAAATGTAATTGGAAGAGAAAACAATAACATAAAAACGAGAAGGTAAAAAATAAAGAACATAAGAGAGGAGATATTAGACTATAATAGGTGAGATGTGCATGACAAAGAATATGAGAATAATGTGCGATATTACAATGAGAGATTTGAGATGGTTGAAACTAAAACCTTAAGTATGAGTAAGAGAATATTTGTAAAGTACTAAAGTTAAGGCATAATAAGTTTGGGTTTTAGGTTGAATATGGGATAAGTGAAGTTTGGGTTGTAACATAATGCGGTTTGGTTTGGTTTAGTTCGGTTTGCAAAATAAAAACCGCAAAGCAAACCGAACCGTGCGGTTTAGTTCAAAAATGGCCCAAACACATCCGAACCAAATGCGGTTTTTTGCGGTTTCGGTTTGGTTTGGTTTGTGGTTTTCTATTGGGTTGGTTCGGTTTTGAACACCCCTACTAGTGATGGTTCATATGTAGGTAGTTGATTAAAATGAAGGGTCTGTGGTGGTTGAATTTGGCATAGAGTGAATGTAGTCATCTTGCGAAAATTGTGATTTGCTTTGTGAGTTTAATGGTTCATTTTCAGTTGAGCTTGATGAAGGAAATGTTTTATGATGAATGTTTAATCCACAACTTCTTTTAGATTCCATTAAACAATGACGGCAAGTGATTTTTTAGGGTCTAACAACTATTGTAACAACTTAATCCTTACATTTTTGAATTGGAATCTTATATCTTTGAATTGTAGTACACCTTTCATGAATCCAATTTCATTTTCTTGGATTTTGAGTTTCAACTTAAGTTTTATGAAAAACATGGATCTTGCATCTTAATTCTTGGAATTCAATTTTAAAATCTTGAATCTTTGTGATAACTTGAATCCTTGAAGCATAACTTTGGATTTAATGTTTTAAAAAATGCGAGCTTTCAACTTTGCACTTGGTAACCTAGTCATGAAGAAAAAAGAATTGAACTTGACATTGGATAGAAGTTGAAACTTGACATTTATGCTTGAACTTGTAACTTTGAAAAAGGAATATGATCATGGAGTTTGAAACAACATAGAATTTTTGGGAATTTTGAATTGGATTTTTCAACAAATGGTTTGGGCTTTATGGCTTTTGGAGAGGAATTTTGGATCTTGGTTAGGAATAGACATGGATTTAAAGTTGGATATTTGGATAAAAATGGTCAAGGAAAAGTAGTTATGGAAATGGATTTTTATTAACAATGAATTTTAGAATTGGTTTATGGATATGGATATGAAAATGGTAAAGGAGAATTTGGACAATTGGATAAGAAATATTTGGATTTGGATATGAAAGTGGTGAAGAGAAAAAAATGGATAATCCACCTTTCACTTGAATTCCAAGAAATCCACACAAACTTAAATCCAGTCCTTGACCAAGATAAGTGCCCAAGACACTTGATGCATATTTGAACATGCTTGAATCAGTGAATCCACTAGTCCTCCATACCATATTTAATGACTCTTGATCCTTGATTTGATCACAAACTCAAGAAGCAAACACATTCCATCTGATGAGATCTTGATCCATAAAATGAAAGCACGGTTCTTTTATATCTCCTCTTGAAAGCAAAGTAATAAAACAAAAGCTTGTCAACACCATACAACCTCATGCCTTAAATAACCATGCTTCATACCAATGGACAGGAAACCCTAATCCTCCTTGGGGAAACCTCTGAGGAATCTTGAGGAAAAACAGCCTTGTATTGACTAAAGGGACCATAAGAATACGTACATATCTTTCCACAGGAATTCAACACGACTTGCAAGGACCAGAATCCCAATGAGCACACACACGGCCTCCATGACTCTTGAACCTTTGTGTCGCACCCTAATTTTTGACCCTAAGATCTCACCTCTTTGTGCATCATCTTGCATGTCTGCATGTTTTATTATTAATAAGTTTGTGCTGGTACATTGATTTCAAGCGTATTAGTTCTCCCAGTCAAGCTATTCAAGGCCTGACTAACGGGTTCTAATTTCAGTGGTCCTAGGGTTTCTGCTGGATTTGGGCTTCGCTTTTAGGATTCTTTCATCATTTTGGGCCATTCTTGGGTCAATACTTTGAAGATGTCTTGGATGGACTTTCTGGCTATATCTCATTAAAGTCGATATCAAGCATTGGTAATGTATGGTTCAAGGATGCCTCAGGATTAAAATGTTAGGGTGTTTGATCAATGCTTTATCATTGCTTCAGTTGAGAGTACTTGAAATTAAGAGGTGGTGTAGAAGAGGGGGTCGCGGGTTCATTGAGGTTAAGGTGACTAAGAAGTGTGACTTGGTTTATGGATGACATCAAAGCCTGGGTACATAATGTTTGGAGTCACAATAATTCAATTTGGTTGAATTAAAGATGGTGCAAGAACTTTCAAAAGATCTAAACTTCGAAATTCACAAATTCAAGTGGATATTATACAAAAGTTGGATTCGAAAGAAAAAATGAGAGTTTCCCTCATACAAAGAGTACCACCATTCAAAAACCAAGATTACATAATTCAAAATTCATTCAAAGAGATTTATAATGTCAAGCCCAAACTATTTTGCATAAGTCCAACACACCATGTCATAGTTCAAATTCTCTTGCAAGGAGAAAGACCTGTTTTCCTCGTTTGAAGACCTTACCGGGAGTCCATGCACTGGCCGTAGGCTATTTGTACTGTGATAGCCATGTTTACTATGGAGTTGTTAATACTTTTCCAACGAATAATCTCACGCAATTCCACAAAATCAGAAGGCTTTTATTGAAGCAATAATATGGCATTACAAATGGTTCTATTACAACTGAGACATCTCGGTAGTTTTATATTCAAAATTTAGGTAACAAGGAATTTTATACAATAGAAAGAAAAACTTTGGATATGAGGTGTAAATACAACATTGGATGAAAGCTCAACATCTAAACATATTAAATCCAAGCAACTTGCAGACTTAATCATGGTTATATGAAACTGAGCTTTAGACCTCACGTAACAGATGTTGATACAGCAGTAGTTCAAACATTGTCTTCCAGCCATTCATCAAACCCCTAAAATCGAGGCGTCACAGGTTTAAATACAAAACTCAAGTCACAATTACAAGGTCAAGCATACTATATTCTAAATTCGTTTACAAGAATGCCCGAAATACCTTTACAAGAGGTTCACATGTTGCAAACTCCTAAAAATTCCAAAATACCAAAGTCACAAGGATATGCAAGAACAGTGGCCGGAGGAATATGCCAACGAGATAGCTTCCAACGACCATGATGTAAGAGCTACTGTTGAGGGGGGTTAACCTTGGATTCTCACTTGAATGGTGCACCTACATAGATGTATGCTAAGAACGAACCGTCACTCGTCATGACTATCGCCAACTGGTGCCCCACGCCTTCGTTAACTTGAGAAGTTACCATGAGAACTCCACAATTCCTAAAACCTGCCAAGAATTTCAAGAATGCAGCTAAGAAGGGAGTCATTCAAAGTTTGTCTAGACAAGTTTTTGAAGAGCATAACTTATCTTGAGCAGCTACAAAGTTTGCTGGAAGAGATTGGTCCTACCTGGAAGAAAACTCAATTTATTCCTAAATTAAAGAAGAGAACCAGTCAACACCAATCAAGTCCTAATAGAGATGTAAAGAAAATCACGGTAAGGTCCGAACGGTGGAAAGTAACAGAAGTTGTAGCATTGTCTGAATGCGACTCAGAAGCCATACCTAATGGAGTTTGGAAATTATTCCAAGCACGTCTAAGAGGATATTGACCAAGAAGCAATGGAAACTGAAACCTGTAGCAAGTCTCCTTATTGTCCCCCGTGACTCTGCAGTGCTATCATCTCTGGTGTTCGACATATCAAAAACACCACTTAGATAAGATCATATGTGCTGGAAGGTCTGTCTACCTTTCAATCTCAGGAACTGTTATATACCTGCAATCAAATCAACATATGTCTAAGAATTGTGAGTAATGCAAGTATATTTTAAAACTATTTTGAAGCATTTAGGAATGAAGGGATATTTTGCAGAGATTAAAAGGTTGTGATTAATCAACAAGAAATGTTTAGAATTTTACCTTATCGTGAGTTTAACAAAATTCTCATGGTTTGCACCAATCCACGTTCCAAACCTGACAAAGAAAATGGAAAATAATCAGAGCATGTTTATGGCATTAAACCATAGTAGATATCACATTTGACAAAGCTAGCAAGTTCTTTCCAAACATAATCAGTCCAAATTGAAGAGATCTAATCATCAATAATCACAGACCACAATCAAGCACGGTTTAAATGTAATCAATGCTAATTCAAATAATTTCCAAAATCAGGATTGTTGACTTAATGAGTTAGAGGAAAAATATAGCGTATTCTCAATGTATCACAGCGGAAAAGGGAAGAATTAATTGGATTAGGCCTCAGAGTTTAAGAATCGTCAAGAATCAGAGAAGTATCGTCATTTTCAATCAAAGTTGTGGGCAATATCCCAAGGGATACTGCCAGCAGAACTTTCCTAAAATAAACAGGATCGTATCCAAATACAACAGTGCAACGGTTAATAACATTAAACTTCAGAAGTCAAAACAAAATCGTATCAAATAATTGCAGAATATATCACACGATTCAAAAACTTTCCAAAGGATCAAAACCGAATTAAAACCGAATCAAATCAACATTTAAGCAAAATCATTCACATTGAAAAGTTCCTAAATTAAACTCATCACTGGCCTTATAAATACCCGGTCCCTATGCATCAGAAAAAAAAAGAAAAACCCTAACAGAGATACACAAGAAAAATCGTCCAAAAAAACCCGTTCACGATCTCATACCAGAATAAAAAAGCCAGCACGCATCAAACCAAAGGAAGCTCATCAGAAACCATCACGCGAGCTCACAATCAACAGCCAGAAAGCAACGGAGGAGTAAGCCACAACACAAAGCTTAACGAAGGTAAAAAAGAAGGAGAACGACACTTCCCTGATCGGAGCCGCCATCATCCGCCACCTACTTGTTTTTTATTTTATCGCATTTTTTATACATTGTAATTTGTAATCGCACAAGAATATAGTGAAATCGGGGAAATAGGGGCCGTCTGGGGTGGAGTTTCTTGTTGTTTGTTGTATTTTCTTGCAAATCGAGAGAGAAGATGAGAGGATGAGATTTGAGCGACGGCGGCTAGGGTTTTCCCTAACCTTTTTTTTTCATCATTCAGAGCGAGAGTGAGAGACGAGAGAGGATTTGGAGATGTATGAGGGAGCGTTTTGTTTCTTTTTGTTTTAGGCGATTGATCATATACACGACGCACACACAACATGCGGTACAATCTCACTTATTGTCCTTTAGATCATGGTGCACACATATCACACGGTAGAGATTAGAGAGTCCATCATGGACCCTCTCTCCATGACCACACCGGATCCCTCCGTTTAAATAATCATTTCTTTTTCTTAACCTTTTTATTAAATAAATTCACCATTTTCTAAATATAACCTTTAAAAATATATATATAAGTATAGAACCTTTTTTAAAATCTTTAATAGAATTTTAAGATATTAAAAAACTTTATTAACCTTTTTTTATAACTTTAAAATTAGTTGATAATGAGAGATTTTATTTATAATAGTATTTAAGAGTTTTTTTCTCTAATCATTTGAATTTTTTTTACTAATAATAATAAAAGCATCGAATAATCAGAACCTTTTTTTATAATACAATAATTAACCTTTTTCTAACAATATCCAACTTTTTTCGTAATATAATTGACTAATTCAACTAGGTATAGCTTTTCCTAAAGTGTTAGGGTTATAATAACTTTTATTTCACTATTAACAAAAAATGTTTTTTTCTAAATAAATATTAAACTTTTATAAATCTTTTAATAAAAAAAAATCTTTTAACCTTTTAAATTAATAACAACCTTTAGTGATAATTCTATAATAATAAACCTCTAACTTTTTCTCAATAAACCTTAAAATTAATCAACTCTTTTTTCTTAATAAGTCAAAACTCATTTAGGTTTCTTTGCGCTTGAGTGAGCCGTGTGTTGATTGATATCATGCCTTTGTTATGCCTTTATTTGCTTACTATTTTGCTTAATGTATGTGTATATCTTTGTTTCAAAACCCTTTCAAAAATATTAAAACTCTCGATCCAACGTCGAGCCAATTTTCTACCCATGTAAGTCGATCGCCTTAGGGCATCGCATTCGACCTACCGATCACTAGACACAAGTCTAGCATCACTTCGCTAGCACCCTCGCCTAAATAACAATAAATTAATCGCATAAATATCCAAGGGAAAACCCCATGCATGATAACCATGTTATTGTGCATGGTGCACATCATTTGCATTCATAACCGACACCCTTAAGTTAGGACTATTAGATAACTTAGGATAAATTTCCTAGGTTAGTCCCCCCTTAATTTTGATTTTTAAATCAAACTTTAGCCCACCTAATTCTCCAAACAAGAGAATTAGATGTTAATCATCTCAAAGAAGGGACATACAATCCCATACCCCACAAAATCCAAACAATTTTCAAAAACTGTGGTGGTTTTCTTAAGATGATGACTCATCTTTTCTCCTAAAGTTTTCAATATTTAGTATCCTTAATAAGGAACTACAAGTGCTCTGATTCCCTCCTGACAAGATATGTAGGCACAAGATGCAATATCTTGTCGAGCACACTTAGGAATAATAATAATAAATCACCTACCCTTAAACCCTTAGCAAAACAAAAAACAAATAACATAATAATCAAGAGGTTCCTGTAGAGTACTACAGATGTCTAGGATGCTAACACCTTCCCTAGGTATAACCAACCCCCGAACTTAGGATCTTAGTGCATTTGCATTGCATTGTGGGAATTCGGTTTTTCTCCCTTCCCTTGGATAAAATCAAAGACCGGTGGTGACATAAAAAATGAGATCCTAGTTAACAAATAACTATGGTATCCAATTTTCACCGCGACAGAAAAGGCGACTTCACTGGGGACACTCATAAGAGGGTTCCCCCTAACTTGATTAATTATGTTTTTGTTATATATTTATTATTTGTTATGTTTGCTTGGGTTATTACTTGTGTGGTGAGACAAAGTCCTACACCCGGACTAGAGTGAAAATTATGATAGGAACGGTGAGAATTCAAGGATACTTTAAGGGAGTCGATTCCTGAAGAAGTTGAATTGAGACTTCACCACTCAGTCTAGGCTCTCTCGAATTTAATTTTGTCCAACGAGTCTATTCGTGAAGACGCTATTATTTCGAACTAAAGGCCATCGAGACTGGGGACCGTAGTTACCTTTAACCCAACTTGGCCTATTAGGATGTAGTGCGGGGACTATGCAGGAATTTATTTCTGCAATAGTCGCTACGCGATACTACACTCGGACGAGATTCTCTTGAGAATATTATTGACTACCAAGTGATTTGGGAAATCGATAATATCCAAAAGATGGGTTGTAGACTCTGGGAACTTTGTAGAACCCGTTCGGTAGGTACATTTGAAACCATAGTACACACCTATCGGGATGGGTAGACCTTGGCTCCATGTTGTGACCTTTCAAACCTAGGACTTTTGTCTGTTTGATTGCTTGTGTGTGCTTTATGCTTTGTGCTTTGTGTGTTTGCATCCCTGCATTCATAAGCATCATATCATAAAGATTCATGGGATTTGACTATATTCGTAAACGTTGTAGGGATACTATGGATACCGAGAGGAGGAATACAAAGAAGTATACTTTTCAGATTCCTAACTTGGATGATCTAAGGAGGTTAAAAGCTTTGGTAACAAATGAGGAGAGTTTCAATAGAAAGTATGGAAAACTTTTTCATGTGATAAACATAAATGTTGATCAAGGGCTACTTTCTACCTTACTCCAGTTTTATGATCCACTGTATCACTGCTTCACCTTTCCAGATTACCAACTTGTACCTACACTTGAAGAGTACTCTCAGATAATTGGGTTACCTATTCGGGACAATTATCCCTTCCCCGTCTTCACAAACAAACCTGATGAAAAAGAAATCGCTAAGTATACACATTTGGATTTGGCTGACATTCGAACCAATATGACTACAAAAGGGGGAATTCCCGATTTTACTACAGATTTTCTGGTTGCCAAAGCCTGACATTATGCCACTCAACAGAATAAGGACGCTTTCGAAGCGGTTTTCGCCTTACTCATCTATGGTGTTATTTTATTCCCAAGTTTAAAAAATTTTGTGGACCTCAATGCCATTAAAATTTTCCTGAAGAAGAATCCAGTACCAACCTTGTTGGCTGAAGCTTATTATTCTGTTCACTCAAGGAGTGCTCGTGGAAAGGGAATGATTACTTTTTATGTCCCTCTGTTGTACAAGTGGTTTATTTCAAACTTGCCCAAAACACATGACTTTTGGGATCTCAAGAAGGGGTGGTGGTCACAGAAGATAATGTCTCTCACCCATTCCGACGTCGACTGGTATAGCCATGCTTATGATAAGGTGGTCATCATAGACAGCTGTGGAAATTTCGGTAATGTACCTCTCCTTAGCATTAATGGATTAATTAGCTACAGTCCGATCTTACCCCGCAGACAATTAGGGTTCCCCTTGAAAGACAAACCTGCCAATGCTCATGTGGAAAGCATTTATTTTGAAGGAGAGAAATTGAGAAAGGAGTTAAGAGAACGGGTCTTGGACGCTTGGGGACAAAAGATCAAGAAGGATAAAAGTAGCTTAGGGAAAACTAATTGTTTCTCTTTAGAACCCTATCTCTAATGGGTCCGGAAAAGAGCCATTGAGTTGAGGATGCCTTATAAACGCCAGGAGCCAATGGTCCTAAAAGAAAAGTCGGTCTTCTACTTCTCGTCTGATGCAGATAAATTGAAAATTTCTTTGGACAAGTCTCAACAAATGGAGAAGGCTTGGAAGAACAAGTACCAGATAGTTGTGGAGGAGAATGCAGAGCTTCAACAATAACTCAAAGCGAAAGACGAAGAAATCACTTCTTACAAGAAAAGGAAAGCACGAGAAGAGTTACCTTCTTCTAGCTCTCAGTCAACACATCAGAATTCGATCGTCAATAGGCTCATCTTGGAGAATAGCCAGAAGGAAGAGGAAATCAAGAAGCTCAAGACAAGGCTTTTTGGAGAATCTCCTTAGATCTTTCTTCATTAGCTTTTATTTAGCTTTTCCGTTACGATTCTTGAAAAGTGTGCTGGCATTTTATATTAAATCTTGTTTTAATTAACGGTTTCATCTTTCGGTATCCCAGACATTAATTTCTCTTGTAACCGATTTTATGATTATTAAAATGCGTTTTTTTTTATATCCCACGATGATTATAAATAGTCAAATTCCATGAAACTTTTGCATCTCATCTGCATTTGCATTCTCATTTTTTCAAAGAACTCAAAGTTTGTTTTTTTTAGATATCGTAAAATGGATTATGGAAGGAAAGAAACTTTGCCATACACCTTCAGGGTCCTTAATGTGGAACAATTAAGGGAACTAGGAGGCCAGATAAAGGATCCGGAAGCCTTCGTTGCAAAGCATGGACAGATCCTCTCTCTATTGCAGGTCCGAGTAGCTGCTGGTTTATTGGAGACGCTAGTTCAACTCTATCATGTAAGCTACCATTACTTTATCTTTTAAGATTTCCAGTTGATGCCCACATTGGAAGAATATTCCGCTCTATTGGGAATCCCCATCAAAGACTCACCTCTGTTCCATGGTGGAGAAGGAAGACCCAGTAAGGAAGACATCGCAAGAGTGACCCGCATCAAGCTGTTGGAGAAAGCTCGACAATTCGCCAACAAGGGGAGTACTGAGGCCTTTGAGAACCTGTTCGCGTTACTAGCTTATAGTTTGTTCCTATTTCCTAATGTCGAAGATTTTGTCGATGTCCACGCAATCAAAATTTTCATGCTCAAGAATCCTGTTCCAACACTATTGGTCGATGCCTACCACTCGATTTATTCAAAGATTCTGAAAGGAGAAGGTCAGATTGTTTGCTACACTGCTATCCTCTATAGGTGGTTTATTTCGCACCTACCGAGGCCCGCGACCTTTTGGGATGTGAAAGATGGTTCTAAATGGACCGTTAAACTTATGGCTCTTACTCACTCGGACATTGTTTGGCATGATCCAATGTACGGAGGAATTACCATGATTTACAGCTGTGGAGATTTTTCCAACGTGCCTCTCCTTAGCACAAAAGGATGCACTAGCTACAATCCTGTTCTCGCCCGTCGCCAGCTTGGACATCCGATGAATGAAATACCAAATCCGGAGAACCTAAAAAGAATCTTCCTCTATGATAGAGAGAACCTTCAGCTGAAGATTCAGATCACGTTTGCTTGGCGTCGCATCAACAGACAAGGGATGACTGCGACAACAAACCCTAACTGTGCGGTTACGGAATCTTACCTAGAGTGGTCACGCAAACGAGCTCTCGTTCTGACAATGTCGTACCCTCGACCCAAGCCTCCCGTAGTGGAATCAAATGAAGTTTCAAGGTTGAAAGCAGAAGTAGAGAAGCTGACCCTAGACAAGTTTATATTGCAAGAAAGGATTGACAAGTTGATGGAAGAACTCAGTGAAAGGAAGGGAGCATCATCCAGTGGATCGAAGCCCTAGTTCCCTTTTTATATTCTGTTTGTTTATTATAATAAAGCCCTGAAGGTGTATCATTGTTATGAAAGTTTAAATTTTTAAATAAAATAAATTTTCGATTACGATATTTAAAATACACTTTTGAGTTCCTTGAAATGCATGTTGCATCATGCTGCATCATACGCATCTTTTGCATTTGCATTCGCATTTCTTTGCATTCCAGGTTCTTATCCGTGTCTCCTTTCAGAAGGCAAGCTGAGTCATCGATACAATACTCGAGCCGGTCGTAAGAAAAGAATGGATCAACTCGAGCAGGAAAACAGAGCACTCCGGGAAGAGGTTTCAACACTGAAAGAAAGTCTAGAGAAGATCAATGGGATGATGGATGTAACGCCCCGGTTTTGTCTTATTTATTTAATTGAGTCAATTTAATTATTTTCATTTTATATTATTTTATTTTTTACTTTTATTTGGCAATATATTATTTTTCATCGCTGTTTATGTTTTATCGCCTTTTGAGAGCGTTTGCGAGATATTTGAGCTGAGGGGTAAAATAGTCTTTTAGGGGTTTTGATATTTATATAAATAGAAAGTGGAGAGAAAAAGAGAGAAAAGAAAAGGAAAAAAAAGAAGAGAAAGAAAAGGAGAAGAAAGAAAGAGAAAAGAGGAGAAAGAGGAAAATCGCGGGAACTCCGTTTCGAGCGCGATTAATTGGGTAAGGGTGAGAAGTTTCAATTATATCTTGCTTGTGTATGTATATGTGTTGTTTGTCGTAATTGTTTTGGTTGTTTCGCGACTTTTCTTATCGATTAAAATTAGGAGCAATTGATAGAAATCGATGTTTTCACAGATGAATTTCGATATAAACTGTGTAGAATACTCGTTGATTATGTCTGAACATGTTTTGGTTGTTCTGGTATGAATTAGAAGGGTTTGGGTGGTAGAAATGATGTATTTTGGTCCCATATGACCTATATTGACGCCGCTGTGAATTCTGGGTTTCGCAGGTTCGCCTAGCGAACCCCAGCGAAGGAACGGGCGAATGTTCGCCTAGCGAACTTTATGTTGGTTTTCCACTGCCTTGGTTCGTTAGGGTTCGCCTAGCGAATACTGGAGCGAACGTGATATTTTTCTATTTTGTTTTCTTCATAATTTTCAAACCGTAAGTCCGTTTTGGTCGCCGTTCAAAGTGTTGGAAAGCTAATGAAATATTCTTTCTATTAAAAATGGTTTGGAGGGTAAAAGATGATTTAATTAATTTGTGTTTTTGAGAATTAGTCGGGTGGTCGGGTTTTTATGGCTTTAAATGCGTGCGGTTGGTGTTTTACCGTGTGTTGTGCTATTGTTATATGACGTGGAGCTTTTATATGGTTTATATGATGTTGTAGCATGTGATAAGTTGTTGTAATTGTTATGGCCTTATGGAAAAATACTTTGTTGAATTGAATACAAATGTATGTTATTAATGTATGTTGTTGTGGGTAGCCTTCGTGGCGTGAATCCTAGTGTTGTGAGTATCATTGTATGATTGTAGGATTGTTGTGGTTGATGGTGAGTAATTCTTGAGGTGAATTGATATGAGTGTATGTGCTAAAATGCTAATTGTTGTGGTTTGTGGATTATGATGAAACGCATTGTTTGAATTGATTTCCAATACATGAATAATGATAATGAGATAATTCATATGGTTGAATTGTGAAGATGCATTTGATTGTCATGAGTTCTTGTGTGTCAAGCATCATGATATGCATCTTGTGATGTCATGTGCCCTAGTGGGTGTGAGCGACGAAATGATTCCAGAGGGAATCCGCTATAACATCGTGTACCTTATACAAAGAGGACCTAAAGCGATGATTATAGACGATCGTGTGCCTTATACAAAGAAGACCTAAAGCGATTGGATCGTGTGCCTTATACAAAGAGGACCTAAAGCGATCCATAAACATCGTGTGCCTTAAAAATAAGAGGACCTAAAGCGACGGGGAACATCGTTTGCCCGACGGGGAGTTACATTAAGTAACAAGCGATGGTTCCAATAGTTCCTGAGTGAACTAGTGTTGAGATGATGGATGGATGGTACCGCATATGCATTGCATAGAGTCATTGTGTCGGTCTCTGTGCATTTGCATAAATCATGGATGATTTGATTATGTGTGAGAATTGTGAATGGATGCATTTTGTGTGTAAAATCGTAAATTAATTGATTATGTGTGGAGGTTTATGTTTGAATTGGTGAATTGATGTGCATGTGCGATAAATGCATTGGTTGTGGATAATATGTCTTATGTGTAGGCATGTGCTATGTGATGTGGTGGTGTGTTTCTATATGTTATGACTATGGTGTGCCTTATGTGTGAATATGTGATTATGTTAGTATAATTGGTTTATGTTATGTATATGTGGCATGATATATGTGTTAACATGCGATGATGTGGTGAGAATAACTATGCATGTGAATTTTTATGTGTTTGCATATTATTATGCAATCTTGATTTAGTTGTTATTTCTTACCCTTCTGCTGTGGTTTGTTGCTCTATGAGGCAATTTCAGATTAGTGTCTTGGAGGCTTTGGTGGAGATTAGTCCTCCGTCCTTTGTCGTCTGTCTGCTCTGATACGTAGCACGGGAGTCGGGGAACGATTATGTTATATATGTATATAATTGTTGAATATATTTTGTATTACTTTTGTATATGTACTTTGACGTTATAAAACAATTTATTTTGTAAAGCAAGTCGGTTATGGATCTTTCCGCTTTATTTCATAATTGACCTTTCCGTTTACATGGAAAAAGTTTCCCCTTGAGGGTATTCAATTGTCTGTGTTATGTATCAAAAATTTATGAGCAGGGATTGTATTTTTTTTCTTTAAATATGGCATCCCTGTTTTCTGTCGGAAATAAATTTTTATCTACTCTGATTTATTTATGTATTATTTATTCGAGGTGGGAAATGAGGTGTTACAATGGAAGCTTTGATGGCTGCTCAGAATCAGCCATCACATGGTACGGCATCACACAACACTGTTATCTCTGAGATAATATCAGCATCGATCCCAGTGGTGCCCACTACAAATGAAGTGCAGTATTCTATGCCTCCTGGTTATCCGTGGGGTATGCCTCCTAACTTTACTCCTGCTGGATACCGCCCACCTGTTTCTCAAGTTACTGCCACAACTGCTATAATGACTGTGCCACCACCCGTGGTAAATGCTACTCCTTTTCATCTGGAAGAACCCGTGTTTCATGCTGACCCTAGTGAGAGTGTTGGAATGGAAGAACGAATGGATGATTTCCAAGACCAGTTTCTAGAGATAAAGAAAGAAATCAAGGCCCTTCGTGGGAAAGAGCTGTTCGGAAAGAGTGTCTCTGAGCTATGCTTGGTTCCTAATGTTAAGATTCCTCCAAAGTTCAAACTCCCTGATTTGGAAAAGTATAAAGGAAATTCTTGCCCACATAGTCACATAGTTATGTATGCCCGGAAAATGTCTGCTCATAAGGATAATGATCCCCTATTGATACATTACTTCCAGGATAGTTTGACTAGGGCAGCCCTCAAGTGGTACATGGGGCTGGATAGCTCAAAGGTCCGCAGTTTTAATGACCTCTGTGAGCTTTTTATCAAGCAATATAAATATAATGTCGACATGGCACCAGATAGATACCAGTTGAGAGCCATGGCCCAGAAGGAAAGAGAAAATTTTAAGGAGTACGCCCAGCGCTGGCGTGAACTTGCTGCTCAAGTTACTCCACCTCTGGAGGAGAAGGAGATGACTAGAATTTTCCTGAAAACACTGAGCCCATTTTTCTATGAGAGAATGGTAGCAAGTGCCCCTAGTGATTTTACTGAAATGGTAAACATGGGAATGCGTTTGGAAGAAGGTGTCCGTGAAGGAAGATTGGTGAGAGAAGGAAGTGCTTCCAGCAATGTCAAGAAGTATGGAAGTAATTTTGGGAAAAAGAAAGAAGAAGAAGTAAGTGTTGTGCACCAAGGACGGTCGAAAGGAAGGTATCAGAACACCCGCAGGTCGCTGCTGTGACCCCAGTTATCAATGCTCCAGCTTACCAACCACAGTTTGCACAACCTTATCAATCACCACCTCAAACTCCATCTGCTTCGCCACAACAACAATATCGTCAGCAAAATCAGCCATCTCCTCAACAAGCCCGACAGCCGTTCAACAGCCCCGGTCGTGTGGTAAGAAAACCAAATTTTGATCTGATCCCTATGCTATATGCAGAACTCTTTCCAGCATTGTTGCAAAAAGGCCATATCCAGACTAAGTCTCCACCAGCAGTGCCTAAGGACCTTCCTTATTGGTATAGAGCTGATCAGTCCTGTCCGTATCATCAGGGTGTACCAGGCCATAATATTGAGAACTATTATGGATTGAAAGCCTACGTTCAGAGATTAGTTAAGAGTGGAATCTTAACATTCAAGGATTCGAACCCAAACGTGCAGAATAACCCTTTACCGCAGCATGGAGCGGCCAATGTGAATGTGATCCAAGAGTGTCTTCCAGATGAGGATGAAGAGGTATTTGTGGTAGTTCCCCATATTAAAGATCTGGAACGAATTGAGTTTACTTATGATAGCCGAAAGACTGTTACTAATCCTCTGGTTATTAATGTACCTGGTCCATTTCCTTATACTTCCAGCAAGGCTATTCCCTACAGGTATAACACTACTATGCTTGAAAATGGTAAGGAGGCACCGTTGCCTAATTTGTCATCCGTAGTCAACATTGCTGTTGTTAGCCAAGTTACAAGGAGTGGTCGAGTTTTCTCTGCACCAAAAGATAAGGAAGTCCCTTCTGAGCAGCCAGTTATAAAGAATATAACTTTGGGGCAGTCCAGTGGGAATGATTCTATAGACAAATCTGATGAGGTTCTAAAAATGATCAAGAGAAGTGAATACAAAGTGGTAGACCAGCTGTTACAAACACCATCCAAAATATCTGTGTTACAATTGCTGATGAGCTCCGATACCCATAGGCAAGCATTACAGGGAATACTGGAGCAGACATACATTGACCATGATGCAACTATAAAGCAGTTTAGTGGAATAGTGGGTAACATTACTGCATGCAACAATCTGGGATTCTGCGAAGAGGAGTTGCCTGAAGAAGGAAAGAAGCATAATTTGGCTCTGCACATTTCAATAAACTGCATGAATGACATGTTAGCTGGAGTTTTGGTTGATACTGGTTCTTCATTGAATGTGATGCCAAGGATAACCCTCGCAAGGCTAACTTATCAGGGACCACCAATGAGGCCGAGCGGTGTTATTGTCAAAGCTTTTGATGGTTCGAGGAAGACCGTGATTGGAGAAGTGGATTTACCCATGACCATTGGGCTCAGTGTTTTTCAGATCACATTTCAGGTCATGGACATTCATGCCGCCTACAGCTATTTACTAGGCAGGCCATGGATACATGAGGCTGGAGTGGTTACATCTACCCTACACCAAAAGTTGAAGTATGTTTGCGACGGACAGTTAGTCACAGTTTGCGGAGAAAGAGCCTTAGTGGTGAGCCAACTCTCTTCCTTTTCTTATGTTGACGCGGAAGAAGAAGTGGGGACTCAATTTCAAGCCCTTTCGATTGCTGACAACAACACCAAGAGTGACGGAGTTACTATGACATCTTTTAAGGACGCGCTAAGGGTTGTAGAAAGTGGCTCTCAAGGGAAGTGGGGGCAAGTGCTGGAGTTGCCCGAAAATAAGAACAAGAAAGGTTTGGGTTTCAAAGGTAACAATTCCGAGAAGACTCCCACAGGAAATATGATTATTCTCCCTATCAAGAATGTGTTTCACAGCGGAGGGACTATTCACTCGCCAGAGGTAAATGTTGTGGAAGAAGACTTTGAAGATGCTTTTGTTCCCCTCCTTCCTCCTCAATCAGAATTCGAGAGACTTGACTATGAAGCCGGTGCAATCCTCGAAAATGAGTCTGTCGAAGATCAGCCTAATTTTGTGACGCATGGGGCAATGGCTCAAAATTGGAGTGCTGTTAACATTCCTATTGTGATCCCATTATCAAAGTAATAGTTTTGTTGTTTCATTTGTTTTAGTTTATTCGCTCTGCCCAAGGCGATATCATTTGAATGTGGGTTTTACTTTTCATAATTCCCTTTGCTCTGCCCAAGGCAAAGGTGATTTTGTGTTGGGGCTTTTGTTTGAAATTTGCTATCATCAATAAATTATCATTTTGCATTCCTATCTTTTGTTTCCGTTTATTAGTACTTTAAGGAAAATGGTAATCACAATTTTTAATCACTTCGCACGCTTGTGCACACACTTTCACTTACTCAAAATCTAAAATAAAATCACATCATATGTGCAGATTATTGCACAGACTGAACATAAAAAACAATGACCCAATGCCTTCTCCGAACTTTGAGTTTCCTATGTTCGAAGCCGAAGAAGAGGAAGAAGAGATCCCTGAGGAAATATCCCGATTACTTGAGAATGAAGATAAAGTCATTCGGCCTCACAAAGAGCCAGTAGAGGTTATTAGTTTGGGTACAGAAGAATCCCGTAAAGAGGTGAAGATTGGAGCTTTACTCATGTCTACTGTGAAAGAAAGGTTAATTGAATTACTCAAGGGATATGTTGATGTGTTCGCTTGGTCGTACCAAGACATGCCTGGTCTTGACACTGCTATAGTGGAGCATCGTCTACCTTTGAAGCCAGAGTGTCCGCCAGTCAAGCAGAAACTCAGAAGGACTCGCCCTGATATGGCCTTGAAGATTAAAGAAGAGGTACAAAAGCAGATTGATGTAGGTTTTCTCATTACATCTGAGTATCCGCAGTGGTTAGCCAATATCGTGCCTGTGCCGAAGAAGGATGGTAATGTTCGAATGTGTGTCGACTATAGAGATTTGAATAAAGCTAGTCCGAAGGATGATTTTCCTTTGCTTCATATTGACATGTTGGTGGATAGTACTGCAAGGTATAAGATTTTCTCTTTCATGGATGGATTTTCAAGTTACAATCAAATCAAGATGGCTCCCGAAGACATGGAGAAGACGTCATTCATCACACCCTGGGGCACGTTTTGTTACAGAGTTATGCCGTTCGGTTTAAAGAATGCTGGTGCAACATATCAAAGGGCTATGACTACTCTTTTCCATGATATGATGCATAAAGAGATTGAAGTTTACGTAGACGACATGATAGCCAAGTCCAAGACTGAAGAAGACCATGTCGAACATCTGTTGAAGTTATTTTAGCGCTTGAGGAAGTATCAACTCCGTCTAAATCCTAACAAGTGCACATTTGGTGTCCGCTCAGGAAAGCTGCTGGGTTTCATTGTTAGCCAGAAAGGGATTGAAGTGGATCCGGATAAGGTTAAAACTATACGAGAAATGCCAGCACCCACCACAGAAAAATAGGTCAGAGGGTCCCTGGGGCGTTTGAATTACATCTCTCGGTTTATCTCTAATATGACTGCTACTTGTGGACCTATTTTCAAGCTTCTCAGAAAAAAGTCAGGTTACGTTTGGACTGAACAACGTCAGAAAGCATTTGATAGTATCAAAGAGTATCTCTTGGAGCCTCCCATTCTGATGCCTCTGGTTAGGGGCAGACCCTTGATCATGTATCTGACGGTTTTAGAAGATTCTATGGGATGTGTGCTCGGTCAACAGGACGAGTCCGGGAAGCAGGAACATGCCATTTATTATCTCAGCAAGAAGTTCACTGATTGTGAATCCAGATATTCAATGCTAGAGAAGACTTGTTGTGCCATAGCATGGGCAGCTCGATGTCTACGCCAATACATGCTAAATCATACCACCTGGCTGATCTCTAAGATGGATCCTATTAAGTACATTTTTGAGAAACCCGCCCTGACGGGAAGGATTTCCAGATGGTAGATGTTGTTATCCGAATACGATATTGAATATCACACTCAGAAGGAAATTAAAGGAAGTGTCTTAGCAGATCACCTAGCTCATCAACCTATCGAAGATCATCAGTCTGTAGAGGATGATTTTCCTGACGAGAACGTGATGTATTTGAAAATGAAGGATTGTGAAGAACCATTACCAGATGAAGGGCCTGAACTGGATTCTCAGTGGGGGTCTGATTTTCGACGGTGCTGTCAACAACTACGGTAAAGGGATTGGGGCAATTATTGTGGCTCCTCATGGATCCCATATCCCTTTCACTTCAAGATTGACTTTTCCATGTACGAATAATGAGGCTGAATATGAAGCATGCATTATGGGCCTTGAAGAGGCAATGGACTTGAGAATCAAGAACTTGGACGTGTATGGTGATTCTGCCATAGTGATATACCAAATTACAGGAGAATGGATGACCCAACAAGACAATTTGGTTCCGTACAGAGATTATGCAAGAAGACTACTTCCGTTCTTCAACAGAGTCGAGTTCTGCCACATTCCTCGTACCAAGAATAGGATGGCAGATGCATTGGTAACTCTGGCTTCTATGATTGTGGTGAACCGCTGGAACGACTGTCCTAAGATTAATGTTATGCGCCTTGATAGGCCTGCTTATGTGTTCTCAGTAGAAGAAGTTATTGATGAAAAACCCTGGTACCATGATATTGAGTTATTTCTCCGAAAGCAAGAGTACCCACCTGGGGCATCTAACAAAGATAACAAGACTTTAAGAAGACTGGCTGGTAACTTTTTCTTGAACAATGATGTGTTTTACAAGAGGAATTTCGACATGGTCTTGCTGAGGTGTGTTGATAAGCGAGAAGCGAACATGTTAATGACTGAAATTCATGAAGGATCTTTTGGTACCCATGCTAACGGACATGCTATATCAAAGAAACTCTTGAGAGTGGGCTATTATTGGATAACAATGGAAGCTGATTGTTACAAATTTGCTAAGAAGTGTCACAAGTGTCAAATCTACGCTGATAAGATTCATGTACCACCAACTCTCCTGAATGTTATCTCGTCTCCGTGGCCTTTCTCCATGTGGGGCATCGATATGATCGGTATGATAGAACCGAAAGCATCTAATAGACACTGCTTTATCTTGGTTGTGATTGATTACTTCACCAAATGGGTCAAAGCCGCTTCATATGCAAACGTTACCAGACAGGTGGTCGTCAGATTTATCAAGAACCAACTTATCTGCAGATATGGTGTACCAAGTAAAATCATTACCGACAATGGTTCAAACTTGAACAACAAGATGATGAAAGAATTGTGTGAAGAGTTCAAGATTGAGCATCGTAACTCTTCTCCGTATCGACCAAAGATGAATGGAGTGGTCGAAGCGGCGAATAAGAACATAAAGAAGATTATTCAGAAAATGGTGGTCACTTATAAGGACTGACATGAGATGCTCCCGTTTGCTCTACACGGGTACCGTACTTCAGTGCGCACATCCACAGGGGCAACACCCTTTTCACTTGTTTATGGTACGGAATTTGTACTCCCGGTAGAAGTCGAGATCCCTTCTATGAGAGTTCTGATGGAGGCAAAGCTTTCAGAGGCTGAATGGTGTCAAACCAGATATGACCAACTAAATCTGATTGAGGAAAAGAGATTGACGGCACTATGTCGTGGACAACTGTACCAACAGAAGATGAAGAAGGCTTTTGATAAGAAGGTTTGACCTCGCAAGATCAAAGAGGGAGACCTTGTGCTTAAGAAGATTCAGTCTTTCCTTACTGATTCTAGAGGAAAATGGGCTCCTAATTATGATGGTCCCTACGTCGTCAAGAAGGTCTTTTCAGGGGGTGTTGTGATGTTAGCAACTATGGACGGAGAAGAAATCACCCGTCCCGTGAATATGGATGCAATCAAGAAGTACTATACTTAGAGAAGTTGACTCAGTTCAGTTCGTCGAAGCTACCGCAACAATTAAAATCAAGATCTTCAAGAGGCCTAGAACACGGGAAACTCGAGTTCGTTTAAGAAATAACATTGCCTTATCTTTGATGTAATTTCTTTTATTACCATTTTCCGACATTGTAATAATATATGGAATCACGCAATTTGCTAATCACCGTTTTATGAAATAAAGTTGCATTTTTTTGTCATTTTATTGGCAAATTGTTTTATCTTGCAAAATGATTTCTATCTTTTGATAATAGATTTCAATTTGTATTGTGTGTGGATTACTTTGATTTATGAACACTAAAAGGGATGTTGACAGTCTCCATAAGCCATGGCTCAAAGAGTTTCTATCCCAGGTAATGTGGCAACTCCCCAGTAAGTTTTACTTCAGGTGGTCGTGACTATTCCCCGGTAAGCCTCTACTTCAAGAAGGTGACGCCTTTGATGCAAGACTCCTCTGACTGGCAGCCTAAGAATCCCCAGTGAACTTCTTCAGTTTCGACCTTCCCCAGCAAATCGAGTGTTATTTCACTCCTCATTGGATTTGCCCAATACCGCGATCTCCTACAGTGAAAGCAGATGTTCATTTCATCCCCTCGAAGTTTTATCTCCGACATCTCAACTACTATTAATCCAAGTTCCCCCAATGAAGTGGATATTTATTTTATCCAGCTACAACTTTCACTCAGACTATTTCAGTTCGCAGTGGATATTTATTTATCCCCCATGAAGACTTTTCGATCATGAGTTTGATTCGTTCCCAGTGAATCTTTCTCATTCCCAATAGAATCCAAGGTTCATCTTGACAATCCTAAGTGAAGTCATGATGTTCATCCCAAGTGGAGTGCTCTCTTTTCCCCAGAGAAAGCTTGAAGCTGTGAAGTGGGACTTGTTTCCATATATGGTTTTCCATTTATCCCCAGTGATGCTTCTTATATTGCAAAGATTGGCCGAGTATTCGTATCGAGATGCTTGTTTTTGTCTCCTATTTGCTTCTTGTCGTTGTCAGCATAAGCATAAGCATAGCATGGTATCCTTGCATTTAGATTCATGGCATGTGCGCATTTTGCATCTTGCATTTTGTGTTGTTTGTTTTGTTCTGTCACTTTGGTCGTGTTTATCCCCAAGTGATCTAGGTTTGTCTGCTCCCTCCAAGTAGAGTCGTCAGCCCTAGGCAGAAAAAGCACATACTTTCTAATTCCCCACTGAGCTCGATCCTCGTGGAAGATGGTTGCTTTAGTTTTCTTTTCCATTTTTGGACGAAGATAAACTCGTTGAGTTCAATCCTCAATGGATGAAGTCTTGTTTGACCGTTTCTTTCCAGTTATTCCTCGGATCGAACTTTGGTCCCTGACAATCACAATTTTGGATATTTCTAAGATATTGAGTCTGGACTAAGCGTGCATTTATTTTGCACTTTGCCTCCCAAAGAAAAGTTTGCCTGAAGATCTCTATGGAAGGCATAAATTATTTCTCCAACAACGATTACTACATTTTCAAGGGATTTACACCCAGACAACAAGTGGCAGCTCTTTATTTGAGCAGTTTGGTTATCAAGATTTCTACGACAAATGGCAGTCTCCTCAAGATAGTTTATCTATCCCCAGCAAATTATTAAGATTTTCCTTCGTCAGATGTTATCTCCCCGAAAATTCGTCAGAGAAACTTATTGAATACTTTACAGGCATTCTCTTTATTTAAGAATTCCCGTTGCAAGAATTCTATTTACTTCACTGAATTTTCAACTACAGCAATATCGCTCTACAATGGCTATCTCCAATGAATTCGTTATTCAAGTTATTCCCACCAGATGATATCTCTTTGAAGAGGGTGGGAAATTCAAGACTTTGTTTGAGGCGGACAACCCCGCAGCACTTATTTTCAAGACTTGCCCGTGGCATACAACCTTGAGGCGTGGGAAAGTATTTACTCCTCCTGAGCGAAACATTTAAGGAAGCTGAATCATCATCTTGATCGTTGAAGCTTACTCCAGTCTATTACCTCTGCTTAGGCTATCATGGGATAGTAGGTAATACGTCTGTATTTTGGGTCAGATGCCTCGCTTAGGCTACCGTGGTGGTAGTAGGTCATCTTTCCTTCTTGTGTTTACCTGGCTTAGGCTATCATGTGCTTGATAGTAGGTAACGCACCCTGTTTTGGGTCAAATGCCTCGCTTAGGCTACCGTGGTGGTAGTAGGTCATCTTTCCTTCTTGTGTTTACCTGGCTTAGGCTATCATGTGCTTAATAGTAGGTAACACACCCTGTTTTGAGTCAGATGCCTCACTTAGGCTACCGTGGTAGTAGTAGGTCATCTTTCCTTCTTGTGTTTACCTGGCTTAGGCTATCATGTGCTTGATAGTAGGTAACACACCCTGTTTTGGGTCAGATGCCTCGCTTAGGCTACTGTGGTGGTAGTAGGTCATCTTTCCTTCTTGTGTTTACCTGGCTTAGGCTATCACGTGCTTGATAGTAGGTAATGCACCCTGTTTTGGGTCAGATGCCTCGCTTAGGCTACCGTGGTGGTAGTAGGTCATCTTTCCTTCTTGTGTTTACCTGGCTTAGGCTATCATGTGCTTGATAGTAGGTAACGCACCCTGTTTTTGGTCAGATGCCTCGCTTAGGCTACAGTGGTGGTAGTAGGTCATCTTTCCTTCTTGTGTTTACCTGGCTTAGGCTATCATATGCTTGATACTAGGTAACACACCTTTTGGTCGGACGCCTTTACTCAGGCTTCCACAAGTTGGCAGTAGGTGATCCTTCTTCTTCAGTCTATTACCTCTGCTTAGGCTATCAGGTGTGATAGTAGGTAATATGCGTCCTTTTATTTCAACTGGATACCTTTGCTTAGGCTACCAGCTGTTGGTAGTAAATTATCCTTCCTTTTCAAGTTTCTTCTTATGCTTAAGCTACCCTGTGATTGTCAGTTGGTAGTCTCTTTTCCCCTTAGTGGAGTTAGATCTTTTCCCGTGGAGTCTTGTCTCGCTGAGTCGTCCTCGTCGGGTATCTCTCTCTTTGTGTTTTAGCATCGGTGATCCCCTGTGACATTAGCCTTCATAGGATCTTTGTCTTGCTTTCCCTTGTCTTGCATTCATATCATTTTCATACCATCATGTGCATTTGGCAGCATCTTAGGGCCAAAAATTTTGTGCATGTTTGTATTTAAGTCTCTCCTATCTCGTCGAGACGAAGATTTCAAACTCCATATCTCCGAATAGGAGAAACTTAAATAGGGGCATCTGTCGTACCCTAATTTTTGACCCTAAGATCTCACCTCTTTGTGCATCATCTTGAATGTCTGCGTGTTTTATTACTAACAAGTTTGTGCAGGTACGTTGATTTCAAGCGTATTAGTTCTACCAGTCAAGCTATTCAAGGCCTGACTAACGGGTTCTAATTTCAGTGGTCCTAGGGTTTCCGCTAGATTTGGGCTTCACTTTTAGGATTCTTTCATCATTTTGGGCCATTCTTGGGTCAATACTTTGAAGATGTCTTGGATGAACTTTCTGGCTATATCTCATTAAAGTCGATATAGAGCATAGGTAATGTATGGGTCAAGGATGCCTCGGGATTAAAATGTTAGGGTGTGTAACGCCCAAATATTTAATTATTTATTTAATTGAATATTTAATTTATTTGTTTATGATTATTCGGTCGATTTTGTGTTGTGATAAATTAAGTCAGAATATTAAGTCGGAAAGTCATGGAATAATATTAGTAGTAACATTATCGTTGTTGGAGTGTGTTGGTTTCGTGGGCTTGGATTCGTGTCGGAATTAGTAATAGAGGGGTGTATGTTGTTAGGCCCATTAGTAATATTAGTAGAATAATAATATTATATGATAAAAACAAATAATAGGAAAAGAAGAAGTTAGGTTGTATCAGTAAGAGAAAGAGGAGAATGTGAGAAGTTAAGAACGAGAGAAATTGCTACCGGTGCCAAATCCCCAGAATCCGATCAAACCTAGAGCTGCCTTTAATCCAAGGTGAGGGTGGGTTCGACTATTATAACTGGGTTATGATGAATGATATAAGGGTTGGGGATTATATGACTGTTTTCCATTGATTTTCTAATAAGTTGTTGTTGTCCGTGTAGAAATTGATATTGATGTTGTTGAATTGTGATTCTGCTGTTGTAATATTGTTGTTTCTGTGTTAATACTGATGAGTCGATGTTGTTAAATTTTATCGTTGGATTGATTTTGTAAACATTGCAGTGAAATTGTTGTTTCTGGAAAAACTTGGTTGGGACGAAAATTGGTTACTGTAGATGCACGGGTGGCGCAGGCCACCCACCACACAGATAGGGGTGGCGTAGGCCACCCAAAACAAAGAAATATCACATGGCGTGGGCCATGGGTACATGGCGCCAGCCACTACCCTTCCTATATATAAGTGGCGCAAGCCACTAGGAAACATACATAGGGTGGCGCAAGCCACCCATAAAAGGTGGATACTGTATTTGTTTCTACCACTTTTACTGAGTTACAGACTTGCTACTTTTTAATAATTCAAATAAAGTAACACCACCAAATCCATGATGAGAGCCACCAAATCCATGGTGAGAGCCACATATGCCAGGTGGAACCACTTATATATTATTCTGAGTGACTAATTCAATGATTAAATTAGGTGAATTAGTTTAATGGATTGATTGATAAATTAATTAATGGTTAAACGTGATACACCTAGTGAGTAAATTAATTAGAAGTAATGCGTAGGACTGATAGTGTAATATATTTGGACTGTATATCAGTGTGACAGGTTCTAATAGAAACAAAATGAATTTCTTTTGACAGAAGAAGTAGTATTTTGAACTTTGACAGAAAAATGTTTTTTTTTATTTTCATGACAGAAAGTTTTAACTATAGCAGGGGCATTGTATTATAAACCAGAGAAGTCACAGAATTTTATAATAAACTAGTATTAACAGCGGAAGTGAAAGTAATGCAGTTTTAGTCGGTTTAGCCGATTTAGGCGGAAAATTTAGTTGCCCGGAATTTAAAGAAAATTGACGGGGTATGTCGGGTAGTTCAGTAGATGATTTTCGTTGATTTGTTTTGTTGAAATTATGTCGGAAAAGTTGATTTGCAGGTATAGCTGAGTTGTATTGTTTCGTTCCGGTATACAGATAAGTTTTAAGTTGTAGGCTTGATAGCCAACGTTGTATAAGTTGTTATGTTGTTTTAAGTTGATTATGTTGTGGATGTTGTTGAGTTGTCTATGTTGATGAGTTGTGCATGTCATAAAGCATACATTGCATTTTATGTCGGAGTCGTTGCTCACACCACGTTGGCCTGGATTGACACAAGTTAAAAGTTGAAAGTTGAAGGCTTATGCCTTGATGCCTCGATAAACTGGAAATTTTAAGTTGGGAGTTTTACTCCGATGGTACCACATGCATAACATAGTCGAGTCGCATTAAAGTTGCATTTTCCAAGTTGTTGTTGATTTTGTTGGTTGTTGATGTGAAGTGGTGATATTTGTATGATTCCTATCTATGTATTGTTTATCATACTTCATTTATAAAATTCGATATCTCACCCCTTCTGTTTGAATGTTGTACCTATGTTGGCAACGTGCAGGTAATCAAGAGGAGTAGCCGGTTACCTTAGTTCGAGTCGGTGGTTGTCGCTCTGATACGTAGCACTCGGGGGAATGACGCATGTCTTTTGTTTATTTGTTTACATGCTGAATTTTTAGTGAAATTGCCGAAAAATACTTTGTTGTTTAATTTAAAGTTGTTTTATGTTGGATAAAGATGCTATTACGATGATTATGAATCCGCTGCGTTGCATTTGACAAAGTTGAATATTTTTGGAGACTATTTGTTGGTTTATGTTCCCTTGAATTGTTATGTATCTTTCATGATTGTCTACTGTGTTAATGATTTTAAAGTTGAAAAATGTGACATCCTGTTTTAAGTTGAATATGATGACTCTGATTTTATTCATAATTATCGGGTAGTAATGGGGTGTTACATTAGTGGTATCAGAGCAGGTCGGTCCGTCCGGCCAAGTGTCGAGTCGTAGTTGGTTAACAATCGAGTATTGTTAATTAGTTCTAACCTTTGTTCATGTTGCAGTGATAAGTTGAGATGACTGGAAGAAACGATGCTGCAATGGCTGCTGCTATGCAAGCAATAGCCCAAACTATGCAGAACCTGCCGAACGCTGACGAGAATGCTGGATCTCGTAGTTTAGCGACTTTTCAAAGGGAGAATCCGTCTACCTTCAAGGGCAAGTATGATCCTGATGGAGCGTTGGATTGGTTGAAAGAGATTGAGAGGATCTTCCGTGTGATGGACTGCACTCTAGCACAAAAGGTTCGTTATGGGACTCATATGCTAGCAGTCGAAGCTGATGACTGGTGGCTAGAGACTCGTCAGAGGTTGGAAACTACAGGTGAAGTTATCACTTGGGATGTGTTCCGAAGGGAGTTTCTGAGGAAGTATTATCCAGAGGATGTTCGTGGTAAGAAGCAGATTGAGTTTCTTGAGCTGAAGTAAGGAACTATGTTGGTTACCGATTATGCTGCAAAGTTTGTTAAGTTGGCTAAGTTTTATCCGTACTATACCGGGGATGATGCTGAGTTTTCTAAATGCATCAAGTTTGAGAGCGGGTTGCGCTCTGAGATCAAGAAAGCTGTTAGGTATCAGAAGATTCGTGTCTTCTCTGATTTGGTTGACAATTGCAGAATATATGAAGAGGACAACAATGCTCACTACAAAATTGTTAGTGATAGAAGAGGCAAGCAACAACAGAACCGTGGCAAGCCTTATGATGCTCCAGCTGGAAAGGGTAAACAGAGAGCGACTGAGGGCAAGAGGACTAGTGGGGGAGATGCTCCTGCTGGCATAACTTGTTTCAAATGTGGAAAACCTGGTCATAAGAGTAATGTGTGTACTGCTAAGGTGAAGAGATGTTTCCGATGTGGTAAGACTGGACATGCAATATCTGATTGCAAGCACAAGGAGATGATCTATTTTAATTGTGGTGAAGAGGGGTATATTGGTAGTCAGTGTTAGAAGCCAAAGAAAGCTCATACCGGAAAAGTGTTTGCGTTAGCAGGAACTCAGACAGCTAACGAGGACAGACTTATCAGAGGTACATGCTTCATTAATAGTACTCCTTTAATTACTATTATTGATATTGGTGCTACACATTATTTTGTTTATGCTGATTGTGCTCAAAGATTGGGTCTTAAGTTATCTGCTATGAATGGAGAATTAATCGTCGAGATTCCAGCTAAGGGATCGGTGACTACTTCTCTTGTGTGTTTAAGGTGTCCTTTATCGATCTTCGATAAAGACTTTTATGTTGATTTGGTATGTCTGTCGCTGACCGGAATGGATGTAATCCTAGGTATGAACTGGTTAGAGTATAACTACGTTCATATAAATTGTTATAGCAAAAAGGTGAGGTTTTTTACTCTGGAAGAGGAAGGAGTTGGATTGTTGTCTTTTAGAGGGTTACAACAATTGATGAGAGAAGAAGCTCAGATGTTTTCGTTGATGGCAACATTGTCTATTGATAGCAAAGCTAAGATTGAGGAATTGCAAGTGGTGAGTGAATTTCCTGAAGTTTTCCCTGATGAAATTCCTGATGTACCGCCAGATAGAGAGGTTGAATTTGCAATTGATCTTGTACCTGGTACCAGACCTGTTTCGAGGGCATCGTACAGAATGTCGGCATCCGAGTTGTCTGAATTAAAGAAGCAGTTGGAGGAATTACTTGAGAAGAAGTTTATAAGACCAAGTGTATCGCCGTGGGGAGCTCCAGTGTTGTTAGTAAAGAAGAAAGATGGAAGTATGAGACTTTATGTTGATTATAGACAGCTGAATAAAGTAACAATTAAGAACAAGTATTCACTTCCGAGAATAGATGTTTTGATGGACCAGTTGGTGGGTGCTCGTGTGTTTAGCAAGATTGATTTGAGATCGGGTTATCATCAGATTAAAGTGAAAGATGAGGATATTCAGAAGACGGCGTTCAAAATATGGTATGGACATTACGAGTATTCAGTGATGCCTTTCGGTGTTACTAATGCGCCGGGAGTATTCATGGAATACATGAACCGCATTTTTCATACTTATCTGGATCGTTTTGTGGTTGTATTTATTGATGATATTCTGATTTATTCTAAGTCAGAAGAAAAGCATAAGGAACATTTGAGAACAGTGTTGGAAGTTTTGAAAGACAAGAAGTTGTATGCGAAGCTGTCCAAGTGCGAGTTTTGGTTGAAGGAAGTCAGTTTTCTTGGTCATGTGATTTCAGGTAGCGGTATTGTCGTGGATCCTTCTAAGGTAGATCTTGCGTTGCAATGGGAAACTCCGAGGTCGGCTACTGAGATTAGAAGCTTTCTGGGACTAGCTGGTTATTATAGGAGGTTTATAGAAGGATTTTCGAAGTTGGCTCTTCCGTTAACTAAGTTGACTTGTAAAAGTAAAGCTTTCGTGTGGGATGTTCAGTGCGAAGAAAGTTTTACCGAACTGAAGAAGAGGTTGACGTCATCTCCGGTATTGACATTACTGAATCCAGGAGAACCGTTTGTGGTTTATTGTGATGCTTCGTTGATGGGTTTAGGAGGTGTGCTTATGAAGAACAATAAGGTAATTGCTTATGCGTCGCGACAGTTGAGGACTCCTGAAAAGAACTATCCTACGCATGATCTGGAACTTGCTGCAGTGGTTTTTGTGCTGAAGATTTGGAGGCATTATCTTTATGGTTCTAGATTCGAAGTTTATAGTGACCATAAAAGCCTAAAGTACTTGTTTGATCAGAAGGAGCTGAATATGAGACAGCGAAGGTGGTTAGAATTGCTGAAAGATTATGATTTCAGTTTGAATTACCATCCAGGCAAAGCTAATGTTGTGGCCGATGCTTTAAGCCGAAAGACCTTGCATATGTCAGGAATGATGATTAAGGAATTGGAATTAATTGAGCAGTTTCGAGATATGAGTTTGGTTTGTGAAGTGACACCGCAGAGTGTTATGCTGGGTATGTTGAAGATTAACAATGATTTTCTGGACAGTATTCGAGAAGCTCAGAAGCGGGATGTGAAACTAGTGGACGTCATGAATAATTGTGGTCAATCAGATAAGAGTGACTTTAAGATTGATGCATGAGGTGTGTTGAGACTGCATGATCGAATTTGCATTCCGGACGATGCAGGCATGAAAAAAAAGATTCTTGAGAAGGGTCATAGGTGTAATCTGAGTATTCATCCGGGAGCCACTAAAATGTATCAAGACTTGAAGAAGATATTTTGGTGGTCCGGAATGAAAGAAGATGTGGCACGATTTGTGTACGCGTGTTTGACTTGTCATAAGTCGAAAATCGAACACCAAAAGCCTGCGGGGTTGATGCAACCGTTAGAAGTTCCAGAATGGGAATGGGATAGCATTTCTATGGACTTTGTGACAGGGTTGCCTATTACTTCAAGAGGACATGATTCAATTTGGGTGATTGTTGATAGGCTTACGAAGTCGGCTCATTTTATACCTATTAACATCACATATCCAATTGCGAAGTTGGCAGAGATTTATATCCGAGTAATTGTGAAGTTGCATGGTGTCCCTTTGTGTATCCTGTCGGATAGAGATCCGAGGTTTACGTCGGAGTTTTGGAAGAGTCTACAAGAAGCGTTGGGTTCTAAATTGAGGTTAAGTTTGGCGTATCATCCTCAGACGGATGGTCAAACTGAGAGGACTATTCAATCGTTGGAGGATTTGTTGAGAGCTTGTGTTCTCGAGCAAGGAGGCTCGTGGGATACTCATCTTCCATTGATCAAGTTCACTTATAATAATAGTCACCATTCTAGTATCGGAATGGCACCTTTTGAAGCGCTGTATGGTCGGAGGTGTAGAACTCCGTTGTGTTGGCATGAATCTGGTGAAAGTGTAGTACTTGGACCGGAGTTAGTTCGAGAAACTACCGAGAAAGTGAAGTTGATTCGAGAGAAAATGAAAGCTTCTCAAAGTAGACAGAAAAGTTACCATGACAAGCGGAAGAAGGATTTGGAATTCCAAGCGGGTGATCATGTGTTTTTGAGAGTCACACCTGTGACTGGTGTTGGGAGAGCTTTGAAGTCTAAGAAGCTTACTCCTCGTTTTATTGGTCCGTATCAGATTTTGGACAAAGTTGGGAAAGTTACTTACCGAATGGCGTTATCGCCAAATATTTCGAATCTACATGATGTGTTTCATGTGTCGCAACTTCGGAAGTACATTTCAGATCCGTCTCATGTGGTTAGTATAGATGATGTGCAAGTACGGGATAATCTCACGGTGGAGACGAAGCCTATGCGAATCGCGGATCGTGAAATGAAGACTTTGCGAGGGAAAGAGATCGCGTTGGTGAAAGTTGCCTGGTTGGGAGCTGCTGGAGAAAGCATGACCTGGGAATTGGAGAGCAAGATGCGAGACTTCTATCCCGAGCTGTTTGAATCAGGTAAATTTTCGAGGACGAAAATACTCTAAGTGGGGGAGAGTTGTAAAGCCCAAATATTTAATTATTTATTTAATTGAATATTTAATTTATTTGTTTGTGATTATTTGGTCGATTTTGTGTTGTGATAAATTAAGTCGGAATATTAAGTCGGAAAGCCGTGGAATAATATTAGTAGTAACATTATCGTTGTTGGAGTGTGTTGGTTTCGTGGGCTTAGATTCGTGTTGGAATTAGTAATAGAGGAGTGTATGTTGTTAGGCCCATTAGTAATATTAGTAGAATAATAATATTATATGATAAAAATAAATAATAGGAAAAGAAGAAGTTAGGTTGTATCAGTAAGAGAAAGAAGAGAACGTGAGAAGTTGAGAACGAGAGAAACCGCTACCGGTGCCGAATCCCCAGAATCCGATCGAACCTAGAGCTGCCTTTAATCCAAGGTGGGGGTGGGTTCGACTATTATAATCGGGTTATGATGAATGATATAAGGGTTGGGGATTATATGACTGTTTTCCATTGATTATCTGATAAGTTGTTGTTGTCTGTGTAGAAATTGATATTGATGTTGTTGAATTGTGATTCTGCTATTGTAATGTTGTTGTTTCTGTGTTAATACTGATGAGTCGATGTTGTTAAATTTTATCGTTGGATTGATTTTGTAAACATTGCAGTGAAATTATTGTTTCTGGAAAAACTTGGTTGGGACGAAAATTGGTTACTGTAGATGCACGGGTGGCGCAGGCCACCCATAACAAAGAAATATCACATGGCGTGGGCCATGGGTACATGGCGCCAGCCACTACCCTTCCTATATATAAGTGGCGCAAGCCACTAGGAAACATACATAGGGTGGCGCAAGCCACCCATAAAAGGTGGATAGTGTATTTATTTCTACCACTTTTACGGAGTTACAGACTTGCTACTTTTTAATAATTCAAATAAAGTAACACCACCAAATCCATGATGAGAGCCACCAAATCCATGATGAGAGCCACCAAATCCATGGTGAGAGCCACATATGCCAGGTGGAACCACTTATATGTTATTCTAAGTGACTAATTCAGTGATTAAATTAGGTGAATTAGTTTAATGGATTGATTGATAAATTAATTAATGGTTAAACGTGATACACCTAGTGAGTAAATTAATTAGAAGTAATGCGTAGGACTGATAGTGTAATATATTTGGACTGTATATCAGTGTGACAGGTTCTAATAGAAACAGAATGGATTTCTTTTGACAGAAGAAGTAGTATTTTGAAGTTTGACAGAATTTATTTTATTTTATTTTCATGACAGAAAGTTTTAACTATAGCAGGGGCATTGTATTATAAACCAGAGAAGTCATAGAATTTTATAATAAACTAGTATTAACAACGGAAGTGAAAATAATGCAGTTTTAGTCGGTTTAGCCGATTTAGGCGGAAAATTTAGTTGCCCGGAATTTAACGAAAATTGACGGGGTATGTCGGGTAGTTCAGTAGATGATTTTCGTTGATTTGTTTTGTTGAAATTATGTCGGAAAAGATGATTTGTAGGTATAGCTGAGTTGTATTGTTTCGTTCCGGTATACGGACAAGTTTTAAGTTGTAGGCTTGATAGCCAACGTTGTATAAGTTGTTATGTTGTTTTAAGTTGATTATGTTGTGGATGTTGTTGAGTTGTCTATGTTGATGAGTTGTGCATGTCATAAAGCATACATTGCATTTTATGTCGGAGCCGTTGCTCACACCACGTTGGCTTGGATTGGCACAAGTTGAAAGTTGAGAGTTGAAGGTTTATGCCTTGATGCCTCGATAAACTGGCAATTTTAAGTTGGGAGTTTTACTCCGATGGTACCACATGCATAACATAGTCGAGTTGCATTAAAGTTGCATTTTTCAAGTTGTTGTTGATTTTGTTGGTTGTTGATGTGAAGTGGTGATATTTGTATGATTCCTATCTATGTATTGTTTATCATACTTCGTTTATAAAATTCGATATCTCACCCCTTATGTTTGAATGTTGTCCCTATGTTGGCAACGTGCAGGTAATCAAGAGGAGTAGTCGGTTACCTTAGTTCGAGTCGGTGGTTGTCGCTCTGATACGTAGCACTCGGGCAAATGAGGCATGTCTTTTGTTTATTTGTTTACATGCTGAATTTTTAGTGAAATTGTCGAAAAATACTTTGTTGTTTAATTTAAAGATGTTTTATGTTGGAGAAAGATGCTATTACGATGATTATGAATTCGCTGCGTTGCATTTGACAAAGTTGAATATTTTTGGAGACTATTTGTTGGTTTATGTTCCCTTGAATTGTTATGTATCTTTCATGATTGTCTACTGTGTTAATGATTTTAAAGTTGAAAAATGTGACATCCTATTTTAAGTTAAATATGACGACTCTGATTTTATTCATAATTACCGGGTAGTAATGGGGTGTTACAGGGTGTTTGATCAATGCTTCATCATTGCTTCAGTTGAGAGTACTTGAAATTAAGTCGTGGTGTAAAAGAGGGGGTCGCGGGTTCATTGAGGTTAAGGTGACAAAGAAGCGTGACTTGGTTTATGGATGAAATCAAAGCCTAAGTACATAATGTTTGGAGTCACAATAATTCAATTTGGTTGAATTAAAGATGGTGCAAGAACTTTCAAAAGATCTAAACTTCGAAATTCACAAATTCAAGTGGATATTATACAAAAGTTGGATTCGACAGAAAAAAGGAGAGTTTCCCTCATACATAGAGTACCACCATTTAAAAACCAATATTACATAATTCAAAATTCATTCAAAGAGATTTATAATGTCAAGCCCAAACTATTTTGCATAAGCCCAACACACCATGTCATAGTTCAAATTCTCTTGCAAGGAGAAAGACCTGTTTTCCTCGTTTGAAGACCTTACCGGGAGTCCATGCACTGGCCGTAGGCTATTTGTACTATGATAGCCACGTTTACTATGGAGTTGTTAATACTTTTCCAACGAATAATCTCACGCAATTCCACAAAATCAGAAGGCTTTTATTGAAGCAATAATATGGCATTACAATTGGTTCTATTACAACTGAGACATCTCGGTAGTTTTATATTCAAAATTTAGATAACAAGGAATTTTATACAATAGAAAGCAAAACTTTGGATATGAGGTGTAAATACAACATTGGATGAAAGCTCAACATCTAAACATATTAAATCCAAGCAACTTGCAGACTTGATCATGGTTATATGAAACTGAGCTTTAAACCTCACGTAACAGATGTTGATACAACAATACTTCAAACATTGTCTTCCAGCCATTCATCAAACCCCTAAAATCGAGGCGTCACAGGTTTAAATACAAAACTCAAGTCACGATTACAAGGTCAAGCATAATATATTCTAAATTCGTTTACAAGAATGCCCGAAATGCCTTTACAAGAGGTTCACATGTTGCAAACTCCTAAAAATTTCAAAATCACCAAAGTCACAAGGATATGCAAGAACAGTGGCCAGAGGAATATGCCGACGAGATAGCTTCCAACGACCGTGATGTAAGAGCTACTGTTGAGGGGGGTTAACCTTGGATTCTCACTTGAATGGTGCGCCTACATAGATGTATGCTAAAAACGAACTGTCACTCGTCATGACTATCGCCAACTGGCGCCCCACGCCTTCGTTAACTTGAGAAGTTACCATGAGAACTCCACAATTCCTAAAACCTGCCAAGAATTTCAAGAATGCAGCTAAGAAGGGAGTCATTCAAAGTTTGTCTAGACAAGTTTTTGAAGAGCATAACTTATCTTGAGCAGCTACAAAGTTTGCTGGAAGAGATTGGTCATACCTGGAAGAAAACTCAATTTATTCCTAAATTAAAGAAGAGAACCAGTCAACACCAATCAAGTCCTAATAGAGATGTAAAGAAAATCACGGTAAGGTCTGAACGGTGGAAAGTAACAGAAGTTGTAGCATTGTCTGAATGCGACTCGGAAGCCATACCTAATGGAGTTTGGAAATTATTCCAAGCACGTCTAAGAGGATATTGACCAAGAAGCAACGAAAACTGAAACCTGCAGCAAGTCTCCTTATTGTGCCCCGTGACTCTGTAGTGATATCATCTCTGGTGTTCGGCATATCAAAAACACCACTTAGATAAGATCATATGTGCTGGAAGGTCTGTCTACCTTTCAATCTCAGGAACTGTCATATACCTGCAATCAAATCAACATATGTCTGAGAATTGTGAGTAATGCAAGTATATTTTAAAAATATTTTGAAGCATTTGGGAATGAAGGGATATTTTGCGGAGATTAAAAGGTTGTGATTAATCAACAAGAAAGGTTTAGAATTTTACCTTATCGTGACTTTAACAAAATTCTCATGGTTCGCACCAATCCACGTTCCAAACATGACAAAGAAAATGGAAAATAATCAGAGCATGTTTATGGCATTAAACCATAGCAGATATCACATTTGACGAAGCCAACAAGTTCTTTCTAAATGTAATCAATGCTAATTCAAATAATTTCCAAAAGCAGGATTGTTGACTTAATGAGTTAGAGGAAAAATAGAGCGTATTCTCAATGTATCACAACGGAAAAGGGAAGAATTAATTGGATTAGGCCTCAGAGTTTAAGAATCATCAAGAATCAGAGAAGTATCGTCATTTTCAATCAAAGTTATGGGCAATATCCCAAGGGATACCGCCAGCAGAACTTTCCTAAAATAAACAGGACCGTATCCAAAGACAGCAGTGCAACGGTTAATAACATTAAACTTCAGAAGTCAAAACAAAATCGTATCAAATAATTGCAGAATATATCACACGATTCAAAAACTTTCCAAAGGATCAAAACCGAATTAAAACCGAATCAAATCAGCATTTAAGCAAAATCATTCACATTGAAAAGTTCCTAAATTAAACTCATCACTGGCCTTATAAATACCCGGTCCCTATGCATCAGAAGAAAAAAAGAAAAACCATAACAGATATACACAAGAAAAATCGTCCAAAAAACCCGTTCACGATCTCATACCAGAATCAAAAAGCTAGCACGCATTAAACCAAAGGAAGCTCATCAGAAACCATCACGTAAGCTCACAATCAATAGCCAGAAAGCAACGAAGGAGTAAGCCACAACACAAAGCTTAACGAAGGTAAAAAAGAAGGAGAACGACACTTCCCTGATCGGAGCCGCCATCATCTGCCACCTACTCGTTTTTTATTTTATCGCATTTTTTATACATTGTAATTTGTAATCGCACCAGAATATAGTGAAATCGGGGAAATAGGGGCCGTCTGGGGTGGGGTTTCTTGTTGTTTGTTGTATTTTCTTGCAGATCGAGAGAGAAGATGAGAGGATGAGATTTGAACGACGACGGCTAGGGTTTTCCCTAACCTTTTTTTTTCATCTTTCAGAGCGAGAGTGAGAGACGAGAGAGGATTTGGAGAGGTATGAGGGAACGTTTTGGTTCTTTTTGTTTTAGGCGATTGATCATATACACGACGCACACACAACATGCGGTACAATCTCACTTATCGTCCTTTAGATCACGGTGCACACATATCACACGGTAGAGATTAGAGAGTCCATCATGGACCCTCTCTCCATGACCACACCGCATCCATCCGTTTAAATAATCATTTCTTTTTTTTAACCTTTTTATTAAATAAATTCACCATTTTCTAAATATAACCTTTAAAAATATATATATAAGTATAGAACCTTTTTTAAAATCTTTAATAGAATTTTAAGATATTAAAAAACTTTATTAACCTTTTTTTATAACTTTAAAATTAGTTGATAATAAGAGATTTTATTTATAATAGTATTTAAGAGTTTTTTTCTCTAATCATTTGAATTTTTTTTACTATTAATAATAAAAGCATTGAATAATCAGAACCTTTTTTTTATAATACAATAATTAACCTTTTTCTAACAATATCCAACTTTTTTTCGTAATATAATGGACTAATTCAACTAGGTATAGCTTTTCCTAAAGTGTTAGGGTTATAATAACTTTTATTTCACTATTAACAAAAAATGTTTTTTTTCTAAATAAATATTAAACTTTTATAAATCTTTTAATAAAAAAAAATTCTTTTAACCTTTTAAATTAATAACAACCTTTAGTGATAATTCTATAATAATAAACCTCTAACTTTTTCTCAATAAACCTTAAAATTAATTAACTCTTTTTTCTTAATAAGTCAAAACTCATTTAGGTTTCTTTGCGCTTGAGTGAGTCATGTGTTGATTGATATCATGCCTTTTTTATGCCTTTATTTGCTTACTATTGTGCTTAATGTATGTGTATATCTTTGTTTCAAAACCCTTTCAAAAATATTAAAACTCTCGATCCAACGTCGAGCCAATTTTCTACCCATGTAAGTCGATCGCCTTAGGTCATCGCATTCGACCTACCGATCACTGGACATAAGTCTAGCATCACTTCGCTAGCACCCTCGCCTAAATAATAATAAATTAATCGCATAAATATCCAAGGGAAAACCCCATGCATGATAACCATGTTATTGTGCATGGTGCATGCACATCATTTGCATTCATAATCGACACCCTTAAGTTAGGACTATTAGTTAACTTAGGATAGATTTCCTAGGTTAGTCCCCCCCTTAATTTTGATTTTTAAATCAAACTTTAGCCCACCTAATTCTCCACACAAGAGAATTAGATGTTAATCATCTCAAAGAAGGGACATACAATCCCATACCCCACAAAATCCAAACAATTTTCAAAAACTGTGGTGGTTTTCTTAAGATGATGACTCATCTTTTCTCCTAAACTTTTCAACATTTAGTATCCTTAATAAGGAACTACAAGTGCTCTGATTCCCTCCTGGCAGGATATGTAGGCACAAGATGTGATATCTTGTCGAACACACTTAGGAATAATAATAATAAATCACCTACCCTTAAACCCTTAGCAAAACAAAAAACAAATAACATAATAATCAAGAGGTTCCTGTAGAGTACTACAGATGTCTAGGATGCTAACACCTTCCCTAGGTATAACCAACCCCCGAACTTAGGATCTTAGTGCATTTACATTGCGTTGTGGGAATTTGGTTTTTCTCCCTTCCCTTGGATAAAATCAAAGACCGGTGGTGACATAAAAAATGCGATCCTAGTTAACAAATAACTATGGTATCCAATTTTCACCGCGACACTTTGCAGCAACCCTAATTTCACAAATGAAACCAACAAAAAAAGTCTAATAAATCAGTTAGTCATGCATGGATGATTGACTTAGTAATGATGTGGAAAAGATCAAGGAATCTAAGGGTAAAATTTGGGGTATAACAATTACCACAAAATGTTTTGACAGACATGGTTAGGTGAAAAGGAGAGGGATAAAAAATAAAAATAGAGAAGGTTTTTGTAAAGGTGGAAGAGTAGGGAATGAATGTTAGAGGATGAACTGAAGAATATAAATAGAGCAAATGATGAGACGAAACAAGGCCATAAAGACAAAACAATTTAAGACATACAAATTCGAAACACGCAAAGTAATTAATGCTAAACCAAGAAAATGGACTACCATCATTTCAAAAGAGAGTATCACATAGAAAACTTAAACGTCTGAGACAGAGAATATCTGAATAGTAAGGATTGTAATAAATACTTTTGTTATTTCAATTAAAGGAATAGATGAAAGGATACCTAAAAGGTATTAGGTAACTGAAAAAGTTATAAGAAAAGGTAACAATAAAGGAAATTAATTCTGACAAAAGATAAGGCGTGAAGATTTATCAACCTAAATTCAAGATTCTCGTCACCCAATGTGTCATGTTAAGCACGAAGTGACGTTCATTAAAAGGTAGTTGTCTAATAATGAATCAAACTCGTCACTTACCTGACAACGTTTTAATGAAGTAAGCTCTTCAGTTTCCAACAGTAAAAAACAAACTTAATAAAGCATTTTGATCTTGGATACTTCAGATACATGAGAACTTCACTTGTCAAAAGCTTCACTTCTTAGAAGTAAAACACTATGAATCAAGCATTAGAAACATATTTTTCTATTCTATAGGACATATATATTCTGAGATACTTCGTTTTGTTTTGAACATTGAACAGAGTTCACATGTAAGAATGAGAACAAGTTTATCTTCAACAAGGAATTTAAAATAGATAGCATCCATAGGAAAGGACTGTATCAAAGGTTTCTAAAAGGATAATTCCTTTCTGAACATAATCTCAAAGTTTTAATCCTAGAATATAAAAATAGATTCTTAGAATTAAGTAAAAAGTAGTAAGAGTTAGAAAAACGTTACTCAATTATCTGGTAGACATCCAACTTGATTCTGTATCTTGAAGATGTACATGCTTCTTCAGAATCACCACTCAATTTTCTTCTTCCGCTTGAGGACGTTGTTGGTGATGTCTCTAGCTGGATCGCTAGATCAAATTCTCCTTAGAAACTGTCTTCACAATATCTTCTGTTTTCCTTGAGATCTTAAATAAGATGCAGAGGAGTATTTGAATCTTGTGCAGAGACAAGATTGTCTTCATAGCTTCTTTGGTCTTCTTATTCTGATAGATGAAACATCTATCCTGGTGTTTGTTGAATCTCGATAATTAGAGGGAACTGAGTTATCCTTTAAGTCTTCTGCTTTTGGTCAACAACTTTTGTCTTCACTATGACTTATTTCTAGAAAGCCAATATATTTAATAACCTAATTCCCAATTTCTGGTATAGATAACCAGATGCAATATGCTGAGAGAACTGGTTGAATTCTTCTTGCATCACTAGAGTACAATCTTTGACTAGACGCTCTTCTTCAACAGATGCAAATATCATCATGATCATCAAACTGCGAAACATTTCTTTAGAGGATTTGAAAATTGATCTTGTTCTTACTGGCTTAGTCTTATCACCTAGAATCAGTACTTCAGAAAGTAAAGACTTTTGTCTAAGCTTTCTCAGGGGAGTAAGAACGACGACGACTTCTGATTGAGCATCTTCTGATTTCTTCATCTTGTACTTCTTCAACAGCTCTATTACCTTCAGCATCTAAAAAGTTAATCTCTATATTTGCAAACTTCCAATAAGCTTGTGCTTTTAACTACCAAGCTTATCATCAAATATGACATCAAATTAATTCATCTGCAGAAGTACTTTGTAGACTTTGGGCATTCTAATCATGAAGCATCAGAATAGATCTGAAAAGAGATCTGTTCAGAATAGCATGCTACAGCTTCCTTAGAAGTGTTTTGTCATGATAATTTCAAATATCATGATTTTAGCCATTTCTTTTCAAGATCCTGTTCTCCCATTTACATCTGTATCTGGTTGTAAAAAATAAGGATATGAAGAACTCATTATCATCGAGTACCTTCTCAAGCTGTTTGTTCTCAGTCTGTTGACCAAGATTAATTCTAACCTTGAACATCTTCAGACAATCACTTTTGTACTTTGAGAATAGAGAACACAGAAAGATTCATTCTTGTGTCAAGATCCTCCATCCATGTCTATTATGTAAATACTAACAGTAGCTGAATTAATACTTCATACTGTGGTATTTCATTAGTTCAGATATGTCAGTGTACAGAAAATTGTTCAAGCAGTCAGATTCCTGGTAATAATTCCAATGCTTTAACTACACTACTGAGAACTTCTGCAACAGAGATAGTTTCTGCTGAATTAGAAACTGCTTCATCTTCTGAAGGGATCTTCTTTATCATACATTTTAATGCTATCCATAAGTTATACGTTAGCTCATTTTTCATCTTCATCATCTTCTGAGAACTCATAATCATTACAAGTTGCCAATAGATTGTCTAAGAATTTTAGATCTATTTCCAAGAGATCTTCTTCTATAGTGATCAACTCATCTGAGTAGAGATGACATCACAACTTCTTTTGTAATGCTTAATTACTTAGACTTGAAGCCTCTTTAGTCTTCTTAGGCTTTTCTGACAGAGGTGTTTTTTAGATCTTCTGCAAGCTTGAGAGTAGTTACAACAAGGCTTCATCTGGACAATAATCTTCTGATAACTTTCTTCAAGTGATCTGACAAAGAGTAGCCTTATTTCAGAACCCAGAGTTCTGCAACCATGGTTTGAGAACTTGATAACAAGATTTCAACCGTTTTTAATATCCTTCATCTTGAAATATTTATGCTACCGAATCAAAACACGAGCAATTATTTTATTGATTTAAAAGAGTTCTTAATGAGTTATTCTGAGAAAGTCAAATAGACATAGCAGTTTGGTTTTGAGAACATCTCATACTCAGTAAGAATTAACTTTCACCAATCAAGGAACTTCTTGCTTTCTGATGATTCATCCTTTTCAAACTGATAATTCAGATTTACTTTCAGCCTTTTACCAGCTTCATCTGGGGGAGATATGTAATTATCAACTAGCATATTCAAATGAACAGTATCACCTTTTAGAAAGAACTTTCTATTACAGCTTTCCAGTACACAACCTTTTCACCAACAATGGTGGAAGATAGAACTAAGAACATTTGAGACTGGAATAGCAGGCGGTGGAGTGGAAACCATGAAGGTGTTTCTCAAAGCTCGTCTGGATCTTTATCTAACATGGTTAAGTGTTTGATAAACATCAATACCAGAACCGAAGCTTTGATACCAATTGAAGGGGTGAGAAACACAAGAAAATGGTGTTTGAATTAGGTTTCACCAAATGTAATCTTTTGCAAAAGTTCAACTTTAATGCTAACAAGAGAATAAAAATAAACAGACACAATTATTTTTATCCTGGTTCACTGTTAACAAAGTTACTCGAGTCCACCAACTAAGGTGATTTCACCTTAGACAAGGACTTAATCCAATAATCTAGAAAGATTACAAGCTCTAAGTGGTAGAAAACAATGTATCCCTCTCAAGTATCCAGACTAACAACTTAGTCACTTGAGGAATCTACACTTTGAAAAATGTTACAAAGGTGTGTACATAAAATTGCTTATAAACAAGCAGATGACACAATTGAAGTGCAATAACACAAAAGTGCTTTCTATCAAGATATGAACAACAATTCCTTGCTAAATTACAAAACTATCTTAAGAATAATTTCTTAGAGATTTGCATCGTATCAGCATGAGTTTTGTGATCTTAAGAGCTTCTTTTAATGCTTCTCTCATTTTCTTGTAGAGCTACGCTCTAATTTGGTTGAGCTTCAAGTGTCTTCTTTTGAGTTTTACAATTTAGTGCTTGCTTCCGCCTTGCACACATACTCTTGTGTTTTCTTCAGCTCTTTTTCTTTTCTTGTTCTTATTACTCTCTCATGATTATCTCTTTGGCTCTTGCGGCATTCAGCACTTCGACATTCAGCATTTGCGCTCGGCTCACAGCATCATTTTTTCAAGCATTTAAATCTTCAATATATTGATCAAGAGAATAGATCCGTTGGAGGGTATAATAGGAAACATATTCCAACTGTAATATCCCAACGTTCACTTAAAAGAATGGTCAAATCATAATACAACAGAGTTGTCCTTGCGCCACCTATTCTAGGTAGAGGTCACAAACTACTTTGTACTTTTATATTCATTGAAACACGCAAACCATTCTTGATCTTCTGTCTTCTAATCTTTAGAGGCTTCAGATGTATATTTGATGAAACATGTATAGAGAGATCAAATACTTGTAACTTCATAACCTAAGTCTTTAGAATCTCAGATTTTTGTTCAGCAGAACTATCTTAAGAGTCTTCAGCACTTGGTCTTTAGAAGTGACGTCTTTAGAAGCTTCAGAGCTTGTTCAACAGAACCTCATCTTTAGAATCTTCAGAACTTGTTCAACACATATTTGTCTTCAGATTCTTCAGAACTTCATTCAACAAAACCTTATCTTTAGAGTCTTCAGAACTTGAACTTCAGAAATGATGTCTTTAGAATCTTCAAAACTTCGTTTAACAGAACTTTATCTTTAGAAACTTTATAACTTGAATAGATAGAAGCACATCTTTTAGAAAGTCTTCAAGGCTTACTTACAAAGTCACAATCAGAATCTTTAGTACAAACGTTCTTCAGAACCATTGCATTAAAAAAACATTCCTGAATATAGACTTTAATTTGTGCACAACATATGTTTTCTTCCAGAGTGTTTATATCAGAGTCGGATGACGTCACACACCTTTCTATCAGAGACAGATTTTGTTTAGCAAATGCTACACACTAGAGAGAAACCATAGAGTACTTAATTATTCTCTAAGATAACATGTGCAGTTATCATCAAAACTTAAGGCCAGATGTAGAACCAATCTTGATCTTACATTTATCTCATCGTTAATAGCTTTTTCCACAAATCTGCATCTAGAGATGATAAAACTTCTTAAAGATTTATTAGATCTTCTTCTACTATCTCATCCACATAATCGGGCCCATAGTCTTTAGAAACTCTTACTCTTTTACTTCGTTGAAGTTACGTTTCTACTTCGTCATTGCTTTTGATGCTTCTTATCATACGAATATGATTCGATTCAGTTCCCCTACTATTTCTCGATTTGAATGGAAATTTGTCTTCATATAATTCAACATCATTTGATTCCATGATCACTTTCTCATTTATGTCATAAAACCTACATGCCTTACTTTTTGCTGCATACCCAATGACTACACATTCATTGGCTCTACTAGCGAGTTTAACACGCTTTGGATCCGGAATCCTGACATTAGTCAAACAACACCAAGTTTTAAAGTAAGACAATTTTGGTTGTTTTTTCTTCAATATTTCACGAAAATATATCTTATTTTTAGTTTGGAAAATCTATTCAGGACATAGTAAATAGTCAATAAAATCTCCCCTCTATAACATCCTAATTTTTCATACTTTATATAATATATCTGATTAGATTTGAGATTTTAACATCGCTAATTATTAAAAACTAAATATTGAAACTAGCACCTATAATAATTAATTTATCAATTAATTACCATTTATTTTTATTATTAATATTAATATTCGATTTGAATATCATCGTTTCATTTTACAAACAAAACTTTGAAATTGAAATTAATACTTAAAATACTTAACTTTAAGTTAATAAATTATTCATATTATTTTTCTTATTATTATTGTTGTTGTTTTGTTATTATTATTATTTGGTTTTATTTTATTTGAATATTATCATTTTACTCTACAAACTAATTAGTAAATAAAATAATCTTAAGTTAATAAATATATCAAATAATTGCCATTGTTATCATTATTATTATTATTTTTATTATTGTTATCATTTCATTTTTATAAAAGAATATATATATATATATATATATATATATATATATATATATATATATATATATATATAATTTTTCTATTAATATTCTACATGATCTTATGTCATGATACATTAAGATATCAAACTCTCATACCTTTCTCATAAATTATTTTCACAAAGTCATACTAGAACATCTAAGGAAACTATTGATGTAAGACTAGTAAATATTTGATAAAGACATATTTACTAGTAAGAGTTGAAAAGTTAGAAGGTATGAGCAAAAGAAGATACATTTATGTTATTTTAATATTTTACAACTAATATAAATAGGGGTCTTTTCCACCCCATTTTCATTCATTCATTCATTCATTCACAAATCTTATTTCTTACCTCTTTATTTCTTTCATTCTCTAGTTTCTTCATATAGCAATATTAGTTTTAGTTATCGAGGTTCTCACGGTGTCTGTTCGTAACTTTTAGAGTTATTTTGTGGTAAAAGTTCTTCTCAAGTTTCAAAGGAGTTTTATACGTCAAAGTTCAGCCCAAATTATTTTCATAAGTAACCGGTAAGCCGTTATAATGTCCATTTTATTTTAATTATGTTATTTATATAAAGGTTATTTTAAATTTTCTATGCAAATTCTGTTTAGACGTCGAGATATTGAACTTATAAAGTCCAAAATAAATTTTATCATTTTAAGTCGTTATAATGCCCAAGTATTATTATAATTTAAATGTTATTAGGAATATACTCTTGATAATTTTCTAAAACGAATAAATCCAAACGGAGGTATAGTCTAATTTATATTTGAATTTAATAATTATTTAAATATAATGGAGGTTATTATTAAATATTTTATTATATAAATATTTCAAGTTGTAACGGAATTATATTTAATTAACCATAAATTATACTCTAATTATTTTTATAAAGTTCGTACAATGCAACGGTTATCGTAAATTAGGTTCTTAGCAAAGATCAGAGAAAACGCTCGCGGACTTTCAACAAAAAAAAGGTGGGGGCAAGATTTCATATACGTTGGGACGTTAGCGTAAAATAGCTTAATATATATGTGTATAGTGGTGACCCAAGCCCTACTTGCGATAAATAAGCAAGGAGGGCCTATTCTCGAATAATGATTTTAACGAATCATTGAGCGAGGTTAGACCGACCGTAATTATTTATCATAGGAATAATCTATAACAATTTTAGGTTGTATTGTGCTTGCATTGTTTGATTAATTGTCTAATTGTTTATTTTATTTACACTTGAATGATTATGATTATTAGACTAAGAATAATGATCTATTAAGGAGAGAACAACATTACTAGATATTAAGTATTAGATCCCCAATAACATAAGGGAAGTTGGATACATTTAGTAGATGTATTTGGTTGGATTCTGGCTAAGGAAAAACTTGGTAGACTATCTCCTTTATGGTCCACCTCTCTTACCTGAGAAGTCAACCATATAATTATTCATTGAACAAACTGAACTGATTATGTAGAGATAAGGATCATGCCAAGAAGAAATGTGACAAGACATTTGATGGATTTGGCACTCAACCTAAGTATCTATATAATAAGTATAACCTTAAAGGTTAATACGATATTTCCCAAGTATTAACTTAATACTTATGGTTGAGAGTTACCACAAGATGATTGAGTGATCATATAGACTTGCATTGAGGAATGCGTAAGTCCACTGCCGTGCGGTATGGGACACACGAGGTTGATCGATCTCCTACAATCCCGACGGTGTTAGAAATTCGGGTATGATAATCCTGGATAACTTTGAAGAATCGTGTTCGTACACTTTCCGAACAAAGTATTTCGACCCTATTCTTGCCTGGGTTCACGAAATCTTTGTGGGGATAATTCTTGAAGAACAATCTGTTTCTAGCAAAAGAGAACTGATCAGGAATGTAGAGAGAAAGTATGGTTTTCCTGTCCCCGAAACTGAGGCCAAATGACTCCTTATATAGGAGATCAATAACAGAAACCGAAAAGACACAACTGTTCAGAAAACGGTTATATCGGTTGGGAAAGGGTTCAACTGTTCAAAAAATTTTCGAACCCAGCCAGGGGTTCTGCCCCTTGGAACCCCAACGGGGCGCTGCCCCGCACCCCGCCAGGGGCTTCGCCCCTTGGAACCCCAATTCAATTATTCGCATTCAATTATACGTTGGCTCGACGAGCGTGCACTCCGCACTACCCTAACTCGTTTCCAAGCTTAACGCATAATTGCATCGGCCTACAGTAAATCACATTACTACTAAAATACATTGATGATACTAAAATCACCAACAGACGGGGATTATTATATATGCATGCTAGGCAAGGCAAGGTTCTTAGCCTGAATTCTCAGGGACGATCGACTTATAACACCTAGACTCCACGTGAAGTTAGGTGGCGTAGCTCTTGGTAATTGGGAGTACGTTGGTGGCATGTGGTCTTGTGATATCTAATCTTGGTAAATGGGATAGATATCATTGACAACGTTTAGTGGCTTGAGTCAGCATATAGATTATGGATCTATTAGAATAAATAAAGATAGAGTATATGTAATTATGGGTTAAATATGCGCTTGTTTGAATAATTGTGGTTGCCATATATATTATTATTTTACACACTCATTCCTACTTTTAAACTTGTACATAAATCTTAGCCTTGTGTCCTTTTTGTCTTGCATTTTGGGTTAATCCATGATGATCAGACGACGAGCTTGAATCTTTCTTACTTCCCGACAGCTCAGAAGGAGAGGATATGAAGTGACGTGGAGATAGGTTACTATAACATCTAGATTTGGGGTTGTTAGTGTTTTTTCAAACGCTGATCATATCCCTACTACTACAGTCAGTAAAAGTGTCAGTCTTGTTGGACTTAGGAGGTCTTTTTTGTTATGCTTTCTTTAGGTTTCCTTTTTGTACTTTTATTTTATGTTTTATCTATGTGGCAAGGCCATTAGTCTTAACGATGTCAAGCTCTATGTAAAATATATTTGAAGCATATGTATGTGAAGCAGTATGTTTTTTAATTAATTTAGTCTTGTTATTTAAAAGTTTCAAATTTTATGTATTTTTATTAAAGGTTTCATTAGAATTTCACTAATGGAACATAAGCTGTCTCACTCTCCACAATGAGATGCAACACTATAACTCAACATAATAGCAACAACTAGTTCAGTAAGAGTTCTAATCTTTCTTTCTGCTTTACCATTTATTTCAGAAGAATATGGTGCAGTCGTTTCATGTACAATTCCACTTTATTTATAAAATTCATTAATAAACTGGAATCATATTAAGTTCCCTTATCACTACAAAGTTTCTTAATCTTGTTACTAAATTGATTTTCAATTTCATTCACATAAATCTTAAACATGTCAAACGCTTCACTTTTATTCTTCATTCGGTATACATAAATATAATTAGAGCAATCATCAATAAAAGTGATGAAATAATGTTTACTATTTCTAGTTAAAGTTCCATCTAGTTCACATATGTTATAGTGTATAATATCTAAGGAATCAAAATCTCTAATTACTTATTTATGTGAAGTCTTGGTTATTTTAGTTTGACTTTAATATTCACATTTTTAAGTCATTGACATTTAGTTTTGGGATTATACCTAAATTACTTAAATTAGAAATAATACGCTTATTTACATGACAAAGTTTAGCATGCAAAATATTAAAATCACACAAGCAGTAAAGAGAAGGAGAAATTTTATTCAATTCAACTTTCAACTTAAACATGTCATCAGTGGCATACCCTTCCCCAACAAAAATTTCATTCTTAGTGATGGTGTACAAATTTCCCCTATAGACTAACTAAACCCTGCCTTATTTAGAAGAAACATGAAAATAAGATTCTTTCTATTTTTCAAGAATATGCATGCCTTCCTTTAAGATTAAAGTCTTTCTGGAGGTAAAATATAGCTCCACGTCTTAAATTCCAACAACATTATGGCGTGAGCATCTCCCAGCAACACTTTCTTATCTTTAGCATTTGTGTGTTTTGAATATAACACAATCATAATAAACATGACGAGATGCACCAGTGTATATCCACCAACCATTAGATCCAACAATAATATTGATTTCAATTATCTTAGCAATCAATTACTCATATCTCAAGTTAACTTGTGCACTAGAGTCAAGAGCATGTTTAGGCATGCACTTACATATTTCTGATCTTGTCACTGAGATTCTTCTTCAATTTGGGGGCAATTAACTAGACTCACAATGGAAAATTATTTAGTTTTGTGGCAAAACAAGTTTTTAAAATCTTTCTAGCCAGGGGAAGTTTGTCAATTATAACAATAATTTAAAATTTTTCTGTGGTATTTGGATCAAACTCTAGTGTCGACAAGGGTAGTTTCATGGTTCGACAAGAGTTGTGCATGCTGGAGTTAAAGTCTGTTTAAGTATGTTGTTGAAATATGTTAACTTTGTATTTAAGGTTAGCATGTCGAATTGGGCTTTACTTGTAAGCCTAACTGTTTAAGTTTTCTTGTTGCTCAAGTTAGCTTAGTAGTCTATAAATAGACTAGTTCTCTCAGGTTGTTGAGATAGGCTAATTGTTGGTATTCACTTGTAATCTTTGAATCCTTATTGAGTAAGTGTTAAGTGCTAATTTTGACTTAAAATTGAACTATCATTCTTGGCATTTTTCAACTCAATTCTCATGTTTTAATGGATTTATTTCTTGTTCTTTGTGTGATTCTTCAATTATATTTCAAATACCTTTGGATGCTTTGATATGTGTGTTATTGTGCAGAATATAGGCATAAAACATCAATGATTAAGACACTAATGATTGAACAAGGAAGCGAAAAAAATGAAGAAGAATCAGCATGTTTGCTGTGCAAACATCAGCGAGCAGCCATCGAACGTTCGTTGTGTGAAGTTGCAGCGAGGACCAAGCGAAGAGAAAACCTTGGATGGCAGTAGGAAAAGGGCCATAAGTTCGCTGTGCAAAGCTGGAGCGAAGACGCTCACTGTGCGAAGAATGAGTTTGTACTACGAACTTAGATATTTTCCAAGGGATGTTTAATTGTTTAGAGGCACTTCAAGTGCCTAAAAATGGACTTCGTTGTGCGAAGAAGGTATTTGCTAGGCGAACTGGAAAGATTTTTGTTTTAATATATAAGTACTTTTTCTTTCTTTTTAGAACATAACTCTTATAACTAGTAAAATAGATATTTTGGAGATCAGAACTTTATCTCTCTTCATTCCAAGTATATTTTAGAGAGAGAAACACAAACCCTAAGGAGGAGAAGGTAAGATCTTCAATCTCTTGTTGCGTTTGGATGTAATCTTTTGATACCTTATGTATTTCATCTAATCTATATATTTTGAACAAGTTTTGATTCAATATTGATGTTGTCTTTGATTTCTTATTTGTGGGTCTTGACAAAACCTTTTCAAATCTTTGATCTAAGATATTCATCTATCAATGAGTAAACTTTTGACATAGTCTTGTAAGTTGATATTCACAAGTATCACTTTTATTTTATTGTGTTGATTAGTAGCATGAGTAGCATAAGTAGGATCAATACGGTAAAAACCACGATAACGTTTTTGACATGAACGGTATTGTGAGGATGCGTGATAATAGAGATGAAGAACTATGTTCACATACATTTGGAAAATTAGTTGAATGCATGTAAAAGGGGTTAAGTGTATGTACGTATTCTAATCATGGCGTTTTATGTGAATCAATCATGAATCTGATATGGGTGTCATCTTTGAATACCTGTTAGGTTCTAGACTCTAGACATAGATTTAGACTTAACATTTGCATGAGTAGCAGTTATTAATGCTCTGTGTTGTTGAGTTGCGTGAGACATCACCAATGAGACAATACAGTTGTTTTCTCGACGGTGCGTTAGACATAACCTCTGTTGTGGGTGAAACATGAGGATATTAGACGAGTGATTGATTTGTGTTTAACTGGTTAGAAGAATGTATGTGTTATCAATTGATGATATCCTATCTCAACAAGGCTTCGTCTATTTAAAGTCTTTACTTTATTTTTCCCGTCTTTATATTTTCTGCTTTTATTTATGGTATCTTTGATCTTTTAACCAAAATTTTCCCAACAAGCTTAGAAACATAGAGACCGTTGAACAACATTCTTTCCCTCGCACCGATCCCTGTGAAGACGATATAAATCCCAGAGGGAATCCTTCCAAAACTAAATTTTTGCTTCTTGTCGCTTTACTGCAATTTGAACAGTAAGTTAATAGTAAAACAATTTTAACCAATTCTTATTCTTCTTCTTCCTTCTTCTCTATTTCTTGTAAAACCTAATAGAGTTTCTTGTGTTTATTCAAGAAACTCAATCTTTATCTCATATTTTGGTTTATTCTTGACGATATCAATTCACAACAAACTGGTGCGGTGAGCATGGAAAAGAATATGTCGTTAACATAGTATGAGATTGAGAAATTCACCGGTATGAATGATTTCGGTTTGTGGTGCTTGAAGATGCAAGCTCTTCTTATTCGACGGGGTTTGTTAGAAGCATTGAAAGGATCAGAGAAAATGGACACTACCCTAATGGAGAATGAGAAGACAATGATGGTCGAAAAAGCCTACAGTGTCATTGTATTGAGCCTTGGTGATAAGGTTCTCCGACAGGTTTCAAAGGAGAAAACTGCAACTGGTGTGTGGACAAAACTTGAAGGTTTGTACATGACAAAATCGTTGGTTAATCGTCTCTACCTGAAGCAAGCTTTGTATTCATTCAAGATGAGTGAAGACAAAGCCTTGGCTAATCAGCTGGATATGTTAAACAAGTTGACTTTTGTTCTTGAAAATACCGAGGTCAAGATTGATGATGAAGATCAAGCGTTGCTGTTGTTGTGCTCTTTACCTAAGTCTCATACTCACTTCAAAGAAACTCTCTTGTATGGAAGAGAGTCATTGACCTTTGAAGATGTTCAATATGCCTTATACTCTAAGGATTTGAATGGAAGAAAGGAGCACAAGCCATCTTCTGTTGGTGAAGGTTTGTCCGTTAAGGGGAAATTCTTGATGAAAGATGGTAGGTTTGAGAAGAAGAATGGTAAACTTCTACAAAATTCTTATGGTGGCAATGCTCCCACTATTAAGTGCTATCATTGTAATAAGGAGGGTCATACAAGAAAAATATGCTCTAATCGACTAAACAATCATGGTGGAAAGGATAATGGTAATGCATCCATTATGCAAGATGGTTATGAATCATTTGATGTCCTAGTGGTTTCAAGCAGTGACTCTAGCAAGGAGTGGATTATGGATTCAAGGTATACTTGACACGTGACTCCAAATAAAGACGTGTTTGAGGAATTGTGTGATCAAGATGGTAGATCAGTGTTATTGGGAAACAACAAAGTTTGCAAAATTACAAGTATTGGATCTGCGAAATTCAAGCTCCATGATGAGTTAATAAGGCTATTGACTGATGTTAGGTATGTACCTGATCTTACGAGGAATTTGATTTCTCTTGGTGAATTTGACAAGAAAGGATATGTTTTCAAAGGAGAGCAAAACATCCTAAGGGTAATGAAGGGGTCGCAGGAAGTTGTTCTGGACTGGGCAGGCGCTGTGCCCCAGAGGGGCAAGGCCCAATCCAATCCAGCCATTGGCCAGACCCAATAGCCAAAAACTAGCCGTTGGGCAGGAACTAGCCGTTGGGCAGAAACTAGTCGTTAGGCATATCCCCCTCACTCGCTAAACAGTTCACGCGACTAACTGTCTCCCCGGTTCTCACGGAGACAGTTGGACCAGGTCAAAGGGCCACGCGCCTTGCCCTCCACTTGGCAGTCTCTCATTGGTCGACTAGGCGCTTTGATCGCACGAGAGACCTTGACCCCGCGTTGGGATTCCTCTATAAATACCCCTCACTTGAGAGGGGTAGGTATTCAATATACATTACTTGAAATCTTATTAGCATACTTGCTTTCTCTCTAGCCCAAACTTACTTTGGCATCGGAGTGCCTTGTAGGTACACCCCCTCCTCTCCTACAAGCATCATCACTTGTCCAACGCGAAGGCCACGACGATCCAGTCTGATCACCTCCGATCAGTGGCGCCGTCTGTGGGAAGCCTAGCTTCCCCGTCTTTTGATTCAAGATCCCTCTTTTTCACCTAAAAGACCAAAGCTCTCTCCAAACTCCTTCCGATCATCATGGCCTCCACCAAGAATGATGATGTCCACCAAGAAGCTACTGTCACTACTATAGCTGATAACGCCGACCACATCCTCGCCGGACTTGCTTTTCCAGATACTGACCAATGGGATGGGAAGACTACGTCCCCGACCCTCGATGAAACAAAACCTAGGGCAGAAGCTGCTGACCGTGTTTTCAAGCCCATTCCGGTTCCGCAAAATGCCGACTCCAGCACGACTTTTCTCATAGACTCCCTCAACAGATCAAACCTCTTGATCTTCTAGCAAGGTGAAAAGATCAATGCTCTCGAGCACGTCCTCCAAGAGCGCTTGTCCTTAGAGAAACCTCGCAGCCCTTCTCCACGCCCTCGGTCTCCCCCTCAGAAACGGAGGTGAGACGGATCCAGAAGTCGCTCCCCGGCGAGAAGACGATCAAGATCAGAAGAACCCGCATCCGACCTTGCAAGAAGGTGACACCGGTCTCCTCAACGGAAGTCAAGACGCTCCCCTGCATAGAAGAAATCCAGGCCCTCAGGGAAGCACGAGCATCACCAATCACGCAGGCACTCTCCACGACGAAGCAGAAGCCGTGATCGTAGATATTCTTTTTCCTGATCTTCGAGCACAAGCAGTGACAACGAAGTCCATGGCCCCCTCTCACAAGAGATCATGGACACCAGAATTCCTCACGGGTTGGAGAAGCCCCCTGCTCTGGCAACGTACGACGGGACCACCGACCCCAGCGAGGACATAGAAAACATAGAAGCAATGCTCCACTACCACAATGTGAGTGGGGCCATAAAATGCAGATTATTCCCAATCACCCTCAGGAAAGGGGCTATGGCTTAGTACAAGCGCCTTCCCCGGGGGTCGGTCACGTCGTGGAGAGATCTGAAGAGCCGATTTTCCCGGCATTTTACGGCTTCCCGACGACATCCCAAGTCGGAGGCCACCTTGGAAGCTATCATACAAGGCAAGGACGAGTCCTTGCGAGCATATATCGAACGGTTTAACAAAGAAGCCGTAGAGGTCCGCACTACGGAGCATATGAAAAAGTATCTTCTCGAGAAGGGCTTGAGATCGAAAAGCGAGTTTCGCAGGACTGTCGGAATCGAGACTCCTTGAACATTAACGAAACTTCTCCGAAAAGCTGAAGCGTACATACAGGTCACGTACCATGCCTGGGACGCGAGAGATCACGAAAACACCCGGGTACCAATAAAAGATAAGCCAGAGACATCCCGGCAAGGAAAAGGGAGGCGACGAGATGATCGCCCCCGAGAAGGGAAAGGGCCAGCTGGCCGATTCACGGAATATACCCTGCTCACCGCTCCTCGTGAGCGCATTCTCTCCGAATGCATCAATACAAAGTTCAAGCAGGGAGGATTTAGGTTCCCCAAACCGACTACGTCCAAAGGCAACCTGGACAAAAGTAAGTATTGTCGTTTCCACCGCAGCCATGGCCATACAACCGAGGACTATGTGCACCTTAAAGATGCTATTGAGATCCTCATCAAGGAGGGTCATTTGAAGCAGTACATCAAGAAAGGTGAGTCTTTGCGACGAGAGGCTTCAGACTCAAAGAAGGAAGCAGAATCATATCCACGGAGTCCTCCCCCGCAGGTCGCTATGTCCATCACGCGACCAGAGGACTTTGCCGTCCCAGATCATTTCGAGGAGCCTTCCCAGATTTTCACGCTCAGCACTTGGGAAGCATTCCCTGTAGCCATGGTTATCTCATGCGGGGGGTACAATGAGCTGACAGTGGGATCTGTCAAGTGAAAGTTCGAGCAGCTTATTGATTGTAGTCCTGACCGGCTGTCCACGCTTGAAAAGATCAAAGGGCGCTCCCAGCCAATCACCTTTTACCGCGAAGAGCTTCCTGGAGGCTCCCCCAACTCGCACATCCCCTTGCTCATCAGGGCAAGATTGGCAAGCACCGACGTCAGAAGAATCCTAGTCGACCAGGGCAGTTCGGTGGACATAATGTACACCGGCCTGTTTCGTGCCCTTAAGCTGGACCAGAAGAACCTCTCACCGTATGTGGGATCAGTTTTGCAGGGGTTCAACGGAGCCACGGCTAGACCCTGGGGGTATGTGGAGCTCCCAGTTACATTTGGGGAAGAAGAGGCGTCCAAGTCAATCAAGACCCAATTGCTGGTGATAGATTTCCCGTCACTGTACCAATGCATCTTGGGTAGACCGGCGCTCGCAGAGTTAGTTGCTGTCCCTTTAACGATCCACCTCAAGTTGAAGTACTATACGGAGAATTGTCACGTCGCGACGATGCACGTGGACATAGAGGCTGCCCGCAGATGTTTTAAAGCAGCAACCCAGGGAAAAAATTAGATCGGTACATCACCCAAGGCAGCTAATCGGGCACGGGAGGAAGATCATTCATCTGGAGACGGCCAGCCAGACAAGAAGCCTGCGCTTCCTGTACACATTATCGACCTTGACAGTCGAATCTCAAAAAACGAGGAAGATAGCAGTGAAGGAACATCAACAGGGACAATCAGCTCCTCTAAATTGGCCCTCATGCGACCAGTTCCAGACGGGGAGTTAGAAGTCATCACCTTCAGCAATAACCCTAACAGAGGGGTGAAGATTGGTGCTGGACTGCCTGATGAGGTCAAACAACAGCTGGAGAGATGTTTGGACGACAACGCTGACCTGTTTACTTAGAGTGCCGCAGACATGCCCAACTTGGATCCTGAGACCGCATGCCACCATTTGACCATTGACCCAGTTGCCCGTGTCGTAGCGCAACACAGGCGGGAACAATCCAACGAAAAGGCACAGGCTGCCGAAAAACTTGTACAAGACCTCTTAGAGGTGAAATTCATTTCGGAGGCCAGGTATACAACCTGGCTGTCCAATATTGTACTTGTTAAAAAACATAGTAGAAAATGACGCATGTGCATTGACTATACTGATCTCAATCGGGCTTGCCCGAAGGATGCTTACCCCTTGCCGAGCATAGATAAGCTCGTAGACAACTCTGCAGGTTTCAAACTTTTGTCTTGCATGGACACCTATTCGGGGTATAATCAAATCCCCATGGCCGAAGAGGACAAGAGGTACACCGCTTTCATGACCTCCTCGGGGAACTATTACTACAACGTAATGCCCGTCGGTCTGAAAAATGCTGGGGCCACGTACCAGCGCATGATGAAAAATGTCTTCTGATCAGATATGGAGACATGCTCGAGGTTTACATGGAAGATGTGATCGTGAAATCCCAAGAGGAATCCGACCACATGGTCCACTTGTGAAAGGTCTTCGACCAGGCTAGGAAGTGCAAAGTGCACTTTAACCCTGATAAATGCACCTTCAGAGTACGGGCAGGGAAGTTCCTCGATTTCTACCTCATCGAAAGGGGAATAGAGGCGAATCTGGACAAGTGTCGAGCATTCGCGGAGCTCCCCACGCCCAGGTCGAAGAAATCAATACAATCCCTCAACGGGATGCTCGCTTCGCTTTCTCGTTTCGTGGCCAAGTGTGCCCAGCACGCCCTGCTCTTCTTTAAATTCCTCAAGAAGGAGGCCACGTTTGAATGGATAGATGAGTGTGAGCAGGCCCTGACCCACTTAAGCAAGCCCTATCCGAGCCTCCCGTGTTATCCCGACCAGATTACGGGGAAACCTTGTATCTATATCTCTCTGTTACCTGCGAAGCCATCAGTGCTGCACTCATTCACGAAACAACAGACGGGCATAAACCAATCTATTTCACCAGTAAGGCTCTGCAAGGGCCAAAAACCAGGTACGCACAGATAGAGAAAGTCACCCTTGCCCTCATTACCATCGCAAGAAGACTTAGACACTACTTCCTGGCCCACACCATAGTAGTACGAATGAACCAACCCATCAGGCAGTTGCTTTGCCGACCAGATATGGCCTGCAGAATGCTCAAATGGTCCATGGAGTTGTCTGAATTCGACATTCATTACGAGGATAGGAAAGCCCTTAAAGCACGAGTCCTGGGCGACTTAGTGGCTGAAATGACACCCCCAACGTCCCCGCCAAGCGGAACACAGAGATGGATCATCTACGTGGACGAGGCATCCAGTTCCTCAGGTAGCGGTGCATGTATCATCCTCGAAAACGAGGAAGGAATACTAATCGAAGTGTCTCTAGTCCTGTCTTTCCCTACGTCCAACAACCAATCCGAATACGAGGCCTTACTCGCGGAACTACGGCTGGAAAAGGACGTGGGCACCAAAGAGGTAAAAATTTACACCGATTCCCAGCTCGTAGCGTCCCAGGTACGGGGAGAATTTCAAGAAAAGAACGACCAGCTGGTCGAATATCTGATGCTGGTAATGGAGAAAATCGCCAAGTTCGACACATGGGAAGTCTAACACATCCCCCGCGAACGAAACACACGGGCAGACGTCTTGTCCAAACTGGCAAGCACCAGAAAGAAGGGCAATAATAATTTCGTCGTGCAAGAAGTACTTGCCCGGCCCAGCATAGAGAAACCACCAGAGCTGCTCGGCGTCAATGCCGTCGGGGAGAGCTGTTGCTGGATGACCCCTGTATACAACTACCTCACCAGAGGGGAGCTTCCCGAGGATAGCAAGGAGGCCAGCATGACCAAACGACGGGCTTGCTCATATGTGATGATTGAGGACAGACTTTATTGACGAGGATTCTCCATCCCCCTCCTGAAATGTGTCGAGGAGAGCAAAGTCCCCGAAATCCTCCAAGAGATCCACGAGGGCATCAACGCACAACACTTGGGAGGGAGATCATTGGCACGAAAAGCCCTGCGAGCAGGATATTACTGGCCGACCATGAGCACGATGCCAAGGAGCATGTCCAGAAATGTGACCGGTGCCAACCCCACGGGGACATGCACTTAGCACCCCCCAACGAGTTAAAGACTCTATCCTCGCCTTGGCCCTTCGCCTGGTGGAGGATGGACATACTCGGCCCCTTCACTATGGGGTCTTATCAAAACAAATTTATGATCATGGTCGTCGACTATTTAACTAAGTAGATTGAAGCCAAAGCCCTCGCCAAGATCACAGCCTTCAATATACTTCGCTTCTATAAAAGGAACATCCTCGCACGATTCGGAGTACCCCAAGCCCTCGTGACCGACAATGGAATACAATTCACGGACAAAAAGTTCCAGGACTTCGTCGCTAAATTAGGCACAAAGCAACACTTCACATCGGTCGAGCATCCCCGGACCAATAGACAAGCAGAGGCCATGAACAGGGTGATCCTTCGTGGGCTAAAGCGAAGGCTGGGCGAATCCAAGAAGAGATGGGTCGAGGAGCTACATAGCATGCTCTGGGCCTACAGAACAACACCACATTCCTCCACCGGGGAAACCCCTTTTCGACTAGCCTACAGAACCGAGGCGGTGATACCGGTAGAAATTAGAGAACCTTCTAGACGAACAGAAGCCCCCTCGACGAGGAGATGAACGATGAAGCATTAAGATAAGAGCTCGATCTGGTCGAAGAAATACATTCAGGAGCAGCTATCCGCGAGGCCTCGCTAAAATAACAAATAACCGTGCACCACGACGCTAAAGTCATAAAGCGCAACTTCCCCATTGGCAGCTTGGTCCTGCGCAGAAACTAGAAAGATTCGTGCGAAGGAAAGCTGGCCGCAAACTGGGAAGGACCCTACAGGGTCAAGTCCAAAACGGGCATGGGAGCCTACTATTTAGAAACTCTGGATGGAGAACCATTTGCTCGACCATGGAACGTTAAAAAGCTCAAACAATACTACAGTTAGAACCGACTACGAGGTCGGACTGACTACCGACGAGATCCCCCTAAACGGGGAGATGGCTCGGTCACAGGATCGTGCCCCAGTGTAAGCACAATCCACTTTACAACGCCGACCAGTTTCTTCTTATGGGACGAGCAGATTCTGCGCACAATGGGGATACCTCAATCGAGCTCTGCCGTTGCCACACCAATTAGGCAGGACACCCAGCTCGCGATGGGAACAACCCAAGCCTATTGGATTAGTGCCTCAACCGAGATCCTAGTCCCATCACCAGCGAAACCACTTCGCCTTCCTCGATAGGTTTCCCAGACTGCCGGGCACAACAAGAGCAAGTCGAGCAAGCATCCATTCAAACAAGCATACATAAATAAATGCGATAAGAAAATCCAAAATAAATAATGTTAATAACATCGGCTACAAGGCCGAAATAGGTCAGGTGTACATTAAAAGGGTTGTGCCCGACAAACATTACATCAAAAAAGGCACGCAAGCCCACAAAATACATGTACATTCAAAAGTCAAACTAAACGACCTCACTATCACCCTCCGGGGGGAGCACCTCGCCGTTGACGACCATATTGAGTAGACCAATCCCCTCGGTTTGCAGCTGGACTCCAGAATTAAGGGCCTTCAGCTGCTCCAAAGCAGCATTAAACCCAAACTCAGCTGCCCCCAAGTTGTCCTCCCCGAGGAGATGGATCCTCTCAATCAGGTCCTTCCTCGTCTTCAAGGCCTTCTCGTCGTCGATCTCGTCTTCACCCGCTGCAAACGACCCCTCCAGCTCAGCCATCCTCGCCTTCAAGCGGGCATTCTCATCATTGATTCTCTTCACCTCCTCCTTTATTTGGGTCACTTCTTTTTGGAGCAGTATTTTGGCCTCCTGGTGACCTTGCAGCTTCTTCAGCTCATTATATATCTCCACGTTCTCACACTCTAAGTTATTGATTCTAGTCTTGGCCTCCTTGAGGTCGGAGCGGTGAGCTACCTCTGCATCTCCAAGGGCCAGCGCCGCTTCCAACACCCTGATCATGCTGGCCGCATCCTGGCAGAGAAGCTTCCTCCGCACATGAGGATCTGCAGATAAAATTGCGGAGGCGTCAAGTTCTGGGACGACGACAGAGGTCCCTTCATCAAACATTGTCCGCTGAAGGTAGCATGAGGGCAGCACCAACTTCCCTCCAGAGAGACCACCCGAGCAACCCGTCGGAGAAGCTCTAATTCATCACACTTCCTCTTATGAGATGTATCCGGAGTTGGCGGTGTGGAGGTCGTCCCAGGAACAGGACCAGCTCCGAACACAAACTTCTCCAGTGTCGCCTGATGCTTGGCCGCCCTGCCTTTGGGCACTGAGGGCACCTTCTTCTCGACTTTGGCACCCTGGGACCTCATCAAGCACTCCCTCATGTCGGCCATTTTCTCTGTGAACATAAAAAAGACAGTCAGTAATTATAAGAAACTTAGCAAAAGCGGGCACAAGATCAGGTGGTACCGAGGAGCTGGAACGCCACATCGTCGTTTTCACACTCAATGAGGGCCTTAGTGTTAATATAGCGGCCTACTCATGCAGGCTCCCCATCGTCCTCGAGCAGCTCTTTACCATCTCAGTCCACCACGAAAGCCGGGGTGAAGCTCTCCATATAGGCGTGGAACACACGGTAGGACTCCTTGTCCCCCTCGCTGAGTTGGTCGTGCTTTACCAAGAACTGGTCAGTCCTGTATCTGAAGTGAGCGTACACCCACTCCAAGGGGAACTTAGATACAGGCTTTTCAACTTGTCGACCATCAATGGTCACCGTCTCGAGCGTAGATATAGACCTTTTGGCCGCTTCAGAGACAGGCTTCACGACCAGGAACCTGTCCTTAAAATGTCGAACAGATTCTGAGTACGGCCAGAAGAGCCTGCTCTACTGTTTAAAGGACACCCAACTTTGTTTCAAGCCCGTTGTGCTTCACTGGAGTTGGAAGAGGCAGAAGAAGAGATCTAAGGTCGCCCCGACATGTAAGTAGTGACACACTAGCTCGAAAGCACGTATGAACGCCAGTGCATTTGGGTGGAGCTGAGCGGGGCACAACTCCAAGTGACGAAAAAGGCCTCCTGGAAGTCGGTGAAAGGCAGCCGAAACTTGGCCTCCATGAAGGCAAACTCATACATGGAGAACCGCATCCCCGAGTAGATCGAGCATATCCTATCATTTTCGGTCGGACATATGGCTCTCCATTGCACGAGCGTATCCTCGGCCCGATCTTCCAGGTAGGGGAACTCCCGAACCTCCTCCTCAGTAAACGTCGACTTGGTCGACAGGGGCTCGTGGGTAATCTATTTTAGGCCCCCCTCGCGACCTGGACGTTAGCGTATTCAACAGTCTGCTCCGTCTCATCTTGCGTGGCTTGGGCGTCGGGCATGACTTCTTCATGAGGGTCAGCCATTTTCACCTGAAAAGCAGAGGAAGAAAAATTGAATTCGACGAATAAGTTCAAATCCACCCTTCCACCAATAGTCAAGTGAAAGGGCGAGGAAGAAGTCGAGGACAACCTCGAGCCTACCCTGACCGCGACTTAACACGATGACACTGTCCCCTTATGACGGGGACGAGTTTCTGTAACTTAACGAAAGAACTTGAGCTCTCGACAAAGCAAGCTCATCGCGCAAAGCCAAAGCTTCGCGTCGAACAGGCCTAACTGCCCGACTATAAACCTAAGACTAATCCTAACCAGAATCTAGGAAAATCTACACCAAAGAATCCAACGTTCGTTCCATGTTCTTCATTTTTCTTCAAGTTCTTCATGAATTTCTAGAAATTCATGTGTTCATCGAAGAACACATAAATCTTCGACCGGAAAAATCATGAGTTGCCGGAAAATTCATAAGGAACACCCAAAAAATGAAGAACACCATTATAAATGCAGAAAAGATGAACAACTTACTTGGAAATGAAGGGTAGGAGATGAAGGTGTGGACGAAGACGGTGAAGATCAACGACGGCGAAGAGGAACTCCGGCGAGAGGACAAATTGCAGAACAAAAGAGGGAAGAGAAGAAATTTGTGTAAAGTGTACAAATGAATTCCTTCTCCCTCCTTTTATACATATTTGCTCATGGGGAAGCGCAAAGGCCATCATTGCCTAGGCGGCTCTAGGTTTGTCAGGGGCTTCATGTTCACCACGTGTCAGAAGGAATCTTCGTTTGGCATTCCCAAGGGTAAATGTTACATGCACCAAGTCTCTTGCTATCCCGCGAGCATATCTCCTCGCCGACACACGCACCTCACGTCTCCACCAAAGATCCCCGACATAAAAACACCATTCCGGCGGGCATCTTCATAAAAGCCTGCTTGACAGAAAGACAACCTTTTCATAAGATGCTCCCCGAACACCAACAGCTGGTCGGGCAGATCAAAGCACCAGCACCGACCACCTCTGCTTTGGCGAAGGGCTTTCCCCCAAATGCTATCCAAAGGTGATTGTTTAAATGGCTACCTTAAGTCCTCACTCTCCTCCAGAGCAAGGACTTGGGGGCTCCTGTTCTGGACTGGGCAGGCGCTGTGCCCCAGAGGGGCAAGGCCCAATCCAATCCAGCCATTGGCCAGGCCCAATAGCCAAAAACTAGCCGTTGGGCAGGAACTAGCCGTTGGACAGAAACTAGCCCTTGGGCATATCCCCCTCACTCGCTAAACAGTTCACGCGACCAACTGTCTCCCCGGATCTCATGGAGACAGTTGGACCAGGTCAAAGGGCCATGCACCTTGCCCTCCACTTGGTAATCTCTCATTGGTAGACTAGGCGCTTTGATCGCACGAGAGACCTTGAACCTGCGCTGGGATTCCTCTATAAATACCCCTCACTTGAGAGGGGCAGGTATTCAATATCCATTACTTGAAATCTTATTAGCATACTTGCTTTCTCTCTAGCCCAAACTTACTTTGGTATCGGAGTACCTTGCAGGTACACCCCCTCCTCTCCTACAAGCATCATCACTTGTCCAACGCGAAGGCCACGACTATCCAGTCTGATCACCTCCGATCAGAAGTCTTGAGAGGCGTGAAGAAACAAGGCTTGTATACCTTTGAGGTTGAGTTTGTAAATGATTCAGAAGATGTGGCATCCACGAAATTGGTGTTGAAGACTGAGCTATGGCACAAGAGACTTGGCCATGTCAGTGAAAGAGGCCTGGTCAAATTGTCGAAACAAAATCTATTGTGTTGTGACAAGGTAAAAAAACTGGAGTTTTGTGAACCTTATGTATTTGGTAAATCCTGTACAATGAAGTTTAACAAAGGTAAACAAAGAACACATGGATCCATTGATTATATTCATGCTGATTTTTGGGGACCTGCAAGGAATCCTTCACACTCAGGTGCAAAGTATTTTCTATCCACAGTTGATGATTACTCCAGAAAGTTATGAGTATTCATCCAAAAGATTAAGGATGAAACTTTTGAAAATTTCGAAGGTTGGAAGACTCTGATTGAAAACCAAACTGAAAGGAAGGTCAAGAGGTGAGGACCGATAATTGTCTTGAATTTCGTAATGAGGCTTTCGACAGCTATTGTGCTCCGTCTGGTATTGCAAGACACAAAACTACTGCAGGGACTCCCCAACAAAATGGTTTGGCCAAAAGGTTTAATCGAGCCATTCTATAAAGGGTGAGGTTCATGTGGGTAAGTGTAGGATTGAAGAAGGTGTTTTGGACAGAAATTATTATAACTGCATCATATTTGATAAATAGGTGTCCCTCGACAGCCTTGGGAATGAAGATACCTGAAGTCTGGTCGGGACATCCACCTAGTCTCGACAGTCTTAGAGTATTTAGTTGTTTAGCTTATACTCATATTAGGCAATTCAAGGTCGAACCTAGAGCTTTGAGATGTATGCTCCTTGGATACCCTGAAATTGTCAAAGCCTATAGGTTGTGGTGCCTAGAGCCAGGTCATAAGAGGTGTATCACAAGTCGAGATGTAGTTTTCAATGAAGCTGAGATGGATTTTAAGAAAACTGATGGCGTTGGTCGAAGTACCAAGATCTCTGAAGAAGAGCTAGAATGGGGAGAGATTCTTGTTGAGGGGGAGCATAGTGATGCTGAATTACATAACCCATATGAAGTCGAAGAAGAAACAAAAGTTGCCTTCGAAGCTGAGGAGACTGATAATGACTACCTTCTGGCAAGAGACAGGTCGTGAAGAGCATCAAGCCACCTCAAAGACTTGGTTATGCAGATCTTATAGATTATGCCTTAATCTCTACAAGTAAGGTTCTGGACGAAGAACCTAAAGACTATAAGGAAGTTATGAAAGCCATGGATTATGCCTGAATGGATGAAAGCCATGGATGATGAGATAAAATCTCTTCATGATAATAACACTTAGAAGCTAATCGAGAAACCTGCAGGGGCCAGGTTAGTCAGCTGTAAGTGGATCTTCAAGGTTAAGGAAAGAATCAAATGAGTGGTGTCAAAGCTTTTTAAGGAAATGTTTGTTGCTAGGGGTTCACTTAGAAAGAAGGTATTGAATTCAATGATGTGTTCTCACCTGTTGTAAAGCATAGATCCATTATGTGTGTAGAAAAGGGAAAGGAAGATTATGTGTGCAAGCTGAATAGGTCTTTGTATGGCCTGAAACAAAATCCTCGACAATCGAATAGGAGATTCAACAAGTTCATGGCACACATTGGTTTCACTATGAGCCAGTTCGACCACTGTGTTTACTTCAAATTTTGACCTAGAAATTCACTTGTTATTTTGTTGCTTTATGTGGATGACATCCTCATAGCAAGAAATAATGTCAAAGATGTTATGAAGGTGATGGCTGAACTCGATAAGGAGTTCCACATGAAGGATTTGGGAGTTGCCTCTAAAATTCTTGCGATTGACATCCAGAGAGATAGAAAGCAGTCGAGATTATGCTTATCTCAAGAGGCATACCTGAAGAAGATTCTCGACAAGTTTGGTATGTCGAATTCAAAGCTTGTTCTAACAACGACTAATACTCAGTACAAACTGAGTTTGAATCAAAGTCCTAGTACTGGAGTCGAAAGAGCCTATATGAATAGCATTTCATATGCTAGTATAGTAGGTTTTTTGATGTATGATATAGTCTAACGAGACCAGCATAACGTACAGAGTGAGCCTTGTAAGCATGTATATGGCCAATCTTGGGAAGGCGCACTGACAAGCATTAAAGTGTTTTCTTAGGTACATCAATGGGTCTTTGAGCAGAGTCTTGATTTATGATGGAGCCTGTGGTGAAGATATCAAAATTAAAATAGAAGGATTTGTCAACTCTGATTATGCATGTTGTATGGATTCTACAAAATCTATTTCTGGATATGTGTTCACTATGTTCGGCACAACAATCAGTTGGCAAGTGACACTTTAGAAGGTTGTTGCCTTATCAACCACTGAAGCAGAATATATTGCCCTCGCTGAAGCTGTGAAAGAAGCATTGTGGCTTGAAAGTTTTGCTAAGGAGCTGAAACTTCAAGGTCGAGCTATCATTGTTAAATGTGATTGTCAAAGTGCAATACACCTATCGAAGAATTCAACCTATCATGAATGAACCAAGAACATCGATGTAAGGATGCACTTCGTCAGAGAGATAATCGAGCGTGGAGAAGTCTAAGTGATAAAGGTTTCGACTGATGACAATGTTGCTGATATGATCACCAAGACATTGTTCGGTAGCACGTTTTTCCACTATACGGAGTTGATAAAGCTACATGATGAAAAGTAGTTTGTTCCCTTATTAGTGTAGAGTTTGTTCCAAGGTGGACATTTATGGTATTTGGATCGAACTCTAGTGTCGACAAGGGTAATTTCATGGTTTGACAGGAGTTGTGCATGATGGAGTCGATGTCTGTTAAAGTATGATGTCGAAATATGTTAGCTTTGTATTTAAGGTTAGCATGTCGAATTGGGCCTTACTTGTAAGTCCAATTGTTTAAGTTTACTTTGTTGCTCAAGTTAGCTTAGTAGTCTATAAATAGACTAATTCTCTCAATTTATTGAGAAAGGTTAATTGTTGGTATTGACTTGCAATCTTTGAATCCTTATTTAGTAAGTGAGTAGTAAAACAGTTTTAACCAATTCTTATTCTTCTTCTTCTTCCTTTTTCTCTATATTTTGTAAAACCTAATAAGGTTTCTTGTGTTTGTTCAAGAAACTCAATATTTATCTCATATTTTGGTTTGTTCTTGACAAGATCAATTCACAACATGTTCATATACGGGCATGCCTTCAATGATGATCTCATGAGCTATCTTATGAAGATTGTGACATTGAGTTCCATAAAGCTTTCATCTACCATATGATATTTCAGATAGCGGCTAATAGCATAACTTTTTGCTCTAGCTTCTTCGGCGTCATGCTTCTTTTTTAGAGCCTCTTAAACATGCTTTACAATATCGTTGTTGCTATAATAATCATACATATCATCTGTGAGTCCATTCAGAATGATATTTTTGTAGATAAATCATTTTACATAGGACAATTTCTTTTATGAGTTGTAAATTGTTTGCTTTAATATGTGCAGCAGATTCAACTTTAGTAGAATTAATAGTTCCATTAGAATCCATAGATTTCTTGTCGTAAGTTTGTTTGGTTGATCTAAAAGAAGCAAGATGAAAGTTATCGGCCAGAATGTTGGCAAACTATTTTAGAGTCAAGAAAATTTTAATTTTTTCGTTGTCAGCGTTTAAGTGACTTCCCTCAAACTTGAACGATTTTTCAGAGAGAACAGCCGCATAAGTACCAATAATTTCTTCGGAAGTCGTGACAACTTGAAATTGTCTTAAAATTGTTGTTTTACGGTTTTGAAAAAATTGCCACTAAAAAAATTACTGGGTCGAGTCACGGACTAGGTCGCTCTCTTTAAAACGTTTAACAACAATGCCCAAAGTTATGCAATGCAGTCACTCAACCACAATGCCTCCAGGATAAAACAAGCTAGTTTTATATTGTACGATTACTACTTGCACGATAGATAATCGATCTAGAAATACATCCTCTGATGGTACAAAGACTTGTTTGGTTGATCCAAAAGAAGCAACATGAAAGTTATCGACCAGAATGTTGGCAAACTATTTTAGAGTTAAGAAAATTTTAGTTTTTCGTTGTCAGCGTTTAAAGTGACTTCCCTCAAACTTGAACGATTTTTCAGAGAGAACAGCTGCATAAGTACCTATAATTTCTTCGGTAGTCGTGACAACTTGAAATTGTCTTAGAGTTTTTGTCTTACAGTTTTGAAAAAATTGCCACTAAAAAATTACTAGGTCGAGTCACGGAGTAGGTCGCTCTCTTTAAAACGTTTTACAGTAGTGCCCAAAATTATGCAAAGCAATCACTCAACCACAACGCCTCCAAGATAAAACAAGCTAGTTTTATATTGTACGATTACTACTTACACAATAGATGATCGATCTAGAAATACACCCTCTAATGGTACAAAGACTAGTTGATGATGGTATAAATATTAGTGTTGTATCTGGTGAAAGCCGGTTGCTTTTGGCGTAAGGCAGGCAGTCAAAAACCAAGAACAAAAAAGAAAATTATAAAATGAGAGAGAGAGAGAGAGAGAGAGAGAGAGAGAGAGAGAGAGAGAGAGAGAGAGAGAGAGAGAGAGAGAGAGAGAGAGAGAGAGAGAGATTCTAGAATGCTGAAATATGGAGTAAAGAGAATGAGATGGAAAGACCTTTATTTGTAGGAGAAATTTTGACCTGGATGGAAAAAAAACATGGGGCAGTGGAGTGGATATGGCCCAAAACGAGTTGTTATTGAACTTGGTCAGCAAGAAAAATCATAGTAATTTCGTCAAAAATTTGATTTTATGTTGAGAATCATCAAAATATTATTCTGGTTATGATTTCGGTGTAACAAAAATAGTTTTACTTATGATTTTTATAATTGTTAAATTAATCTTATTTATTTGATCTATTATTAAAAATTGTTGGAGTTCCGTATCATTGGAAAAGTGTATTTGATTAATGTAATCATTTTTAAGAGTAATTATCTCTTGTACATTTTGTTTTAGACATCACTTAAACTTAGTTTTCCAATAACTATAATCATTTTAAGTTTTTTTTTTTTTTAATTTTACTTATAAGTTTAAGAGACTTTTATCAGACAAAAGTTAAAAGAGTTTGATATTGTGATATATATTAATGTAAAATGTTTTGCTTTACTAATTAATAATTGTGATATGATTTGTGAGGCCTTTATATAAACAATATTACATGGATCAGAAGCATTGATTAATGAATAAAAAAAATGAGAAGATTTGAATTGATAGAACAGACAATTCTGAGATAAAAACAAAAACTGAAAAGGAAATTAAACTTTGAGCGTAACCAATGATTTAAAAACCGGATCGGAGATCGAACCGGTAAAACTTACGGTTTAAGGTTCAATTGGTTAAACCGGTTAAATCTACGGTCGAACCGTTTATTAAATAAATTAATAATATGAATCTAAATTTCATAGTTATGTCACGCATTATTATATGTTTTCAATTTTATAAAATAAATATTTTAAAAATCCATTACAAATTTAATACAACATTATCAATAATACATAACATTAATATAGTTTTACACTTCATTTCAACCATCTATTTAAGAATATTTTGCCCAAACTAAAGAAATACAACAAAATAAATTAAACTAATTCAAACTAAAATTAAAATAATAAAATATAATTACTAAAATAAAGTTCAAATAATTATGAATACCTAAATTAAATAAGATAGAATACCAAAATATAAATAATACGATATACTTCATTAAACAACAAAAAATCAAATTTGAGTTGAACCACGACAAACAAGTCTTAATAGACAACAACAAAAAATATTGACTTGAACGACAATCAATAGAGTTGGACATTCTGACTATGTTTGAAAGAGACAGCATAATAATGATGGAGTGTGCTATAATGGAGTAACAACACTTAGAAGTTTGTATGGTTGTAAAAAACACACGGAATTCGTTTTTGTGATTGAAGAATGTATGTTAAGTATTGATATTAATATATTAAAATTAAAAAAAAAAAAAATGGCCAAAATTTGATGATTTTTTTGAACCGGGCGGTTTTACAATACCGGCTCCGGTTCTTTGGTTCTAATAGTTTTGGACTGTTCAACCCAGTTTTTCCGGTTTAACCCCGGTTTTGACCCACTAATGGTTTTGAAAAGTTGACCCAACCGGATTTATCTTCGGTTCCTGGTCCAACCGGTTGAACCGGCCGGTTCGGTCCGGTTTTTAAAACATTGAGTGTAACATCTGCTTGCTTGTCAAATATAGTATTATTTGTCGTTGAATATCTGAACAAAAAATGGTCCTTTTGATTTTCATTTGGGAATGAAAACAAAAAAAAAAAGGATGGCAATGGGCAGAGTCTGGGTAGGGTACTATAGTACCCGTCTTCATACTTGCAGTTGAAAAAAATTCCCGTACCCGAACCGATATCTGCTTGGATATCAAAATTGGCACCCGTCCCCATACCCTATAGGTATATAAGTGCCCGTACTCATACCCGTTACCCGCATTTCTAATAAAAATAAATTTATCAAGTATAAAATATCATAATATTTTAAGTTTTTAAAAATATTAAAAAGTTTTTAAAATTTTTTTATTGTTGAATTGTGAAATAAATGATCACTTATATTAAATATGTAGTAATTTAAAATTATTTTTTTTATAAATTTTATAAATATTTATTTTTATATAATAATATAAATTAAAATATATAATTATATATTGTGCGAGTATGGGGCGGGTTGAGTACTAAGGTGCCCATACCCGCATTCATCCTGTTTATTTAAGTGGGTAATTACCCGAGCCCGTATCCGTACCTATTTTTGCAAATTTTTACCTTATCTATTGTGAATATTTTATAAATATCTACTGGGGATGAACTAAATTGCCGTCCCTAGATACAAGCAGTAACACAACAAAAAAAATAATTTGATCTAATATAGTACACGAAAGAGACACCACTTACTCTCTCTGGTCCTTTTCTATACTATAAACTAGGTATAGTGCATCCAATTATATTTGTTCAAAAATATTGATTTTTGTAACACAAAAATTTAACGTCATATATGCTATAAAAGATGGATTTTAACATGGACAATATTATATTTGTCTATGGTATACTAGTCCTCTCTAGACCGTTAGATCAAATAGAATTTCTTTTTGTAGTCTTTTTACACTTAATATTTTCTCATACTATACTATCTTCAAAATTTTAAAGAAGGCTAGAAAGATAGTATGAAGAAAAAATGTGTAAAATGACTATTATAACATCAATATTTTCATTTGATCTAATAGATAAAAGCACACTCGATTATGATAGATAGCTTTTATAATGGTTTATGTTAAATGTTGATAAAATAATCATATAGAATGTGTTTTACTATGGTGGTGTTTGATTACTATTTTTAATATTTAAAGAACAATTTTTGTAGTTATAATGTTATTTGTTTAAACTTTTGTTTCAGACAGTCAAATGCCCAATAATATCGGCGTAATTAAGAAATTTAATCTGATTAAAGCGTCATTATACGAGAAACATAAGTACATACATTCTGAGATATCATATAAGAGTATAAATTTGTTTTCATCTCTACCGTTGACTTGTATCCAATAGCCGTTTGTAACTCACATTGGAACAAACACGAAGTGTTCTAACCCTTTCTAGTATAAAAGTGTGGCCCTGAGCCACACCTAAATATTTTAAGCGTTAAAATGCTAACTTTGCTGGTATTCCCTCCCCTTCCCCTTCGATCATTAGAGAAATCTACCATTATACCCTTCGATCATTAGAGAAATCTACCATTATACCGGAAGTTCTTCCACGATGCTTACCTTCAACCTAACATCACTTTCTATTCTAGTATGGAATAGTGGCACTATGAGAATCGTCTTCTAAAGTTCAAAAATTCTACATTTATTTTCTCAAATATACTCAGTTGCAATGCCATAACTGTTTATGTTTTCCAACCATCGTATCCAATGGTAGCATCTAGAGGTGTAGAGGTGTACAAAGTATCCGGTTATGAGACCTAAATTCATAATCAAATTTAAATCTTTTTAAAATATTCTGATATAATTAAATGTTTATTAATCAGTTTAGTTATTAATGGTTGGTTATCCAACCATATAAATTTTTTGGATCCGGTTATAATCAGATTATTATCCAAAATCCAAACGTTTGAATTCAATTATAATTGTTTTTTAAATAAAAATATAATTTTTTGAAAAAAATGGAATGTTTTATAAAAAAATTAAATTTTAAAAATAAAAATTGAAAAAAAAATATTTTTATAATTTTTTAGAAAAAAATATTAAGAAAAATCAATTTTTTTGAAAAAAAAAGTTTACTTTTTTGAAAAACAAAATAGATTTTTTGAAAAAAAATTAACATTTAGGAAAAAAAAACTATTTTTTTTAAAAAAAATAAATAAATTTTTGGGAAAAATTAAATTAAATTTAAAAAATTAAATTAATTTAAAAAAAAAAATTTAAATTAATTTTTAAAAAAATTAAATTCATTTAAAAATAACAAAATTTCAAATACAAAATAATATTTTTTTTCAAATTTATAAAAAATGCGTTTACAAATGAGTTTTATAAAAAAACATTTAAAACTGAATTTTTAAAAGTTTTGATAAAATATGGTTATGGTTATGAATCCAAACCATTTAAATGGTTATGGTTTTTAAAAATAACCAATCATGCACACCCCTAGTAGCATCTAAGGTAACTCAATCTACAATTCACCGTAACACAGTTCACGTGCTTAATGTTTAATTAAAGATCCAGATGCTTCAGGATACTGTCGCGATAGTTCTCTCTTTCACAAAAGAAGAACTACCTCACTACCAAGATGCACATGCTTTAATCTTAACCACTTTGTCGGTTGCAGCTTCACGACATGTTCCAATTTCTCAATGAATCAATCAAGAATATCTTCAACTTCTGTCGTTCTAGTATCAATTTTCACTTAATTCTCCGTATTAAACTCCCCTTCCACCGCCATCCCAATCCTTTGAACCGGAACTATCATACAACCTCCAACAACTCCAAGTGACACTAATATTCTTTGGTGCTAATGAACTCACGACGAGCATCTACAACTTAATACAACAACAAAAAACAAACCACCTCAAAGGGAAACCCAGATACGACGAGTTTCCAATTGTAAATGGAGAAGGTTTTGTGGCACACAAAACTAGATTATTGGTTGAGATTATTCTTATTACAATACGGTCTACAATTACAATCTCATAATTCCATCAATTGGATGTGAAAATCTACGTGTTAGATCTCAATTATCATCTAAATCAATTATCCTAATTTCTTAGGTGGAAGGAAGTATTAAACTCATATAAAATTATATAATTTTAAACAAAAATTTATTATAGAATCAATCATGAAGAATTACATAGATCATATGTTTAAGGTAGAATCATTTAAAGAGAACATAATTTAGAGACTTAGCCACTCTTCCTTAAGGGATTCATGACTTTAACAATAAAAGATCCCCTAATAGTATCATTCGTTTTACCCTTTCCATGGAACATAAATATGCCTTATACTCTCTAAATATTGAAATCTTACTGACTAAACACATTTTTCTATTTACCGATGAAATTCTAAAATTGAAGGATTGTGTCGCTGAATTGCATTGCGGTTAGACTTTTTATTTGTTTTCTACTTTTGGAAGAAATTTGAGATCGCACCGCTAGTGTTGAAAGCGAGCCATTTTGGTTGTTTTGCTCTGGATAACACCACTATGCTTGAAGGTGCACCACAATTGTCTTGTATCTTGTGATTTTTATTGATTTTATTCCATTGTTTGTGTGCTATTACTCTTCTTGCTTAGTCGTTATAAATTTCACAATAATATACTATTTAATTTATCTATTCAAGATAATTTTGATTTGGTTTGATTTTTTCCACGAATCAAACAGAAATGCATTAGTATTAAAATTACTTAAAAACAACTAAATTGAATTCTAAAAACATAGTGTGATGCACTATCATCACTGCTACTACAAGACTTTGATTTGAAAATTAAAGTTGAAAAAGGGTTAAAAAAACTTGGTAGTTGATTCACTTATAAAGACTAATCAATAACGAGGTAATAATCAAGGAGCACAAAATCTTATAAGAGTTTCCATAAGAAAAAGTGTCAATGGTGCATAAAAGACCATGGTTATTGTTAGACAAAGGCCCACTAGAGAAAAGAAAGTATTTGTTTTACTTAAAAGATTGTTATTTTTAATTAGGAAGGTACCCTTAGCATTTATTTCAATTGTGTGTTTCTTTTATTGGGTTTAGTGGCCCATGGCCCTTTTAGCTTATCAAACCCTAGCTTTATATTCAGTTGTATCCTGGTTGTTGAAGAATAGAAAATTCTGAAAAGTTAATTTTATTGTGTTCATTTTCTTATGCAACTTTAGATCTAAATTGGTAACCCTAGTGTAGAACCTAACATTGGTGCTTTCTACAAGTGAATTCAATGGCTCCCCCAAAACCCACTAACCCTTCCTCAAGAGAAATCGTAGAGGAAGCTGTTCACACATCACAACTTCTGATTGATAAAGCTATGGCTCTCAACCAAGAGCAATTAGATGAAAGGTTTGATAAAGTTGCTGCAGATTTAGAGACTCATATTGGAAGCCTTCAAACCAGATTTGAAAATGATAAAACTTTGGAGGATTCAAGGTTTGAAGCAGTCATGGCTGCCATTAACAACCTCACAACACAAAAGAAAAAACAGCTTGCAATTAATTCCATGGCAGCAAGTTCGTCGGGTATTATCCTAAACCCCCCTCGTGTTTCCTTATCCTCTAACCCTACACCTCATGTCATTACCCCCACAAATACTCCACTTAGAACACCCACGGTTTTTTCCCACAACCATCCCCCTCCACCAGCCACATTCTTGCTAAGTACCACAACTATACCACCCCAAACGTCCTTTCCACCACACTTTTCCCCCCAAACAACTTTTGCTGCAAACCCAGCTTATAATTTTCCATATTACCCACCAATTCCCCATATTCCCCCTTTACCCCCTATGCGAACCCCTAAACTTGACCCACCCATGTTTGATGGTACACACCCTCTAGAGTGGTTGTTTCAGGCTGAACAATTTTTCAGCTTTTATAATATGCCTCATGAAAATAGAATGTCATTAATTTCATTTTATGTGAAAGATAATGCTTTGGGTTGGTTTAAATGGATGCACCAAAGTTTATTATTATCAGATTGGGTCACGTTTACAAAAGATTTGGCATTACATTTTGGTCCTTCATCTTATGAAAATCATCAAGCTGAATTATTTAAACTTAAACAAGATGGTTCAGTTGTGGAGTATCAAACCAAGTTTGAAAAGTTAGGCACTCAAGTTGTTGGTTTACCACAAGATGCAATTTTAAATTGCTTTATTTCTGGTTTATCCAATGAAATTCGCAATGAGATGGCTATCCACAAACGTACCTCAACCTCACAAGCTATTGGCCTTGCAAAATTGATAGAATCCAAACTTAAGGATTCTAAACCAAAACCTCCAAACCCTTCACTAGCTTTTACCAAAAAAACAGCAACATTATACCCAACACCCAAGCCCCAAAAATTACCCAATTACCTAGCCAAGTGACAATTTCCCCAAAACCTCAGCAAACCACAATACCTCCCAAATATCCCATTAGACGCCTCTCTCAAGCACAACTTCAAGAACGGCGTGCGCAAGGCTTGTGTTTTAATTGTGATGAGAAATTCATTCCGGGTCACAAGTGTTCAACTTCTAAATTTCTTCTTCTTTTGGCTGAAGAAGATGTCTTGGAAGATCCCAATCAAACCCAAGATAACAGGGACAATGAAATTGTTGAGCAAGACACTACGGACACCTACTTTCAACTACAACCCAAGCACTAACAAGCCAATTCTCTCCCCAAACACTCAAGTTTAAAGGCTCCATTGGCGGGTTATCCGTCATGGTTCTTGTGGATACGGGCAGCACTCATAATATTTTACAGCCCCGTATAGCTCATCATCTTAACCTCAAAGCTACCCCTACCCCGCAATTTTCAGTTATGGTAGGCAATGGATCCCATTTACAATGTGAGGGTGTTTGCAACAATGTTCAACTTGTTGTTCAAAATAAACCTTTCCAAATTCCTTTTTACTTACTACCAATTGAAGGTGCTGATGTGGTTCTAGGCATGGCTTGGTTGCGCACACTAGACCAAATTCAGGTTGATTTTTCAATTCCCTCAATAACTTTCAAACATCTAACAGAATCCATCACCTTAAAGGGAGATCCCTCATCTCACCCAACCCACACCACCTTCCACCAACTCCGCCAATTAATCCATACAAATTCTGTTGCCTCATTCCATTTACTGACTTTTCAAACAATAGAACACCCATCTCACCACCACCCTTCACCCCCAGCCTTTGAAGACTTACCCCAAAACATACATCCCGAAATTCATAAATTAATCCAAAGTTACCAAACAATTTTCAAACCCCAAACCGGCCTGCCCTCTAAACGTCCCCATGACCATCACATCCCTCTTGAACAAAACACACCACCTATCAATATTAAACCATACCGTTACCCCCATTCCCAAAAGGAAGCTATGTCATCAATTATTCAAGAAATGTTACAGCAAGGTGTCATTGTCCCTAGTCACAGTCCATTTTCCTCTCCAGTTTTACTTGTTAAAAAGAAAGATGGAACATGGAGATTTTGCGTGGACTATCGCGCTCTTAATGCAGCTACAATCAAAGACAGATTTCCAATCCCAACCATTGACAAACTTTTGGATGAATTAGGCTCTGCTAAATTCTTTACCAAGTTAGACCTACGCTCCGGTTACCACCAGATCCGAGTTGCATCGGAAGATACACATAAAACGGCTTTTCGGACTTTTGATGGGCATTACGAATTTCTCGTTATGCCTTTGGGCTCACTAACGCCCCTTCTACATTTCAGTCAGCCATGAATGATTTGCGACGCCCCCACTTGAGAAAATTTGTTTTAGTTTTTTTTTATGACATACTGGTTTACAGTTCCACTTTGCATGACCATCTAACACATTTGCAGGTTATTTTTTAGTTGTTAAAATCCAATTCTTATGCAGTCAAATTATCAAAGTGTGTTTTTGCAGTGAAGGAAGTTCATTACCTTGGTCATGTGATTTCAGTGGGTGGTGTTGCACCCGATCCAGAAAAAGTCAAGGCCATTTTGGAATGGCCTCAACCACGTTCACTCACGGCTCTATGCGGATTCTTGGGCCTCACAGGATTCTATCGTCGCTTTGTTCGTAATTATGCCACTCTCGCCACTCCACTCACCGATCTGTTACATTCTTCTAAATTCAGCTAGAGTCCAGCAGCGGCCGAAGCTTTTACAAAGTTACAACAGCATATGACTGACATGCCGGTCCTGGCATTGCCAGATTTTACAAAACGTTTTATTATAGAAACGGATGCCTCTGGAGTTGTTGTTGGTGCCGTGTTGTCCCAAGATGGTCATCCAATCGCTTTCTTTAGTAAGAAGTTGTGCCCAAGAATGCAAGCCGCATCTGTCTATGTTCGTGAGATGTTTGCTGTGACGGAAGCAATAAAAAAATGGCGTCAATATATCATTGGACAACAATTCCATATCTACACTGATCAAAAGAGCCTACGTAATCTATTACTACAAAAAATTCAGACTCCAGAACAGCAGAAATGGGCTTCAAAATTACAAGGTTTTAACTTTGAGATCTTTTACAAACCTGGCAAGTCGAATTTAGTCGCTGATGCTCTGAGTAGACAGTATCACTCTGACGAATCTTTGTTGTTAACCCTCTCATCGCCTATCCCCGATCTCTTGGTCATACTGGGTGCATTCTATGCTCAGGACAAAGCAGGTCAAGCGTTAGTCACTCAAACACTGCAGAATCACAATGAGAAGAATCTCTACAAATTTTCAAATGGGTTGTTATACTACAATAATAGATTATTCATACCTGACGTAGAAGACCTCCGAACCAACATTCTGCATGAGTTTCACAACACACCCACATCAGGTCATTCGGGGGTCAAGGCTACCTTGGCTCGTGTGTCATCTTCTTTGTCATGGCCAGGCCTATCCATCGCCACAAAACACTTTGTCAAACATTGTCAAAACTGTCAGCACAACAAGTATGAAACACAGAAAAAAAAGGGATTATTGCAACCGTTACCAATTCCAAATCAGGTATGGGAAGAATTGACAATGGATTTTATTACCCACTTGCCTCCTTCTTTTGGACATACTTTTATCTGGGTCATTTGTGACCGACTCACGAAATACTGTCATTTCATTGCAATGCCAACACACTTCACAGCTAAAGATCTTGCTTCCCGTTTTTCTGTGGAAGTCGCTCGCCTGCATGGTTCCCCCAAAACTATTATTTCTGACCGAGATCCTCTCTTTCTAAGTAATTTCTGGAAACATTTTTTCAAAGCACAAGGGACTACGTTAAAATATAGCACAACTTATCACCATGAGACCGATGGCCAAACAGAAGTGGTTAACAAATCAGTTGAGACATACCTTCGCTGTTTTGTGAGTAACCACCCGAAACAGTGGTATAAGTTCCTTCATCTAGCCGAGTTATGGTACAACACTTCATTTCACACGGCCATCCAGATGACGCCTTTCAAAGCTCTTTATGGACGAGATCCCCCAAGCATTCACTCTTATTGCCTCAGCCGGACGATATGGAATCTCTGAACAGTCTCTTGGACCAACGAGACCAGATCCTGTCGAAATTAAAAAGAAAACTTAAGAAGAAGTCAGATCCAGATGGAGAAACAAGCTAACAAAAAAAGGATGGATTTTACCTTCAAGACAGGAGATCTTGTTTTGTTGAAGCTGAAACCCTATCGTCAACAAACCGTTACAAGGCGGACTTCTCAGAAATTATCGAAGCGTTTCTTTGGGCCCTTTACCGTCATCAAGAGAATAGGTGAAGTCGCCTATTTGTTGGATCTACCGTCGTCCTCCAAAATCCATCCGGTTGTGCATGTCTCCCTCTTGAGACCATTTTTTGGTTCAAAAGCAAATGTTTTCCCTCTTCCAACTGACTTGTTAAAGTTTGATGAAAACATATTTGCGGAAGAGAAAAATAACGAGACAGAGGAGAGCCAAAAAGAAAATTTTTCAGAAGCTGCAAGTATCGAGGTTCAACGAGCTTTTGTTGATAAGAGAGCAGAAGAAAATAAGGCGAAGCAAGTAGAAAGCAGCAAAGGAGCAAATGAAGATATGAAGTCACCAAGTGTTTTTAAAGCAAAACAAAGTACCGTTGAAAAGCATCATACTTCTCAGCTTTGTAACTCAAAGCGTGGGCCCATTCCTATCTTTACTATCCACCCACGTGACCAAGATTCTGATAAGAAATCTCTTGCTTTACCACACTTCAACCCACGTGGCGGGGCCCTCTCCCATGATTGTCCGGATTTTTCCACTACCCAAGCTATAAACACAGCTGTTCCACACTCCAGCATATCCCAAGGAAATCACTCCTCACCTAATCCCACTTTCCCACAGACCTCGAGCCATGTGCAGCCCACTTACCCACCTTTTTCTACTACCAATACAAAATTAAAAACCTCTTTTATTGTTCCTAACCCTAGTGGATCCGCGGCCAATCCTCTGCATGCCACGTCCACTTCATTATCTCATCCTCATCCCACACGAATGGACACAAAACCCGGCCCTCTTGCTGTTCACTCCAGCCCACTTCCAACTTATCCGAATGACCCTCCCTCTTTGAACCTTGAGGACAAGGTTCTTTTGGGCCCATTTAGTATTGTTAGACAAAGGCCCACTAGAGAAAAGAAAGTATATGTTTTACTTAAAGATTGTTATTTTTAATTAGGGAGGTACTCTTAGCATTTATTTTAATTGTGTGTTTCTTTTATTTGGTTTAGTGGCCCATGGCCCTTTTAGCTTATTGTAATACCCCAAATTTTGACCACTTAGATTTCCCATCATTGTGAAAATCATCATCACAATATGGATGAACCATCATGCTTCATCAGTCTCCCCAAAGATGGGTGAGCATCCAATACAATCAAAATTAGGGTTTCAAGCCCTCTCTGAGTGCTTAGACAAAGGATCAATCAAGAAATGACATGATCTTCAACTTGTCTAATCTCTCAAACATCCTCAAAGGATCAAAAGGACTCCCACTTCAAGGATTAAGCACAAGGTTGCTCCCTTCTAGGTGGATCAAGCCTCAAGATCGCCAGTGTCACCAAATTAGGGTTTTGGTCGACCAGGGCCTCCAGATGGAAAATTTTCATCTGGGCACAAGGCAATGATCCAAAACATGACCTAATATACTTCATGGAACCTCATGAACCCATGCATCAAGTCAATTTTGCCTCAGGGGATGCATTCATAAAAAATCAAGAATTAGGGTTTCTTGACCTAATTCACCTCTAAGTTGACTTTTGGGACAAACCATGAGCCAAGACCTCAAGACATGATTTGAGGGTCTCTAATATACCATATTGATCCATTTGGAACAATGGATTGATCCAAGAAGTTTGAGCAACAAGTCTCAATTTCATCTGCACCACAATTAGGGTTTTAAGAGAAAAGTCAACTGTGACTTTGACTTTTGACCAGGACATGCTCCCAAACCCTAATACATGATTGAATATACCCTATGACACCCATGGAACATGTCCATCAAGTTTGATTTAGGTCAAGGGCATGATTTCCTGAAGAATTGCACAGTTTGGAATTCATCTGATAAAAAGTCAACTGTGCACAAAAGTCAACTTTGACTTTTTGAGATTTTTCACCAAAATGGATTTTTAACCCTAAAATGATGTTAATGTATGATTTGAATCATCATTCATCAAGAAAAATCAAGAAAATTGAGATAACTTGTAAAAGGGGTAACCATAAAACTTAGAAATTTTTCTAAGTTAAAAATAAAGTGGCAAAGGTACCAACTTTGGAGGACCATAACTCCTAAACCACAAGGCCATTTTTTCTCATCCAAAGATGGATTTGTAGCCCTCATTATCACCTACAAAAACTTCAACTACAAGTCATTCCAATTCATTAAGGATTTTGAGTTATGGAGTGATCAAAGTGGCTGAAAAGTGAAAATGTCACTTTTTCCAACACTTAGTGAAATTTTCACTAAGTCAGATTCTGCCTCACTTTTTGCCAAATGTAGGGGGATTTTTCACTTGGAATCAAAAGAGATCAAAACCAAACTTGTTCAAACAGTTGTTGTATCATGTAAGAGCTTTCCAAAATGGCCAAGAACATTGCCAAATTCAACCTACACCATGAGATACAACATTGCCAAGTTGCCTTGCTGAAATCTGTCAAGGCAAGGCAGAATTTGCAACTTTGGTCGATTTGTCAAAATCAGCCAAATTCAATTGCTCCTATCCACTTGGACACCTCAGAGGATTGAATCTAAAGGGGACAATCACTGAGCCAAGCCTCTAAAGTCTATGGAACAAGAAATAGCATGTTGAACCTAGAATGGCCAAAATAGGGACAAGACTTCAAATTTGGAATGAGGCATTCAATGAAACCATCAAGGTGGCATGGACTGAGCCATTCTCATCTGAAATCAGTCAAGACTTATCCAAGACCAAGGGAACCAAAGCTCTGTGCCCTAACCTCTAGTCAATGGCTAGGGAGACTTGGATTTTCATTTGCCAACATTGGCCAAACCTACTTACCAGCTGCCATGCACTATTACTTGCAAAACAAACTTGCTCTACTATAAATAGAGCTCAATTGTGGTCAGTTTGAGTACACCAAAGCCATCTAACAGATGCTTTCCTCAAAATCTCTTCTTTCACTCTAATTTTGCCTTCTAAGGCAAGTCACTATCGGGTTTTGAGTTTGAGAGCAATTCCAATCAAACCAATCACTCACACACCTCACATACATCACATATGAGCTGATCAAACACTTAGATTACTTCTGAAACATCAATTTCACAAAATCACCAGCTGGTTGCTCAAGGTTTTAACCAAAGTGAAGCTGAGGTACCACAAAATGATCCAGCCAATTTCAATCAAGTCCAACCATCCAAACACAATCCATAGGGTGTAGGGAAGCTGTTCAGATCATCACCACTCATCTGTAACACCTCCAAATCAAAAATCACTTTGAACTTGCTGTCACGACTTGGAGGTAAGCACATACTTGGTCATCTCTCAATCTATGCATATTTCCTCGCACAATAATTTGGCCATATGTTCATAATCATGCATGGAATGTTTTCCCTCAATTAATTGCATTGTTTGAATCGTGTATCAAAAATCCTAACCTTCATGCAGAAATTAGGGTTCTTGAGGTCTCTTCGTGATTTCTTGTTGTATGTTTAATTTAAATGAAATTAAAGTACATAGACATGATCGTGAGGTTGAGGCGAGCATAATGATATGTGAATTGCATGATATGATTACGTATTCATGGAGATTGGATAGAAAATGCAAATCTGGGCAAGGAAGAACACGCGCGTGTTCTTCAGCTTGTTCTTGGCGCCATTTTTAGAAATTCAAATATTTGAATTTTGTGATTTTGTTTAATTGATTCAAAAATTAATTTCTCTCTGAGTTTTAATGATTTTAATAATTCACAAAAATGTTAAAATATTTAATTTTCACAAAAAATCCCAAAAATATTATTTATTTCATATAATTGATATTTTTGTAAAGAATTAATATTTTAATTATTTTTGACATTTTAAATATTTTTTCTACATTGATTTTGCAACTTTTAATGCTTTCTAATTATTTTGTAGGTCAATACTTAATTTTTGAAGCATTAATCCAAGATCACAATTTGTTTTCCATGTGTTAAACAATTTTTGATCATTTTAATTGAATTTTTATTCAATTAAATACATTTTGAAAACAAATTAGGGTTTTGGATTAATTCAACCCTCATAAATCATTTTCAAAACTTTTGGGCCTCTATTAGAGTGTAAGACCCAATCTTTTTTTGACCAACTCATTTTTGGGCCTCACTTATTGTATAAGTCCCGATACCGTCAAAAAACAAACGGCGCGATCGTCGCCTTTTCAAAAATCATCTGGGCCTACCCTCGTGTAGTAAGACCCATTTCTTTTCTTTAAAAACTTTTTGGGCCTCTTGAGAGAGTGTAAGACCCATCCCCCCTTGTACAAAAACTTTTTGGGCCTCACTCATTGTATAAGTCCCTCTGTACAAGTAAACGGCGCGATCGTCGCCCGTTTAAAAATAAAAATCATCTGGGCCTCTCCTCGAACTATAAGACCCATTCAAAACTTTTGGGCCTCTATTAGAGTGTAAGACCCAATCCCCCTTTTAACCAAAACATTTTGGGCCTCACTTATTGTATAAGTCCCTTTGCGTTAAAAGAAAACCTCGGCGCGATTGCCATTTTTAAACGAAAAATCATTTGGGCCTACCCTCGTGTTATAAGCCCCTCTCTTTTCTTTAAACCATTTTTGGGCCTCTTGAGAGAGTTTAAGACCCATCCCTTTGTACAGAAAACCTTTTTGGGCCCCAGTCACTTGTATAAGTCGTGCTGTACAAAGTCAAACAGTGCGCTCACTGATAAAACCCTGGGCCTCTCCTTGAGCTGTAAGCCCCAAATCTTTCTTTTTCAAAGCACTTTCTCCTTTGATTTTGAATATACTGTTGTTTTCAATCTTTCTTTGTTGAACAACTAACCAAACAGCATGGAAGCACTACAACCGAGTAAGTGGTTATCGCTTTCATTTACTGCTTTCATATTATAAACTGTATTGTGGGGTTGCTCACTGTAAGTCTCCTTTCATAAACTCATATCTACTGTGTAATAATAGTATAGATATTTCGAGTTTCCCCGGCAACTACGTCTAGAACTAGGTGACGCCGTTTCATTTATTCGTAGAAATAGACGCCTAGATCCCCAATAGGAGCACCAGATACAGTCTTCTCTTCGGCTGTCCTCCTTAGGAATCGTCAAGAAGCTCTACTCCCCAAGATGAATGTAGTCTCCGTGAATGGCATCTTTGAGTTTCTTCCAAATTCTTGAACTTTCCCTACTTGATCTATTCCTTGTGGATAGCTTGCCTTGAATGTCTCGGGGTTTGGGTACCCACTACGGTCATAATCTTGGACCTTAACTAAGGAACCCTCTTTAAAAGCTAAAAATCGCTGGATAGTAAACCTCGCACGTTTACCAGTGGTTTTTATCTTTAAAAGAGTTATCTCTCCTAATGGAAAGGAGATGATAGACCCACTGGCTTCTTAAAAGCATCGGCCTCCTCTTGGGCATTATTCAAGGACACTACGGCTTCTTAGAAGTATTCACAGCCTCCTCTTAGGCTTCGTATAATGATCTCTTCCTTCGGGAATGATAGCCTCCTCTTGGGCTTCGTACAAGGACCCGTAGGCTTCTTAAAAGTTTCCAGCCTCCTCTTGGGCTTCGTACAAATTGTCCCGACGACCTCCTAGAGGTATAGGAACAGAACCTAGTCATCCTCATAGAACAGTCCTTTCATAGAGTCTACTACTGTTTCTCAAAGCATAGTACAAAAAGATAAAACTCTAGACTTGGACAGTCTAACTTCCTTGAGTCTCAAAGACATTCTCAAGTGACCCCTTCATTAAATAGGAAGGAAACCCGCAGACTCGGACAATCTCAATACCCTTTGGATTTCCCGTTTCCTCGAAGAGAAGGAAATACCCCTGATCCTCAGATCAAATCCCTGAGTACATTGTTGCTCATATAAGAACTGATTTTCCCTCTTAAATCAGTATATTGGATCTGTCACTCAACTGAAACAAACCTTTAGCCTCCATCTCGGGCTTCGTACGAGATACAAAAACACTCTCTTGTTGAGTATCAAAGACTCCCTCATAGAGTCAAACAAACAATAGCCTCTATCTCGGGCTTCGTACGAGACACAAAGACTCTATTATCGGGTCAAAAACTTTTAGCCTCTCTCTCGGGCTTTGTACGAGACACAAAATAGCCTCCTCTTAGGCTTTGTATAATGATTTTCCTAGCGGAAATTAGCCTCCTCTTAGGCTTTGTATAATGGTTTTCCTAGCAGAAATTAGCCTCCTCTTAGGCTTTTGTATAAGAAAACCACTGGTTGATCCAATCAACCTTTTAGCATCAAAGCTGTGTCTCGTTCACAGTACACAAACATCAACAACTCCTTTCCTTTCATCTAATCGCTGTAAGCGGTAAGCCTCTGGATCATCTATATCCATGCCACTGTCCCTCTTTTAGCATGAGAAATTCCTAAGGAAAGATGGCATTGCTCTACACTGAGTTAAAGTCTTCTCTTTCAGGTTAAAACCCTTTCTTCGGAAATTATGGCATTGCTCGGATCCGCGTATCCCAGTTAAAGTAATTCTCCTTCCCCCTCTTTAGAGATGACAAATTCTCTCTAAAGTCGAGGTCTTTCAGCTTCACGTCTTGGGCTTTGAACAAGACACAAAGAGACCTTTCAGCTTCACATCTTGGGCTTTGAACAAGATACAAACCACCTTTCGCTTCACGTCTTGGGCTTTGAACAAGACACCAAAACACCAAAACACCCATTTCCTCCCATAGAATAGGAGGAACTACGAACGCTCTGATTTCCCTGTTTCGGTAAACGGGAATACGTAGGCATAAGATTGAAAGAAAAATCTTAGCGAGCACAATCAACAAAAAACCTAAATCCCATATCTCCATCAATCAAAAATCAGTAATTCCAAAGCATCAGTCCTAACATCCTAATCCTTGTTCCCCGCTAGAAAGTCCTAGAAAGAAAGAAAACAGTACTGGCGAAAATACAAATAACCAGTACAAAGGCCCCCCCACATTGATAGCATTTGTAACTTAACAGACCGCTGTTTAAACTCAGTATGCAAGCAGGGTTAATTGGAGACATCTATTTCCCTTCCTTATTCAGCTCACAATAGGATAAAAAATGAATCGACCTGTAGTTTAAGCTCAAACCGTAGAGAGCGACCAGCGCTTAAGAACCGCGTCCAAAATCGCTCGCTACAGAAAAATGGCGCCCACCGTGGGGCCGTTCTTTCTTTCTTACTATTTAAACCTTGGGTAAGTCATTTTCATGGCGGTGGCCGCCAACAGAAAAATGGCGCCCACCGTGGGGCCGGTCTTTGTCAAACTCGGTCTTCCTTCTCTTCACTTGTGTGAATGCCACAGATTGGGGCTTCCGCCGGGGAACCTATTTTCTGTCAGGAACTTAGGATTCATAGCTTTAAAGGTCTAGGATGGTTAGGACAAATATATATACTGCTTTTCCTAATTGCTATACGTGTTTATTTTTCTGCTAATGGGAATGCGGGTGATGTCGTATGTGGAAAGATTGAGTATACACTTAAGATAAGTAATGGCGACGGGGTCGACCATCAACCTCAGTGGAGGCTGACCAACGCAACCCATTCACTCTTCTAGCCAATGAGCCGGTTGTTAAGTCTGAGAAGCTGAGGAGCCAAACCCTTTCGTAGTGCGGAAACTATCAGAAATAGTTGTTACGCGATACTACCCTTATTTGAGGCTGGTGATCTATTCTCGGTGAATGGCACTTACTCTAAGATTGCTTTACAACTCGTTGGCGATCCGCTTGTTGTTTTGCTTTCCTGGGAGGAGCTGATGATAATGAGTACAGGTACAAAAATCACCCTAGTATAAACCTTTGGGGATGGGTAGAGCCTTGACTTCATGACAACGACCCTTTGACCCCATGTTTTTTCTATGTTTTTGTGTGCTGCATTCATGCATTCATTTAATAAAACATTAAAACATTCAAAAAACTTTCTCTTCTAGTCTCTCTGTTTTTCAAATTAAACTAAGACTGTGATTACAAATATCAGAGAAAAAGATTACGCTAATGGATTTCGGTAGAAGGAGAACTCACCAGTATACCTTCAAGGTTCCAAAATTAGGGGATTTGAGAAGGTTAGCAAGGATGATCGTTAACCCAGAGGCTTTCAGAGCCAAGCACGGTGGTTTGCTACCACTGTTAAGAGTCCATGTGATTGAGGGGATCATGGACGCGCTCATTCAGTTCTACGATTCGGTTTATCATTGTTTCACATTCCCGGATTACCAGCTATCACCAACGCTGGAGGAGTATTCTCATCTGGCTAATTTACATATCAGTGATCGAGCTCTATTTTCTGGACTGGAAGAAATTCCAAAGAATCAGACTATTGCAAGAGCAATTCATTTGGACGAGTCTGAGGTCAAGACTCACATGACCACTAAGGGTGGCATCCAAGGTTTGCCAGCCTAGTTCTTGACAAAAAAGGCTCTATACTTCGCTAGTATAGGGAACGGGACTGCTTTTGAAAGCATCTTTGTCTTGCTCACCTACGGATTATTTTTGTTTCCCAACATCAATAACTTCGTCGATATCAACGCTATTAAGGTTTTTCTCATTGGAAACCCTGTGCCGACTTTGCTCGCAGATGCGTATCATTCTGTACACTTGGGAAATTTGTACAGCGGAGGGGAGATCACATGCTGTGTACCTTTGCTCTACAAATGGTTTATCTCTCACTTGCCCAAGTCTGCTGCTTTTTGGGATTGCAAGAGTGTCTTACGTTGGTCGCAGAAGGTCATGTCTCTCACCAATTCTGATATAGATTGGTGTAATAGGATTTATGAGGGAATCAGAATCATTGACTGTTGTGGAAACTTCCCCAGCGTACCCCTCATAGGAACTAAAGGAGGAATCAACTATCATCCGATATTGGTTCTTCGTCAATTTGGATACCCGATGCGACACATCCCACTGAGTGTTCATCTGGAAGGTCTTTTCTTCAAAGAAGGAGAAAATGACAGAGCACTAAAGATGGAAATAGTGAAAGCTTGGAAACGGGTTCATAAGAAAGGACGAGAGTCTCTGGGAAAACCGGATTGTGTCTCGGTGGAGCCTTATCTCCATTGGGTATAAACCAGAGCTCTCAAGCTAAAAATGCCTTATCCTCGTTACGGAATTCTTCCGCCGAGAGAATCTGTCATGTACTTCATGACGGAAACTGAAAAGCTTCAGGTTACTCTCAACAAAGTTCAAAAGGAAAGAAGATCTTGGAAGAACAAGTACCGCACCCTCGACGTAGAGTGTATCCAAATACAACAACTACTAAAAGAGAAAGATGCTCTGATTGAAATTTTGGAGCAGCATGCTGTAGAGAATCAAGATGACCAAAGGAATTTGCTCACTCCTTTCACTTGGCAAAGGAATGACAACCCGACAACAGCCCAAGCGCCCCGGTCAAAGAAAAGGAAGATACCAGAATCAGTACCCGGTTTCTCCTCAGAGAGGACTCGGGACCCATTAGTTTAGGTTTCTGTTTCTGCACTTTGTAATCTACTGTATTTCCATTTCTGTAATCCTTTGAATTTCAATAAAAAGGGGTTTCCCCACTGTTTGATATTTGCAATCTAATTGTCGAAGTTTATTTTGATTAAACCAAAAAAATAACAATTAATATAATCATTGCATTCATCATTCTCACATCGCGTATTCTTCTTCCCTACGAATCTCACGTTTGTGTCTCGATTCTAGAGTCAAACTGTCTCATTCGTATAATACTCGGGCCAATCGTCAGAAAAAGATGGATGATCTTGAGGAAGAAAACAGAGAGTTGAAAGAAGAGATCGACGCTCTGAGAGAGGATATGAGAAAGCTTCGTAACGACATGCAAGCCATGGCAGAACCTCAGCTACAAAGAACTGTGATCTCAGAGATCACCTCAACGCCCATCATAGAAAAGTATGATCCTAGGTATCAGATGCCGAAAGATCATCCTTGGGGCATGCCTGTTAACTATATCCCGGAAGGATATGTTCCGCCGATCACTGAAGATCAGGGAATCGCAACAGAAGCCGCTGGGCCTGAAGGTTACAAACTTTGGGAAAGCGAAGATGCCAGGGGCATACTGAAGACTCCTGAAGGTTATAAACTTCGGGAAATGCCAAGACTTACTGCCGTAGTCATGGTACCACCCCCTGTGGTGCACACTGTCCCGGAAGGACAGATTCCTCCAACACCTTCTGGTAAGAAGGAAACTATGTTCGACAGAATGGATGAATTCCAGGAGCAGTTCTTGGAAATGCAGAAAGAGCTGCAAGCCATTCGCGGTCAGGATCTATTTGGAAAGGACGCCGCAGACCTCTGCTTGGTCCCAAATGTGAAAGTCCCGCACAAGTTCCAAGTGCCCGACTTTGAAAAATACAAGGGTAACTCTTGCGCTCAGAGCCATCTGGTGATGTACGCTCGGCGGATGTCAGCTCAGACGGAGAATCAGGACCTGCTGATTCACTACTTCCAGGATAGTTTAACCGGTGCCGCACTCAAATGGTACATGAGTTTAAACCATACTACGATCAGTACATTCAGAGATCTTGGTACTGCCTTCGTCCAACAATACAAGTACAATTTTGACATGGCACCCGACAGAGATCAACTCAGATCAATGTCGCAAAAGGAAAAGGAAACCTTTAAGGAGTATGCTCAAAGGTGGCGTGAAATTGCCGCTCAAATTTGTCCACCTCTTGAGGAAAAAGAGATGACAAAAATCTTCTTAAAGACCTTAAGCTCATTTTACTATGACCGAATGATTGCCAGTGCACCCAGTGATTTCACCGAAATGGTCGGCATGGGTGTACGTCTTGAGGAAGCCGTCCGAGAAGGACGTTTGGTAAAAGACACTGGATCAACGAGCGGTACTAAAAAATACGGTAGTGCTCTCCCTAAGAAAAAAGAGCAAGATATTGGGAATATCTCTCTCGGAAAGCAAAGGCGACGTTATCAGCCAGTAGCAGCTGTTACTCCTGCTATCGGCCCCGCGCCTGTTCCTATGTATCAACCTCAGGTTGCGCAGAGCCAACCTGACCAACAAAGGACACAACAGCCTCTTCAGCAGGCTCGTCCTCCATATAACAACAACTGTACAATACGGCCACCAGGATTTGATCCTATACCCGTAACGTACGCAGAGCTGTTTTCGTTACTGCTGGCTAAGGGGCACATCCAGACTAAGTCTCCTCTTACAGTACCCGAAAATCCGCCTTTTTGGTTTAAAGTGGATCAAACATGCCCTTATCATCAAGGAGGTTCAGGGCATAACATTGAGACTTGTCTCAATTTCAAATCCGACGTGCAAAAGCTTGTTAGGAGCGGGCTCTTATCTTTCAAAGATACGAATCCTAATGTTCTTACGAACCCGCTGCCTCAACACGAGAAAGCTGCAGTCAATCTGATTGAGAAAGAGACTAACAATGTCTATCAAATTCACGATGTACTCTTATTGGGGACCAATCTGGTCAAGATGCATTGTAGACAGAGTGGATATGGCCATGTGCCACCTCATAATTATCATCAGTGTGATATCTGCTCTAAAGACAACCAGGGGTGTTCTGTAGTGCAAGCAGCTCTACAGGAACAAATGGATCTTGGATGGATCCAAGAGCACCGAGTTCATGGAGTTAACATGGTTTACACGAATTCCAACGTCATTCAAAACCACGACATCCGTGCGATGAATGTCAACTTGGTGGCGATGCACTCAAGGCAAAGCCAGTATCATAATCTGCCGCGGCACGATTACAGTTCCTGTCTGATTTGCTCGGTAAACAAACAGGGATGCTCTTTCATACAAGAGGCCCTCCAGCGTTAGATGGATCTTGGATGGATCCAAGACTACCATGATAGGACTCCTATCAAATCAACATGGTTCAGATCTTCGACATCCGCGTAATGGATACCAACCTGGTAGAGTTACATGCTGAGCAGGTCTGACTTGGATTCTTAATATCACATGACTATCAAAATTGTAAAGCGGGTTGCGAAAATGATCGAGGTTGTACCCTTGTCCAGGAGGCACTTCAGCACTTGTTAAATCACTGGTGGATGCCAATCTATATGGACGAAGATACTCAGCAGATTAGTATCAATCACAGGAATCCTACTCGTCGTCAAAGTCAGGATGTCCGATCAATGGAAGGTAACCTAGTGAGGTTACATTGTATTCAAAGTGGGCGTGGCCAGGTGCCACCACACAACTATGACAGTTGTAGCGTCTATGCAGAAAGTAACCAAGGGTGTTACCTTGTGAGAGCAGCTCTTCAGGGTCAGGTCGATCATGGAGAAATTCGTCCATATCCAGGTTCAGGACCCATCATTTGGTCGCCGAACTACCTTGTCGAGCAAGTTGAGGATGTTGTCACGATCTCTGGTCATCACAGGACCATGGATGTTTTTGCCATCATCCCTCTACTTGACAAATCTAGAGTTCCCAACCGGGAACGGATCAAGGTTACTTATGATGGTCAGAAAAATCAGAAGGTTCCCATAGTCATCTATCTACCGGGGCCACTACCGTATGAATCAGCTAAGGTAATCCCTTACAAATACGGTGCAACAATAATCGAGAATGGAAAGGAAATTCCATTACCCTCTGTCGTGAATATTGCAGACATTAGTCGTGTAACACGGAGCGGTCGAATCTTCAACCGAGGGGTTGGAGAATCCAACAAAGAAAAGGAACTTCAGGCGGAAATTCCTGATCCACCAGTCAGTCAATCTGGTAATCCCGACTTTTCAAAAGACAAAGATGAGATGCTAAAGCTCATCCAAAGGAGTGAATATAACATTGTTGATCAACTATTATAGACTCCTTCAAAGATCTCAGTATTATCACTGTTACTCAGTTCAGAAGCACACAGAGAGGCTCTACAGAAAGTCTTGGAGCAAGCCTTTGTGGAACAGGATGTAACAATCAAACAATTCGATAGCATTGTCTCTAACATCACTTCCTGCAATAATTTGGGATTTAGTGATGAGGAATTACCTGAAGAGGGTCGTCGTCATAACATGGCACTCAACATTACAGTTAACTGCCAGGGCGATGCTTTAGCCAACGTACTGGTAGACATAGGGTCAGCCCTGAATGTTATGCCGAAGTCCACTTTGACGCAATTATCATTCAAAGGCCCTCCGATGAGAGTCAGCGAGGTCGTCGTCAAAGCATTCGACGGATCCAGAAAAACAGTTATCGGCGAAGTTGATCTTCCCATAACTATTGGTCCTCACACTTTCCAAATCACTTTCCAGGTCATGGACATCCGGGCAACATACAGTTGTTTATTAGGAAGACCTTGGATACATCAGGCTGGAGCGGTTACTTCAACCCTCCACCAAAAGCTAAAGTTCGTCAAGAACGATCAGCTTGTCACGGTTTGTGGGGAATAAGCCTTGCTTGTGAGTAACCTATCATCATCTACTTGTGTGGAACCCGAGGAGGTTATTGGAACTCAGTTCCAAGCACTATCGGTGAGCAAGAACGATCAATCCGAAGAAGGAACTTCAATTTCTTCATACAAAGATGCTATCAAAGCGGTCGGGAGTACCGATACAAAAGGATGGGGACAGCTTGTCATTCCCACTGACAATAAAATAAAGAAGGGTCTTGGTTTTTCTGCGACCTATACTCAGACAACTGCCAACGATGAAAGTCTTCATCCCCTTCAAAACTTCTTCCACAGTGGAGGTTTTCTTCACCCAGTGTCTCAGATAGTTCATGCTATCAATGAGGAAGATCCCTCTGACACAGATGAAGAATGGAAGTCCTACCTTAATAAGGACGACTATATGTCTCAGGAAGAGGTGCCTATGCCTTTTTGCTTTCCTACAGAAAGTCCGAGATTTATACCAAGATCAGATGTCGAAATGATCTACGGAGATTGTGATCCGGAAGGATTCCGTGCTCCGCCAAATTCATTAGAGGAAGACACTCTGATGAAAGAAAACTTTGATCACAATTACTATGGCCCGATGGATGGTCTGCCAATGTGGTAGCCTTACCCAGGAAACTTGGGGCAAGAAAGTCAGCCGAGTAATGAAACTCAGCTGAGCGTCATTGAACAGAATACTTGTGTCCCCGCCATATCATGGGATCAACACTCAGGTTATTCGGAAACTACTCAACATGAAGATGAATTCGCAACGTTTGCAGGACTAGAATTCATCAACTATGCTTTTCCTGAGGTCAACGTCATCGAGAGGGATGACTTCTCCAGTTCCAAAGAAGTTTGGGACACTTTGGGACAACCAAGTGGAAAATACGACTTTATGGTCAAGTACACTGCTCCCGAAAGCTCTCGTATCAGGCTCGAAGATATCCAGTCAACTGGATGGGGAGATACAGCTGAGAGCACCAATGCTATGCAAAGTGCAACAGAGGAATTCTCCTACGACAATTCTGCCTGGGAGACAGATTCCAATGATCCTGCTCCACCAGAAATCAGCGTCATTTCTGAAGACAAATCAAGGAAGGTGCCAGACTTTGTGATTCACCGAGGAGTTCGCCGCCAATGGGTTGCCGTCAAGGTTCTGAAGGTCGTTCATCAGTCAAAGTAATTGCCATCTTTAACCTTTCACCCTGCCCAGGTGAAACGGATGTTTTGATAGGGCTCGCTTTTTGTAAATTTCCCTCTTCGCTTTGCCCAGAGCGAGTGAGTTTTGTTTTATAGGGCTGTAGTTTCAAGATTCGACTTGTTCATTAATAAAATAACGTCGTTCTGTAATTTCCGCATTAATTGTTGTTTTCTCTTTTTGCTTTTTCAGAAAATGGTAATCCTAAAAAAAATAATTCAAAAATAAAAACAAGCAGTAAAATAAATACACCGCACACACTTACATTTTCTCTATCTCTTCTAAACATGAATCATCACGTCATGCAGATTGCTTGTTTTATACCCCGTTGAAACATACGATCCGATGCCTTCTCCCAACTTTGAGTTCCCGGTATTCGAGGCTGAAGATGAAAATGACGACGAAATTCCAGAAGAGATCTCCCGACTACTCAGACAAGAGGAAAGGTCCATTGAACCTCACAAAGAGCCGTTAGAAACGGTAAACTTGGGTTCAGAAAAAGAGAGAAAAGAAATCAGGATCGGAGTACTGCTCAGTCCAACTGTCAAAGAAAGTTTGATAAAGCTTCTCAAAGAATTCCCCGATGTATTCGCTTGGTCCTATCAGGATATGCCAGGGTTGGATACCAGCATCGTGGAACATCACTTACCGCTAAGATCAGAATGTCCGCCAGTAAAGCAAAGGTTGAGACGGACTCACCCGGACATGGCCATCAAAATCAAAGAGGAGGTACGGAAACAGATCGACGCGGGTTTCCTCGCTACATCTGAATATCCTCAATGGTTAGCCAACATCGTACCCGTTCCCAAAAAGGATGGAAAGGTCAGAATGTGTGTTGATTACAGAGATCTAAACAAGGCAAGTCCAAAGGACGACTTTCCTTTATCACACATTGACATGCTGGTTGACAGCACAGCAAAGTTCAAAGTATTCTCCTTCATGGATGGATTCTCGGGCTATAATCAGATCAAAATGGCGCCGAAAGACATGGAGAAAACTTCGTTCATTACCCCATGGGGTACCTTTTGTTACAAGGTAATGCCGTTCGGTTTAAAGAATGCTGGGGCAACCTATCAAAGGGCCATGACTACTCTGTTTCATGACATGATACACAAAGAAATTGAGGTATATGTCGATGATTTGATTGCAAAATCAAGAACAGAGGATGAGCGCGTTGAACATCTGTCAAAATTGTTCGAACGTCTAAGAAAATTCAAGCTCAGCTTGAATCCTAACAAGTGCACCTTCGGTGTCCGTTCGGGGAAATTACTAGGGTTCATCGTCAGCCAGAAAGGAATTGAAGTTGATCCTGACAAGGTCAAGGCCATTCAAGAAATGCCTTCTCCGAAAACTGAAAAACAAGTCAGAGGATTCCTGGGACGTTTGAACTACATCTCCAGATTCATATTCCTTATGACCGCGACGTGTGCGCCGATTTTCAAATTACTCAAAAAGAATCAGGATTGCGTTTGGTCAGATGATTGCCAAACCGCCTTCGACAGTATCAAGGAATATCTGTTGAATCCTCCGATTCTATCACCTCCAGTGGAAGGAAGACCACTGATCATTTACCTCACAGTCCTAGAGGACTCAATGGGATGTGTACTTGGCCAACAAGACGAAACTAAAAGGAATGAGTCTGCCATTTACTATCTAAGCAAGAAATTCACCGACTGCGAGACTCGGTACACAATGCTTAAGAAAACTTGTTGCGCTTTGGCTTGGGCAGCCAAACGTCTTCGCCAGTACATGATTCGTCATACTACTTAGTTGGTCTTCGAAATGGATCCAATCAAGTACGTTTTCAAAAAACCTGCTCTCACGGGAAGGATTACCCGTTGGCAGATGTTACTATCAGAATATGACATAGAGTACCATGCTCAGAAAGCCGTTAAAGGAAGTATTTTAGCCGATCATTTGGCTCATTAACCGATTGACGATCAAGAATCAATCGGGTTTGACTTCCCAGACGCAGATGTCATGTATCTAAAGATGAAAGATTGCAATGAACCGCTACCCAGTGAAGGGCCAGAACCAGGTTCCCAGTGGGGACTTATCTTTGACGGAGCAGTCAATCATTATGGAAACGGAATTGGGGCAATCATTGTTACCCCTCAGGGTACCCACATTCCTTTCACTGCCAGACTTACGTTCAAATGTACGAACAACGAGGCCGAATATGAAGCTTGTATTATGGGTCTCGAAGAAGCAATTGATTTAAGGATCAAAAACTTGGACGTATACGGCGATTCAGCCTTGGTTATCAATCAGATAAAAGGAGATTGGAACACATACCAATCAGGATTGATTCCTTACAAAGACTATGCAAGAAGGTTGCTACCTTTCTTCAACAGAGTTGAGTTTCATCATATCCCTCGTGAGGAGAATCACATGGCTGATGCATTAGCCACTCTCTCTTCTATGATTAGTGTAGGTCGATGGAATGACATACCTAAGATTGACGTTATGCGCCTTGAACGGTCCGCTTACATCTTCGCGATTGAAGCAGTCATAGACGACAAACCTTGGTATCACAATATCAAATGCTTCCTTCAGAAACAAGAGTACCCACCTGGGGCACTCAGAAAGGACGGGAAAACCCTCAGAAGGCTAGCTGGAAGCTTCTTCTTGAGCGGTGACACTCTTTATAAGAGGAATTTTGACATGGTCTTGCTCCGATGTGTGGACAGACCAGAAGCAGACATGCTTATGAAAGAAATTCATGAAGGATCCTTTGGCACTCATGCCAACGGACACACAATGGCGAGAAAAATTCTCAGAGTCGGGTACTATTGGTTGACCATGGAATCCGACTGCTACAAGTACATGAGGAGGTGTCACAAGTGTCAGATATACTCCGACAAAATTCATGTACCGCCAATGCATCTCAAAGTTCTTTCTTCCCCGTGGCCTTTTTCCATATGGGGAATCGACATGATTGGTATGATTGAGCCCAAGGCTTCAAACGGACATCGGTTCATCCTGGTAGCCATTGATTATTTCACCAAGTGGGTCGAAGTAGCGTCATTCGCCAATGTAACCCGACAAGTGGTGGTCCGATTTATCAAAAACAATATCATCTGCCGTTATGGTGTTCCAAGCGAGATCATTACTGATAATGGATCTAACTTGAACAATAAGATGATGAAAGAGTTGTGTGCAGAGTTCAAGATCGAACACCATAACTCATCTCCCTACCGACCCAAGATGAACGGAGCGGTAGAGGCGGTTAACAAGAACATTAAGAAGATCGTTCAAAAGATGGTTGTAACCTATAAAGATTGACACAAAATGCTACCCTTTGCTCTTCACGGTTATCAAACATCTATCCGCACTTCAACAAGGGCAACCCCTTTCTCTGTAGTATATGGCATGGAAGCAGTGCTCCCCATAGAAGTAGAGATCCCATTAATCCGGGTATTGATGGAAGCTCAGCTCACCGAAGCTGAATGGTGTCAAAGTCGACACGACGAACTGAACCTGATCGAAGAAAAGAGAATCACGGCACTATGCCACGGTCAGTTATATCAACAGAGAATGAAAAGGGCGTTCGACAAAAAGGTCCGACCTCGTATTTTCAGAAAAGGAGACCTCGTGCTCAAGAAGATACAATCATTTCTCACTGACTCTCGGGGCAAATGAACCCCAAATTATGATGGCCCCTATGTGGTCACGAAAGCTTTCTCAGGCGGCACCTTGAGACTTGCAACCATGGACGGAGAGGAATTTGCCTACCCCACGAATGTTGATGTAGTCAAGAAATACTTCGCCTAAAAAAAAACGTCTTGGTGGATTGAAAACCCGAAAGGGCGGTCCAGGCAAAAGTTAGAGACATGAAAAAAAATCATCCCGATGGATTGGAAATCTCATAGTACAATCCAGGCAAAAATTAGGGATAATGGCAAGTAACTATGTTCAACAGAGGTAAGTCCCTCAGCAGCAGTTACAACATCATCTATCGGAGGAAATCTCCAGTCAAGGTCATCTTCGACGGAAGCTCAGGATGTCCCGAACTCAAAGTTGGTAGAAGGATAGTGGTCGTTATGTTTCAACGTAGCCCTTTTCCCTGTAAATTACCATTTTCTAACTTTGTATATACTCTTTGGAATCACGCGTTTGACTGATCTACATCTTATCAATAAAATTTGAGCCCTTGTGCTTTTGTTTGTAATTCTTTACTTGTTTTAGCTTTACAGAACGACGTTGTTTAAACTTAATCAGCGATTCTTGAAATAAAACAAATTTACTTGTTAAACTTTTTCTGCTTTTAAATTAAAGATGGCATTTCTTTTGACTGTTGAACATCAGAAGAACATCGATCGCTTCTCCCGAAGTAAGCGAACTTCAAAGTGCAGAATTAAAGTACTCCTTCTAAACCAGTTCGCCTGAATGAAGGGATCAACTGTGTCAGAGACCTTGTTTCGTCTGACATCCTCGGCCGAGTTCTCATCTCCTAAGCCCGATCAACATAGCTCCCAACGGGACTATCTCTCCTAAGCAAGGTGGAATTGGTATTTTGAATCAACGGTACTTCTTCGCCCCGCGATGGCCGAGTATCCAATTGTGTTCATCTCTTAGTCTGTATGTTGCGTCTGTTTTGTCAGCACATACATACATACATCATGCATTTTTTATTTGCATTCACATTTCATATTGCATCACTATCACTCTAGTCGGTCCTGTCCCCTAGTGGTAGAAGCCCTCTCAATCGAGTTGTCAGTTCTTGCCTCATCAGGAAATACTGCGTCTGAACAACCTCGCTTCCAGTTAATTCTGGAAAGAAGTTGGTCCTTGACCACTTTGATAACTTGAACCTCTGAAAGATCAGAGAACCTTCAATAAACATCACTCTTCGCCATTGAAGATGATATCCTTGCTTTCCCGAATTAAGGAAAATCCACAGAGAAAGCCTCGTGATCAGAGATTCGGCAGCACGCCAGTTTTGCTCTGAAAAACCACTGATGAGAAGGTCATTGGCACCTCAAAATTGGACCCCATCATATGGCGTTTCTCCGGGAAGATCGGGAGAAAAGTATGATGAAAGATCCCAAACGAAAACAGTATCTCAAGAGACTCGCTTTCCCCAGTAGAATCGACAAATGGCGTCTCCAAAACAGAGAAGTTTGTGTACCTCTACAACTTAGACGAATGGGTTCCCCAGCAAGTCTGACATCAAATCTTTTCCCACTCAAATGGCGTCTCCCCAGGAAAATTCGGCGAGAAGTTTGAAGGAAAACTGCTACACACAGCGTTCCTTGTCAAGAAAGTTTATTGACAAAAGAAACTTAGACCGGTTCCTTGGTAGAAAACCAGGATCGAGGGGAAGTTTATATCAGAAACTAAGACCAGTTCCTTGGTAGAAAACCAGGATCGAGGGGAAGTTTACTTCTGAAACTTAGACCAGTTCCTTGGTAGAAAACCAGGATCGAGGGGAAGTTTATATCAGAAACTAAGACCAGTTCCTTGGTAGAAAACCAGGATCGAGGGGAAGTTTAAATCAGAAACTAAGACCAGTTCCTTGGTAGGAAACCAGGATCGAGGGGAAGTTTATTTTTGAAACTTAGACCAGTTCCTTGGTAGGAGACCAGGATCGAGGGGAAGTTTACCTTTTATAAGCATCATTGCTTAGCTAAAGAAGATGAATGCAATCCGCCATTCATAGACGCCATCAAAATTTCGGATATTCCAATATTTAATCCTCTTGCACCCCGAATGCCCGAATCCCTTCGTCATTCACACCTTCGGGTCCAAGAAGATTAAATAGGGGCATCTGTAATACCCCAAATTTTGACCACTTAGATTTCCCATCATTATGAAAATCATCATCACAATATGGATGAACCATCATGCTTCATCAGTCTCCCCAAAGATGGGTGAGCATCCAATACAATCAAAATTAGGGTTTCAAGCCCTCTCTGAGTGCTTAGACAAAGGATCAATCAAGAAATGACATGATCTTCAACTTGTCTAATCTCTCAAACATCCTCAAAGGATCAAAAGGACTCCTACTTCAAGGATTAAGCACAAGGTTGCTCCCTTCTAGGTGGATCAAGCCTCAAGATCGCCAGTGTCACCAAATTAGGGTTTTGGTCGACCAGGGCCTCCAGATGGAAAATTTTCATCTGGACACAAGGCAATGATCCAAAACATGACCTAATATACTTCATGGAACCTCATGAACCCATGCATCAAGTCAATTTTGCCTTAGGGGATGCATTCATCAAAAATCAGGAATTAGGGTTTCTTGACCTAATTCACCCCTAAGTTGACTTTTGGGACAAACCATGAGCCAAGACCTCAAGACATGATTTGAGGGTCTCTAATATACCATATTGATCCATTTGGAACAATGGATTGATCCAAGAAGTTTGAGCAACAAGTCTCAATTTCATCTGCACCACAATTAGGGTTTTAAGAGAAAAGTCAACTGTGACTTTGACTTTTGACCAGGACATGCTCCCAAACCCTAATACATGATTGAATATACCCTATGACACCCATGGAACATGTCCATAAAGTTTGATTTAGGTCAAGGACATAATTTCCTAGAGAATTGCACAGTTTGGAATTCATCTGATAAAAAGTCAACTGTGCACAAAAGTCAACTTTGACTTTTTGAGATTTTTCACCAAAATGGATTTTTAACCCTAAAATGATGTTAATGTATGATTTGAATCATCATTCATCAAGAAAAATCAAGAAAATTGAGATAACTTGTAAAAGGGGTAACCATAAAACTTAGAAATTTTTCTAAGTTAAAAATAAAGTGGCAAAGGTACCAACTTTGGAGGACCATAACTCCTAAACCACAAGGCCATTTTTTCTCATCCAAAGATGGATTTGTAGCCCTCATTATCACCTACAAAAACTTCAACTACAAGTCATTCCAATTCATTAAGGATTTTGAGTTATGGAGTGATCAAAGTGGCTGAAAAGTGAAAATGTCACTTTTTCCAACACTTAGTGAAATTTTCACTAAGTCAGATTCTGCCTCACTTTTTGCCAAATGTAGGGGGATTTTTCACTTGGAATCAAAAGAGATCAAAACCAAACTTGTTCAAACAGTTGTTGTATCATGTAAAAGCTTTCCAAAATGGCCAAGAACATTGCCAAATTCAACCTACACCATGAGATACAACATTGCCAAGTTGCCTTGCTGAAATCTGTCAAGGCAAGGCAGAATTTGCAACTTTGGTCGATTTGCCAAAATCAGCCAAATTCAATTGCTCCAATCCACTTGGACACCTCAGAGGATTGAATCTAAAGGGGACAATCACTGAGCCAAGCCTCCAAAGTCCATGGAACAAGAAATAGCATGTTGAACCTAGAATGGCCAAAATAGGGACAAGACTTCAAATTTGGAATGAGGCATTCAATGAAACCATCAAGGTGGAATGGACTGAGCCATTCTCATCTGAAATCAGTCAAGACTTATCCAAGACCAAGGGAACCAAAGCTCTGTGCCCTAACCTCTAGTCAATGGCTAGAGGAGACTTGGATTTTCATTTGCCAACATTGGCCAAACCTACTTACCAGCTGCCATGCACTATTCCTTGCAAAACAAACTTGCTCTACTATAAATAGAGCTCAATTGTGGTCAGTTTGAGTACACCAAAGCCATCTAACAGATGCTTTCCTCAAAATCTCTTCTTTCACTCCAATTTTGCCTTCTAAGGCAAGTCACTATCGGGTTTTGAGTTTGAGAGCAATTCCAATCAAACCAATCACTCACACACCTCACATACATCACATATGAGCTGATCAAACACTTAGATTACTTCTGAAACATCAATTTCACAAAATCACCAGCTGGTTGCTCAAGGTTTTAACCAAAGTGCAGCTGAGGTACCACAAAATGATCCAGCCAATTTCAATCAAGTCCAACCATCCAAACACAATCCATAGGGTGTAGGGAAGCTGTTCAGATCATCACCACTCATCTGTAACACCTCCGAATCAAAAATCACTTTGAACTTGCTGTCACGACTTGGAGGTAAGCACATACTTGGTCATCTCTCAATCTATGCATATTTCCTCGCACAATAATTTGGCCATATGTTCATAATCATGCATGGAATGTTTTCCCTCAATTAATTGCATTGTTTGAATCGTGTATCAAAAATCTTAGCCTTCATGCAGAAATTAGGGTTCTTGAGGTCTCTTCGTGATTTCTTGTTGTATGTTTAATTTAAATGAAATTAAAGTACATAGACATGATCGTGAGGTTGAGGCGAGCATAATGATATGTGGATTGCATGATATGATTACGTATTCATGGAGATTGGATAGAAAATGCAAATCTGGGCAAGGAAGAACACGCGCGTGTTCTTCAGCTTGTTCTTGGCGCCATTTTTAGAAATTCAAATATTTGAATTTTGTGATTTTGTTTAATTGATTCAAAAATTAATTTCTCTCTGAGTTTTAATGATTTTGAGTTGATTCTTTTTTTAATAATTCACAAAAATGTTAAAATATTTTATTTTCACAAAAAATCCCAAAAATATTATTTATTTCATATAATTGATATTTTTGTAAAGAATTAATATTTTAATTGTTTTTGACATTTTAAATATTTTTTCTACATTGATTTTGCAACTTTTAATGCTTTCTAATTATTTTGTAGGTCAATACTTAATTTTTGAAGCATTAATCCAAGATCACAATTTGTTTTCCATGTGTTAAACAATTTTTGATCATTTTAATTGAATTTTTATTCAATTAAATACATTTTGAAAACAAATTAGGGTTTTGGATTAATTCAACCCTCATAAATCATTTTCAAAACTTTTGGGCCTCTATTAGAGTGTAAGACCCAATCTTTTTTTGACCAAATCATTTTTGGGCCTCACTTATTGTATAAGTCCCGATACCGTCAAAAAACAAACGGCGCGATCGTCGCCTTTTCAAAAATCATCTGGGCCTACCCTCGTGTAGTAAGACCCATTTCTTTTCTTTAAAAACTTTTTGGGCCTCTTGAGAGAGTGTAAGACCCATCCCCCCTTGTACAAAAACTTTTTGGGCCTCACTCATTGTATAAGTCCCTCTGTACAAGTAAACGGCGCAATCGTCGCCCGTTTAAAAATAAAAATCATCTGGGCCTCTCCTCGAGCTATAAGACCCATTCAAAACTTTTGGGCCTCTATTAGAGTGTAAGACCCAATCCCCCTTTTAACCAAAACATTTTGGGCCTCACTTATTGTATAAGTCCCTTTGCGTTAAAAGAAAACCTCGGCGCGATCGCCATTTTTAAACGAAAAATCATTTGGGCCTACCCTCGTGTTATAAGCCCCTCTCTTTTCTTTAAACCTTTTTTGGGCCTCTTGAGAGAGTTTAAGACCCATCCCTTTGTACAGAAAACCTTTTTGGGCCCCAGTCACTTGTATAAGTCCCGCTGTACAAAGTCAAACAGTGCGCTCACTGATAAAACCCTGGGCTTCTCCTTGAGCTGTAAGCCCCAAATCTTTCTTTTTCAAAACACTTTCTCCTTTGATTTTGAATATACTGTTGTTTTCAATCTTTCTTTGTTGAACAACTAACCAAACAGCATGGAAGCACTACAACCGAGTAAGTGGTTATCGCTTTCATTTACTGCTTTCATATTATAAACTGTATTGTGGGGTTGCTCACTGTAAGTCTCCTTTCATAAACTCATATCTACTGTGTAATAATAGTATAGATATTTCGAGTTTCCCCGGCAACTACGTCTAGAACTAGGTGACGCCGTTTCGTTTATTCGTAGAAATAGACTCCTAGATCCCCAATAGGAGCACCAGATACAGTCTTCTCTTCGGCTGTCCTCCTTAGGAATCGTCAAGAAGCTCTACTCCCCAAGATGAATGTAGTCTCCGTGAATGGCATCTTTGAGTTTCTTCCAAATTCTTGAACTTTCCCTACTTGATCTATTCCTTGTGGATAGCTTGCCTTGAATGTCTCGGGGTTTGGGTACCCACTACGGTCATAATCTTGGACCTTAACTAAGGAACCCTCTTTAAAAGCTAAAAATCGCTGGATAGTAAACCTCGCACGTTTACCAGTGGTTTTTATCTTTAAAAGAGTTATCTCTCCTAATGGAAAGGAGATGATAGACCCACGGGCTTCTTAAAAGCATCGGCCTCCTCTTGGGCATTATTCAAGGACACTACGGCTTCTTAGAAGTATTCACAACCTCCTCTTAGGCTTCGTATAATGATCTCTTCCTTTGGGAATGATAGCCTCCTCTTGGGCTTCGTACAAGGACCCGTAGGCTTCTTAAAAGTTTCCAGCCTCCTCTTGGGCTTCGTACAAATTGTCCCGACGACCTCCTAGAGGTATAGGAACAGAACCTAGTCATCCTCATAGAACAGTCCTTTCATAGAGTCTACTACTGTTTCTCAAAGCATAGTACAAAAAGATAAAACTCTAGACTTGGACAGTCTAACTTCCTTGAGTCTCAAAGACATTCTCAAGTGACCCCTTCGTTAAATAGGAAGGAAACCCGCAGACTCGGACAATCTCAATACCCTTTGGATTTCCCGTTTCCTCGAAGAGAAGGAAATACCCCTGATCCTCAGATCAAATCCCTGAGTACACTGTTGCTCATATAAGAACTGATTTTCCCTCTTAAAATCAGTATATTGGATCTGTCACTCAACTGAAACAAACCTTTAGCCTCCATCTCGGGCTTCGTACGAGATACAAAAACACTCTCTTGTTGAGTATCAAAGACTCCCTCGTAGAGTCAAACAAACAATAGCCTCTATCTCGGGCTTCGTACGAGACACAAAGACTCTATTGTCGGGTCAAAAACTTTTAGCCTCTCTCTCGGGCTTTGTACGAGACACAAAATAGCCTCCTCTTAGGCTTTGTATAATGATTTTCCTAGCGGAAATTAGCCTCCTCTTAGGCTTTGTATAATGGTTTTCCTAGCAGAAATTAGCCTCCTCTTAGGCTTTTGTATAAGAAAACCACTGGTTGATCCAATCAACCTTTTAGCATCAAAGATGTGCCTCGTTCACAGTACACAAACATCAACAACTCCTTTCCTTTCATCTAATCGCTGTAAGCGGCAAGCCTCTGGATCATCTATATCCATGCCACTGTCCCTCTTTTAGCATGAGAAATTCCTAAGGAAAGATGGCATTGCTCTACACTGAGTTAAAGTCTTCTCCTTCAGGTTAAAACCCTTTCTTCGGAAATTATGGCATTGCTCGGATCCGCGTATCCCAGTTAAAGTAATTCTCCTTCCCCCCTCTTTAGAGATGACAAATTCTCTCTAAAGTCGAGGTCTTTCAGCTTCACGTCTTGGGCTTTGAACAAGACACAAAGAGACCTTTCAGCTTCACATCTTGGGCTTTGAACAAGATACAAACCACCTTTCGCTTCACGTCTTGGGCTTTGAACAAGACACCAAAACACCAAAACACCCATTTCCTCCCATAGAATAGGAGGAACTACGAACGCTCTGATTTCCCTGTTTCGGTAAACGGGAATACGTAGGCATAAGATTGAAAGAAAAATCTTAGCGAGCACAATCAACAAAAAACCTAAATCCCATATCTCCATCAATCAAAAATCAGTAATTCCAAAGCATCAGTCCTAACATCCTAATCCTTGTTCCCCGCTAGAAAGTCCTAGAAAGAAAGAAAACAGTACTGGCGAAAATACAAATAATCAGTACAAAGGCCCCCCCACATTGATAGCATTCGTAACTTAACAGACCGCTGTTTAAACTCAGTATGCAAGCAGGGTTAATTGGAGACATCTATTTCCCTTCCTTATTCAGCTCACAATAGGATAAAAAATGAATCGACCTGTAGTTTAAGCTCAAACCGTAGAGAGCGACCAGCGCTTAAGAACCGCGTCCAAAATCGCTCGCTACACTTATCAAACCCTAGCTTTATATTTAGTTGTATCCTGGTTGTTGAAGAATAGAAAATTCTGAAAAGTTAATTGTATTGTGTTCATTTTCTTATGCAAATTTAGATCTAAATTGGTAACCCTAGTGTAGAACCTAACAGTTTACCAACATGGAAAATTACAAAGTATACAAGAAATTAGTGGTGGCAATTGGATCCATTAAGGCAAAATCCATCCAATTCATCCACCAAAAAATCCATCCAATCCATCTACCACATAAAAAGTAAGTTAATGGATTGGATTAAATCCATCCATTTATATGTCTGGATTGGTTCAATCCATCCAACATATTTTAAGTATCTAATGGATTATTTTTATCTCCGTTAGATTTATTTATTTTAAAATAATTAAAAATGGATATTTTTTTAAAAAGAATTTATTTTTCTTTTTTAAAAAAACCGATTCTTTTCTTTTCGAAAAAAAACTGGTTTTTTCCGAAAAAAAAAACAGATTTTTTTTCTGAAAAAAAAAACCTATTTTTTTTTTCTAAAAAAATACCGACTTTTTTTTTTAAAAAAAACTGACTTTTTTTTCCGAAAAAAAAACCGATTTTTTTTTCAGAAAAAAAACTGATTTTTTTTCGAAAAAAAACTGATTTTTTTTCGAAAAAAAAACTGACTCTTTTTTCCGAAAAATAAAACGATTTTTTTTCTAAAAAAAAAATGATTTTTTTCCGCAAAAAAAAACGACTTTTTTTCCGATAAAAAACCGACGTTTTTTTTCTGAAAAAAAACCGATTTTTTCCAAAAAAAAAAACCGACTTTTTTTTCAAAAAAAAACCGATTTTTTTTTAAATAAAAAATACTGATTTAAAAAAAAAAAAATTTGATGGATGGATATCCATTCATTAAAAATATGTTAATAGATGAATTAGATAGATTTTATTCTTAACGGATGGATTGGATTGGATAATTTTAAGAAAATTTTAGTGGATTATTAATAGACTAGTGGATTATTTTAATTCATTCATTAACAATCCAATCCATATCCATTCAATCCATCCATTTTGTCACCCTTAAAAGAAACTCCCTGATGAATTAATTGACAACAAAATAAAAAGTTTTTGAAAATCGTCATTCACTATCTATAGGACGATTACTTTTAATTAAAATATTAGCAATTAGCATACTGAAATGATGTGTGACAAAAGGAGAATTTGAAAGGATCTTGTGGCACAACCATATTTCGTCCTACGATAAAAATTATTTTGAGAAAGACTGCTGCGAAATTCTTATAATAGGATTCTACTTGCATTATACATTCGAAGATAATTATGCTTATATACAAAGGTGTGATATTTGCGAAAGGTCTTGTGGAATTTTAAAATCAATGAGATGCCTTTCCAAAATATGATAGAAGTAGAAGTTTTTAACTGTTGGGTTATTGGCTTTGTTACATCATTCCATCACCATTCTCAAATGATTATATTCTAATGGCAATTGATTACGTATCTAAGTAGGCGAAGCCCATTACATCCCTTAAGGTTATTAGCAAAACAATGCTTGAATTCTTGAAAAGAAAATTAATTTCACGTTTTGAAATGCCACAAGTTCTTGTCAGCACACAAGGATCTCACTTCTGCAATTGACAATTGGCTAAAGCCTTTGAACAATATGGATTCATACACAAGGTGAAATCACCATACCACCCACAGACAAATGGGAAAATTGAAGTTTCTAACATAGAAGTGAATAGAAATATAAAAAATATAGTATCCATCTCCAGGAAAGACTGATAAAAAAAATTGGATGAATCACTATGGGCATATAGAACAGTTTTTAAATCACCAACAAGATCACACATTTTTAGATGATTTATGAAAAATCATGTCATCTTCCAATAGAACTGAAGCACAAAGCTTCCTAGGCATTGCAATTTTTGAATTTTGACCAGTCACCAGCAAAGACAAGTTCAAATGCATAAATTAGAAGAATTAAGACTTCAACCATATTAGTCCCCTAATTTATATAAGAATAAAAAACTTCCATTATAAAAAATAACCAGAAGAGAATTTGAACCAAGACAATAGGTATTAGTGTTTAATTTTATATTAAAACCGTTTCTTGGAAAATTGAAGTCTAAATGGTCAGGACCGTTTGTAATTAAAGTCAAACCATATAGAACAAAAGAATTAGTGGACCTGACTTCAGATGAAAAATATGTAGTCAATGGTCAAAGACTAAATATGATAAACTCATAAGTGTCAAAATTACATAAAATACTTGGGCACTTATTAATTTATTTTACAAGCATTCAATATAAAACTCTTGATTTATCAATGAAAGGTGATAAAAACACATGTTTAGACTTTTTAGTTGCACATTTATTAGAAACGGGTGAAAAGGACTGGAAAAACCACCAAGCAACACACAAAGACCTTGCCAAGACCATTTTCCTACAAGCAAGACTCGCTAGGCCATGACCATGTGAAGAATAGGCAAGCACAAGTGAGAGAAGACTTCAAGGCTAAGTTACTTCATGGTGAAGGAAGAGTTTATGCGTTATTCAAAGATGGGTGGTGTACCTAGCGAGCTAGGGTAGCTAGAGCTAGTTACAGGGTGAGTTGACATTGCTTAACATGGAATTAAGTAGACGTGCTAGGCGAAAAAGGGCGGTAAGTCTAGCGAGCCTACCTTTTTTAAGCCTATAAATAGAAAGACCAAGTTCAAGTCAAAAAAAGCTTTCGATGGATTCAAGGTAGTACAGAAAGATAGTAGGTTCACCTTGGTCTTAATAGGAGAATATGAGAGGGAAATTAAATGTGAAAGCCCTGGTTGAGAGATAGGTGCAGATGGAATTCCATGTTTATCATCTCGGGGTTACCTGTACAACTATGATGGGTAAGCATGGTTAGAAATATCTGTTAGAACAAGATTTGCCTCTGCATCTGGCCTTTAGTTTTGATAATAACAATACATTGTTTCTTAAAGAACAATTTTGTACACTAATGGTTTTGTGTCTAGTGTGTAGCTTTTTCTTAGCAGGCTCTGACTTTGAAGCTTTGACATGTGGCGTCATCAGAATCTGGAATCAACACACTCTGACTCTAAAGAAATACAAGTGCTTTACAAGATGACGTCAAGTTCTAGAAAGCTCTTAGACAGCGGTTCTGAAGAACGCTTGTGGTAAAGTTTCTGGATATGACTCTGATTGAATAGCCTCTGAAGGTTTGTCTATCTTCAAGATTCTGCGCTCAAGTTTTGAAGATTCTGAAGAACAAGATCTGAAGACTCTGAAGACCAGGTTCTTAGGAACTGTGTCAAGATTCTGAAGACTAAGCTTCTGAAGATTCTCTTTACCCGTCTCTTGATCCTTCTAAGCATGCTTCAACATTATTTTCCCAGAAGCCTCTGAAGATTAGAAGATAAGATCAAAAGGTTTTACATCAAGAAAATTGTACACAGTACAAGATCATCCGTCTCTCTGCTACCCTGATTTTATGGGCGAAGGACAATAATATTGTACCATTTTACCTCCCATTTGCAAACCGTTATGAATGTGACAGTTGCAAAGTTCTATTCCAATTCTACCCTCCAACAGATCTTTTATTTGCCTATATAAAGAAGACTTGGACGATTGGAAGATGTGGCTAGTTGCTATTACATTGATCACGCTATTGAACATACACACTTTGTCGAAGTATATATTATTTTATGTGTATATTCTTTGAAAACACACAGAGTTTTTGCTCGTTAATTGTGTGAGATTTTAATTGTATTAACTTGTGTTAATCTGCTTTCTAAGAAGCACTCTTTGTAAACACAACTTGTAAATCTCAATCTTGTCTGAGTGGTTTTCCTTGAGTCCTTAGGGTTTAGTCAAATATACTCGAGAAGACAAAGACATTTAGTCTTTGTGGTGTCTGTAATCAGTTTTGGTTATAGTGGATTAAGTCCTTGTTGAGAAAGTAAAATCACCTTGGTAGGGTGGACTGGAGGTAGCTTTGTTAACACGAACCAGCATAAAAATAACTTGTTATTTTTATTGTTCGTTTTATTGCTTGTTAAGTTGGTCATGAAAAACTTAGATTTTTAGAAGCCCAATTCAAACCCTCAATTTCTTGTGTTTGTCGCCACCTTTAATTGGTATCAGAGCTCCAATTCTGGTCTTGATAAGATTATCAAACACTTAACAGTGTCAGATAAAGCTCTAGTGTGAAACACAATGGCCGGTATTCCACCATCACCTCCAATTTCTCAAACAAATGATAGAGATCACTACAAGGTTAAATCTCCTGTCTTTGATGGAGATAGATTTAACATTGGAATGACATAAGAGAATGCTTCTTTCTAGGTCAAGATATTAATCTATGGGACATAGTAGTCGATGGCTACGTACACCCGGTAGATGCAAGTGGCAATAAAGTTAAAAGAAGAGTGATGGCAGATCAACAAAAGAAAGATTATTAGAATCATCACAAAGCAAGAACTATCTGGATAAATGCCATTTCATACATTGAGTATGAAAAGATTACCAACAAAGATACTGCTAAATCCATATTTGATTCTCTAAGGATGATGCACGAAGGGAACACACGAGTCAAAGAAACCAAGGCTCTTGCCTTGATTCAAAAATATGAAGCGTTCAAGATGGAGGACGAGGAAACTGTTGAGATCAAGGTTTCAAACTCTTATTGCATGACTTAAAGTTCTGGACAAAGGGTATTCTACTACTGATCATGTTAAAAAGATCATCAGAAGTTTACCTAAATGTTGGAGACCAATGGTAACTGCTCTGAAATTATCAAAGGACCTCAACAACACTTCTCTTGAAAAATTGGTTAGTTCTTTAAGAAGCCATGAGATTGAGCTCGAAGAAGATGAGCCCAAGAGAAATGGCAAGTCTATTGCTTTGAAGTCTTCAGAAAGATCTGAGAAGACTAAAGCTCTTCAAGCTGATACTGATGAAGAGTGTGAAGAAGAATCAGAAGAAGAAGAAGATGAACTTTATCTTCAGTTCAGACGTGTGAATCAACTATAGAAGAAAAGGCAAGGCAAATTCAGAGGACGAAGAAGGATAGGTGTTCGTTTTGAGTATACTTCTGGATTCAAGAAATCTGGAGCCAACAAACAAGTCGTCTTCTTTGAATGCAAGGAGCCAGGTCATTACAAGAATTACTGCCCCAAGCAGAAGAAAGACAGACCTAAGAAGAAAGACTACCGAGGGAAGAAGAATGGTTTTATGGCTACAAGGGATAATTAAGAGTCTTCTAAAGATGACTCTGAGGAAGAGTATGCCAACATGGCTATAATGACTTGCACAGAAGCTCCCATAGAACTGATTGATTCAGAATCAAAATTTGAGTCAGATTCTGAAAATGTATTTTCTGAACTTTCTCGTTCTGAGCTTGAATCTAGTTTATCAGAAGTTCTAGAAAAAATATCAGAATCTTCTGAACAAATACAACGATCTGAAAAAGATGCATGTATTTAAATTAGAAGCTTATTGTAAGCTTCACAAAGATTTTTCAAGTTTGAATGAAGAAAATCTTATTTTGAAAAAAAAATTTGTGCCTCAAAGCAAGAGTCTCAAACCTGAGAAGAAAATAATTTCTAAAGCCTCTACAAGTTCTGGTGATATCATACAAAAGTATGATAAGTCTTTCCAGAAATCTCTTGATAGAAGCCTGAATAGTAGCTTAATGGCTTCCATGATTTATGGCATTAGCAGAAACGAGATAAAGGGTATTGGCTATAATTCTGATGATGAATCTGATTCTGAAAAAAGGTGATAAGCCTAATATTCTTGAATCTCATTTTGTTACTTCTCGGAAACAAAATGATGTTAGACCTAAAGGTAGAACTGGTTCTAAACCTAAGGCTAAAGCAAAACCTCATGCCCGTTCTTATCATGTATTCATGTATAAATATCCTGCACAGAAACCCAAAGTTGTGAAAAACTCTTGAAAGACTAACCTAAAAGGACCCAGAAAGATATGGGTACCTAAGGATAAGATAATCTATGTTGCAGATATCCTTAGAAGCAGAGTTAAGACACCAGTCATGGTACCTGGACTCTGGATGCTCGCGGCACATGACAGGAAAAAGGCATATGTTCCAAAGCTTGGAACTTAAGCATGAAGGCGTCTTCGGTTTCGGAGGTGATCAGAAAGGGAAGATCGTTGGCTCAAGAACAGTAGGTAATGGTTCTCTCCCTTCCATTACTAATGTTCTTCTTGTTGAAGGACTAATGCATAACTTTTTGTCCATAATTCAATTAAGTGACAACGGTTATGACATTATTTTCAATCAAAAGTCTTGCAAAGCTATCAGTCAAAAAGGATGGCTCAGTTTTTTCCAATGGAAAGAGGAAAAACAACATTTATAAGATTAGAATTTCTGATTTGAAAAGTCAGAATGTTAAATGTCTTATGTCTATTAACAAAGAGTAATGGACATGGCATAGACGATTGGGTCATGTTAGCATGAAGAGGATTCTCAACTTAACAATCTTAATTTGGCCAGAGGCCTACCAAATATGAAGTTTGCTTTCAGATGCTCTTTGTGAAGCATGTCAGAAAAGCAAGTTTTCTAAAACTTCTTTCAAAGATAAAAATTTGTTTCAACCTCCAAAAAATTAGAGCTTCTTTACATTGACTCGATTGGACAAGTGAAAACTACTTCAGTCAATGGTAAGAAGTATGGACTAGTCATTGTTGATGACTACAACATATGGACATGGGTGAAATTTCTTAGACACAAGGATAAGTCTCATTCCGTGTTTTCTACCTTTTGTTCCCAAGTGCAAAATGAGAAGGATCTCAGAATTATAAAAGTCATAAGTGATCATGGTGGTGAATTCGAAAACAAATATTTTTAGAAACTCTTTGATGAGAATGGAATCTCCCATGATTTCCGTTGCCCTAGAACTCCACAATAGAATGGAGTTGTAGAGAGGAAGAATAGAACTTTGTAAGAAATGGCAAGTACCATGATCAACGAGACTAATGTGGCCAAACACTTTTGGGCAGAGCCAGTCAACACATCATGTTATATTCAAAATAAGATCTTTATAAGACCTATTCTGGGTAAGATTCCCTATGAATTGCGATAGAATATGAAACCCAAAATTTCTTACTTTCATCCTTTTGGATGCTCTTGTTTTATGTTGAACACTAAAGAGAATCTTGGCAAGTTTGATTCCAAGGCACGGAAGTGCATCATGTTAGGATACTCTGAACGCTCAAAAGGATATAAAGTATATAACACTGAGACATAGATTTTCGAAGAATCAATCCATGTCAGATTTGATGATAAGCTTGACTCTGAAAAGTCAAAGCTAGTTGAGAAATTTGCAGATTTGGAGATCACTTACTCAGGTTCTAAAGGAAACACTTCAGAAGTCAAAGAAGCTGAGGCCAAAGACTTTGAAGCTCGTCAAACAGAAGTTGTTAAAGCTCAAACTCATCTGAGAAGGCACATACAGAGATCTTCACATTCTAAAGAACTGATTATGTGAGACAATTCTAAACCTGTCAGAACAAAATCCTCTTTCAAGCCCTCTAAGAAACCATTATGGGTTTGATGTCTCTGATAGATCCTACATCAATTAATGAAGCACTCTAAGACACGACATGGATTCTGGCTATGCAATAGTAACTCAATCAATTCTCTAGAAATGGCATGTGGGATCTGGTGTTGAGACTCAAAGGAACTTATGTTATTGGAACAAAGTGGGTCTTCAGAAACAAGTTGAACGAACAAGGAGAGGTAGTAAGAAACAAGGCTCGATTGGTAGCACAAGGTTATAATCATTAAGAAGGAGTTAACCATACATAAACCTTTTCACTAGTTTCCAGGTTAGAGTCTAGTTGTCTCTTAATTTCTTTTGCTGTTAATCATAACATCATCTTATATCAGATGGATGTTAAGCGTGCATTTCTGAATGGTTACATTATTGAAGAAGTGTATGTACACCAACCCCCTGTCTTTGAAAACCCTAAAAATTTAGATTTTATTTTCAAGTTTAAGAAATTATTGTATGGTCTAAAACAAGCTCCCATAACGTGGTATGAAAGACTAAGCAATTTTCTTCTTGAAAAAGATTTCACTAGAGGGAAAGTTGATACAACACTTTTCTGTAACTCATTAAAAAATGACATTCTAGCTGTTCAAATTTTGATGATATTATATTTAGTTCTGCTAATACTACTTTATGCAAGGAATTTTCTAAATATATGCAGGTAGAGTTTGAGATGAGTCTGATGGGAGAACTCAAGTTCTTTCTGGGGATTCAGATCAATCAGAGTTTAGAAGGTACGTACATCCATCGGAGCAAGTACGCCAAGGAACTTCTGAAGAAGTTTGACATGTCAGAGTGAAAGATGTCTAAGGCTCCTATGCATTCTACATGTATCCTTAAGAAGGATGAGGTAAGTGCTAAGGTAAATCAGAACCTATACAGAGGTATGATTGGATCTCTCTCTTATACCTGGTTTCTTCTAGACCTGGTATTTTGTTTAGTGTTTATTTATATGTTCTCTTCCAATCAGATCCTATAGAGTCCCATTTAACAAATGTTAAGAGGATCTTCAGGTATCTGAAAGGTATAATTAACCTTGGCTTGTTTTTATAGAAAATCTTAAGATTACAAGCTAGTGGGTTATTGTGATGCTGACTATGCTGGAAATAGACTTGAGAGGAAAAACACTTATGGAAGCTGTCAGTTTCTGGGAGATAACCTGATCTATTGGTCCAACAAAAGGCAATCAACAATAGCATTATCAACTACTGAAGCTAAATACATTGCAGCTTCTGGATGCAACATTCAGATGCTCAGGATGAAAAGTCAGCTAGAAAATTTCCAGATATATGAGAGTAGCATTCCTATACTCTTGATAATACTTCTGCTATTTGTTTTTCTAAGAATCCCATTTTGCATTCTAGAGCCAAACATATTGAGATAAAACATCACTTTATACGTGACTATGTTCAGAAGGGAATTTTAGATCTAAAATTTATTGATACAGGCCATCAATGCGTTGATATCTTTACAAAACCCCTTGCTGGAGATAAATTGGTTTTCATTCTAGAAAAATTTGAAAATGGAATTATTTCTAGAATGAAAAAGATGTTCTCAAAATGTTAAACTCTCAAAATGGTTAAATGAGACTTTGACATTTATTTTGGTTCTAAACATGTGAGTCTTCTGAAGTAAGAAGGTTTTATAAGTTCAGATGTATCTAGTTAGAATTTGTTTGGTCAAACAAATCTGCTTTATGGATACTGAACAGTTTTTGCATTTAATAGCTGTCAATCAATCTTGGATAATAGGACGATTTTTAACGATAACTGTCTTAGAAAACTGAATTGCTTTCTAACGTCTGTGTGACACATTGGGTTAAATAATTAACCTTGGGATTAGGTTAAAATCTTCACGCTTTACTCATTGTCATTATTATTTATTTTTGTCATGATTGCAAAAAACTTCTATTTAAACTCACTTCTCTCACTTCACACACCTTCACTACTTTCACTCCCCACACTTTCTTGTTTTCAAACTGAAATAGTTCTCAAAACCTAAAACCGCCTTCTCTTCATCAATGGCTTCCCAACGATAATAATCATCTGTTCAATAATCTCGGCAACAACCGCAACAAACTCAACAACATGAACAACAACAAGAGCAAGGACTTGAAGGTCTTCAAGAACTCACGTTGTCAACTTTAGTTGAAGAGCTATCTGTTCTGAGTGAATTACTGGTGGACTTTGATAATCCCAAAGCAAATGGATATGATCTGATAGAAACTGGTAGATATCAAAGATGGGAAGGTTACTTTGAACGTCTCAAAAGACCAGTTTATGATCAACTTGTTAAGCAATTTTGGATCTTTGCTGAAGCTTCATCTCTTCAAGTGACATCCCGTGTTCTGGGTCACAAGATTTCTATCTTTGAAAAATCCATTGCTACTCTTCTAGGACATGATAGTTCTGGAAAACGGTGTTTCGGTATGGTTTCTAAGAAGAAGAAGAAGAAGAAGAAGAAGAAGAAGAAGATGGAAGAGATTGCTAAAATTATTTTTACTGATAAAAATCCCACTTCTAGTCCTAAGAATCTTCATGAAAATCTTATGATCAGGTTCAAGATTATTCTTGGATGTATTCTGTAACATCCCAGATTTTCTCCAAGATATTATCTAAAATTTCTAGTAAAAATGCGACTATTTTTTTCTTCAAATTAATAAATTATAAGATGAGAAAATTATAACAATAACAAAATAGAATTTCAAGAAATGTAGATTTAACAAAATTGAGCAATGGTTTGAAAGTTCCTAGCGGAAGAACATCCATATCCGCACTTCTAAAAGAATTCAGATGCTAAAATAAATGAGGTAAAATAGTGTACTACGAAAACAATTTATTAAATAAAGTATCAACTTTGTAAAAACCCTGTTATTCCCCGTACGCGCTTCAAGCAACACATTTACTCATGTCTTTCTCCTTGAGTACCTAAAATGTTAATTGTAAAGCTCAAATTCCATATCCACATTGAGTCATACTCACCACTAGAAAATATCATAAAATAATAGCACAACTTCACCAATCAAAGTATAATTAATATTTTCTTTTTTATATAATTAGTTATATTATATGAGATGCAAGGTGACCAACTACTATATGAGACATAAATGATCCGGATAAATGAAAATAAACTCATTCCAATGGGTAACTGCCACAAAGGCCCGAAAGTATCAAACTTGCCCCAAAGGCCTGAAAAGCGTCCAATTTCCAGTCAAACACGATGACTCTACTAACACTTGTATGATGCATGTCTCTATATTATATTATTTATCAAACACTACCTCATATGCATATTATACATGACCATTATATATTTATGATTGTGCATCAATTTCTAAAGCCACCAAACAAGGTACATCCACCAGTAACATATGCATTTATATATTTATATATAATGATCAGCCAGACACTTCTCATATACCCATTTTACCGTAACGTAGCGGCATCCAAAGCACATGTTAAACATAAATTTCCTTGCTAATAATAATATTAAATATAGAGATCAAACTAAAATATATAACTAATTGATAATTGTTAATATATTGTCCGATGTGGGACTCTTAATAATAATACTAAACTATACAGCATACCGATAAATTAAATGTTAATGCTTGTAACGCCCATATGTAAATACGTACATCATAACATATTTTATACATGAATTCCACGTTTGGTACTGAAATACCAATAAGTCCCTAGTAAACACATTATACATATACATGCCCAAATAGCCTAATACAAAAAAAAACTATGGCATAAATATATACAAGATGTTCCAAAGATAAATACTAAGAACTAGATCGACAACGATCTCAAAAAAAACTCCACAACGGAAGTTACGCCATCAGACAAGTAAGGATAATCACACGACCTTATCCTTACCCTTTGCGGAACCTGAAGTACCTGAAAAATATTCAACAATAGTGGGGTGAGATACATCAAATCTCAGTGAGTTCTCTATCTTATGGATTCTCTCGGCTTTACAAGGTTCTAACCAAAACTTAACTCAAGTCGGGGGAAAAGGAACTAGACCTTGAGTTCGAATATTTCTGACTAGAGAAACCATCGTATACTACACCAAACGACAACTAGTTAAGGAATCTTTCCCCGACCATCCCTCTCAAAGAGATTAAACACGAGTCACAGATCCTTAACATAAATAACTTTCCCCGGCCATCCCTCTCAAAGAGATTAAACACGGGTCACAGTTATCTACGATTGGTACTTTCCCCGGCCATCCTACACCAAGGGATTAAACATGGGTCACTAATACCAACCACTTAGAAACTTTCCCCGGCCATCCCTCTCAAAGAGATTAAACACGGGTCACGGTTACCCACTTAATAAATATTTTCCCCGGCCATCCCCCACCAAAGGATTAAACACGGGTCACTAATATTTATTAACGGACTCAAACCTAATAAATACTTTCCCCGGCCATCCTACGCCAAAGGATTAAACACGGGTCACTAATATTTATTAAGTGAAACATATAAAACCGGAGGAAATACGGTCCTCCACTACCAACTACTTAACAAAGATGCTCTTCGAGTATCGATGTAAGCAATGCCGCACAATTCTTTAAGTCGTTCTAGTGTACTAAGGTTTCCTCACCAACTCACATCTAGAAGCTTTTAGATTTTCGAAAATTCCGTTTTACATAGATCACAAAATCCCGATATTTTAACATAATCGAAAACAATTACGCTTATAATCAATATTTTCAGTTTTCATAGCATAGAGCTCTTCCATAGCTTCATAACAATTTAAAGAATGCTTAAATCGGATGCCCGAGTCAAAAGTTATGAATTTTAGAAGAATAGTTTTCTTTTTGTTCCAGGTCGCGCTAAACGGGCCCCACCCGCGCTAAGCGCGCTCCTCGCTGCCTGGAAGGGGTACAAATTCTCCAGACCGAGCTAAGCGGGTGTTGTACCCCAAATTTTACCCCTTAGATGTCATATCATCTTGCACTTACATTTAGATTTCAATCATGTGTGCATTGTTAACTAACCACTTCATTTGGCAAGTTGTCTATTTTTATTGTGAAAGTTAGGGTTCACATAAAGAGGACAAGGTATCCCTAAGACATCTCTTGGCTCTAAATGCATCCATTTGAATCTACATGCGTCCAAGAAGTCTTTTTCAACAAGAAATCAAATGCTTTACCAAGACAAGTCAACCATTGCCTTTCATGTTAAGCAAAGTGTGATCCTAAGTCTTGAGGCATTATTCCATGTGTTAATAAACATCCTTGGAGTCCACCTTTGGGTTTTAGAAGATTTTCTCTTAAGTGCAAGAATTTTTCATTTGGATCAATATTCACCAAAGGTGCAACATCTCAAATTGGTGCCACGAGAGGATTTGATTTTGTAAACTTAGAATTTCCTAAGTTTGTTCCTGTGGCATTTTCTTTTTTCATGGACATGTGATTTATCTCAAAATTCCATTGGGCCCAAAATGTTGTCATTTGACCAAAGGCCATAAAGTTATGAGAATTGAAAATGGTGTTCCCGTATGGTTAAGCAACAAGGCATTATGCACTTAATCCATTCCATGTGCCTCTTGTATTATTTGAAAAAAATCTGAAGATGCTTTGCTTGTAAGACAATTTTGTGAGGTTACTAAATATTACCTCTTTCTATCTTCTCTCCCATGACACAAATAAAAAAGTTTTTGGAATAAATATTGAAGGGTGAAAGTAGCAGGCCTGCACCATATCCTCCACTGCTTTTATTTAGCAAGTGTAGCATTGTGATCTCCAAAGTTTGACTGAAAGAGGTGCCATGCAAACCCTAATTTTTTCCCCTATGGATAAAGCATTTGTCCACTGTATCTTCCATGCACGGACCAATTTGTTTTGCCTATAAAAGGAGACCACTTCTCCTTTGTTCAACAGATAGAAAACACAACCACAACACCGAGAAAGATATAAGAAAACTCTCTCAAAATCCCCCCACCTCTCCATTTTTTTTAGTTCTGCAAGTAATCCTCAAAACTTGCAAGGAACTCACCATTTTTATTCCCTCTATAAACACTACAAACCATCAAATACCAACATCCAAACCCTTGGTGACTTGTGAGTTTTTCTGGAAACTAAAAGAGAGAAGAGGTGACTCCGTAGCAGTTGGTCTTTGAAGTTTGAAGAAGGGAAAACTCATCCACCATTTCCAGAAACTTGCACCCGTGAAGAAGCAGTGGACTTTCTCCACTAGGTATCACACTCTCTTCCATTATGTTTACCATACCATGATCATATTCACTTCATACTGTTGCCATGTTTTTCTATCTTGTTAATGCCTGAGGCTGTGATGAACATTGTTAATGTTGATTCTGTGATAGTTATCTTAAATCGTTAATATGCGGTTGGTTTTAAAAAAAGAAGAAGAAGAAAAAATCGGGAACGGGATTCGTGTTTGTGTATGAGAAAACTGAATAAGAAAAAGTTTGTAGTGGCACTCGCCAGCATGCTTAGGCGGCGCCTGCCACACAAATAAATAAAATAATAAAGCACACACTAAAAAAACCACATGGCGCCCGCCATGGGTGGAGGTAGCGCAAGCCACCCTTAAGATGATGGAGGTGGCGCAAGCCACCCTTTACTATGAGGAAGTGGCGCAAGCCACCCTTTAACATGAAGGTGGCGCAAGCCACTAGTGGTAATGCCACTATGGCGCCGGCCACATGGTGTACAGTGGGGGCCACACTGTTTATTTTTATTTTTCTTTACTTTTTTATTTATTTGTTCCATGAGTTTTATCTCTCATTTCTATTTTTTTCTAATATTTTCAAAAACAATAAAAAATATGCATAACTTATTTTTAATTCTTAGACGTTTCTGTAAATAAAATCAACCTTTTTTTAAAGAGTTTAAAGTGATTTTCTTTAGAGTAGTCTGTAACTTGTGAGATTTGTTTGAAAATTGCTCCCTGAATTTGAGCAAAGCTTTATCATAAGAATCTTGTCTGTATTTCTTTTTTGGCCTCTGTTGCTAATTTGCATGACTCTAATTGTCTTTGTTTTCAAACTGTGAGAATGCTTTCTCTGCCATGCTTGTCATATTTATATAGCCACTTATCATTGTTGTTTTCCATGCTCGCACTTGAAAGTTTATATGTTGATTAATGCTTACTGTTTTGGAATTCTTGAACTTATATGTTTCATTATATTTCAACCCCACTGTAACTCTTGTTTACAAGATGTTACTCTTCCCCTTCCTTCCAAAGGAAAAGTTTTTCTATTGACCTCAAAGTCATAGAAAGCTCATTACTACCTTTGACCTCATAGTCATAGGCATCCTTTAACCTTTGACCTCATAGTCATAGGAATCTCTCATGGCCTCATAGTCATAGAGTTACATCTTCAACCTTTGACCTCATAGTCGACTATATGAACCTCTCATGGCCTCATAGTCATAGAGTTACATCTTCAACCTTTGACCACATAGTCATAGGAACCTCTCATGGCCTCATAGTCATAGAGTTACATCTTCAACCTTTGACCTCATAGTCATAGGAACCTCTCATGGCCTCATAGTCATAGAGTTACATCTTTAACCTTTGACCTCATAGTCATAGGAAGCACTTGACCTCATAGTCATTGGCAAAATCTTTAACCTTTGACCTCATAGTCATAGGTAGCCTTTGACCTCATAGTCATTGGCAACATCTTTAACCTTGACCTCATAGTCATAGGTGTACCTTTGACCTCATAGTCATAGGCAAGCTTTGACCTCATAGTCATAGCCATCCCCCATTGACCTCATAGTCCTGGAAAAGTCTCTCTATTGACCTCAAAGTCATAGGTAGCTCATTACCTTCCTTTGACCTCATAGTCATAGGATTCCTTCTTGACCTCATAGTCATAGGGCCATCTTTAACCTTTGACCTCATAGTCATAGGAAAGCTTTGACCTCATAGTCATGGCCACCCTTCCTTGACCTCATAGTCATAGGGCCATCTTTAACCTTTGACCTCATAGTCATATGCAAGCTTTGACCTCATAGTCATGGCCACTCTTCCTTGACCTCATAGTCATAGGATTCCCTCTTGACCTCATAGTCATAGGACCATCATCCTCTATTGACCTCATAGTCATAAAAAGTCTCTCTATCGACCTCATAGTCATAGATAGCTCATTACCGTCTTGACCTCATAGTCAAAGGTAACATCTTCTCTAGACCTCATAGTCATTCACCTACAACTTAGACTTCAAGAGTTTCTTTGACTCTATATGAGCTCATACTCATTTCCCTTGGAACTTTGGCCATAGTCAATGGTTCCTCAATCCACCCTTAGTGAGGTGAACTACGGTTGCTCTGATTCTTTAGTCAGATACGTAGGCACGAGATGCAACGTCTTGGCGAGCAAACTTAGTGTATATACCCTTAGGTCTTTACCTTATCATTAGAAGATACCCTAGCAAGCAAACATAACATAACACAAACTAAACAAGAGGTTCCCTTAATATAACCAACCCCCGAGCCTTAGATCTCCCCCCTTTAGGTTTTCTCGATCTTGAACCTTTCCTTTGGATAAATCAAAGTCGGTGGTGTATTTCAAAGAAATGTGATGCAAGTTAATTAATAGCTTGTTATCCAATTCTCACCGCAACAGAAATGGCGACTTCACTGGGGATCATCATTTTGAGGGTTAAGCCCACCTTTTTTTGCTTATGTTATTTATGCTTATTTGCTATATTTGTACATATCTGTATATTTACTTGGTTTCTTCTGTGGGCATGGTGCTTTTGAGTGGTGAGATAAGTCCTATCCCAGACTTGAGTGCACTTATGATAGGACGATGGTATAATCAAGGAGGCTTCGAGGGAGTCGATTCCCAAAGAAGTTGACTTGAGACACCATCACTCAGTTGAGGCCCTCTTGAGAGTCTAGTCATGTTGAACGAGTCTATTCGTGAAAACGTGCTACTCTCGACATAGGTGCCGTCAAAACTAAGAACCGTAGTTACCTCTAAACCCTATTTGGTCTTTTAGGATGTAGTGTGGTGACCATGAGGGAGTCTATTTCTGAAATGGTTGTCACGCGATACTACATTCAGACGAGATTCTCTTGAGAATTTTATTGATTACCAAGTAATTGGGAAGTCGATAAAATCCGAAAGATGGGTTGTCGACTCTGGGAACTTTTTAGAACCATGTTCTATAGTTGATAAATCCATAGTACACACATATTGGGATGGGTAGACCATGGCTCCACTCATGAGACCCCTAAACCTAGGACTTGTGTACTTTGTTATGTACATATGTCCGTGTTTATGTGTGCCCGTGTTTTGTGCATTGCATACATCTCGTTGCATCCCTTGTTGGTTTCAAGGAATTCAGATATTCATTCCTATTCAAAAATCAACAGAGCTTGGATCTTAAAAATAAAAACTCTGCAGTTCTTCCATAAATTTTTTGCAACTTGCCTTTGAGTTCCTTGAAACCACTTAACTTGTATTTGCATTCCATGCGCATTCGCATCTCATTTGCATTTCTCAGTCTTGAGTCTCCCTTCTTCTTCTATATCTGAAGGATACCTAGCACCTTTTCAAGACAATGACGACAATGAATGAAGTTCTAAAGAACCAAAAAGTCTTGAAAGAGGAAGTCAGAACCCTCAGATGCCAGATGAATTGGGTTCTGGAAACTTTGCAAGCTCTAATGAAAAAAGAGGAGCACGTTCCCCCTGTTACTCCCAGAGAGGTTGACAGTTCATTGCCTCTTGTGGATCCTCCGACTCAATAATCTCCTCAGTATCAGGGGCCAGACCGCCGTCAGCCGCGTCAGCATGCACGACCAAGGCCAAGAAAGCCAGAAAGGCATTTCTCCCCGCTGCCAATGACATACAGTCAGATATTTCCAATTTTGATCAAAGGAGGATTGATAGTGCCAAAAGAATTAAAGCCAGTACCATTTTCGTATCCACCAGGCTTTAACGCCAATGCTCGATGTGACTACCATGCTGGGGCACAGGGGCATTCAACTGAAGATTGTAAGGTGCTCCCGAGTAAGGTTCAGAATCTGTTAGACTCTGAGAGGATCTCATTCACGCCTCAAGGAATTCAAATCAACAATCCTTTGCCATCTCATGTGGTTCTCCCATGCCAAGGATTTGCCTTTGAAGAAACTTCATACCAGCCAGCATTTGATCTTGGTCTTGTACCAAAATCTCATCATCGCCAGATGTCTACCAAAAGGGCATCCCAGCCTCCAACGGTTGTTTCTCCTCGAGGTATCCAAAACCAAAGCAAGAAGAAGTACCATATCGAAAGAGGCCAAGTTGACTGCCAGTCTATCCCTGTGCCTTTGAGCAAACTCTTCCCACTGTTGATGCATAACAAGTTGGTAACTCCTCGACTCCTCAACCCTGTGCCAGGACCTTGGCATAATCCAAACCTAACTTGTGAATTCCACAAGGGAGCCGAAGGGCATAACTTGGATGGGTGCTGAGCCTTAGAAGCTACTATGCAAAGGCTGATCTATGACAACGATCTGATCCTTGAAGAAGATAGCCCAGAGACTGAATGCAAATTTCGTACTGGGACAATAGGGCATTCCATTGAAGAGTGCAAAGATTTCGAAACCAGACTGCTAAACCTGCTGAAAACACTGCAACCTCAAGAAGGTACGTCAGATGTCAATGTCTCAATTCTTGAAGCGAGAGGCAAAAGACTTGAGAGGCCTCCCAGGGTGCTGTATCACAAAGAACAAGTGATCAATGGCGAAGGTGTTCCCCCGTTTGGGCCCGGAAATTGAAATATTTTGAAATCAATTCACCGAAGCTGGCTGTGTTTTATTCATTTCAGGGTTTTTAATTGTAGTTTCTTTGCACTTTGAATTTGTATTTTCTTATAAGCTTTGTTGTACTTTCAAATTGGTAAGATTAATGAAATGTTTATGCACCTTTTGATTAAGTCCATTCGTTTCACTCATTTACATTTATGTTCGTGAAAAAATATATCTTTATCTTGTTTCTTTCCACTTATCAAACTGTTTGTTTCAGCAAATATTGGGGAGGATGATGAAAAATCCTTAACTATTGTGGTATGCTTTCGATTAAACCTTGCCGAGGATGTAGGGCATTGTTTCAATTCCTAAACACTGGAGAAATAAGGAAGATAATCCCTCGTTAACCCTTCGAGCCTAGAAGTAGGAGTTTTCTTTCCGTACACAAAAACCCTTAAATCTCAACCTTGGGGTGTCATACCCCAAATTTTGACCACTAAGATTTCCCATCATTGTGCAAATCATCATCACAATATGGATGAACCATCATGCCTCATCAGTCTCCTCAAGGAATTGTTGAGCATTCACCACAATTAAAATTAGGGTTTCAAGCCCTCTCAGAGCCTTAGACAAAAGATCAATCAAGGAATGACTTGATCTTCAACTTGTCTAACTCTCAAACATCCACAATGGATCAAAAGGATTCCCACTTTAAGGATTAAGCACAAGGCTGCTCCCTTCTAGGTGGATTAAGTCTCAAGATCGACAGTGTCACCAAATTAGGGTTTTGGTCGACCAGGGCCTCCAGATGGAAATTTTTCATCTGGGCACAAGCCAATGATCCAAAACATAACCTAATATACTCCATGGAACCTCATGGACCCAATCATCAAGTCAATTTTGCCTCAGGGGATGCATTCATAAAAAATCAGGAATTAGGGTTTCTTGACCTAATTCACCCCTAAGTTGACTTTTAGGGCAAATCATGAGCCAAGACCTCAAGAGAGGATTTGAGGGTCTCTAATGAACTATATTGATCCATTTGCAACAATGGATTAATCCAAGAAGCTTGAGTAACAAGTCTCAATTTCATCTGCACCACAATTAGGGTTTTAAGGAAAAAAGTCAACTGTAACTTTGACTTTTGACCAGGACATGCTCCCAAACCCTAGGACATGCCTCAATATACCCTATGACACCCATGGAACATGTCCATCAAGTTTGATTTAGGTCAAGGACATGATTTCCTGAAGAATTGCACAGTTTGGAATTCATCTGATAAAAAGTCAACTGTGCACAAAAGTCAACTTTGACTTTTCGAGATTTTTCACCAAAATGGATTTTTAACCCTAAAATGATGTTAATGTATGATTTGAATCATCATTCATCAAGAAAAATCAAGAAAAGTTGGATAACTTGTAAAAGGGGTAACCATAAAACTTAGAAATTTTTCTAAGTCATGAAAAAGTGCCACTAATGCACCAACTTTGGAGGACCATAACTCCTAAACCACAAGGCCATTGTGCCCCATTCAAAGCTTGATTTGTAGATCTCATTGCCCTCTACATAGCTTCATACTGACCTATGTCCAAATTCCTCATGGATTTTGAGTTATGGAGTGATCAAAATCAAGAGAAAACACTTTGTTCCAACACTTAGTGAAAATTTCACTAAGTCAGATTTTGCCTTACTTTTTGCCAAATGTAGGGGGATTTTTCACTTGGATTCAAAAGAGATCAAAACCAAACATGTTCAAACAGTTGTTGTATCATGTAAGGGCTTTCGAAAATGGTCAAGAACATTACCAAATTCAACTTACACCATGAGATATGACATTGACAAGTTGCCTTGCTGAAATCTGTCAAAGGCAAGGCAGAATTTGCAATTTTGCTCGATTTGCCAAAATCAGCCAAATTCAAATGCTCCTATCCACTTGGACACATCTGAGGATTAAATCTAAAGGGGACAATCACTGAGCCAAGCCTCCAAAGTCCATGGAACAAGAAATAGCATGTTGAACCTAGAATGGCCAAACTAGGGACAAGACTCCAAATTTGGATTGAAGCATTCAATGGAAGCATCAAGGTGGCATGGACTGAGCCATTCTCATCTGAAATCAGTCAAGACTTATCCAAGACCAAGGGAACCAAAGCTCTGTGCCCTAACCTCTAGTCAATGGCTAGAGGAGACTTGGATTTTCATTTGCCAACATTGGCCAAACCTACTTAGCAGTTGCCGTTCACTATTCCTTGCAAAACAAACTTGCTCTACTATAAATAGAGCTCAATTATGTTCAGTTTAAGTACACCAAAGGCCTACAACACTTGCCTTTCTCAAAATCTCTTTCTCTTGGCAAAAATGCCTTTCTTAGCAAGGTAACTATCGGGTTTTGAGCTAGAGGGAAATTCCACTCAAACCAATCACTCACACACCTCATATACATCACATATGAGCTGATCAAACACTTAAACAACAACTGGAACATTGATTTCTCAGAATCACCAGTCAATTGCTCAAGGTTTTAACCAAAGTGCAGTTGAGATGCCATGAAGTGATCTAGCCAATTTCCATCAAGTCCAAGCATTCAAACACACTCCATAGCACCTAGGAAAGCTGTTCAGATCATCACAACACAACTGTAACACCTCCTACACAAATCACGATCACCAGCTGTAAGTGGTAAGCATGAGCTCTTCTAACTCTATGATCCATGCAATTTTTGCTGCACAATAATTTGGCCATATGTTCATAATCATGCATGGAATGTTTCCCCTCAATTAATTGCTTTGTTTGAATCATGTATCAAAAATCCTAGCCTTCATGCAGAAATTAGGGTTCTTGAGGTTTCTTCGTGATTTCATGTTTTATGTTTAATTTAAATGAAATTAAGTGTTATAGACATGATCGTGAGGTTGAAACGAGTTGATTGGTATGTGGATTGCATGATATGGTTAAGTATTCAGTGAGATTGGATGGAAAACGCAAATCTGGGAAACTCAGAACACGCGCGTGTTCCTGGTGTGTTATTGGCGCCATTTTCAGAAATTTGAATATTTGAATTTTGTGATTTTTGTTTAATTGATTCAAAAATTAATTTCTCTCCGAGTTTTAATGATTTTGAGTTGATTCTTTTTTTAATAATTCACAAAAATGTTAAAATATTTTATTTTATCAAAAAATCCCAAAAATATTATTTATTTCATATAATTGATATTTTTGCAAAGAATTAATATTTTAATTGTTTTTGACATTTTAAATATTTTTTCCACATTGATTTTGCAACTTTTAATGCTTTCTAATTATTTTGTAGGTCAATACTTAATTTTTGAAGCATTAACCCAAGATCACAATTTGTTTTTCATATGTTAAACAATTTTGATCATTTTAATTGAATTTTTATTCAATTAAATACATTTTTGAAAACAAATTAGGGTTTTTGGATTAATTCAACCCTCATAAATCATTTTCAAAAAACTTCTGGGCCTCTAATATAGTGTAAGACCCAATCCTTTTTTACCAAATCATTTTTGGGCCTCAGTGTATTGTATAAGTCCCGATACTGTAAAAAACAAACGGCGCGACCGTCGCCTTTTTTAAAAAAAAAAATAATAACCTTTTGGGCCTCTCCTCGAGCTATAAGACCCATTCAAAACTTTTGGGCCTCTAAAAGAGTGTAAGACCCAATCCCCTTTTAACCAAAACATTTTGGGCCTCACTTATTGTATAAGCCCCTTCGTGTTAAAAGAAAATCTCGGCGCGATCGCCATTTCAAACGGAAAAATCATCTGGGCCTACCCTCGTGTTATAAGCCCCACTCTTTTTCGTTAAACCTTTTTGGGCCTCTTGAGAGAGTGTAAGACCCATCCCTTTGTACAGAAAACTTTTTGGGCCTCAGTCACTTGTATAAGTCCCTCTGTACAAATTCAAAACAACAGTGCGCTCACTGATAAAACCCTGGGCCTCTCCTTGAGCTGTAAGCCCCAAATCTTTCTTTTTTAAAGCACTTTCTCCTTTGATTTTGAATATACTGTTGTTTTCCATCTTTCTTTGTTGAACAACTAACCAAACAACATGGAAGCTCTACAACCGAGTAAGTGGTTATCGTTTTCATTTACCGCTTTCATATACATATAACTGTATTGTGGGGTTGTTTCACTGTAAGTCTTCTTTCATAAACTCATATCAAACTGTGTAATAATAGTATATATATTTAGAGTTTCCCCGGCAACTACGTCTAGCATTAAGCCCGTTGATTACTCTTAGAAATAGTCTAAACTAGATCCCCATAGGATTACTAGACACAGTTTTCCCTCCTCTTGGGGTTAAACAATATGGAGACATGAAAGGCAGCATTCTTTGTGAACCCTTTCATAGACTGTCACTCGTAGAAGTTGTCAAAGAAACTCTATTCCCCAGAGATGATCTTTTCTCCGTGAATGGCATCTCTTGAGTTTCTTCCAAATTCTTGGACTTTCCTGGCTTGATCTATTCTCGGTGAATGGCATGTCTTGAATTTCTAGGGATTTGGGGACCCACAGGCTTCTTAAAAGCAATTGTCAAGAAACTCTACTCCCCAGAGATGATCTTTTCTCCGTGAATGGCATCTCTTGAGTTTCTTCCAAATTCTCGGACTTTCCTGACTTGATTTATTCTTTGTGAATAGCTTGCCTTGAATTCCTCAGGATTTGGGGATCCATCGGCTTCTTAAAAGCAACCCCGCCTCCTCTTGGGCTTAGTACAAGGACCCTACGGCTTCTTAGAAGTATTCACAGCCACCTCTTAGGCTTCGTATAATGATCTCTTCCTCCGGGAATGATAGTCTCCTCTTGGGCTTTATACAAGGACCCGTCGGCTTCTTAAAAGTTTCCAGCCTCCTCTTGGGCTTCGTATAAATTGTCCCGATGACCTCCTAGAGGTATAGGAACAGAACTTAATCATCTGCATAGAACAGTCCTTTCAAAGAGTCTACTACTGTTTCTCAAAGCACAGTACAAAAGATGAAACTCTAGACTCAGACAGTCTAATCTCCTTGAGTCTCAAAGACATTCTCAAGTGACCCCTTCGTTAAATAGGAAGAAAACCCGTAGACTCGGACAGTCTCAATACCCTTCGGATTTCCCACTTCCTTAAAGAACAGGAATAACCCGGATCCTCGAATCAAATCCCTGAGTACAGTATTGCTCATATAAGAACTGATTTTCTCTTTCAAAATCAGTATACTGGACCTGTCACTCAACTGAAACAGTAACCATAGCCTCTCTTGGGCTTTATACAATGATTCTCCCCAGCGGAGTTAACAATTTTAGCCTCTCTCTTAGGCTTTGTACGAGACACATAAGAGACTCCCTCGTTGAGTCCATCACCTCTTTCGCCTCCATCTCGGGCTTTATATGAGATACAAAAAGGTTCTTATTGAGTCAAAAAAACAATAGCCTCCATCTCGGGCTTCGTACGAGATACAAAAACTCTCTTGTTGAGTCCAATAGCCTTCATCTCGGGCTTTATACGAGATACCAAAAGACTTCATCGTCGAGTCAAAACCTTTTAGCCTCTCTCTCGGGCTTTGTACGAGACACATATTAGCCTCCTCTTAGGCTTTGTATAAGAAAACCACCGGTTGGTCCAATCAACCTTTTAGCATCAAAGTTGTGCCTCGTTCACAATACACAAACATCAACAACTCTTCCCCCTTCATCTAATTGCTGTAAGTGGCAAGCCTCTGGATCATCTACATCCATGCCCATGTCCCTCTTTTAGCATGAGAAATTCCTAAGGAAAGATGGCATTGCTCTAAACTGAGTTAAAAGTCTTCTCCTTCAGGTTAAAATCCCCTATAAAGGAAATTATGGTATTGCCGGATTCAAAAATCCCGGTTAAAGTAATTCTCCTTTATAAACAGTCGTAACAGACAAACCCCCCTTTAGAAATGACAAATTCTCTCTAAGGTCAACACCTTTAGCTTTACATCTTGGGCTTTGAACAAGATACAAACTGCTTTCAGCTTCACATCTTGGGCTTTGAACAAGATACAAATCACCTTTCGCTTCACGTCTTGGGCTTTGAACAAGACACCAAATACCATTTCCTCCCATAGACTAGGAGGAACTATGAACGCTCTGATTTCCCTGTTTCGGTAAACGGGAATACGTAGGCATAAGATTGAAAGAAAAATCTTAGCGAGCACACTAAACAAAAACCCAAAATCCCATACTCTCATGTATCTATCAAAAGCACCAGTCCTAACATCCTAATCCTCGTTCCCCGCTATAAAGTCCTAGAAAGAGAAAAGAAAACCATATTGGCGAAAATACAAATAACCAGTACAGGGGCCCCCCCACATTGATAGCATTCACAACCTAACAGACCGCTGTTTAAACTCAGTATGCAAAGCAGGGTTAATTGGAGACATCTATTTCCCTTCCTTATTCAGCTCATAATAGGATAAAAAATGAATCGACCTGTAGTAAACTCAATCGCAGAGAGCGACCAGCGCTTAAGAACTGCGTCCAAAATCGCTCGCTACAGAAAAATGGCGCCCACCGTGGGACCCTCTTTATTTTTTTCCTTTTTTTTCTCTTGTGTGAATACCTCAGATTGGGGCTTCCGCCGGGGAACCCATTTCTGTCAGGAACTTAGGGTTCATAGCTTTAAAGGTCTAGGATGTTTAGGATAAATATATATACTGCTTTTCCTAATTGCTATACGTGTTTATTTTTCTGCTAATGGGAATGCGTGTGATGCCGCATGTGGAAAGATCGAGTATACACTTAAGATAAGTGATGGCGACGAGGTCGACCGTCAACCTCAGTGGAGGCTGACCAATGCAACCCATTCTCTCACCTAGACAATGGGCTGATTGTTAAGTCTGAGAAGCTGAGGAGCCAAACCCTTTCGTAGTGCAGAAACTATCGGGAATAGTTGTTACGCGATACTACCCTCATTTGAGGATGGTGATCTATTTTCGGTGAATGGAACTTACTCTAAGATTGCTCTACAACTCGCTGGCGATCCGCTTGTTGTTTTACTTTCCTGGGAGGAGCTGATGATAATGAGTACAGGTACAAAAATCACCCTAGTATAAACCTTAGGGGATGGGTAGAGCCTTGACTTCATGACAACGACCCTTTGACCCCATGTTTTTTCTATGTTTTTGTGTGCTGCATTCATGCATTCATTTAAAAAAAACATTAAAACATTCAAAAAATTTCTCTTCTAGTCTCTCTGTTTTTCAAATTAAACTAAGACTGTGATTGCGAATATCAGTGAAAAGGATTGCGCTAATGGATTTTGGTAGAAGGAGAACTCATAGTTATACCATCAAGGTTCCAAAGCTAGAGGATTTAAGAAGGCTAGCGATAATGATCACTAACCCTGAGGCTTTCAGAGCCAAGCACGGAGGTCTACTACCACTGTTAAGAGTCCATGTGATTGAGGGAATCATGGACGCGCTCATTCAGTTCTACGATCCGGTTTATCACTGTTTCACATTCCCGGATTACCAGTTAGCACCAACGCTGGAGGAGTATTCTCACCTGATTGATCTACACATTACTGATCGAGCTCCATTTTCTGGACTGGAAGAAATTTCAAAGAATCAGACCATTGCGAGAGCAATTCATTTGGACGAGTCTGAGGTCAGGACTCACCTAACTACCAGGGGTGGCATCCAAGGTTTGCCAGCCCAGTTCTTGACAAAGAAAGCCCTGTATTTTGCCAGTATAGGAAACGTGACTGCTTTTGAAAGCATTTTTGTATTGCTCACCTACGGGTTATTTTTGTTTCCCAACATCAATAACTTCGTCGATATCAACTCCATTAAGGTTTTTCTCATTGGAAACCCTGTGCCGACTTTGCTCGCAGATGCATATCATTCTGTACACTTAGGAAATTTGTACAGCGGAGGGGAGATCACATGCTGTGTACCTCTGCTTTACAAATGGTTTATCTCTCACTTGCCCAAGTCTGCTGCTTTTTGGGATTGCAAGAGTGCCTTACGTTGGTCGCAGAAGATCATGTCTCTTACCAATTCTGATATAGATTGGTGTAATAGGATCTATGATGGGATCATGATCATTGACCGTTGTGGAAACTTCCCTAACGTAGCCCTTATAGGAACTAAGGGAGGAATCAACTGCCATCTAGTTCTCGTTCATCGTCAATTTGGATACCCGATGAGACACGTCCCACGGGGTGTTCATCTGGAAGGTCTTTTCTTCAAGGAAGGAGAAAACGACAGAGCACTAAAGATGGAAATAGTGCACGCTTGGAAGCAGGTTCATAAGAAAGGACGAGAGTCTCTAGGAAAACCGGATTGTGTCTCGGTGAAGCCTTAGCTCCATTGGGTACAAACTAGAGCTCTCAAGCTAAAGATGCCTTATCCTCGTTACGGGATTCTTCCGCCGAGGGAATCTGTCATGTACTTCATGACTGAGACTGAAAAGCTTCAGGTTACTCTCAACAAAGTTCAACAGGAGAGAAGGTCTTGGAAGAACAAGTACCGCACCCTCGACGTAGAGTGCATCAAAATACAGCAATTACTGAAAGAGAAAGATGCTCTGATTGAAATTTTGGAGCAACATGCTGTAGAGAATCAAGATGACCAAAGGAATTTGCTCGCTCCTTTCACTTGGCAAAGGAATGACAACCCGACAACGGCCCAAGAGCCCCGGTCAAAGAAAAGGAAGATACCAGAATCAACACCCGAGTCTCCTTAGAGAGGACTCTGGGCCCATTAGCTTAGGTTTCTGTTTCTGCACTGTATAATCTACTGTATTTCCATTTCTGTAATCCTTTGAATTTCAATAAAAAGGGGTTTCCCCACTGTTTGATATTTGCAATCTAATTGTCGAAGTTTATTTTGATTAAACCTTAAACAATTAATATAATCATTGCATTCATCATTATCACATCGCGTATTCTTCTTACCTACGAATCTCACGTTTGTGTCTCGGTTCTAGAGTCAAACTGTCTCATTCGTATAATACTCCGGCCAATCGTCAGAAAAAGATGGATGATCTTGAGGAAGAAAACAGAGAGTTGAGAGAAGAGATCGACGCTCTGAGAGAGGATATGAGAAAGCTTCGTAACGACATGCAAGCCATGGCAGAAGCTCAGCTACAAAGAACTGTGATCTCAGAGATCACCTCGACGCCCATAGTGGAGAAGTATGATCCTAGGTATCAAATGCCGAAAGATCGTCCCTGGGGCATGCCTGTTAACTATATCCCGGAAGGATATGTTCCGCCGATCACTAAAGATCAGGGAATCACAACAGAAGTCGTTGGGCCTGAAGGTTACAAACTTCGGGAAAGCGAAGATGCCAGGGGCATACTGAAGACTCCTGAAGGTTACAAACTTCGGGAGACGCCAAGATTTACTGTCGTAGTCACGGTACCACCCCCTGTGGTGCACACTGTCCCGGAAGGGCAGATTCCACAGACACCTTCTGGTAAAAAGGAAACTATGTTTGACAGAATGGAGGAATTCCAGGAGCAGTTCTTGGAAATGCAGAAGGAACTGCAAGCCATTCGCGGTCAGGATCTATTTGGAAAGGACGCCGCAGATCTCTGCTTGGTCCCAAATGTGAAAGTCCCGCACAAGTTCCAAGTGCCCGACTTTGAAAAATACAAGGGTAACTATTACCCTCAAAGCCATCTGGTGATGTACGCTCGGCGGATGTCAGCTCAGATGGAGAATCAGGACCTACTGATTCACTACTTTCAGGATAGTTTAACCGGTGCCGCATTAAAATGGTACATGGGTTTAAACCGTGCCACGATTAGCACATTCAGAGATCTTGGCACTGCCTTCGTCCAACAATACAAATACAATTTGGGCATGGCACCCGACAGAGATCAACTCAGATCGATGTCGCAAATGGACAAGGAAACCTTTAAGGAGTATGCTCAAAGGTGGCGTGAGATTGCCGCTCAAATTTGTCCACCTCTTGAGGAAAAAGAGATGACAAAGATCTTCTTAAAAACCTTGAGCTCATTTTACTATGACCGAATGGTTGCCAGTGCACCCAGTGACTTCACCGAAATGGTCGGCATGGGCGTACGTCTTGAGGAAGCCGTCCGAGAAGGACGTTTGGTAAAAGACACTGGATCTACGAGCGGTACTAAAAAATATGGTAGTGCTCTCCCTAAGAAAAAAGAGCAAGATATTGGGAATATCTCTCTCGGAAAGAAAAGGCGACGTTATCAACCGGTAGCAGCTGTGACTCCTGCTATCAACCCTGCGTCTATTCCTACGTATCAACCTCAGGTTGCACAGAGCCAACCTGATCAACAAAGGACACAACAGCCTCTTCAGCAGGCTCGTCCTCCATACAACAACAACCGTACAACACGGCCACCAGGATTTGATCCTATACCCATAACGTACGCAGAACTATTTCCATTACTACTGGCTAAGGGGCACATTTAGACTAAATCTCCTCTTACAGTACCGGAAAATCTGCCTTTTTGGTTTAAGGTGGATCAAACTTGCCCTTATCATCAAGGAGGATCGGGGCATAACATAGAGACTTATCTCAATTTCAAGTCCGACGTGCAAAAACTTGTTAGGAACGGGGTCTTATCCTTCAAGGATACAAATCCTAATGTTCTCACGAACCCGCTGCCTCAACACGAGAAGGATGCAGTCAATCTGATTGAGAAAGAGACTAACGATGTCTATCAAATTCATAATGTACTCTTGTTGAAAACCAATTTGGTCAAGATGCATTGTAGACAGAGTGGATATGGCCATGTGCCACCTCTTAATTATCACCAGTGTGATATCTACTCTAAAGACAATCAGGGATGTTCTGTGGTGCAAGCAGCTCTACAAGAACAGATGAATCTCGGATGGATCCAAGAGCACCGAATTCGTGGAGTTAACATGGTCTATACGAATTCCAACGTCATTCAGAACCACGACATCCGTGCAATGAATGTCAACTTGGTGGCGATGCACTCAAGGCAAAGCCAATATCATAATCTGCCGCGGCACAATTACAGTTCTTGTCTGATTTGCTCGGTAAACAAACAGGGATGCTCTTTCATATAAGAGGCCCTCCAGCGTCAGATGGATCTTGGATGGATCCAAGACTACCATGATAGGAACTCTTATCAGATCAATATGGTTCAGATCTTCGATATTCGCGTGATGAATACCAACCTGGTAGAGTTACATGCTGAACAGGTCCGACTCGGATTCTTAATATCACATGACTATCAAAGCTGTAAAGCGGGTTGCAAAAACGATCGAGGTTGTACCCTTGTCCAGGAGGCACTTCAGCACTTGTTAAATCATTGGTGGATGCCAGTTTATATGGATGAAGATACTCAGCAAATTAGTATCAGTAATAGGAATCCCACTCGGCGTCAGAGTCAGGATGTCCGATCTGGGGAAGCTAACCTAGTGAGGTTACATTGTATTCAAAGTGGGCGTGGCCAAGTGCCACCACATAACTATGAACGTTGCGGCGTCTGTTTGGAAAGTAACCAAGGGTGTTACTTTGTGAGAGCAGCTCTTCAAGGTCAGGTGGATCATGGAGAGATTCGTCCATATCCGGGTTTTGGACCCATCAACTGGACGCCGAACTACCTTACCGATCAAATTGAGGATGTTGTCACGATCTCTGGTCATCACAGGACCAGGGATGTTTTTGCCATTATCCCTCTACTTGACGAATCTAAAGTTCCCAACCGGGAACAGAGCGAGATTAATTATGATGGTCAGAAAAATCAGAAGGTTCCCATAGTCATCTGTCTGTCGGGGCCACTACCGTATGAATCAACTAAGGTTATCCCTTACAAATACGGTGCAACGACAGTTGAAAATGGAAAGGAAATTCCATTACCCTCTGTCGTGAATATTTCAGACATCAGTCGTGTAACACGGAGTGGTAGAATCTTCAACCGAGGGGTTGGAGAACCTAACAAGGAAAAGGAACTTCAGAAGGAAACTCCTGATCCACCAGTCGGTCAATCCAGTAATCCAGACCTTTCAAAAAATAATGATGAGATGCTGAAGCTCATCCAAAGGAGTGAATACAACATTGTCGATCAACTGTTACAAACTCCTTCAAAGATCTCAGTTTTATCACTGTTACTCAGTTCAGAAGCGCATAGGGAGGCTTTACAGAAAATCTTGGAGCAAGCCTTTGTAGAACACGATGTAACAATCAGACAGTTTGATAACATTGTCTCTAACATCACTTCCTGCAACAATTTGGGATTTAGTGATGAGGAATTACCCGAAGGGGGTCGCCGTCATAACATGGCGCTCAACATTACAGTTAACTGCCAGGACGATGCTTTATCCAGCGTACTGGAAAACACAGGGTCAGCCCTGAATGTTATGCCGAAGTCCACTTTGATGCAATTATCATTCAAGGGCCCTCCGATGAGAATCAGCGAGGTCGTCGTCAAAGCGTTCGACGGATCCAGAAAAACAGTTATCGGCGAAGTTGATCTTCCCATAACTATCGGTCCTCACACTTTCCAAGTCACTTTCCAGGTCATGGACATCCGGGCAACGTACAGTTGTTTATTAGGAAGACCTTGGATACACTAGGCTGGAGCGGTTACCTCGACCCTCCACCAAAAGCTAAAGTTCGTCAAGGACGATCAACTTGTCACAGTTTGTGGGGAACAAGCCTTGCTTGTAAGCAACTTGTCATCGTCTACTGGTATAGAACCCGAGGAGGTTATTGGAACTCAGTTCCAAGCACTGTCGGTAAGCAAGAACAATTAGTTCAAAGGAGGAACCTCGATTTCCTCATACAAAGATGCTATCAAAGCGGTCGAGAGTACCGATACAACAAGATGGGGACAACTTGTCATTCCTATTGACAATAAAACAAAGAAGGATCTTGATTTTTCTGCAACCTGTACCCAGACAGCTGCCAACGATGAAAGTCTTCATCCCCTTCAAAACTTCTTCCACAGTGGAGGTTTCCTCCACCCAGTGTCTCAGGCAGCACATGATATCAATGAGGAAGATCCCTCTGACACAGATGAAGAATAGAAGTCCTATCTTAATGAGGACGGTTATATGTCTCAGGAAGAGGTGCCTACGCCATTTTGCTATCCCGCACAGAGTCCGAGATTTATACCAAGGTCAGACGTCGAAATGAGATATGGAGATTGTGATCCGAAAGGATGTCGTGCTTCGCCAAATTCATTAGAGGAGGACACTCCGATGAAATACAACTTTGACCACAATTATTATGGCCCAATGGATGGTCTGCCAATGTGGCAACCTTACCCAAGAAACTTGGGGCAAGAGAGTCAGCCGAACAATGAAAATCAGCTGACCGTCATTGAACAGAATACCTGTGTCTCCACCATGTTATGGGATCAACACTCAGGTTATTCAGAAACTACTCAACATGAAGATGAATTTTCAACATTTGCAGGACTTGAATTCATCAACTATGATTTTCCCGAGGTCAACGTCATCGAGAGAGATGACTCCTCTAGTTCCAGAGAAGTGTGGGACACCTTGGGACAACCGAGTGGGAAATATGACTATATGGTCAAGTACACCGCTCCCGAAAGCTCTCGTATCAGGCTCGAAGATATCCAGCCTACTGGATGGGGAGATACAGCTGAGAGCACAAATGCTATGCAAAATGCAACTGAGGAATTCTCCTACGACAACTCTGCCTGGGAGACAGATTCCAATGATCCTGCTCCACCAGAAATCAGCGTTATTTCTGAAGACAAATCAAGGAAGGTGCCAGACTTTGTGATTCACCGAGGAGTTCGCCGCCAATGGGTTGCTGTCGATGTTCCGAAGGTCGTTCATCAGTCAAAGTAATTGCCATCTTTAACCTTTCACCCTGTCCAGGTGAAACGGATGTTTTAATAAGGCTTGCTTTCTGTAAATTTCCCTCTTCGCTTAGCCCAAAGCGACAGAGTTTTGTTTTATAGGACTGTAGTTTAAAGAATCGACTTGTTCATTAATAAAATAACGTCGTTATGTAATTTCCGCATTAATTGTTGTTTTCTCTTTTTGCTTTTTCAGAAAATGGTAATCCTAGAAAACAAATCAATAAATAAAAACAAGCAGTAAAATAAAACACTGCACACACTTGCATTTTCTCTATCTCTTCTAAACACGAATCATCACGTCATGCAGATTGCTTGTTTTAAACCCCGTTGAAACATACGATCCGATGCCTTCTCCCAACTTTGAGTTCCTGGTATTCGAGGCTGAAGAAGAAAATGACAACGAAATTCCAGAAGAGATATCCCGACTACTCAGACAAGAGGAAAGGTCCATTGAACCTCACAAAGAGCCGTTGGAAACGGTAAACTTGGGTTCAGAAAAAGAGAGAAAAGAAATCTGGATTGGGGCACTGCTCAGTCCAACTGCCAGAGAGGGTTTGATAAAGCTTCTCAAAGAATTTCCCGATGTATTCGCTTGGTCCTATCAGGATATGCCAGGGTTGGATACCAGCATCGTGGAACATCACTTACCGTTAAGATTGGAATGTCTGCCAGTAAAGCAAAGGTTGAGACGGACTCACCCAGACATGGCCATCAAAATCAAAGAGGAGGTACAGAAACAGATTGACGCGGGTTTCCTCGCCACATCAGAATATCCTCAATGGTTAGCCAACATCGTACCCGTTCCCAAAAAGGACGGAAAGGTCAGAATGTGTGTTGATTACAGGGATCTGAATAAGGCTAGTCCAAAGGACGACTTTCCTTTACCACACATTGACATGCTGGTAGACAGCACAACAAAGTTCAAAATTTTCTCCTTCATGGATGGATTCTTGGGCTATAACCAGATCAAAATGGCACCGAAAGACATGGAGAAAACTTCGTTCATTACCCCATGGGGCACCTTTTGTTACAAGGTAATGCCGTTCGGTTTGAAGAACGCCGGGGCAACCTATCAAAGGGCCATGACTACTCTGTTTCATGACATGATACATAAGGAAATCGAGGTATATGTCGATGATATGATTGCAAAATCAAAAACAGAGAGTGAACACGTTGAACATCTGTCAAAATTGTTCGAACGTCTAAGAAAATTCAAGCTCTGCTTGAATCCCAACAAGTGCACCTTCGGTGTCCGTTCAGGGAAACTACTAGGGTTCATCGTCAGCCAGAAAGGAATTAAGGTTGATCCTGACAAGGTCAAGGCCATTCAAGAAATGCCTTCTCCGAGAACTGAAAAAACAAGTCAGAGGATTCCTGGGACGTTTGAACTACATCTCCAGATTCATATTCTTTATGACCGCGACATGTGCGCCGATTTTCAAGTTACTCAAAAAGAACCAGGATTGCGTTTGGGCAAAAGATTGCCAAACCGCCTTCGACAGTATCAAGGAATATCTGTTGAATCCTCCGATTCTATCACCTCCAGTGGAAGGAAGACCACTGATCATTTACCTCACAGTTTTAGAGGACTCAATGGGATGTGTACTTGGCCAACAAGACGAAACCAAAAGGAAAGAGTCAGCCATTTACTATTTGAGCAAGAAATCCACCGACTGCGAAACTCGGTACACGATGCTTGAGAAAACTTGTTGCGCTTTGGCTTGGGCAGCCAAACGTCTTCGCCAATACATGATTCGTCACACTACTTGGTTAATTTCCGAGATGGATCCAATCAAGTGCGTCTTCGAAAAGCCTGCTCTCACGGGAAGAATTGCCCGTTGGCAGATGCTGTTATCAGAATATGACATAGAGTACCATGCTCAGAAAACCATTAAGGGAAGTATTTTAGCCGATCATTTGGCTCATCAACCGATTGACGATCAAGAACCAATCGAGTTTGACTTCCCAGACGAAGATGTCATGTATCTAAAAATGAAAGATTGCGATGAACTGTTACCCAGTGAAGGGTCAGAATCAGGTTCCCAATGGGGACTTATCTTTGACGGAGCAGTTAATCATTATGGAAATGGAATTGGGGCAATCATTGTTACCCCTCAGGGTACCCACATTCCTTTCACCGCCAAACTTATGTTCAAATGTACGAACAACGAGGCCGAATACGAAGCTTGTATCATGGGTCTCGAGGAATCAATTGATTTAAGGATCAAAAACTTGGACGTATACGGTGACTCAGCCTTGGTTATCAATCAGATAAAAGGAGATTGGAACACATACCAATCAGGATTAATCCCTTAAAAAGACTATGCAAGAAGGTTACTACCTTTCTTCAACAGAGTTGAGTTTCATCATATCCCTCGTGAGGAGAATCACATGGCTGATGCATTAGCCACTCTCTCTTCCATGATTAGTGTAGGTCAATGGACTGACCTACCTAAGATCTACATAATGCGCCTAGAAAGGCCCGCTTACATCTTCACGATTGAAGCAGTCATAGACGATAAACCTTGGTATCATGATATCAAATGCTTCCTTCAGAAACAAGAGTACCCACCTGGGGCACTCAGAAAAAGATAGGAAAACCCTCAGAAGATTGGCTGGAAACTTCCTCTGGAGCGGTGACACTCTCTATAAGAGAAATTTTGACACGGTCTTGCTCCGATGCGTAGACAGACCAGAAGCAGACATGCTTATGAAAGAAATTCATGAAGGATCCTTTGGCACTCATGCCAACGAACACACAATGGCGAGGAAATTTTTAAGAGCAGGGTACTATTGGTTGACAATGGAATCCGACTGCTACAAGTACATGATGAGGTGTCACAAGTGTCAAATATACTCCGACAAAATTCATGTACCGCCATCACATCTCAAAGTTCTTTCTTCCCCGTGGCCTTTTTCCATATGGGGAATCGACATGATTAGCTTGATCGAACCCAAGGCTTCAAATGGACATCGGTTCATCCTGGTAGCCATTGACTATTTCACCAAGTGGGTCGAAGCAGCGTCATTCGCCAACATAACCCGACAAGTGGTGGTCCGATTTATCAAAAACAATATCATCTGCCGTTATGGTGTTCCAAACGAGATCATTACTGAAAATGGATCTAACTTGAACAATAAGATGATGAAAGATTTGTGCGCAGAGTTCAAGATCGAACATCATAACTCATCTCCCTACCGACCAAAGATGAACGGAGCGGTGGAAGCGACAAACAAGAACATCAAGAAGATTGTTCAGAAGATGGTTGTAACCTACAAAGATTGGCACGAGATGCTACCCTTTGCTCTTCACGGTTATCGCACATCTGTCCGCACTTTAACAGGGGCAACCCCTTTCTCTCTAGTGTATGGCATGGAAGCAGTGCTTCCCATAGAAGTAGAGATCCCGTCAATCCGAGTATTTATGGAAGCTAAGCTCACCGAAGCTGAATGGTGTCAAAGCCGACATGACGAATTGAATCTGATCGAGGAGAAGCGAATCACGGCACTATGCCATGGTCAGTTGTATCAACAGAGAATGAAGAGGGCGTTTGACAAAAAGGTTCGACCCCACATCTTCAGGAAAGGAGACCTCGTGCTCAAGAAAATTCAATCATTTCTCACTGATTCGCGAGGTAAATGGACTCCGAACTATGATGGCCCCTATGTGGTCACGGAAGCTTTCTCAGGCGGCGCCTTGAGACTTGCAACCATGGACGGAGAGGAATTTGCCTACCCCACGAATGTTGATGTAGTCAAGAAATATTTCGTCTAAACTAAAAAAAAAACGTCTCGGTGGATTGAAAACCTGAAAGGGCGGTCCAGGCAAAAGTTAGAGACGTGAAAAAAAAATCATCCCGATGGATTGGAAATCTCATAGTACAATCCAGGCAAAAATTAGGGATAATGGCAAGTAACTATGTTCAACAGAGGCAAGTCCCTCAGCAGCAGCAGTTACGTCATCCGTCAAAAAACTCCAGTCAAGGTCATCTTCGACAGAAGCTCAGGATGTCCCGAATTCAAAGTTGGTAGAAGGATAGTGGTCGTTATGTTTCAACGTAGCCCTTTTCCCTGTAAAATTACCATTTTCTAACTTTGTAAATACTCTTTGGAATCACGCGTTTGGTTGATCTCCATCTTATCAATAAAATTTGAGCTCTTGTGCTTTTGGTTGTAATTCTTATTTGTTTTAGCATTACAGAACGACGTTGTTAACATGATTAACGATTCTTGAAATAAAACAAAAATGAATTTACTTGTTAAAACTTTTTCTGCTTTTAAAATAAAGTCGGCAATTTCTTTTGACAGTTGAACATCAGAGGAACATCGGTCGCTTCTTCAGAAGTAATCGAACTTCAAAGTGCAGAATCAAAGTACTCCTTCTATGCCAGTACGCCTGAATGAAGGGATCAACTGTGTCAGAGACCTTGTTTTGTCTGACACGCCTCGGCCGAGTTCTTATCTCCTAAGCCCGACCAACATAGCTCCCAACAGGGACTATCTCTCCTAAGCAAGGTGGAATTGCTATTCTTAACCAACGGTACCTCTTCGCCCCGCGATGGCCGAGTATCCAGTCGTGTTCACCTGTCAGTTTATATGTCGCGTCAGTTTTGTCAGCATATACATACATACATCATGCATTATTGATTTGCATTCACATTTCATATTGCATCACTATCACTCTAGTCGGTCTTGTCCCCTAGTGATAAAAGTCCTCTCAATTGAGTTGTCAGCCCTTTCCTCGTCAGGAAGTGTTACGTCTGAACATTCTCTCTCCTCCAGTTTTATTTCTGGATTGAAGTTAGGTCCTCGACCACTTTGATAACTTGAACCTCTGAAAGACCAGAGAGCCCTCAATTAGCATCACTCTTCGCCATTGAAGATGATATCCTTGCTTTCCCGGATTAAGGAAAATCCACAGAGAAAGCCTCGAAATCGGAGATTCGGCATTACGGCAGTTTTTCTCCGAAAAACCCACTGATGAAAAGGTCATCGGCACCTCAAAATTGGATCACATCATATGGCATTTCTCCGAGAAGATCTCCGAGAAAAGTATGATGTAAAGACCCCAAACGAATGCATTCTCTCAAGGGACTCACATTCCCCGAGTAGAGTCAACAAATGGCGTCTCCAAACAGAGAAGTTTGTGCAACTCTACAACTCAGACGGTTGGGTTCCCCAGCAAGTCTGACATCAAAACTTTTTCCGTCAAATGGCTTCTCCCCAGGAAAATTCGGGGAGAAGTTTGAGGAAAGCCGCTACAAATAGCGTCCCTTGTCAATAAAGTTTATTGACAAAAGAAACTGAGACCAGTTCCTTGGTAGGAAACCAGGAGCGAGGGGAAATTTATTTCAGAAACTAAGACTAGTTCCTTGGTAGGAAACCAGGATCGAGGGGAAGTTTACATCAGAAACTGAGACCAGTTCCTTGGTAGGAAACCAGGATCGAGGGGAAGTTCATCTCAAAAGAAAACTGAGACCAGTTCCTTGGCTGAAGACCAGGATCGAGGGGAAGTTTACCTTTTCTAAGCATCATATCTTAGCAAAAGAATATGAATGCGCAAGCTGCCATTCATAACCATCAAAATTTCGGGTATTCCGATATTTAATCCTCTTGCACCCCGAATGCCCGAATACCTTCGTCATCCACACCTTCGTGTCCAAGAAGATTAAATAGGGGCATCTGTCATACCACAAATTTTGACCACTAAGATTTCCCATCATTGTGCAAATCATCATCACAATATGGATGAACCATCATGCCTCATCAGTCTCCTCAAGGAATTGTTGAGCATTCACCACAATCAAAATTAGGGTTTAAAGCCCTCTCAGAGCCTTAGACAAAAGATCAATCAAGGAATGACTTGATCTTCAACTTTTCTAACCTCTCAAACATCCACAATGGATCAAAAGGATTCCCACTTCAAGGATTAAGCACAAGGCTGCTCCCTTCTAGGTGGATTAAGTCTCAAGATCGACAGTGTCACCAAATTAGGGTTTTGGTCGACCAGGGCCTCCAGATGGAAATTTTTCATCTGGGCATAAGCCAATGATCCAAAACATAACCTAATATACTCCATGGATCCAATCATCAAGTCAATTTTGCCTCAGGGGATGCATTCATCAAAAATAAGGAATTAGGGTTTCTTGACCTAATTCACCCCTAAGTTGACTTTTAGGGCAAATCATGAGCCAAGACCTCAAGAGAGGGTTTGAGGGTCTCTAATGAACTATATTGATCCATTTGCAACAATGGATTAATCCAAGAAGCTTGAGCAACAAGTCTCAATTTCATCTGCACCACAATTAGGGTTTTAAGGAAAAAAGTCAGCTGTAACTTTGACTTTTGACTAGGACATGCTCCCAAACCCTAGGACATGCCTCAATATACCCTATGAAACCCATGGAACATGTCCATCAAGTTTGATTTAGGTCAAGGACATGATTTCCTGAAGAATTGCACAGTTTGGAATTCATCTGATAAAAAGTCAACTGTGCACAAAAGTCAACTTTGACTTTTTGAGATTTTTCATCAAAATGGATTTTTAACCCTAAAATGATGTTAATGTATGATTTGAATCATCATTCATCAAGAAAAATCAAGAAAAGTTGGATAACTTGTAAAAGGGGTAACCATAAAACTTAGAAATTTTTCCAAGTCATGAAAAAGTGCCACTAATGCACCAACTTTGGAGGACCATAACTCCTAAACCACAAGGCCATTGTGCCTCATTCAAAGCTTGATTTGTAGATCTCATTGCCCTCTACAAAAGCTTCATACTGACCTATGTCCAAATTCCTCATGGATTTTGAGTTATGGAGTGATCAAAATCAAGAGAAAACACTTTGTTCCAACACTTAGTGAAAATTTCACTAAGTCAGATTTTGCCTTACTTTTTGCCAAATGTAGGGGGATTTTTCACTTGGATTCAAAAGAGATCAAAACCAAACATGTTCAAACAGTTGTTGTATCATGTAAGGGCTTTCCAAAATGGTCAAGAACATCACCAAATTCAACTTACACCATGAGATATGACATTGACAAGTTGCCTTGCTGAAATCTGTCAAAGGCAAGACAGAATTTGCAATTTTGCTCGATTTGCCAAAATCACCCAAATTCAAATGCTCCTATCCACTTGGACACATCTGAGGATTGAATCTAAAGGGGACAATCACTGAGCCAAGCCTCCAAAGTCCATGGAACAAGAAATAACATGTTGAACCTAGAATGGCCAAAATAGGGACAAGACTCCAAATTTGGATTGAAGCATTCAATGGAAGCATCAAGGTGGCATGGACTGAGCCATTCTCATCTAAAATCAGTCAAGACTTATCCAAGACCAAGGGAACCAAAGCTCTGTGCCCTAACCTCTAGTCAATGGCTAGAGGAGACTTGGATTTTCATTTGCCAACATTGGCCAAACCTACTTAGCAGTTACCATTCACTATTCCTTGCAAAACAAACTTGCTCTACTATAAATAGAGCTCAATTGTGTTCAGTTTAAGTACACCAAAGGCCTACAACACTTGCCTTTCTCAAAATCTCTTTCTCTAGGCAAAAATGCCTTTCTTAGCAAGGTAACTATCGGGTTTTGAGCTAGAGGGCAATTCCACTCAAACCAATCACTCACACACCTCATATACGTCACATATGAGCTGATCAAACACTTAAACAACAACTGGAACATTGATTTCTCAGAATCACCAGTCAATTGCTCAAGGTTTTAACCAAAGTGCAGTTGAGATGCCATGAAGTGATCCAGCCAATTTCCATCAAGTCCAAGCATTCAAACACACTCCATAGAACCTAGGGAAGCTGTTCAGATCATCACAACACAACTGTAACACCTCCTACACAAATCACGATCACCAGCTGCAAGTGGTAAGCATGAGCTCTTCTAACTCTATGATCCATGCAATTTTTGCTGCACAATAATTTGGCCATATGTTCATAATCATGCATGGAATGTTTCCCCTCAATTAATTGCTTTGTTTGAATCGTGTATCAAAAATTCTAGCCTTCATGCAGAAATTAGGGTTCTTGAGGTTTCTTCGTGATTTCATGTTTTATGTTTAATTTAAATGAAATTAAGTGTTATAGACATGATCGTGAGGTTGAAACGAGTTGATTGGTATGTGGATTGCATGATATGGTTAAGTATTCAGTGAGATTGGATGGAAAACGCAAATCTGGGAAACTCAGAACACGCGAGTGTTCTTGGTGTGTTCTTGGCGCCATTTTCAGAAATTTGAATATTTGAATTTTGTGATTTTTGTTTAATTGATTCAAAAATTAATTTCTCTCTGAGTTTTAATGATTTTGAGTTGATTCTTTTTTTAATAATTCACAAAAATGTTAAAATATTTTATTTTATCAAAAAATCCCAAAAATATTATTTATTTCCTATAATTGATATTTTTGCAAATAATTAATATTTTAATTATTTTTGACATTTTAAATATTTTTTCCACATTGATTTTGCAAATTTTAATGCTTTCTAATTATTTTGTAGGTCAATACTTAATTTTTGAAGCATTAACCCAAGATCACAATTTGTTTTTCATATGTTAAACAATTTTGATCATTTTAATTGAATTTTTATTCAATTAAATACATTTTTGAAAACAAATTAGGGTTTTTGGATTAATTCAACCCTCATAAATCATTTTCAAAAAACTTCTGGGCCTCTAATAGAGTGTAAGAGCCAATCCTTTTTGACCAAATCATTTTTGGGCCTCAGTGTATTGTATAAGTCCCGATACCGTAAAAAATAAACGGCGCGACCGTCGCCTTTTTTTTAAAAATATAATAATAACCTTTTGGGCCTCTCCTCGAGCTATAAGACCCATTCAAAACTTTTGGGCCTCTAAAAGAGTGTAAGACCCAATCCCCTTTTAACCAAAACATTTTGGGCCTCACTTATTGTATAAGTCCCTTCGTGTTAAAAGAAAATCTCGGCGTGATCGCCATTTCAAACGGAAAAATCATCTGGGTCTACCCTCGTGTTATAAGCCCCACTCTTTTTCTTTAAACCTTTTTAGGCCTCTTGAGAGAGTGTAAGACCCATCCCTTTGTACATAAAACTTTTTGGGTCTCAGTCACTTGTATAAGTCCCTCTGTACAAATTCAAAACAACAGTGCGCTCACTGATAAAACCCTGGGCCTCTCCTTGAGCTGTAAGCCCCAAATCTTTCTTTTTTAAAGCACTTTCTCCTTTGAATTTGAATATACTGTTGTTTTCCATCTTTCTTTGTTGAACAACTAACCAAACAGCATGGAAGCTCTACAACCGAGTAAGTGGTTATCGCTTTCATTTACCGCTTTCATATACATATAACTGTATTGTGGGGCTGTTTCACTGTAAGTCTTCTTTCATAAACTCATATCAAACTGTGTAATAATAGTATAGATATTTAGAGTTTCCCCGGCAACTACGTCTAGCATTAAGCTCGTTGATCACTCTTAGAAATAGTCTAAACTAGATCCCCATAGGATTACCAGACACAGTCTTCCCTCCTCTTGGGGTTAAACAATATGGAGACATGAAAGGCAACATTCTCTGTTAACCCTTTCAAGACTGTCACTCGTAGAAGTTGTCAAAGAAACTCTATTCCCCATAGATGATCTTTTCTCCGTGAATGGCATCTCTTGAGTTTCTTCCAAATTCTCGGACTTTCCTGGCTTGATCTATTTTCGGTGAATGGCATGTCTTGAATTTCTCGGGATTTGGGGACCCACAGGCTTCTTAAAAGTAATTGTCAAGAAACTCTACTCCCCAGAGATGATCTTTTCTCCGTGAATGGCATCTCTTGAGTTTCTTCCAAATTCTCGGACTTTCCTGACTTGATTTATTCCTTGTGAATAGCTTGCCTTGAATTCCTCGGGATTTGGGGACCCATCGGCTTCTTAAAAGCAACCCCGCCTCCTCTTGGGCTTAGTACAAGGACCCTACGACTTCTTAGAAGTATTCACAGCCTCCTCTTAGGCTTCGTATAATGATCTCTTCCTCCGGGAATGATAGCATCCTCTTGGGCTTTATACAAGGACCCGTTGGCTTCTTAAAAGTTTCCAGCCTCCTCTTGGGCTTCGTACAAATTGTCCCGATGACCTCCTAGAGGTATAGGAACATAACTTAATCATCTGCATAGAACATTCCTTTCAAAGAGTCTACTACTGTTTCTCAAAGCACAGTACAAAAGATGAAACTCTAGACTCGGATAGTCTAATCACCTTGAGTCTCAAAGACATTCTCAAGTGACCCCTTCGTTAAATAGGAAGAAAACCCGTAGACTCGGACAGTCTCAATACCCTTCGGATTTCCCACTTCCTTAAAGAACAGGAATAACCCGGATCCTTGAATCAAATCCCTGAGTACAGTATTACTCATATAAGAACTGATTTTCTCTTTCAAAATTAGTATACTGGACCTGTCACTCAACTGAAACAGTAACCATAGCCTCTCTTGGGCTTTATACAATGATTCTCCCCAGCGGAGTTAACAATTTTAGCCTCTCTCTCGGGCTTTGTACGAGACACATAAGAGACTCCCTCGTTGAGTCCATCACCTCTTTCGCCTCCATCTCGGGCTTTATACGAGATACAAAAAGGTTCTTATTGAGCCAAACAAACAATAGCCTCCATCTCGGGCTTCGTACGAGATACAAAAACTCTCTTGTTGAGTCCAATAGCCTTCATCTCGGGCTTTATACGAGATACCAAAAGACTTCATCGTCGAGTCAAAACCTTTTAGCCTCTCTCTCGGGATTTGTACGAGACACATATTAGCCTCCTCTTAGGCTTTGTATAAGAAAACCACCGGTTCGTCCAATCAACCTTTTAGCATCAAAGTTGTGCCTCGTTCACAGTACACAAACATCAACAACTCTTCCCCCTTCATCTAATTGCTGTAAGCGGTAAGCCTCTGGATCATCTACATCCATGCCCATGTCCCTCTTTTAGCATGAGAAATTCCTAAGGAAAGATGGCATTGCTCTAAACTGAGTTAAAAGTCTTCTCCTTCAGGTTAAAATCCCCTATAAAGGAAATTATGGCATTGCCGGATTCACAAATCCCGGTTAAAGTAATTCTCCTTTATAAACAGTCGTAACAGACAAACCCCCCTTTAGAAATGACAAATTCTCTCTAAGGTCAACACCTTTAGCTTCACATCTTGGGCTTTGAACAAGATACAAACTGCTTTCAGCTTCACATCTTGGGCTTTGAACAAGATACAAATCACCTTTCGCTTCACGTCTTGGGCTTTGAACAAGACACCAAATACCATTTCCTCCCATAGACTAGGAGGAACTACGAACGCTCTGATTTCCCTGTTTCGGTAAACGGGAATACGTAGGCATAAGATTGAAAGAAAAATCTTAGCGAGCACACTAAACAAAAACCCAAAATCCCATACTCTCATGTATCTATCAAAAGCACCAGTCCTAACATCCTAATCCTCGTTCCCCGCTATAAACTCCTAGAAAGAGAAAAGAAAACCGTATTGGCGAAAATACAAATAACCAGTACAAGGGCCCCCCCACATTGATAGCATTCGCAACCTAACAGACCGCTGTTTAAACTCAGTATGCAAAGCAGGGTTAATTGGAGACATCTATTTCCCTTCCTTATTCAGCTCACAATAGGATAAAAAATGAATCGACCTGTAGTAAACTCAACCGCAGAGAGCGACCAGCGCTTAAGAACTGCGTCCAAAATCGCTCGCTACATGGGGCGGGGTAGTTCTTAGGTTAACTTAGTTACGCATTCGAGTGCAAACACTTCATGCAAGACACTAGTCAGCACTCTCAAATCAAATGAATAAATGTTGTACAAGCTGTTCTCAAAGTGACAAATAAGGAAGGACCATTGAGGAATCCTTAATCGAAGAATGAGCCGAGTCCCTTTCAAGGCAAAAGCCAAGAAAGATGGGAAGCCCAGAACTTTACCTTATACAAGAGGGCTTGTACGACAACCAACAAAAGAATGTCTCAAAACCTCAGCAAAGACAAGAAGTGGTCTCAGTGAAGATAAGAAGAGGTCTCAAAACCTTAGCAATAAAGGATTACTAAATGCTGCAAGGGAGTAATGACTATCTAGGTGGCTGATCATCATCAACTATCATCAATTCGTTCCTAGTCCGCAGGAACTCGAATGTATAGCTTGAGTTAACTGAGTGTAGGATCGGAGTTCATCACGAAGATGGGGTGGGGATAAATAAACTTTGAGCCTTTATCCTTTGTTTCATGAACCGTGAACCAATCCACGTTACAACCCTTAAAAGACCTAATTGAGGTAAGGTTGTTTTGAAAGCATACTACAGCAAGGTTGATTAACCTGACTCCTAATGATCTTTGCTATTTGCGTGTGTAGACCACTTCATCCGTCCTTCCATAACTGGCTAGACCCACCTTTGTTTTTTTTATTATTTAATCATTCCACTGTGTGCGTTTCATCAATAAAATTTTGATTTCAAAAGCTTGCATGAATTTTACATTGAAATTGCCAATTTTTAATGAACAATACTTGTTTGCAAGACAATATCAAAGGAATCCCAACAAGTGCAGCCAGCTAGGGAATTTGACTTGATAAAGGGCTCAGTCTGGGGCATCTCCTCCATAGATCCAACATCCCAAGAGCTACTAAATCAGGGGCAGAACTCTTTCAAGTTCAGGATATTGGGGCAAGCCTTCTTGACGTCATCTTATGATAAGTTTAAGTGACCCACCAACAGGGGCAAGTTTGTTCCCCAATTGCTTCTACCACAGTCTAAAGGACTTTGTATTGCGAATACAGTTGAACTGGGGCAGTTCTGTCGAGATTCACGAATCTCTTCAAGAGTTTGAAGGTATTGAAGCATCTGGTATGCCAATTCTTCTATAAAATCCTCTTGATGATTTATCCTCACAAACCAGTTAATCATGGGCAATCAGGTCGAGATTCGGTAAATCTCTAAAAGGTTAATTAGGTTGGGCATCTCCTTCATAAATCAACCAGTCTGAAGAGCAAGTTCAAAGACTTTATTGTGCAAACGCCGTCAATCTGGGGCAGTTACGCCAAGATTCATGAATCTAAGAGTTTGAAGATATTAAAGCATTTCGTATGCCGATTCTTCTGTAAAATCCTCTTGGTATTTTCTCCCAAAAGACCATGCAATCTGGGGCAGAGAAGATTTGAAGATTACCTGTTGAAAGAGCCGTTGTTCATTATGGTAATCATCATGTAAGCCGGGACGCAGAATGACTCTATTCTTGTGATATCCTTTGCCAGCTCCCCGATAAATTGTTCCTTCAGTCGATCTTGTCAAATCTCCATGGACCTTCCTCATCAAGTAAGGAAATCAAGCTCATGATGGCAATCTTAAGTGAAGTCGTGATGCTATACCAAGTGGAACAATACTTTTCCCATAGAGAAGATCTTAACCTTGGAGTAGAGCTGCTGCTTCTGCATGTTTATCCCCAGTAATGATCCAATCTGATGAGTTTGGCTGGGTATCCTTGTCGAGATGTTTATTTCATCTTCAGTCTCGCTTCCTTTTGTCTATTTCGTCAGCATAAGCATAAGCATGGCATACATGCACTCATATGCATAGCATCTTAGCATCTCTGCTACTTCTCTGATGTTTACATATTTTTGCTTACTTTGGTGTTTATCTCCCAAGTGACTGGATCTGTCTATTCTCTCCAATAGAGTTGTCAGCCCTAGGCATAAAGTGCCCATTCTTTCAGAATTCCCCACAGAGTTCAATCCTTGTGGATGATGGTTGGTTCAGTTATCTTTTTCACATTTGAATAAGATAATCCCCCATTTGAGCTCATTCCTCAATGGTTGGAGTTTTGTTTGACCGTTTCTTTCTAGGTTCTTCCTAGATTGAACTTTGATCCCGGGCAGGTGTGGTTTCTGAGCCCATCTTGAACGTGCAATTATTTTGCACAATGTCTCGCAGGAAGAATCTTTTGCAGACCCTCGTTGAAGACAATTACTTCTCCAGCAGTGTTGTAATATCAACATCTCTTTGGAATTTATACCCAACAATAAGTGGTAATCTCCTTGAGAAGCTTGTTTTGCTATCATCACCTTTACAACGATAAGTGGCAATCTCTCTCACGAGAAGCTTATCCGTCCTTGGTTTTTTTCATACTTCTACAGTTACCAATAATGTCACCTTCAGTCACCCAATTTCCATCAATCGGTTTGATGTGATCCCTATTTGAGGTGTTTCTTGCCGTCAATCTATTTTATGAGGTGTTCCGAGCTCAGGTTTCGTACCTTCGGATATGTTATTATTCCTTTCCATCAATCTGTTTGATGAGGTGTTCCGAGTTCAGGTTTTGTACCTTCGGATATATTATTATTCCTTCCCGTCAATCTGTTTGATGAGGTGTTCCGAGCTCAGGTTTCGTACCTTCGAATATGTTATTATTCCCTCCCGTCAATCTGTTTGATGAGGTGTTCCGAGCTCAGGTTTCGTACCTTCGAATGTGTTATTTTTCCTTGCCATCAAACTTCTTGATGATGTGATCCCTGGTTTGGTTTCCTTGCCGTCAAACCTTTTAATGATGTGAATCTTCAGTTTTCCTTGCCGTCAAACCTTTTAATGATGTGAATCTTCGGATTTCCTTGCCGTCAAACCTTTTGATGACGTGAACCTTTAGATATGCTATTGTTCCTTGTCGTCATCCATTTTTAACGATGTGAACTTTGGTCAGTTGTGAACCTCAATCCAGGTCCAACTCATACTGGTAGCCAAACCAACTCAAATTGGTATCTTAACTAACTCATATTGGTACCCGGGTCCAATCATTAATGGTTCATTAGCCTTACTCCCAGCTAAAGTCCAGTCATCTTTTCATCTGGCACGCAAGAGTTTGTCTTTGTCTTTTCTGGCCTTTCTTGAAGATCCCGTTTGAACTCTTCAGTATAAGAAATCCCCAGGAAATCTTTTAGCGAATGTCTATCCTTTTATTTCAAATTGATCCCCAGTGGAGATCATGTATTCTTTCTGGTTTCATGCCCATTAAGAATATGTCTTTATTTCCCCAGTGTCGCCCGGTCACATATGAACCTTGCGTCCATCTCCCCGGATCTTTTCCCAATGGAGAGCTCCTCTCTGGCGCCTATCTCCAATGAGGACCTGTGGGGTTTTCCCTCTTTTACTTCCCGGTATTTCCCCAGAGTCTCCCCAGTGAGTCTCTATTGTCGGTTAGCCTGTATCCCCGGTGGGTTTTCCTCAGAGATACTAACCTTCATCCTTCCCCGACAATGCCCGCCTGTGGTGGTTCGTTCTTTATCTCTGGTGTCCTTTTTTGTCTGCATCTTTGCACTATCATGACATCATATCATCATACAAGAGTTCATGGCATGTCGACATTTGCATGTCTGTCGTTTGTCCTTAGCATTTGCATTCCATCTAAGGGCAAAATTTTCAGTTTGCTATATTTAAATACCTTTCACCTTGATGTCCCGAGGATTTCCATTCCTCGTGCCATCCGGTAAAGCTATTTAAATAGGGGCAACTGTTGTACCCCAAATTTTACCCCTTAGATGTCATATCATCTTGCACTTACATTTATATTTCAATCATGTGTGCATTGTTAACTAACCACTTCATTTGGCAAGTTGTCTATTTTTATTGTGAAAGTTAGGGTTCACATAAAGAGGACAAGGTATCCCTAAGACATCTCTTGGCTCTAAATGCATCCATTTGAATCTACATGCATCCAAGAAGTCTTTTTCAACAAGAAATCAAATGCTTTACCAAGACAAGTCAACCATTGCCTTTCATGTCAAGCAAAGTGTGATCCCAAGTCTTGAGGCATTATTCAATGTGTTAATAAACATCCTTGGAGTCCACCTTTGGGGTTTAGAAGATTTTCTCTTAAGTGCAAGAATTTTTCATTTGGATAAATATTCACCAAAGGTGTAACATCTCAAATTGGTGCCATGAGAGGATTTGATTTTGTAAACTTGGAATTTCCTAAGTTTGTTCCCGTGGCATTTTCTTTTTTCATGGACATGTGATTTATCTCAAAATTACATTGGGCCCAAGATGTTGTCATTTGACCAAAGGACATAAAGTTATGAGAATTGAAAATGGTGTTCCTTTATGGTTAAGCAACAAGGCATTATGCACTTAATCCATTCCATGTGCCTCTTGTATTATTTGAAAAAAATCTGAAGATGTTTTGCTTGTAAGACAATTTTGTGAGGTCACTAAATATTACCTCTTTCTATCTTTTCTCCCATGACACAAATAAAAGAGTTTTTGGAATAAATATTGAAGGGTGAAAGTAGTAGGCCTGCACCATATCCTCCGCTACTTTTATTTAGCAAGTGTAGCATTGTGATCTCCAAAGTTTGACTGAAAGAGGTGTCATGCAAACCCTAATTTTTTCCCCTATGGATAAAGCATTTGTCCACTGTATCTTCCATGCACGGACGAATTTGTTTTGCCTATAAAAGGAGACCACTTATCCTTTGTTCAACAGACAGAAAACACAACCACAACACCGAGAAAGATATAAGAAAACTCTCTCAAAATCCCCCCACCTCTCCATTTTTTTTAGTTCTGCAAGTAATCCTCAAAACTTGCAAGGAACTCACCATTTTTATTCCCTCTGTAAACACTACAAACCATCAAATACCAACATTCAAACCCTTGGTGACTTGTGAGTCTTTCTGGAAACTAAAAGAGAGAAGAGGTGACTCCGTAGCAGTTGGTCTTTGAAGGAGGGGAATCTCGTCCACCATTTCCAGAAACTTGCACCCGTGAAGAAGCAGTGGACTTTCTCCACTAGGTATCACACTCTCTTCCATTATGTTTACCATACCATGATCATATTCACTTCATACTATTGCCATGTTTTTCTATCTTGTTAATGCATGAGGCTGTGATGAACATTGTTAATGTTGATTCTGTGATAGTTATCTTAAATCGTTAATATGCGATTAGTTTTAAAAAAAAAGAAAAAATCGAGAACGAGATTCGTGTTTGTGTATGAGAAAACTAAATAAGAAAAAGTTTGTAGTGGCACTCGCCAGAATGCTTAGGTGGTGCCCGCCACACAAATAAATAAAATAATAAAGCACACACTAAAAAAACCACATGGCGCTCGCCATGGGTGGAGGTGGCGCAAGCCACCCTTAAGATGATGGAGGTGGCGCAAGCCACCCTTTACCATGAAGGTGGCGCAAGCCACTAGTGGTAATGCCACTATGGCGCCGGCCACATGGTGTATAGTGGGGGCCATACTGTTTATTTTTATTTTTCTTTACTTTATTTATTTATTTGTTCCATGAGTTTTATCTCTCATTTCTATTTTTTCTAATATTTTCAAAAACAATAAAAAAATATGCATAACTTATTTTTAATTCTTAGACGTTTCTGTAAATAAAATCAACCTTTTTTTAAAGAGTTTAAAGTGATTTTCTTTAGAGTAGTCTGTAACTTGTGAGATTTGTTTGAAAATTGCTCCCTGACTTTGAGCAAAGCTTTATCATAAGAATCTTGTCTGTATTTCTTTTCTGGCCTCTATTGCTAATTTGCATGACTCCAATTGTCTTTGTTTTCAAACTGTGAGAATGCTTTCTCTGCCATGCTTGTCATATTTATATAGCCACTTATCATTGCTGTTTGCCATGCTCGCACTTGAAAGTTTATTTGTTGATTAATGCTTACTGTTTTTGAATTCTTAAACTCATATGTTTCATTATATTTCAACCCCAATGTAACTCTTGTTTACAAGATGTTACTCTTCCCCTTCCTTCCAAAGGAAAAATTTTTCTATTGACCTCAAAGTCATAGAAAGCTCATTACTACCTTTGACCTCATAGTCATAGGCATCCTTTAACCTTTGACCTCATTGTCGTACCCCAAATTTTGACCACCCGTCTATTCTTTTTTTGCTTTTTGTATTGAGGGGTTTATTTATTTTAATAGCAGGGGTAGAATAAATTATGATGGCGTTATGAGTTAAATAGGGTTAGATTATTGTTATTTTTATATATAGGGATTAATTAGGGTCATATTAATTTTTAATCGAATTATACTAGGGTCATAGTGGGGTTATTAGAGGATTAATGTTAATATTAATATTATTATTAATATTAATATTATCATTGAATTATTATTAAAATACCCGCTAATGTTGCTTTATTTTGAATAAATAAAATGGTACAGTTGGTAGCAAGGGGAGTATAGGGAGTTACAAGACGGAGAGGTTGTGAATTCAAATCCCACCTTTTTTATTTTTAATGTTGTATTTGTGTTATCTTTACTACTAACTTTTTATTTTTATTTTTATTTTTAATAAAAAATCACAAAAATATCATTTTTTAATATTTATTTTTTTAATTTTCGTATTTGTATTTAATGCAATTTTAAAAATATGATTTTTTCATTAAAATCAATATTTTATGGAAAAAATATCAAAAATCATAAAAATAAAAATAAAAATCAATCAAATATTTTTTTTCTCATTATCATTATTAGGATATTTCTTTTATTTAAAATATTAATTTTTTATTTAAATTCACCAAGCCATGAATCCATCCAGATTCATTTTCTTGGGCTCCAAGAAATAGAGGAAAATCAGGTCAGATTAAAACCTTTCTAAACTGAAAAATTTTATTCAATGTCTGACCTAATTTTTCATCTATAAATAGACTCTATTTTCCACATTTTAACTCATCCACAATTCTCAAATAAATCAGTCTAAAAAGTTGTGATTCTTTGCATCGAAGAACAACACTAAAGGGAAAAAGGATCTTGCACTAAAGGAAATGGGAGAAAAATACAAAAGAAAGTGGAAAGAGGGAGAAAGGGGCAAGAAGAAACAAAAGAGAATTGTTTTGCTCACCGGGATAAACCTCGATCCCGTAGGTTGGTCTCACTTTTAGTGCTTTTCTTGCTCGATATTTTTATTTTGATGTTTGATATTTAGGATATCGATTTATTTTTTGCATGATCTCTTTGTTTTGTGGTCTGAATTTTGTTATAATATCGCTTAACTCTATTTTGATTCATGATTGAATTTTTGGGTTTTTTATTCTGTTTCAACAAATAATTTTAATTACCGTGTTAACTAGGTTTTAATGTATAAAAAAATCACTTAGTATGGTAGAATTATTCAAATCAATAATTAGACTTTCATGAGGAAAAATACAAAAAAAATACAAAAAATATGCTATTCTTATTTATTAGGATTTTAGACATGAAATAATTGATAATTGAAAACAACAAATAATTGGGTACTGTTTTTTCTTTTTTAGGTGATTAACTAGAATTTTTTTGGGTTAGGTAATTAATAGGATAATTAGAATGAATAATTTGATTATTATAATTTTCTTATAATAAATAAATAATAATGATAATGAAAGTTGAAATAGTCAACTTTTCCAAATTCTTTTCTAGGTCATTTAATGGGAATGAGAAAAAGGGGGCGCCCCCTTTCATGTGTTTTTTATTTTAGGGGTAATTTAAAATAATTAAGGATGATTTTTTAGGGTAAGTTTAATAATTAAGGGTAACTTATTTTTAGTGGGATTTATTAATAATGAATAAATTTTGGGATAGAGGTTAACTTATTAGGAATAATTTATTTTAAATGGGGTAATGTATTTAATTTTCTTAATTCATTTAGTTATTTACGTAAGGATAATTTGATTAATTAATTTTATAATTAATTAATTAGGCTCATTTTAATTTACTAAATCAATAACTAGAGTTTTGGGTGATTGAGTTTATTTATTATAAATTTGATTAGGGTTTAATTCATATAATTAGGATTTTATTTTTAACTTAATATTAATTTTGGGTTTTATTTAATTAATTTTATAATCAATAGATTTGGGGTTATTATAATTTTATAACTTTAGAATTTGGGTTCATTATAATTTATCTATTATTATAATTAATAAGTTTGAGTTGTTTTTTATTCTTGGAATTATTACGATTTATTTATTTGTATAATTAATAAGTTTGAGTCATTTCATTTAGTCAACTTATTTTTATAAGAAAAAACATGGGTTTATTTATTTTTCTATAAATTGGAATTTATTCACTTTTAAAACTAGTTTGGGTAATTAATAAATTTGAGATTATTACAATTAATTTTTTTGGGAGTAGCTTATAATTTGGGAATTTATCATAATATGTTATTTTTTATATAATCTGGGATTTTTATAATATTTAATTAGTTTGGAGCTGATTTTTAATTTTTGTAGTTAATAAATGGGGGTTTATTATAATATTTAAATTTGTTTTTTTACTTATTTTGATAAGTTAAATAATTAGGATTTAACTGGTATGGTATAGTTGATAACATTAGTTTAATTAATTTTTATAATTAATTCATTAGGGATGAAAAAGGTTGACTGAAATTTAAATAATTCTTCGTTATTTAAGGGTTCTTCTTAGGGGTAATATTGAGATAACGAGGGATATTATGGATAGAATTGGAATAGAAATGGGATAATCTTGTGGAGTATTTCTATGGGTTTAAAAGGGATATTAGAGATATAATTGGGATAAACTTTTTTTCTTGGGACAAAACTCTTAAAGGGATATTAAATTTGAGATTTTTATTTATATAATTTTATAATATATAATTGATTAATTTTGGTAAATAAATTAAAAGGGGATATTTTAAAATGGGATAAGGATTTTGGGATAACACTCTTAGGTTCCAAGAGTATAAATATAGGCAAAGGGATAGGATTTAAGGGATATAACTCTTCGTCCGAGAGTATAAATAAGGGATAGGACTTAAGGGATAGAACTCTCCATCCAAGAGTATAAACAATGGATAAGGGATAGAATTCTCTATCCGAGAGTATAAACAAAGGGATTTAAGGAATAAAACTCCTCATCTAGGAGTATAAACACTAGATTTAAGGGATAGAACTCTTTATCCAAGAGTATAAATAGTGGATGGGATTTAGGGATAGGATTTGGGATTTAGGAATAGGATTAGGGGGTAGGAATAGGGGAGGTGAGCTACGGTTACTCTGATCCTTTAAATTGAGGGTACGTATGCATAGGGTTGCAAACCAACCCTAGCGAGTATAATTAATAAAAAACTTAGGTTTTCCTATAACTTAGACAAACAAATATACCCTAAATTCAAAGGTGGATCCCATTGAGTACAATGGAAGTGAGGGGTGCCTAACACCTTCCCTTCACTTAACCGACTCCCGAACCGTAGGAATCTCTATCTTTAGGATTAAGATATTAGGTTTATCATTATTTTCCTTAAAAAATATGGTGGCGACTCGAAAATTTTTAGTCGGCCGCGACAGCTGGCGACTCTGCTGGGGACTCCTTCCTAGCGAGAGTCAATCCTAGCCTTAGGATTTAGGGATTTGTTTGTCTTGGATGTTATTTTGGTTTTTTTATTGTTATTTATTTATTTTTATTTCATATATTTATTTATTTAACATTTTGTTTTTTGTATTATCATGCAAGGGATTGGGACATAAAAAAAAAGGAGTGAAGCTAAAACCCAAAGCTTGGAGGATAACTCTAGAACCTAAAGTGGAACGGAAATGTTTTTGCGGGGGACGCAACATCCCCTAAAATGCATTGATGCCACACTCAGAGTAGATCCTTCCAAAGTCGTCCTCACGAAAGGGCTAGCCCCTCTCTTAGTGGAATGATTTGGATATGGTCCGTGACTCTGAGAACCTTAACCTACCCCACACCAATCTATGGAGTCCCTATGTATTCAACCCGCAAGGGCTGTTACTAGGCTCCTACCCCAAATGAGACTTATCCCGAAGGATTACCATAGGAAGGCTTGCTCCTTCTCATGGTAAAACAAGGGTATAGTCTGAACATGTTGGGGTTGTTATGCTGTCCAAATTTTTATAACCTACGTGTGAGGGGATTGGGTAGACAAGCTTTAGATCTAAACCTATTATAGGGAGCCTACCTAGTTAGGGTCATGCTTGCATTTTCACCTTACCCTAACCCAAAGAACATTTAACCAAAGAACAAGGTGTCCATGTCATCATACGTTTAAAAACTTTTTTGCATATATACATTTTTGTGGGGAATTTCAAGATGCGTTGTAGGAATATGGGAAAGATGGATTCAAACAAAAAGGCTACCCTACGCATTAGAGTGCTAAGTGGTGATTTACAAAGTCTCAAGGACCTTTGAGACTTAATGCCATATCTACTCAAAGGATGTTTACACCCAAGTATGGAAGGATCCTCGATCTCTTAGGGACCCCTATGAAGGTAGAGGCTATAATTGCTTTTGCACAACTGTATGATCCTTCTCTATGTGACTTCCTCTTCAAGGATTTTCAACTAACTCTTACGCTATACTTGGATTTACAAGGAGAAAAACTTACAAAGGGGCATGGGGGCAAAAAAGGAAAAAACAGTCAAAAATAATAATCAAAAGAAAAAGAAAAAGGGTCAAGCCTAAAAACTCAGTTGTACCCCTTGAAGATCCATTATCTCACCACAAGGAGGATAGGGAAGTGCAAGGGCTTAAGAAAGGATACTTGGAGGAGTTTAAAGCTCATTTGAAGAAGGCATTGGGGCATCCACTTAGTTTATGCCTTCTTAAGTTCAGGAGCTTCCATCTTGGGATTATTGTTTTAGGTTGTTCCCGAGGAATTATTGTTATAGGGCATTTTGGATTTGGGATTGGCTAATGGATTTGGATTTGATATTCTACGCGTATGGTTTTCCTCCTTTGGGTATATTCATCTATAACTACAATGGATTTTGGAATTCCCCCCAATAAAAATTTCAAAATTATTTAGCATACATCATGCATATTCATACATTTATCACCAACATGCATTCAATATAAGCAAAAAAAATCATTTTTTTTCAAACTTCGTCTCAGGCATAACAATCTGACTTCCCGACCTTACCAAAGGAAAGCTATGGATCAGATGGAGAAGGATATGGTTACTCTAAGAGAAGAAATGGATACTGTCAAGGAGAACGTGGAAGAAATGAAAAGCCAGATTGATCAACTGACACTTGCTGTCCAGAATTTGATAGCCAGAAGAACCAATTCAAGCCATCAAAGGAAGGTTCCTACTCCTACCTCCCATGTTGAAGACAATAACACCCTACTAGGGTTTTTCCATGATCTAGAACATGAGGAGACTGAGACTACTAAGCACAAAACTATTAACCAACCTCTCGAGGGAACCGTCTCTCCACATATTTCCAGTGGGGCACCTCACACTACTTACAGACCTACTCCACGGGAGAACTATGCATACGAGGGTGAAAATCCAAGACAAGTGGCCCTCGAAAATAAAGGAACCACTGTTAGGGAAAGGAGAAGGATTGATGATAAGTACAAAGCACTTGAGGAAAGGCTAAAGGTCGTGGAGGGGCTCAATGTTCTTGGAGTAGATGCCTTGGAAATGTGTCTGGTGCCCGATGTGGTCATACCTCCTAAGTTTAAGGCACCTAACTTCGAGATGTATAAAGGAGTTAGTTGTCCCAAAAATCACATCTGGATGTTTTCCCAAAAGATGGGGGCTCATGCTAAAAATGAAAAGCTAATGATGCATGTTTTCTAAGACAGCCTTAGTGGGGCATCCTTGGATTGGTACGTACAATTGGAGAGGACTCACGTCAAGAACTGGGAGGATCTGGCAAGTGCCTTTATAAGGCAATACCAATATAATGTAGACATAGCCCCTGATCGCATATAATTACAAAACATGTCTCAAAAAGGGAACGAATCTTTTAAGGAGTATGCCCGGAGATGGAGGGAGCTAGCCTCTCATGTTCAACCTCCATTGCGGGAAAGCGAGCTAGTAGATACATTTATGGGAACTCTGTAAGGACTATACTATGAAAGGATGATTGGGACAGTCTCAACGGGATTCACTGACTTGGTCATCATTGGAGAGAGGATTGAGAATGGTTTAAAGACAGGAAAGATCGGGCAGTCATCCTCCGACCAACATAACAATAAGGGGTACCCCAAAAATAACTCAAAGGGAAATGATGTCAATGTTGTAGACCCTGAAGATCCAAATCGGAGAGATAATGCGTTACTGGGGCACATTGGGGCAACAGTTAACGCCATGGAAGTGATGGGGGATGAATTCCTTATTAATAAGGAAAACATAACAAACTGGGCAAACAATGGGAGTCACCTGAGGAGAAGGACTTGTTTGGGCTGGGTTACAAACCGGCTAATGAACGATTAGAAGACAATTTCCATGGCGTGGGATTTGGAATTGGGGACCATATGGCTGCAATGGAGGAGGAAGAAAGGAATGCCTAATTTCAACAATTGGAGAACCATCGGGATTTCTGAGATGATTTTTGTTTCGAAGTAATTTACTTTTTCCTTAAAATAATAATGAGTCCCTTGTTATGCCCAAGGCAAGTGGACAAAGCTTTGTAGGGCCACCTTTTATTTCTTTAGATTATTTCTATCAATAAAAATTGCATTTTGTTTTCAGTCAAGATCTTTTTCTTTCATTTTCTGTTTATTCAAAATGGCAATATACCTTCTTTCAATATTTTCATTTCTAGCACTTATTTCCAAAAGAGATAATAAAAATCTTCCTCATGCAAATTTAAAAATGGACCCATTAAAAATGACACCGCTATAATCTCGAATAACTCTGAATTATCGATTAACCAAGCAGAAGAGGGTGATGAGGACGAGTGTGAGCTTCCCGAAGAATTAGCCAGACTGTTGAGGCAAGAGGACAAGGAAATACAACCTCATCAGGAACCAGTGGATGTGATCAATCTGGGAACTGAGGAAGATAGGAAAGAGGTCAAAGTCGTGCTTCTCCGGATAAGGATATAAAGGAAAGACTGATCGAGCTATTGCAAGAATACTCTGACGTGTTTGCATGGTCATACCAAGATACGCCAGGACTTGATGCAAGCATCGTCGAGCACAAACCACGACTCAAACTATAATGGACGCCAATCAAGCAAAGGCTGAGGAAGACTAGATCAGATATGATCCTCCAGACCAGGGAAGAAGTCAAGAAGCCATTCGACTTTTTGCACAAGGTAACGCCTGTTGGGTTAAAGAACGTAGGAGTAACTTACCAAAGGACTATGGTAATATGGGGCATAAGGAGATAGAGGTTCATATGGGTGATACGATTACCAAGTCACAAAAGGAAGAAGATCACATAACTAACTTGCAAAGTTGTTGGATCAGTTAAGGAAATTCAAGTTACGACTAAAGCCCACAAGGTGTACTCATGGAATCAAATCAGGAAAAATACTGGGGTCCATGGTCAGTCAAAGGGGAATAAAGGACAACATGAAAGTCGTTCAAGGGATGCCAGCTCCAAGGATAAAAAAAAGGAAGTTCATGGATTTTTGGGGAGATATCTCCCACCTTACAGCTACTTGTGAGCCAATCTTCAAATTACTCAGAAAAGGACCAAATCATTGAATGGAATGAAGATTGTCAAAAGGATTTCGATTGGATCAAGGAACATTTGCAAAAGCCACCTATATTGGTGCCACCAGTCCCAAGGAGACCACTCATAATGTACTTAACAAAATTTGAGAATCCCATGGATTGTGAAACCTTGGACTCCTATGAAAGACCTAGACCTGGATCTCGAGGGAAACTTATATTTGCATAAGGACAGGGGCAATCAATAGGAATTTAGGATCATGAAGGAAGCTAATCTGGATAAGGCAGAATGGGTGCAAACTAGGCTCGATCAGTTAACCTCGTATAAGGGAAACGTGTGGCTGTGGGCAGTTATATCCACAGGGAATTAAGAAAGCATTTGACAAAGAAATTCGTCCTCGCCTACGCGAAGAGGGAGACTTGGGGTTAAGGAAAATATTACCCATCCATAAAGACCACCACGTCAAATGGACCCCACCCTATGAAGGGCCATATGTCGTGAAGAGTGCCTTCTCTGGCGGAGCACTAATATTAACAACCCTGGATGGAGCGGATTTACCACGACCGGTGAACTCCGATTCGGTCAAAAATGCTATGCCTAGAAAAAGAGGATAAAAGCCCGCTAAGTCGAAAACCCTAAAGGGCGACTTAGGCAAAAATTAGGGCGTCCCGGTGGATTGAAAACTCAAAAGAGAAATCCAGGCAAAAATTAGGGATTTGGATAAAAATGATACCCGACAAGTCGAAAACCCTAAAGGGCGGCTTAGTCGAAAAAATGGTATATCATCCTGGTGGACTAAGACTCTAAAAAGAGCGGTTCAGGCAAAAGTTAGGGATATCCAAAAGGCATATGACTGAAAACACTCGAGTCACCTCGTAACAGGAATTCAGAAGGGAGCGATCATTCTAGCCGTCATCTTCAGAAACGAAGTGTCGTGATCTTGGAGTCTTAGGGATATTAGCTGGTGTTAAATTTAATAGGGACATAAATGAATTTGTTTTCTTATTGCCATTTTATATTTTTCTGGATATTACGGTAATATCTCCTTATGAGAATTACCCTTCTTACTTATCATTGCCCATTTCCGGGGCAATTCTCAATAAATTTGCTTTTTATCAAATACATTTCTTCGCCTCCTAAATTAGTCTGCTTGATTACAAGGTGTCGATTAATTGTGAAATAATGCATTAAAATATCAGGTATAAATAAAAGCTTTGAAAAGGGAAAATGGATTTTACTTCGGTTTTTGGAATCATCAAAGGGATCATACCCTTCCAAAGCAAGATATAGGGTCTATACACTGACAGGAATATACGTTATAATCTAACCAACATGGGAGGTTCTTTAATGGTACGTCACAGGAATCAAGGGTATCATGGCTTACTATAATTATCAAAGTTTCAAGGGTCAGGGAGTCAGGAAGTTATGAAAAGTTTTTTTCACATACAAACACATGCATTGCATATCATAAAAGAGGCGTTAGCCCAAGTCATGCATCTAACATGCACTCATAAACGCAAACATGCGTACATGCATGGGGTTCATAACCACCATTAGGGGTTCCATGGGGATTGTTACTCAAAGGGTTTTACCAAGGGGATTTCATTAAGGGATTTATCAGGGGTTCTACAAAATTCCTATCCAGGGATTTTTTATCATCAAGGGATTTCATCAAGGGATTTATCAGGGGTTCTACAAAAATTCCTATCCAGGGATTTTTTCATCATCAAGGGATTTCATCAAGGGATTTATCAGGGGTTCTACAAAAATTCCTATCCAGGGATTTTTCATCATCTAGGGATTTCATCAAGGGGTTCTATGAAAGGGTTGACATCGAACATTCTACACAGGGATTTACCAAAAGGGGTCTACCAGATTTTTAGGGGTTCTACCAGAATGTTAATAAAGGGTTCACCAATGTCTTATCATGGGGTTTCACCAGGGTTTTGCCAAATGGTTTCACTGGGGATTTATCAAGGAGGTTTACATAAGGGATTTTATTAAGGGTTGTCAATAAATTTTAAGAGATTTCATCAAAAGGAGTTATCAAGGGGTTCCACTAAAAAAATTTCAAAGGGGTTCAATCGGGTATTTCGTCAAGGGTTTATTACTTGGAATCTTAGGATGATCATCGTAGTACCTACCGGACTCTGCGGTCAAAATTAGGATCCTTCTTATATTTAATCGTCTCCGCAACCAAAGAGGAAGACTTGTCAACATCCTCTTTCTGATTCGAAGACGATTAAATAGGGGCATCTGTCGTACCCCAAATTTTGGCCACCCGTCTATTCTTTTTTTGCTTTTTGTATTGAGGGGTTTATTTATTTTAATAGCAGGGGTAGAATAAATTATGATGGCGTTATGAGTTAAATAGGGTTAGATTACTGTTATTTTTATATATAGGGATTAATTAGGGTCATATTAATTTTTAATCGAATTATACTAGGGTCATAGTGGGGTTATTAGAGGATTAATGTTAATATTAATATTATTATTAATATTAATATTATCATTGAATTATTATTAAAATACCCGCTAATGTTGTTTTATTTTGAATAAATAAAATGGTACAGTTGGTAGCAAGGGGAGTATAGGGAGTTACAAGACGGAGAGGTTGTGAGTTCGAATCCCACCTTTTTCATTTTTAATGTTGTATTTGTGTTATCTTTACTACTAACTTTTTATTTTTAATAAAAAATCACAAAAATATCATTTTTTAATATTTATTTTTTTAATTTTCGTATTTGTATTTAATGCAATTTTAAAAATATGTTTTTTTCATTAAAATCAATATTTTATGGAAAAAATATCAAAAATCATAAAAATAAAAATAAAAATCAATCAAATATTTTTTTTCTCATTATCATTATTAGGATATTTATTTTATTTAAAATATTAATTTTTTTATTTAAATTCACCAAGTCATGAATCCATCCAGATTCATTTGCTTGGGCTCCAAGAAATAGAGGAAAATCAGGTCAGATTAAAACCTTCCTAAACTGAAAAATTTTATTCAATGTCTGACCTAATTTTTCATCTATAAATAGACTCTATTTTGCACATTTTAACTCATCCACAATTCTCAAATAAATCAGTCTAAAAAGTTGTGATTCTTTGCATCGAAGAACAACACTAAAGGGAAAAAGGATCTTGCACTAAAGGAAATGGGAGAAAAATACAAAAGAAAGTGGAAAGAGGGAGAAAGGGGCAAGAAGAAACAAAAGAGAATTATTTTGCTCACCGGGATAAACCTCGATCTCGTAGGTTGGTCTCACTTTTAGTGCGTTTCGTGCTCGATATTTTTATTTTGATGTTTGATATTTAGGATATCGATTTATTTTTTGCATGATCTCTTTGTTTTGTGGTCTGAATTTTGTTATAACATCGCTTAACTCTATTTTGATTCATGATTGAATTTTTGGGTTTTTTATTTTGTTTCAACAAATAATTTTAATTACCGTGTTAACTAGGTTTTAATGTATAAAAAAAATCACTTAGTATGGTAGAATTATTCAAATCAATAATTAGACTTTCATGAGGAAAAATACAAAAAAATACAAAAAATATGCTATTCTTATTTATTAGGATTTTAGACATGAAAATTTTGATAATTGAAAACAACAAATAATTGGGTAGTGTTTTTTCTTTTTTAGGTGATTAACTAGAATTTTTTAGGGTTAGGTAATTAATAGGATAATTAGAATGAATAATTTGATTATTATAATTTTCTTATAATAAATAATTAATAATGATAATGAAAGTTGAAATAGTCAACTTTTCCAAATTCTTTTCTAGGTCATTTAATGGGAATGAGAAAAAGGGGCGCCCCCTTTCATGTGTTTTTTATTTTAGGGGTAATTTAAAATAATTAAGGATGATTTTTTAGGGTAAGTTTAATAATTAAGGGTAACTTATTTTTAGTGGGATTTACTAATAATGAATAAATTTTGGGATAGAGGTTAACTTATTAGGAATAATTTATTTTAAATGGGGTAATGTATTTAATTTTCTTAATTCATTTAGTTATTTACGTAAGGATAATTTGATTAATTAATTTTATAATTAATTAATTAGACTCATTTTAATTTACTAAATCAATAACTAGAGTTTTGGGTGATTGAGTTTATTTATTATAAATTTGATTAGGGTTTAATTCATATAATTAGGATTTTATTTTTAACTTAATATTAATTTGGGGTTTTATTTAATTAATTTTATAATCAATAGATTTGGGGTTATTATAATTTTATAACTTTAGAATTTGGGTTCATTATAATTTATCTATTATTATAATTAATAAGTTTGGGTTGTTTTTTATTCTTGGAATTATTACGATTTATTTATTTGTATAATTAATAAGTTTGAGTCATTTCATTTAGTCAACTTATTTTTATAAGAAAAAACATGGGTTTATTTATTTTTCTATAAATTGGAATTTATTCACTTTTATAACAAGTTTGGGTAATTAATAAATTTGAGATTATTACACTTAATTTTTTTGGGAGTAGCTTATAATTTGGGAATTTATCATAATATGTTATTTTTTATATAATCTGGGATTTTTATAATATTAATTAGTTTGGAGCTGATTTTTAATTTTTGTAGTTAATAAATGGGGGTTTATTATAATATTTAAATTTGTTTTTTTACTTATTTTGATAAGTTAAATAATTAGGATTTAACTGGTATGGTATAGTTGGTAACATTAGTTTAATTAATTTTTATAATTAATTCATTAGGGATGAAAAAGGTTGACTGAAATTTAAATAATTCTTCGTTATTTAAGGGTTCTTCTTAGGGGTAATATTGAGATAACGAGGGATATTATGGATAGAATTGGAATAGAAATGGGATAATCTTGTGGAGTATTTCTATGGGTTTAAAGGGGATATTAGGGATATAATTGGGATAAACTTTTTTTATTGGGACAAAACTCTTAAAGGGATATTAAATTTGAGATTTTTATTTATATAATTTTATAATATATAATTGATTAATTTTGGTAAATAAATTAAAATGGGATATTTTAAAATGGGATAAGGATTTTGGGATAACACTCTTAGGTTCCAAGAGTATAAATATAGGCCAAGGGATAGGATTTAAGGGATAGAACTCTTCGTCCGAGAGTATAAATAAGGGATAGGATTTAAGGGATAGAACTCTCCATCCGAGAGTATAAACAATGGATAAGGGATAGAACTCTCTATCCGAGAGTATAAACAAAGGGATTTAAGGGATAGAACTCCTCATCTAGGAGTATAAACACTAGATTTAAGGGATATAACTCTTTATCCAAGAGTATAAATAGTGGATGGGATTTAGGGATAGGATTTGGGATTTAGGAATAGGATTAGGGGGTAGGAATAGGGGAGGTGAACTATGGTTATTCTGATCCTTCAAATTAAGGGTACGTAGGCATAGGGTTGCAAACTAACCCTAGCGAGTATAATTAATAAAAAACTTAGGTTTTCCTATAACTTAGACAAACAAATATACCCTAAATTCAAAGGTGGATCCCATTGAGTACAATGGAAGTGAGGGATGCCTAACACCTTCCCTTCACTTAACCGACTCCCGAACCGTAGGAATCTCTACCTTTAGGATTAAGATATTAGGTTTATCATTATTATCCTTAAAAAATATGGTGGCGACTCAAAAATTTTTAGCCGGCCGCGACACTCATAGTCATAGGAATCTCTCATGGCCTCATAGTCATAGAGTTACATCTTTAACCTTTGACCTCATAGTCATATGAACCTCTCATGGCCTCATAGTCATAGAGTTACATCTTCAACCTTTGACCACATAGTCATAGGAACCTCTCATGGCCTCATAGTCATAGAGTTACATCTTCAACCTTTGACCTCAAAGTCATAGGAACCTCTCATGGCCTCATAGTCATAGAGTTACATCTTCAACATTTGACCTCATAGTCATAGGAAGCCCTTGACCTCATAGTCATTGGCAACATCTTTAACCTTTGACCTCATAGTCATAGGTAGCCCTTGACCTCATAGTCATTGGCAACATCTTTAACCTTGACCTCATAGTCATAGGCAAGCTTTGACCTCATAGTCATAGCCATCCCCCATTGACCTCATAATCATGGAAAAGTATCTCTATTAACCTCAAAGTCATAGGTAGCTCTTTACCTTCCTTTGACCTCATAGTCATAGGATTCCCCCTTGACCTCATAGTCATAGGGCCATCTTTAACCTTTGACCTCATAGTCATAGGAAAGCTTTGACCTCATAGTCATGGCCACCCTTCCTTGACCTCATAGTCATAGGATTACCTCTTGACCTCATAGTCATAGAGACACCTCATTCCCCTTTAACCTCATAGTCATAGGATCTCATTTTGGCCTCATAGACATCTCACCTTGGCCTCATAGCCATTCCCCTTTGACCCCATAGTCATAGGATCTCATCTTGGTCTCATAGCCATCTTATCTTGGCCTCATAGCCATCTTACCTTTGACCTCATAGTCATAAGATATCACCTTGGCCTCATAGCCATCTTCCAACCTTGACCTCATAGTCATAGGTAAAGCTTGGACCTCATAGTCATAGATAGCTCATTATCCTCCTTTGACCTCATAGTCATAGGGCCATCTTTAACCTTTGACCTCATAGTCATAGGCAAGCTTTGACCTCATAGCCATGGCCACTCTTCCTTGACCTCATAGTCATAGGATTCCCTCTTGACCTCATAGTCATAGGACCATCATCCTCTATTGACCTCATAGTCATAAAAAGTCTCTCTATCGACCTCATAGTCATAGATAGCTCATTACCGTCTTGACCTCATAGTCATAGGTAACATCTTCTCTAGACCTCATAGTCATTCACCTACAACTTAGACTTCGAGAGTTTCTTTGACTCTATATGAGCTCATACTCATTTCCCTTGGAACTTTAGCCATAGTCAATGGTTCCTCAATCCACCCTTAGTGAGGTGAACTACGGTTGCTCTGATTCTTTAGTCAGATACGTTGGCACGAGATGCGACGTCTTGGCGAGCAAACTTAGTGTATATACCCTTAGGTCTTTACCTTATCATTAGAATATATCCTAGCAAGCAAACATAACATAACACAAACTAAACAAGAGGTTCCTATAGAGTACTACAGATGTTAAGGGTGCTAATACCTTCTCTTAATATAACTAACCCCCGGGCCTTAGATCTCCCCCCTTTAGGTTTTCTCGATCTTGAACCTTTCCTTTGGATAAATCAAAGTCGGTGGTGAATTTCAAAGAAATGTGATGCAATTTAATTAATAGCTTGTTATCTGATTCTCACCGCAACAACGGGCATACCCGTGCTAAGCGCACTCTGCGTTATGCATCAAAATAAACCCTTGACAGTAACTTCCAACCTACAAATTCATCCTCAACACCATACTCAACAACCAATAGAGGCATAATATCATGGTTCTATCATGGTTTATCCAACAACCTTCAATAAACATGATTTCCAACATTAATACATAGTTTCTACACAAAACCCTAAGATTTTCAACAAAATCAAACCAATCCAAACTTCATAACAATTATCAATAGATGATTCTACACATATTTTGATCATGCTACTCAATTTATAACACACTTCAGCCGTTAGATTCTTTGATTTTGCAAAAACATCCATTTTTTCCAAAATCCAACCTAACTCTAAAACCTCAAGAAATTATACTCTAAAGTCTCTATCTAGAACCCACCTGGATTAGAAGATGATGATGAAGAAGCTGAAATGAATTGATGAAGGTGAGAGGATGATTCTTGATCTTGAACTCCTGGATTTTCTCTTCTTTCCTTTTCTCCCATTTTCTTTCCTTTCTTCTTTCTTTTCTCTACTTTCTCTCTCCAATGTTACTATCTTTGGCAAATGAGGGAAAAGGAAATGATATAGGAAAATATCATCAATTAGTAACACTACTAAAAGTCCAAATCATCTCAAACGCACCAATTAATAAAACCTTAGAATTAGATAATATTAATCTGATCAGCTCTGAGTTTATCAGTTGCTCTAATTATCTTATCAGATAAAATACTCAGAGCACGCTGGATCTCAACTAATATTATCCAGAGCGTTATAAAAAAAATTACGGGGTATTACATCCTCCCCCCCTTAAATAGAAATCCGTCCTCGAATTTAAAAGATTACCTGAACAAATGAGGGAAAGCATCTTCCATCTCCGATTCTAGTTCCCAAGTAGCATCACCCGGATGCGTCACATCCCATTGCACCTTAACAAGAGGAATTTCTTTGTTCCTTAATACCTTTGTTTCTCTTCCCATAATACGGCTCGGTTGGGGTTCAAACGTTAAATTCGCTTCTATTTCCACTGATTCCGGTAAAACTGGCTGAAGAGGATCAGGAATAAACTTCCAGAGCTGAGACACATGAAAAACATCATGCATTTCTGACAGAGAGGGTGGTAAGGCCAATCTGTATACTACTTCTCCGATCCTTTCTAAGATCTGGTACGGTCCCACGTATCTCGGACTTAACTTGCGTGACTTAAAAGGTCCTTTCAATCTCAATCTCGGAGTAACTTTCAAAAACACATGGTCACCTTCCTCAAACTCTAAAGGCCTCCTCCGGTTATTCGCATAACTTTTCTGACGGTCTTTTACTTGTTTAACCTTCTCACGGATCATTCGAATCTTTTCCGTAGTCTCTTGAATACTTTCGGGTCCCAAAATTCTATCTTCACCAACCTCCGCCCAACACAAAGGTGTTTTACACTTTCTCCCATACAATGCTTCGTAAGGAGCCATACCGATGCTCGCATAGTAACTATTGTTATACGAAAACTCACTCAACGGTAAAAGTTCCTTCCAATTTCCTCTACTTTCTAGCACACAAGCTCTCAACATGTCCTCCATCGTTTGTATTGTTCGCTCAGTCTGACCATCCGTCTGAGGATGATTCGACGTGCTCAAACGCAACCTCGTACCCATATCTTGTTGAAAAGCCTTCCAAAATCTTGAAGTAAACTTTGGATATCTATCTGACACAATGCTAGAGGGAACACCATGCAATCTCACAATTTCAAAAATAAACAACCTTGCAAGGTGACTTGCCTTGTAAGTAGTCTTCACGACTAAGAAATGTGCAGATTTCGTTAGTCGATCCACAATCACCCAAATAGAATCGTAACCACCTTGCGTACGGGGTAAACCTACTGCAAAGTCCATAGAAATACTATCCCACTTCCAAACTAGAATCTCTAATGGTTGTAACAGACCGCCCGATCTTTGGTGTTCAATCTTCACCTGTTGGCACATTACACATTCTGACACATACACCGCAATATCCTTTTTCATTCCTGGCCACCAATAATCCTTCTTTAAGTCCTGATACATCTTCGAAGAACCAGGATGTATCGTAAAAGTACCTTTATGAGCTTCATCCAAAATTTTTCTTTTTAATACCATATCGTTCGGAACACAAATCCTTTGGTTAAACAGAACAATCCCATCCGCTGCTCGTGTAAAACCTGGTTGAAGTAACATCTCTTGAAACTTCTCCTCTAAAATTTGGTCTTGTTGAATCTCAACTCTTAGGGTAGAATTGACATTCAAGTTTCCCATAATTACACCATTCAGAGTCCACACAAACTGAAGATTAAGATCTCTAAACTTCTCCAACAAGGCATACTCCAATATCATCAATTCTGCCCCATGAACCATCTTCCGACTCAAAGCATCTTCTACTTTATTCGCTTTTCCCAGATGATACTTTAATTCTAAGTCATAATCCTTTAAGTACTCCATCCACCTTCTTTGTCGCATATTCAACTCCTTTTGATCAAATAAATACTTCAAACTGTTATGGTCACTGAATATTTCAAAACGTACACCATACAAATAATGACGCCACACCTTCAGTGCAAACACAACTGCCGCTAGTTCCAAATCATGAGTTGGATAATTCTTCTCATGAACCTTCAATTGTCGGGAAGCATAAGCTACCACTTGACTGCCTTGCATTAGAACACCCCCTAATCCCATCTTAGAAGCATCGCAAAATACTTCATAAGAGTTGTTAGGATCAGAAATGATTAACACGGGAGCAGTTGTCAAACTTTCCTTCAATTTCATAAAACTTTTCTCACAACCTGAATCCCACTCATAAGCACAATCTTTTCGAGTAAGTGTTGTCATTGTTAGGGCCAATTGAGAAAAACCTTTGATAAACCATCTATAGTAACCCGCTAATCCTAAGAAACATTGAACTTTTGAAGCATTCCTTGGTCTCTCCCAATTAATCACTGCTTCTACCTTCAACGGATCCACTGCCAAACCACCTTGAGATATGACGTGACCAAGAAAATTAACTTCTGTCATCCAAAACTCACACTTGCTTAACTTAGCAAAAAGTTATTTCTCTTGCAATACCAATAATACAACTTGCAGATGTTCCCCGTGCTCTTGTGGAGTACGAGAATAAATAAGAATGTCGTTAATAAAGATTACGACAAATTGGTCCAAGTAAGCTTGAAATATATGGTTCATGTAATCCATAAAAACAGCTGGAGCATTAGTCACACCGAAAGGTATCACTAAGAATTCGTAATGGCCGTATCGGGTTCTGAATGCAGTCTTAGGCAAATCAGAACTCTTCACACGGATCTGATGATAACCCGACCGTAAATCAATCTTTGAGAACACACATGCTCCTTTCAATTGATCTAACAGGTCGTCTATCCTGGGTAAGGGGTACTTGTTCTTAATGGTGACTTTGTTCAACTTACGATAATCAATGCACAACCACATTCCACCATCTTTCTTCTTTACCAACAAAACTGGAGCTCCCCACGGTGAAACGCTAGGTCTACAAAATGCTTAGCCATCAAGTCCTCCAATTGGTCCTTTAATTCTCTTAATTCAAGCGGTGCCATCCGATAAGGAGAAACAGATATAGGAGCCGTTCCCAATACTGGGTCAATAGAGAACTCAACTTCTCTCTCCGGAGGAAGAGAAGTAACGTCCTCAGGAAAAACTTTGGGAAAATCACGGACTATAGGAATACTCAGCACTTGTTGCTCGCTACTCCCCTCCTTAGTAAGAACCAATAAAACAGATTTCTCCTTCTCAAACAAGAAATTTATCATTCCCACCGTACCTTTTAAAAATATTTGTTAGCACATCCTTCGGGGTAGCCTCGACAGATGGAATGATGATTAGCTTTTCCTCACACCCAATAAACACCGAATTAGTAGAAAGCTAATCCATCCCCAAAATGACATCAACTTTCTTAAGCGGTAAACAGATAAGGTCAATCTGAAAAACTCTACCATTCACAGCCAAAACACAGTTTTCGCACGTCAACGGTGTCTCAACCATTTCATCCATGGCGGTAGTGACCACCATAGGAGGAGACAAAGGAATAACTTGCAACCCAAGTCGCTTCATACACCGTATTGACACAAAAGAATATGTTACCCCACAATCAAATAAAACAAAACAAGGATGTCCATTTACGAAACACGTACCTGCAATTAAAGAGTTATCACTTTTTGTCTTCCTTGCATCCAAGGTATAAACCCTTCCGGTATTCCTTCCTTGCACTTGGTTTCTATTATGAGTATAATTTCTAGCCACATGACCCAATCCATTACAGTTATAACACTTAAGACCCCCATCGGCACACTTCCCAAAATGACGTTGGTTGCACACCTTACATAAAGGAATAACGTTGGGTCTAGAAACCTGCATCTGCTTCCCTTTGAAAGCTTGTGATCTAGGTCCAAAATGTTGACTCGCTCTCCCACGATCACCCTGATTCACCCTACTTGCAACACCTTCAGCTTGCACTTTCTTCAACTATGCTCTGCCACATAGCATTGCCTTAGAACTTCTGCATAAGTAGTGAACTCCCTCTGAGATACACTATGAGAAATTTCAGCTTTTAGCCCAAACAGAAATTGGTCTATTTTCCACCATTCATCCGGAGCATACATAGCCTGCCTAGAATAAACAGCCATGTCCTCAAACTTTTCAGCATAACTGGCCACAGTCATACTACCCTGTCTTAACTGTTGAAATTCAAACTCTTTCTGAGTCCTCAAGGAGCTAGGAAAATATTTCTCCATGAAAATAGCCTTGAATTGCTCCCAGACCTTGGGCACACCCTGAATAGTCATAAGAGCCGACGCACTCTCCCACCACCTCATGGAAGGACCCTTCAATGAATGCGAAGCAAAAACCACCTTATTCTCTTCATTACAGTGCACTATCAAGAAAATCCTTTCCATACCCGCTATCCATTCGTGAGCCTTTATAGGATCTAGTCCGCCATGAAATTTCGGAGGATTCATGCGAAAGAAATCCCTGAAAGTCCCACCTACAGCTTCCAGAATAACCACTTGAGGATGCAAACCTCCATTCATTTGTTGTACCATTTGCTGCATAAACTGATTCTGTTGCTGCTGCATCTGTTGCATAAACTGATACAAAGGAGCATTCCCATCGCCACCTGGAGGATTCGTCCCAGCTGGAGTAGTTCGGGGCCTACCACGGTTGCTTCTACATCCGTCAGCCATGTTCCAAAGGGTCATACAGATATGATTAAGTTGATCAGGCTCAATACCATAAATATAACACTTAAGACTAAAGGCGACACCGCGCATATGAAACGGAAAGAAAAAACTTATTCTATTTCATGGCTAGGTTGAGGATACGGTCTGCTCTGATACCAACTGTAACGCCCATATATAAATACGTACATCAAAACATGTTTTATACATGAATTCCACATTTGGTACTGAAATACCAATAAGTCCCTAGTAAACACATTATACATATACATGCCCAAATAGCCTAATACAAAAAAAACTATGGCATAAATATATACAAGATGTTCCAAAGATAAATACTAAGAATTAGATCGACAACAATCTAAAAAAAACTCCACAACGAAAGTTACGCCATCAGACAAGTAAGGATAATCACACGACCTTATCCTTACCCTTTGCGGAACCTGAAGTACCTGAAAAATATTCAACAATAGTGGGGTGAGATACATCAAATCTCAGTGAGTTCTCTATCTTATGGATTCTCTCGGCTTTACAAGGTTCTAACCAAAACCTCACTCAAGTCGGGGGAAAAGGAATTAGACCTTGAGTTCGCATATTTCTGACTAGAGAAACCATCGTATACTACACCAAACGACAACTAGTTAAGGAATCTTTCCCCAGTCATCCCTCTCAAAGAGATTAAACACGGGTCACGGATCCTTAACGTAAATAACTTTCCTCGGCCATCCCTCTCAAAGAGATTAAACACGGGTCACGATTATCTACGGTTGGTACTTCCCCCGGCCATCCTACACCAAGGGATTAAACACGGGTCACTAATACCAACCACTTAGTAACTTTCCCCGGCCATCCCTCTCAAAGAGATTAAACACGGGTCACGGTTACCCACTTAATAAATACTTTCCCCGGCCATCCCCCACCAAAAGATTAAACACGGGTCACTAATATTTATTAAGACTCAAACCTAATAAATACTTTCCCCGGCCATCCTACGCCAAATGATTAAACATGGGTCACTAATATTTATTAAGTGAAACATACAAAAGCGGAGGAAATACGATCCTCCACTACCAACTACTTAACAAAGATGCTCTTCAAGTATCGATGTAAGCAATGCCACACAATTCTCTAAGTCGTTCTAGTGTACTAAGGTTTCCTCACCAATTCACATCTAGAAGCTTTTAGATTTCCGAAAATTCCATTTTACATAGATCACAAAATCCCGATATTTTAACATAATAAAAAATAATTCCGCTCATAATCAATATTTTCATTTTTCATAGCATAGAGCTCTTCCATAGCTTCATAACAATTTAAAGAATGCTTAAATCGGATGCCCGAGTCAAAAGTTATGAATTTTAGAAGAATATTTTTCTTTTTGTTCCAGGTAGCGCTAAGCGGGCCCCACCCGCGCTAAGCGCGCTCCTCGCTGTCTGGAAAGAGTGAAAATTCTCCAAACCGCACTAAGCGGGCATACCCACGCTAAGCGCGCTCTGCGTTATGCAGAAAAATAAACCCTTGACAACAACTTCTAACCTACAAATTCATCCTCAACACCATACTCAACAACCAATAGAGGCATAATATCATGGTTCTATCATGGTTTATCCAATAACCTTCAATAAATATGATTTCCAACATTGATACATAGTTTCTACACAAAACCCTAAGATTTTCAACCAAATCAAACCAATCCAAACTTCATAACAATTATCAATAGATGATTCTACACATATTTTGATCATGCTACTCAATTTATAACACACTTCAACCGTTAGATTCTTTGATTTTGCAAAAACATCCATTTTTTCCAAAATCCAACCTAACTCTAAAACCTCAAAAAATTATACTCTAAAGTCTCTATCTAGAACCCACCTGGATTAGAAGATGATGATGAAGCTGAGATGAATTGATGAATGTGAGAGGATGATTCTTGATCTTGAACTCTTGGATTTTCTCTTCTTTCCTTTTCTCCCTTTTTCTTTACTTTCTTCTTTCTTCTCTCTACTTTCTCTCTCCAATGTTACTATCTTTGGCAAATGAGGGAAAAGGAAATGATATAGGAAAATATCATCAATTAGTAATACTACTAAACGTCCAAATTATCTCAAACGCACCAATTAATAAAATCTTAGAATTAGATAATATTAATCTGATCAGCTCAGAGTTCATCAGTTGCTCTAATTATCTTATCAAATAAAATATTCAGAGTACACTGGATCTCAACTGATCTCAACTAATATTATTCAGAGCGTTATAAAAAAAATTACATGGTATTACAATGCTTCAATATATAAATATACAGTGATAATCTAACTCCCAATTGATAAATATATATAACTATAGTACTAATGATTTAATCAAAATCACAATTGCTAATATATAATAAATGGTAAGATAAAAATATATTGGTAACAAAATCATAAATTAATGTTAGCACAATCGATAACACACAGTGAATATATGGATCCAAGCAATATATATGTATATTTTAATGCTTAATTCTTTATAGCTATTTAAATTTTAATAGATCAAAGTTTTTCTACTATTCTACAATATTGTTCTATGTAGTATGAGTGTATGGGGAAGAAGTCTTTTTACCTTAGATATTTTTCTTAAAAATCACAATACTTTAAGAACTCTATTACCTAATTGTGCGAGCAAAATCTGAGACTTGTACGGCAAACGGAAAAATAACTCTAGTAATTTGATGTCAACGTGGGTTTTTTTTTTTTTTTGGGATTGTGGAAGAATTTAATTTTTTTTCCTGAAGCGTACTGATAAAAGGCAATGGAATGAGGTTTTAAGGGAGAGTTTTTATTTTATACTGGCGGTTAAAGAAAAGCTTACTTTGTGGAACAATTAATTATGATAGGAGAGAGAGTTTGACTCCACAATATATGGAAGAATAGGTCTATGGGGAGTTAAAGTTTTTCTCCACGTTAGATTGAATTCATGAGTTAATTGTCCACTTACACTATTAATAATTCTACTAATTGCAATAAATGATTATTTCCAACTATTACATGGGCATAATAACTTCTATATCATATTACTAGTATTATATGCAATTTTTACTCCCACGTATTCATCCAACGTATTAATAAATTAATAACACTAATAATCTTTTTATTATTAAGTTTTAGTTTAACTTAATTTATAAAGTAACAACAAAACAAAGTAAATGCCTGTAATTTATAGTAATTAATATATTCATTCAAACTTGAACAACACACTCTTTCTCAAATAAAAATAATTTTATTTTCCTTTAGATTAGTTTCTTTATTTTATTAGTTTATATACTATAGATCACACTAAAATAGCCACTAAAAATAATTAAATTAAAATATGGAGTTCTACTTAATTAATTAAACTAGAGGGTGTTACATATTCATCCTTGACCCTCTTCAAATTCCCTAGATTACATTAATGTTAATCAAAAGTACATGTTGTACTATTTCGTCAGTAATGCCAGGATGAATCTGTCATCTATTCTCTTCAAATATACGAAGGTTATGGTGAAGCAAACAAGAAACGAAGGTTCTAAGATGATAATGTGGATACCTATGGGTAGGTTGATCTCAGATATCTTGGTTGAAAGCAAGCTGGTTCAAAAGCTGATGGAAGGGGGGATGTCAAAAGAAGTTGATTTTGTCATTAGAAGGAATTTCAATGAACATAATCTAAAGAATATGTCTTTGATTTCTAATGTTGTCAATCCTTCAGAACTTCTTAACAGAACATTTGTTGGTTCTAGGAGTATGCCTGTGAAGGATTATTCCCTCTTTACTCAAGAAGAACCAAAGGATGTTTTACAACATTACAATGATATCTTCGGAAAAGAGATGAAAAAGAAGATTTGTTAAATTTTGAAGATCTTCTAGAAAAAATTACTGATACATATTCTCTGAGAAGAAAAAGGAAGTCCAAATCGTCTGGTGAGGAAACTTCTGGATCTGCCAGAACTCCTACCAAGGTTGCTAGAACTTCTGGACCTAGCATTCTAGCGTATACAATGAGACTTGAAGGAGAATCTGAAGCTACGAGTTCTTGAGAAATAACTCCTTCTGTGAATCTAGATAAGTCTCATTTGACTGAGACTCATTTCTTCACTGCAAGTTCTGTTCGGGCTACTTCATTTGTTCCTCCTCAAACACATTAACCACCAACAATCCCCTTTGAAAACATAACCACCCCTCATCCTAGAATGCCATGTGTTTCTGAACCAACCATAACTACATCCACACCATCTATTTCTATCTCACTCCACATACCTAACCCAACCTATACAGAATCAACCATCATCACAATCATTGAACCACCATCAATAACCATTTCTACCACTTCTGTGACTACCCCCACTTCACCAAAACCCCCTAATACAAATAGTCACCCCTCTAACTCTGACTTTTCTACTCCCTCTCATATCACTTTTCCTATGCCTATAATACATGTTTTCCAGATGACACACCCTTTCCACCAACCCCACCTCATCAACCTATCTATGATGAACCTGCCCTTGATGAGTTCATGCAACGAATCAGGAATAATCACTAGTACAAAAATATCTTTATAGTAGAGGTTGTTAAGTCAGTTCATCTGCCACCTGACTTAAGAAGTGATGCGGTGGCAATTTCGTAAATATTTGTAACATTGTTAGGTCGGTTACATTTAGAACTGACTTAAGCAAAGTTAAATAAAAAAATATAATTCGTATTAAATTTCTTAAGTCGTCTGTTTTCACTAACTGACTTAAGAAACATATTTATTAAATCAGGTATCACCCACCTGACCTAAGAAGTTTTATTTAATTTTAACAAATTAACTTTTAATGTGTATTATGCGGGAATCGAACAGAATACCCTTCATAAAACTTAAGATCAGAAGAAAAAAATTAAACTCATAAATCATATTCATAAAAACGCAAACCCTTTTGCTTCTTCTCGATCTCTTCTTCACGCGACTTCATTGCAAATTCTTCTTCTCTTCACTACAAATTCGATCTTCACTACAAACCCTTCTCTAACTAGAAACCCTTCTTCTTCACTACAAACTCAGCATTCGAAAAATGAACCCCTTTGTTAAACTCTTCTCACAAACCCAGAAACCCCTTCATCAAACTCGAATCCTTCACAAAAAACCCAGAAATCATACTCTTCACTGCCGAGAAATCGAATCCCTCACTGCAAATCTGACACCCTAAATTTCTGGAAGGCACTATTCATTCATAGGTATGTAATTTCTAAACCCTAACTTTTAATTTTTGTGATATTTAAATTTCTGTTTCTGTTGCTATTGTTGTTATTTCTGTTTTATTATTATTATTATTATTATTATTATTATTATTGCAAGAGGGTGTGAATGAGGTTTCAATTCGATAATGTGAAGATAGTAAGTGTATTACTGTTAATAAGGGTGTGAAACCTCATGATATCTCAGTGACATCGTAGTGACATAGTTGGTGATGGTGCAACCGCGGTGTAGTTATTATTATTATTATGTAGTTATTTAGTTTTGATAGAAATAGAATATGTTGTACTATTATTTTATGTTGACAACCATTTATGTATGTGACAGATGTGTTTCATCTGTTCAGATATGAATTTAAAGCCAATTACGAAGAATGGGTTAAATCAGTCAAACATAGGTTACGCGGTGGTGTGCCTAATAATGTTATTAAATCCATAAGTGCCACACATGATAATATAAAAGCCTTGTATAAAGTCAGGACTGAGATGCGTGGTGTACTTCGAAACCTGTTAAAGGTACTTCTCTGTTCGTTTCGTACCATCCTTACTTATACATATTATTTTATGGTAAGAAACCCTTTCTAAGTTGTTATAAATTAGATTAGAAGAAAACTGGAAAATAGACAAGCCAGTAGCCTAGTATGATAATATTTTTTTGTGAACTTTTGGATTGTCTTGATGGGGAGTTTCAATAAATGGCTTTGCCCAAATGTGTACAAGTAAAATAGTCTTGAACCATGCATAAGTGTTTTTTTACCATTGGATAATTAGTCTTATCATATCTCATTTGATCCAATAGTGCAAACTAATTTGCGCATGATGCAAGACTTATCTCACATGTGCACAATAGGATTGTCTTCAATGCATGTATATTTTGCAAGATAACCTCGATCATTGATTCTCAAAGTGAAGTGGCCAAAATAATTTAAACAAGTCTCGTCTATGTATCCATGCTGCCCTACTATCTCTTGGTTTTGTTGTCCAACAGGATGGTGGAATACTAGTTATTCCCTCTGTGGCAGACAATCCACTAAAGCTCAATGCAAAGAAGAGTGTTTGTTCTGAGTTCCATGATAGAACTTTCGCATTATCCGGCATTGCTAGTATGTCTGGATGTTGTCAGGTAATTTGTTATCCTTTTAGTTCTAGACATAGAGTAATATTATTTTCTTTTCTCAATTTTTATTTATTGCTCAAACTTTTTTTTTACTTATGTATTGCTCTTACATTATTTCCAGGTTACGATTCCGTTAGGATATCACGATGATTGTTGTATTTCGGTTTCATTCATCTCAGCACATGGAGCTGACAAATTTCTTCTAGACACGGTCTTGGATATGTATGCAACCCTTCAAGAGCAAGCTAGCTCTGGCTTCCATTCCATTCCATTACCAAATATCAATGGAAATAGGGAACCTTCTGAACTTTTAAAGGAGAAGGTTAGTTTTCTCTAAACATTTTTCAGCAGGATATTATTTCTTCTAAGTTTGTCAGTTCAGTCATCTGGTGTAAAACCAATGTTTGGAAAACAGGACCAGTCATTGAATCTGTGTAGGTACCGTTTTAAATGTTCATTCGGGGTTCAACCTCGGTCGAATTGGTGATAATTAAATAGTATTAAACTAAATATATTCTAACTTTTAATATAATATATATTAAATACTATTAAACAAAATATAACATAAAAGTCAAAACTACGTTGTTGGACCACTTGCATCCTACATTGATTATGCTAAGTTCAAGACTTAACTATACTATTGGTGATGGCTGCTTTGTTTACTTCAATTTCTAATGGTTCAATTTATTTTAAACTATAAATTCAATTTAACATGCATATAAGTTTATTTCAGCATCTTTACTTGTACAAAGTATTCATCTTGCAAATACTAATACGAATTCCACTGTTGTACTTTAAATACTTGTGCTTCAAATATTGTGGTTTCCACTCCCTTTGTTCGCTACATGGCATTGTAGACTGGGACCTCCCTTTGAGACGACGGGACAAGTTTTATCCGAATGTAATTTTCGAGTATCTAATAAAATTAACGCTACTTTCTTGAAGAAATCCCCTTATCTTCCATCTATTTTTTCTTCAACTATTTATAATGAACCATTTCAATTCCTTGTTAGTAATCTATAGGGACCGGATCCGGTGGAATTGTCATGCGGATCGAATTGAATGGGACGAATGCTACTTTCTACTGCAACCGAGCAGCTGCTTTGTTAAAGCTAGGATGGTATGAGGTTTTTCATGTCTGTCAACAAGTGCCCTCACACTTTAACCATTTCCATGTGATTGTTCTTCTCACCTGTTACCTTATGCAGCTTTCAGCTAGCAGAAGAAGTCTGCAGTAAGGCAATATTGCTTGATAAGAAGGTGAGAAGATGGGCATATGACAGTGGCTATGGAACATTTATTTTCTGTTATCATATTTAATGTCTAATTATTATCTTTTACACTCAATAACAACCGGTTCTATGAATGAAATCTTCATGTTTGGAGGTGTTACAAGTGTTGTATGCACCACCTAACTTGATAGGATTTGATTATTATTTGTGTACCTTGTTGATTGATTTGATGATGTTTAATATATAGATTCCTTTACTTTGTAGGGCTTATTTAGATTAGGATACAAGCTGAATCTATTTAATATCTACCATCTAATCTGCGGTACTAAAAATAGTGTGTAATTTCTATGCAGAATGTGAAGGCATATCTGAGACGCGGAACTGCTAGAGAATCACTGAAGCGGTATAAGGAGGCTCTTGAAGGTGAGCCTTAAGTTTTATGTAAATGTATTTGGTTTCTGCTAGTTTTATTTTTTTTTTTGTATAAGCTTAAATATTTTTAGTTTCTGCAAAGTAGTGAAAAATGGTTGGTCGAGGCACAAACACAACTGTCTAAGTATTGGATAATTTATCCTTAATGAAGCTCTTTTTTCTCTCTTTTTCTTATGTTTGCAGATTTCAAGCACGCGCTTGTTCTTGAACCACAGAACAAGGATGCAAGCTTTGCTGAGCGTAAAGTAAAAAAAATTATGAGTTGAGTGTGCCTTTTTTCTTCTGACCTCCCTCCCTCCTAGAGAAAATCAATAGTTGTTGATGTGGAGGAAATATATGACTATGGTTGCAGCAAGAAAACGGTTGCGTTGGAAGGTATTTGATGAAGGTGGGGAAGAGGGGAAGATGGTTGTTGTGGTGAGTAAAGGGGTTATGGAGTTTGTGTGCAGAGAGTTTGTGTTGTAGGTTGTGAGTCGTAGAAATAAAAAAAAAAAAAGAGTGTGGGATAAAGTTTGTGGTATAATTAGCAAAGGCTCTCACATAGATGCATTTTTCTTTTGGTTCCTACTCATGGATACATTGAAAAGAACCTTTGCAAAAGTTTGAATCTGTATGATATTTATGTCCTTAAACTTGATAGCCTGATATGCTCAAATTTATCACATGTACATTTTTATGTTTGTAATGTATTTAATAAATATATAAATTTATGCCTGAGAATTTTTAATGTCCCGAGAGATATGAATTGTGCATATATGCCTGAGATTCATTCATGAATTAAATCATACTGACCTTTTATAAATCATACTGTTCGATTAATGTGTAGGTTTTCTGCGTATATTCAGATACAGAAAAAGCATGATTTTCAAAAAAAAAAACACTTCTTAGGTCGGTTAACACCATACCCGACTTAACAAAATACCTTCTTAAGTCGGGTTTATAGGTCGTTCGAGTTTCTTAATGCAACAATCTATTAAGTCGGCTTCAATACAACCGACTTAACAAGACTTTGTTAAGTCAGTTCATAATCCGACTTAACAAGTCAAAACTTGTTATGTCGCCTTTTCTTAAGTCAGGTACGGAACCGACTTAAAAAGCCTTTTTTACCCGACTTAACAAGTGTTTTTTGCACTAGTGAATGGAGCATTCACCCCTGATTACTCTGATCTTACCATTTCCATTTCCTCCGATACTGAAATTTTTTCTAACCCTGAGGAAACTGATGATTTAGTCGAACAATATGCATCAGAGATCAAAGTCATTGTAGCTCTAGAAAGGACTTTTTAACCCTATTCAACTGTTTCTTCTGCTCAAACCAACATTCGTCCAACTCCCTCAGAAGACATGTTTGTGCATTTTGCAGTAGCCGCTGAAGGCATACTTGATGTTCTCATTGAGGCTCACAAAGATAATGCAAACCTCTATGAAGTGTGTGATCTGATCAATGACTTCAAAATATGGATAAATTTCAATTATGAAGAGCTAGAATTTTCCTGGATTAAGGAAGCTAAGAGGAACTTCCATTGCAGACTCTCTGGTATTGTTGAACCTCTACTTCATAAGGTTCCTACCACTCTTCTGCTCCCTGCACCAGAAGTGATTCCTCCTCCATCCCTAGTTCAGACTACAATGGTTACTTATGAGACAACTCTTGAAACTGCTGGTGAATCTGGGGTTAAGAAGACTTTTGATTCTGAGGAGTTCATTCAGAAAAAGTTGGAGTATCTGGCTGCAGAGAATTCTAAAGTGAAGGAAAAGACATCAAAGATTGAAGGGCTACTTGGAGAGATCTTATTAAGACTACATGAACCTTCTTAAACCTTAGTTTTTAAATCTTTGTGTTATCTTTGCTCTGTCTTTCTTTTCATTTCTATACCTCTCTATCTGATCAATGAAATGAAAGTTGTTTGGTATATTTACTTTGTCTTTTTATTTCTTTTTGAATGATGACAAAGGGGGAGAAAAATTGATTGATTTTAATGTATCTAATTCCCATTATAAAAACCCAAACATGTTTCTAACAATTTTCTAACTTGGTAATTTTCTGAGAAATTTATGAAAGTTCATCTGTCTAACCAAGGGTTTCAGGTTCTAAGGCAATAACCTAACTTAAGGATGAGACATATGTTTAGGAACCAATTGTTCATTTAATCAAAGCTCAACTAGGCGCATATAAATCAAGTATTACAGACTCTGAACAAGACATGGTTCTGAAACCTACGCTTTGAACAAGTTTTAATTTCCACCAGAATGAAGTTATACAATTTGGCATCCAAAACCAGACTACGGAAACCAGACCTTCTAACACTCAAGCAATGAACTCTGATGGAAATACTTATGTATCCAAGTTGTTGCATTCTGGATAGTTATCTCAACCATTTCAACCAGGCTTCTGCCTTATGGGAAGAGAGTAACTAGGCTTTTATCTGAAGAGAAAGTAGTAATAACCAGGCTTCTGCCTTATGGGAAGTTATTTCTTTCATTATGTTTTAAAATTGTTTATATGTGTTAAGATTATTTTAAATCTTAAATTCAGGGGGAGCTTACAAACCTAACTCTGATATTCTAAGCTGAAAAATAATTTCTAATAGAATAAAATTCAAGGGGAGCATACAAACCTCATTATGATGTTTTTATGTGATTAAGCATAGTAAAAATTGTTCATCAAAATACATGGTTTTGTCATCATCAAAAAGGGGGAGATTGTTAGAGCAAGAATTAGTTATGCATCTGACCTTTAGTTTTGATGATAACAATACATTGTTTCTTAAAGAACAAATTTATATACTAATGGTTTTGTGTCTACTGTGTAGCTTTTGCTTAATAGGTTCTGACTCTGAAGCTTTGACATGTGACGTCATCAGAATCTAGAATTAACACACTCTGACTTTGAAGAGATATAAGTGATTTACAAGATGATGTCAAGTTCTAGAAAACTCTTAGAAAAAGGTTTTAAAGAACGCTTGTGCTAAAGCTTCTGACCGTGACTCTGATTGAAGAGCCTCTGAAGGATTGTCTACCTTCAAGATTCTGCACTCAAGTTCTGAAGATTCTGAAGAACAAGATCTGAAGACTGTGAAGATTGGGTTCTGAGGAACTGTGTCAAGACTTTGAAGACTAAGGTTTGAAAATTCTCTCTACCCATCTCTTAATCCTCTAAGCATGCTTTGACATTATTTTCTCAGAAGCCTCTAAAGATTAGAATATAAGATCAAAAGGTTTTACGTCAAGAAAATTGTACATAGTACAAGATCATTCGTTTCTCCACTACCATGATTTTATGGGAGAAGGACAATACTATTGTACCATTTTACCTCCCATTTGGAAACCATTATGAAAGAGACAGTTGCAAAGTGCTATTCCAATTATACTCACTTTTGATCTGCCTATATAAAAAAGACTTGGACGATTGGAAGATGCGGCTAGTTTATATTACATTGATCACGCTATTGAACATACTCACTTTGCTGAGTATATATTATCTTATGTGTATATTCTTTGAAAACACACAGAGCTTTTGCTCATTAATTGTGTGAGATTTTCATTGTATTAACTTGTGTTAATCTGCTTTCTAAGAAGCACTCTTTGTAAACACAACTTGTAAATCTCAATCTTGTTTGAGTGGTTTTCCTTGAGTCACTAGGGTTTAGTCAGATATACTCGAGAAGACAAAGAGATTTAGTCTTTGTGGTGTCTGTAATCAATTTTGGTTATAATGAATTAAGTCCTTTTTGAGAAAGCAAAATCACCTTGGTAGAGTGGACTGGAGGTAGCTTTGTTAACAGCGAACCAGTATAAAAATAACTTGTTGTTTTATTGTTCGTTTTATTGCTTGTTGAGTTGGCCATTATAAAGCATTGATTTTTAGAAACCCAATTCAAACCCGTATTTCTTGTGTTTCTCGCCACCTTCTATCTCTTTGTTGGGGGGGGGGGGGGGGGGGGGAGGTAGATTTAGTCATTATATACTCATATTTAATTACGATCATGGCGCTTTATGTAATTCTACTTAAGCCTTAATATATATTGATGATTCTTTGTTTTTAATTCTTTTTTGGATTAGCTACCTAAAACATGTTTTCATGGTACTACTTGACATACGATAGGTGTTGGTGATTACTAGATCCAAGTCTCCATCTATTGGATGCTAATGCCTAGAGAAAGAATTATGTTTAATATCCATAAAATAGTGATAATTAATATTGTTAGATGATGGCTAGGATCTAGAAGGGGGGGTTGAATAGATCCCACAAGTTTTATACACTCAAATGGTTACCAAAAATTGGTTTTAAAATATTTTACGGAAGCAACCACTGAATCACACGTCTACAACAAACCTCTACTAAAAGGATCGAATATGCGTATCGTGTTTAAGGAATGATAAGACGGATGAGAAAGTTTACAACTAATTCAACAAACGGAAAGCGTAATCAACAGAATTATTTTACTTGACTTTTATCCAAATTCCAACGAGATAGTATTGACAAAAATTAATCACAAAGTACTCTCGATTTTGCGCTTAATCAATTTATCGAACACTTGGCGTACGCGGCATACCAAGTGAGAATTTCCGATTAATGTGAATATTGAGCCTACACAAGATACAATCCAAGGAATTGTATCATTTTAGCAAAGTAATTTTTCAGCTCTCGATTACACTAAAACAGAAAATTCAGATAAATTGATACTTCGCAAATTCGAATATTATCAAAACGTAATAGAGTAAGGAAAGAGAGAACAAACACGATTTGATTAGGCAGTTCCCCAATCGTCCTCACTTTTGGTACCTCTTCCCCCAATTCCACAATTGGAATTGATATATATATATATATATATATATATATATATATATATATATATATATGTTGCTGTTTGCAAATTGTTTATACAAGAGAAGAACTATGAACATCCAAACCCACAAATGTCTTTGATTGTTGATGCAGAGTCTTCTCTCCCCTTGATTCAAGACGAATCAAGTGCCTCAAATTCGGTTGAACAAATCACCGTCTCACGCTACTAGACTGCAAGAAACCACCGTTCTTCAGTCACCTTCACTCGGTCGATTTCGATCTTCCACAATTTGATCTCCAAATGTTTCTTCTACGATCCTTCGACTGTAGCTACTAAATCGAACGAATACTTTGTTCTTCGGTTACCTTCGCACGACTGAATCCCTGTAGAACAAAACGGTTTGTGCCAAAAACCCCCAAAATCTCCTTGATTCTTGGAGGATAAAACCTAAGGTTTTATCCAAGAAACACCTACCAATTCTCAACCCAGAGATGAAGATCACCCACTTCCTAATTCTGAACGTTATCACTTCAAAACAATGGGCGACATAAATAAAAATGATTATGTGTAATTGTTTGTTTGCTCAAGGTTGAAGATGAAGATGAAGAGAAAGATTGGTATACATTTTCACGTTTCTTATTTGTTATGAAATGTGAGCTGACCCTACTATATATAATGAATAAAAAGACCAACAATATGAAGTAAACAAAATAACAGAAAAAATGAATGCAGAAAAATCAAATCAGACAGTGTTGGGTCGACCACTTCTTTAATGAGGGTCGGCGTGAGCTATCCCGTGGGAATTACTATGCAAAATAGACGACCATGCATCGACCCATCAACACCTTGCGTCGATGCAAGCCTGCTGATTTTGTAGAAATCCAAATTCCCAGAAGCATGCATCGACCGCATGCAACAGGGGGTCGGCGTGCGCTGTCCCGAACTTTTTACAAAACTAGTTCAAAATAGTATGATTCGACTCATGCTCACCTTGGGTCGACTCAAGACCTGCAGATTTTCAAAAACTCATTTTTCTGCACGTTTTTGCTGACCAAGACTCGAGACAAGTATACCAAACATCAATATTATGATCATGCACATGTAGAAATTATGTAGACTTCTTCCTATATGTTTAGACACATGAACATTGATGGTTATATGCAATTTGCCCGACAATGAAGTGATACCGCTCAAATTACAATCTAATGACTATCTTATTTGTTGACATCATTAAAACCGAAATAGATGAAAGACCTTAGCCCTCACATACTTCCCCTTTTTGATAATGGCAACATTGTTTATCTTTCTCTTGATTTATAATTGAGAACGGAGAAACTCCCCCTATCTTTAACACTTTAATATCTGCTGCTTTAGTATTTTCTGCTGCTAGTATCCTTCTCCCCCTTTGACAGCATCAAAAAGAGTAAAAGAAGGTGGTCAAAGAGATATCATCATAATAAGTAATGGTTCATTCACTAATTTGCAAAACAGCGACACTAACACCCATCCACATATGATACAGTTAATGCAATAGTATAAATGGATAAATACGAAACATAAGAAGCAAACACGATGCATTCCATAATAGTTCAAACTGAAGAACCATAGTTCAAGTTAAAACAAACTGTGTCATCCAAGTAAAACATGGAAAAATTTATGTTTTTGCATACAAAGGTCCCAAAATAAGATAAATAAACATGCTAACACATAAATCAAACATCCAAATGAATAATATATGCTTAAATGTGTAATAAACATCATTTAAACACTCAACATGGTACATATATTAACGAAAAACTTATGAAGCGGAACGATATTACCTTGACCATGAACGATGATGAGAGCCCTCACATATTGCTCAATAACTCTTGGCATAGTTAGTCAAAACCATAAACAAGCATATATATATATATATGTGTGTGTGTGTGTGTGTGTGTGTGTGTGAAGAGCTACTATCTTAAAGAATTATCAAACACGATCCGAAATATCGAGAACGCCTAGTTCCCTACAGATGTGAAAGAAAGGCTCAGTAGCTAGTGGTTTTGTAAAGATGTCAGCAAGTTGATTTTTAGTATCAACATGCTCAAAGACCACATCACCTTTCTCTACATGATCCCTAAGGAAGTGATGACGTATTTCGATATGCTTGGTGCGTGAATGTAACACGGGGTTCTTAGTTAGATTAATAGCACTAGTGTTATCGTACAAAATGGGAATACGCTAAAGTTTTAAATTGAAATCAAGCAATTGTTGCTTAAGCCATAGGACTTGAGCATAACAACTGCCGGCGGCAACGTATTTCGCCTCGGCTATTGACAAGGCAACAAAAACCTGTTTCTGACTATGCCAACTCACCAAGGAATTTGTGAAAAAGTGACACGTGCCACTAGTACTTTTCCTATCCGATTTTCACCCGGCAAAGTCAGAATCGGAATAGCCAACTAAGGAACAAACACTACCTTTAGAATACCACAGCCCATACTTTGGAGTACCAGAAAGGTATCGAAGTATGCGCTTAACTGCTTTTAAGTGGGATTCCTTGGGACGTGCTTGATACCTCGCATACATGCATACACTGAACATAATGTCGGGTCGTGATGCGGTAAGATTAAGAAAAGATCCAATCATACCTCGATACATCTTTACCTCTACATCCTTACCATTTTCGTCACGATCAAGATTTGTACAAGTAGGCATAGGAGTATCTATTGCCTTGCAGTTTAGCATGTCGAAGCGTTTGAGAAGCTCAAGACAATATTTTGTTTAACTCACAAACGTGCCCTCTTCGAGTTGTTTGATTTGCAATCCGAGGAAATAGTTGAGCTCCCCCATCATGCTCATTTCAAACTCCCCCTGCATCAAACTAGAAAACTCCTTGACCAAGGTCATGTTAGTAGACCTGAAGATAATATCGTCAACATATATTTGTACCAAAATTAAGTGTCTTCCTTGACGTTTAATAAAGAGGGTTGTGTCAACCTTCCCTCTTGAATACCCTTGATCAAGTAAAATTTTTCTTAGACGTTCATACCAAGCCCTAGGGACTTGTTTAAGTCCGTACAAAGCACGTTTAAGTTTGTAGACATGATCAGGATATTCATGAGATTCAAAACCCGGAGGTTAGGCTACATAAACCTCTTCATTAATGTATCCGTTAAGGAAAGCACTTTTAACGTCCATCTGAAATAGTTTGAAATTTTTAGTGCAAGCATAAGCAAGTAAAAGGCGTATAGCCTCGAGTCGGGAAACCGGCGCATAAGTTTCCTCATAGTCGATTACTTCCTCTTGGTTATAGCCTTGCGCTACAAGCCGCGCTTTATTTCATGTTATAACTCCGTTTTCATCAAGTTTATTCCTAAACACCCATCGGGTGCCGATAACTCGATGATCTCGCGGAGAGAGGACAAGGTCCCAAACCTCATTTCTCCTGAATTGATTTAGTTTATCTTGCATTGATAAAAACCAATGCTCATCGAGTACCGCCTCCTTTGTGTTTTTAGGTTCAACTTGTGACACAAAAGAGGAGTAATAACGAAAGTTACTAAGTTTAGAGCGGGTGGTTACTCCCTTAGAGATGTCACCGATGATACTGTCGATTGGATGGTCTTTGGAAGACTTCCATGCAGGAGGAAGGTCATCTTCATTAGTTGGATGATCCTCCTCACTCTTCATAGGTTGGTGATCCTTTTCCTCCTCAATACGCACTGCTTCGGGATGATCAGTTCCTTTATCATTGTCCTTGAGTATATCTTCTGAAGATACACCTGCACCATGAAAAGAACTACCTTCTCCGACATTTTTCGGATAAGACTCATCAAAATTAACGTGTACCGACTCTTCAGCAATACATAACCTCTTTTCTAACATTTTCCCTTATTTTTGCCTCTGTAAGTAACAAACCCCTTTTTCTTTGCCACACAGTCGCTGAAAAGATATATGTCTCCTGTCATATGTCTTGAGCAGCCACTATCCAAAACCCTTCTTCTTTCGGTGGTCTCAAGGCGTTGTACCTACAAAGTCAATCAAGGGAAAGTAGGTACCCAATTCTCATTGGGTCCTTTACGGTGTGTGAAACCAAGATCGCACATGGGCAACCATTGATAAATGCCTTTTGGAACAAGAAATCTTCTAAAACGACATTTAGCAATAGTATGACCAGGCTTGCAACAATATAGGCAATTACGGTTCATTTGGAATTTACCTTTGCTATCTCTATCTCGAATCACATATGTATACCTTTAATACAGATTATTCATACTTTCTCGATAATGTGATCGATCAATAGCAAACGTAACTTTAGGCTTAAGAGCCTTGTCTAATTTGGCCTTAAGGGTTCTCACCTCTTTTTACCAAATATGACAAGTATCACTGCCCCCAAACTTGAACCATGGAGACTTATTCTCATCAATCTTAGCTTTTGATGCATCCACCATGGAGTTTTTAAGAGCTTCCAATTCCTTTTCGGAATCGGAAACCTTTTTCTCCAAGTATGAAAAAATCTTTTTGTTCGAGGCTAAGCGTCGAAAAGCTTCCTTAGCCTCATGGTGTAACATATCAAAAGCTTTTTGTAATTCTAAATGAGACATATTATTAGAGTGATTGTATTTCGAGTGTTTTACCTCTTTCTTCTTGTTTGGATGTACCGTAAGACAAATATTGACGGATTTACTTTCGTCACTTGAGCTGTCATCTTTTTCCGACTCGCTATCGATATCCCAAGCGATGTATGCTCGTCTAGATATATTTCACTTTTTTTGTTGACGACTCTTATCCTTATCCTTGTCTTTCTTGAGTGATAGACAATCCGGCTTGTAATGCCCGGACTTGCCACAGTTGAAACAAGACCCTCTTGACTTGCCACTCTTATTGCCTTCAATTTTTGATTGCCTTCTAAATTTGATGAGAGTTTTATCCGAGTGCTGAATTTCATTCTTTCGAATGTACCTATTGTATCTTTTCACAAACAGCCTCATGTCATCACTCGAGTCATCATCTTCATCATTGTTGGCTTCACTGTCAATTTGGTCTTGAGATGTAGAATTTGAATAAGAAGCCTTAAGAGCAATCGATTTCTTTTCCGTATCTTTTGTTTTCTCCTTCTTTATACTCTTCTCATGTTTTTCCAAGCTGAAGAGCACTTGCTCATGTTCATCGAGTTTACCAAATAATGTCGTGAGGTCTAGAGTAGCTAGATTATTAGCCTCTTGATCGCGGTGACCTTCGGCTCCCATTCCCTGTTAAGATACCTCAAAATCTTATTAGTAGCAACCTCGTTGGGAATCGGTTTACCAAGTACATGTAATTTGTTGATTATATGAGTAAATCGTTTTTGCATATCCGCAATGGTTTCCCCTTACTTCATGTAAAAAAGATCGAACTCTGTACTTTTTCTCGTCCTCCTCATTCCATTGAGCTTCGGGTTTGGGAACGACAACGCCTTCAGCATTGGTCATTGTAATTTCCATGGGACCGTTTAAAATAACGTTCCAAACCTTCCGATCTATGGAATTTATATGGACGCGCATACAATCCTTCCAGTAGCTGTAATTCTCGCATGTAAAAACTGGAGCTCTATTATAAGCCCCTTTAGGTTCGTTCGCCATATTCCAAGAAGTTTTACCGAAGCACCAGATAAATCGGAGCTCATGATACCACTTGTTAGACGATGGCTAGGATCTAGAAGGGGGGGTTGAATAGATCCCACAAGTTTTATACACGCAAATGGTTACCAAAAATTGGTTTTAAAAGATTTTATGGAAGCAACCACTGAATCACACGTCTACAACGAACCTCTACTAAAAGGATCGGATATGCGTATCGTGTTTAAGGAATGATAAGACGGATGAGAAAATTTACAACTAATTCAACAAACGCACAGTGTAATCAACATAATTATTTTACTTGACTTTTATCCAAATTCCAACGAGATAGTATTGACAAAAATTAATCACAAAGTACTATCGATTTTGCGCTTAATCAATTTATCGAACACTTGGCGTGCACGGCACACCAAGTGAGAATTTTCGATTAATGTGAATATCGAGCCTACACAAGATACAATCCAAGGGATTGTATCATTTTAGCAAAGTAATTTTTCAGCTCTCGATTACACTAAAACAGAAAATTCAGATCAATTGATACTTCACAAATTCGAATATTATCAAAACATAATAGAGTAAGGAAAGAGAGAACAAACACGATTTGATTAGGCAGTTCTCCAATCGTCCTCGCTTTGGGTACCTCTGCCCCCAATTCCACAATTGGAATTGAGATATATATATATATATATATATATATATATATATATATATGTTGTTGTTTGCAAATTGTTTATACAAGAGAAGAACTATGAACATCCAAACCCTCAAACGTCTTTGATTGTTGATGCAGAGTCTTCTCTCCCCTTGATTCAAGACGAATCAAGTGCCTCAAATTTGGTTTAACAAATCACCGTCTCACGCTACTAGACTGCAAGAAACCACCGTTCTTCAGTCACCTTCACTCGGTCGATTTCAATCTTCCGCAATTCAATCCCCAAACCTTTCTTCTACGATCCTCTGACTGTAGCTACTAAACCGAACGAATACTCTGTTCTTCGGTTACCTTCGTACGGCTGAATCCCTGTAGAACGAAACAGTTTGTGCTAAAAACCCCCAAAATCTCCTTGATTCTTGGAGGATAAAACCTAAGGTTTTATCCAAGAAACACCTACCATTTCTCAACCCAGAAATGAAGATCACACACTTCCTAATTCTGAACGTTATCACTTCAAAACAATGGGCGACACAAATAAAAATGATTATGTGTAATTGTTTGTTTGCTCAAGGTTGAAGATGAAGATGAAGAGAAAGATTGGTATAATTTTCACGTTTCTTGTTTGTTATGAAATGTGAGCTGACCCTACTATATATAATGAATAAAAAGACCTACAATATAAAGTAACAGAAATAACAAAAAAATGAATGCAGAAAAATCAGTTCAGACAGTGTTGGGTCGATCGCTTCTTTAATGAGGGTGGCGTGAGCTATCCCGTGGGAATTACTACACAAAATAGACGACCATGCGTCGACCCATCAACACCTTGCATCGACGCAAGCCTGCTGATTTTGCAGAAATTTAAATGCCTAAAAGCATGGGTCGACCGCATGCAACAGGGGGTCGACGTGCGCTGTCCCGAACTTTTCACAAAACTAGTTCAAAACAGCATGAGTCAACTCATGCTCACCTTGGGTCGACTCAAGACCTGTAGATTTTCAAAAACTCATTTTTCTGCACGTTTTTGCTGACCAAGACTCGAGATAAGTATACCAAACATCAATATTATGATCATGCACATGTAGAAATTATGTAGACTTCTTCCTATATGTTTAGACACATGAACATTGATGGTTAGATGCAATTTGCCCGACAATGAAGTGATACCGCTCAAATTACAATCTAATGACTATCTTATTTGTTGACTTCATTAAAACTGAAATAGATGAAAGACCTTAGCCCTCACAAATATCAATATCTTTAATTCACTATTGGAACTTAATGTTGTTGTATTTAATAGAGCTAGAGATCGTCTATTATATAGTAAAACTGATATCAAACCGTTGAGTCAGAGATGAGATACAATGAGATCAACAAGCGCTAATATTAATAGATGAATAGAAGTACATATTACCGACCAATGGTTATTCATGAGAATAAATGATGACAAAATCTACCCCTAGCAAGTTTTCTCACTATTAATACTGAAATCTCAATTTATTTTTTCTGTCATTTAATTTTTTCTCTATCAAACAACTATAAATAACCCTTACTTAGAATAATAAAAACTGTTGAACCAGTCTTTAAACACAGCCAGTCTATATGGATACGATAATATTGTACTTGCTATTTTCACTGCAACATACACAACCCATGCTACCTAATATGGTTTTAAAAATTTCTACTTAAAACATGATGCATGATTTATGTATTTGATTCAACAAACTTGCATGAAGTGCAAACAAATATTTGTCTAGAGCTAGATTTTAAGATCAATCTTATAGTTATTCTTGAATACAAGCCAGATTATGAACTTGTTTCTTTTTCTAAGTATACTCATATTGAAACTGTGAAATTAGTTAAACCATTAATTTTAATCTGGAAAGTCAACATTGGTGAGGTTTTGTGAGTTTTTCATTGTAATTAAAATATGTGTGAAACCATCACATCATGACCTGGTGTTATTTTAATTGATTATGTTGATTTTCTTGACTTGTTTGAAAATAATGGAAATGATCAAGGTATTGTTTTACTATTAAGAGAAATCCAGATGACCTATAAAGCTAATACATGATAGAACGGCCCCTCATATCCCCTTTGAGTTGTATGTTGGAAATTGTTTATTTTTGAAAAATTACAACCTTGAACCTGAACAGAAAAAACAAATGATGTGCTCAGTCTTTAGGATTAAGAGAGCAATCATTACACAGTGAGGTTGTAAGCAAGTTGGAGAATGGTATGATGAATAAGTCAAAGTGTGAGAAAATGAAAAATGAAAACTGATGTAGGAATGAAACATAACTAAATTGGAAAAGAAAAAGCAAATGAAAAATGAGAAGAATGTCAAGAATATATAAAACATCATACATAAAAAGAAAAGAATACGGTAGAAAGGAAATTAAAAAAAAATGAAAAGAAAGTGTGTAACAAATGATGAATGATTACTCTCTTGAACCTAAAGGCTCTTTGAATCAAAGAAAAACAAATGATTTATTATAGGCCCAACCATATTACAGTATAAGAAAGACCTTTGTGATTTATGGTTTGATAATTTGTTTCCATTAATATATATGGTAATTAATATGATTGAAGTGAATAAAGGTATGTGGCAAGAGAGAAACAATCATCCTTTTGTGAGAAACATTTGTGAGACATAAATGGATGGTTGGTTGTCATTTGAATGGAATATATGATTGTATCCTTTGTTTTATAGAAACTTATTCATAAACATGTTTTATTCTGAATTCTATTGTGATTGTCTTTAATTTAGATACCGCAAAATCACGTAGGTTATTGAAAAAACATGTACAATTAAAATCTTGAGTTGTGTATGCATGTAATGATGAAAACATGTTTGAATGTTTGTCTTACCTTTGTTTGAGGAGAAAAAATTCCAAGTTTAGAGGAGTTGATAAGTGTGTAATTTACCTAATTATCACTATCATTTTTACACACTTATCAACTTACTTAGACACAAAGTAATATCAAAAACCCCTAATTTGTGCTTAATTAAAAATTGTCATAATAAATACGTATTGATCCTGCTTTATATCTTTTTGATCATTTTAGGTTGAAAGATGGAAAAGTAAGGAGAAAAAAAAGGGTCAATTGTCAATCCAAATAGAGCATCTGAACCAAGACCGATAAGCCAAAGCCAAGAAAAATACGATATGCGAATTTGGGCTTAAGTTAAAAATAAAGCATGGTTAGACACACAAGAGTAATTCATTGGGGGAATCAACGTTTGACTAGTTATTCTGAGGTAAAATGGAAAGCTTTATAAACAAGGACAAATTCTCTAGCTGAATCTTCACTCCGCCTATCAAATTTATGATAGTTAATCAATGTAGTTTAAGCAGACTTTGTCATGAATTAACCTAAAAGTAAGATTTGCTGAACGAATTATAGCTCTCCCAGCGAATGAGACCAGCTTCTGAAAAATCTAAATATAGGGTTAAGCTAGTTGTTTTCACATATAAGTTTTACATATTTTTAGTTAGTTTGTAGTTTAGTAAAAATTTCAGTGAGAGAGAATTGAAGTTGTTATAATATCGAAGGCTTGTCAAGGTGGACCAACCAAGGAATATCATATTGTCTAAGAGAGATTCCACTTTTACACATTCTATCTAGTACTTATATCATTATGGGAGTAGATTTAGGTTTGTACATCATTATGTATTTAATGTACTTGATGTGATCATGACATTGTGTCTAAATTAATCTATAAAAAATATTTGATCTTTCATTTTATTCTTAATGTTTGTTATATCTTTTTTATGCTTGTGGGTCTATGAGATGCCGAAAGAGTCTCATAGGTCTAAACCAATGATAATTCATGATTATACTGATAAGTGCTCAAATGTACTAATTTTTAGTGTGAATAATTGACACTTATTGGCTTGATTAGTTTGTTTTCCTTCAATAATACCCCGTTTTTTTTATACATTTTGTATAATTTACATACTGTTGTATATTTTTGCGATATTGTATACATATTATTGAGTTTGACAGTTTTTCATCTGTTTTTATAGGTAATAATGCATGGTTGAAGTATGGACTCATTTGAGCCAAGAAGGATGCTTCAAAATGCAGTTTTGACCAACAAAATATTGTCATTCGCGCTTAGTGCAACTTTTAGCGCGTTGGGAACTAGATGACAATAGCTAAAGTATTTTTGTTTTCCTAACCACGCTTAGCGGGAGCAGGACCGCGCTTAGCGCTCTTTAAGACTCTTTAAGGGTACTTTAAGTGAGATCGCGCTTAGCGCGATCTGAGGGCGCTTAGCGCGGTTGTAATAAATATCATTCTTTTTATAATTTGTTTATCTCATTTTTGTAGGTATTCAAGCAAGGATATTTTGCCATTGCCATATAGAGCATTTAATAAGCTTTCCAAAGCTTCCGACCGTGTTAATCGGAGTTACGGTTCGAAAGTTTTATGAAGAAAACAAGAAGCTTGATTTTGCTGAAGGCGCTAAGCGCGCTTAGCGCTATTCCAGCCTATATTTAAGTCACTTTTCAACATTTTTTAGGTTATGTTGTTGGGAACTTTTAACCCCAACTTCATCAAACATATTTTGTGAGTAGATTAACTTATAAACAACATTAGAGTGTATATCTTGATGATCCGGAGGTGGATTTGCTTCAATCGGCGTTGACAAATTGAGAGATTCTTGTTCATCTTCTCTCTTCTCTTTGTACCTGTTTACCTTGAAAATTGGTAAACAACCGCTGATCTTCTAAAACAATAAAGTTCTAGTAACTTACAGGATCGATCAGATTGATCCTAGGACATGTGTTGTATGTGTATTTAGAATATTTCACGATTTGGTAGAGTATGCCTTTCGACAATGCACATAAATGAAAAAAAAGGTGTTTGAAGTGTAAAGGAAAGCGATAAAGATCAAAGAAATAACTAAATCGACCAATACGTCAAAGAAAAGAAAAGGCTGAATGTAAAAGTTTGATAAAGAAAAACTGAAGTTAAATGCTGGAAAAAAATGCATAAAGATCTTAAAATGCAAGAAGTAAATGCTTGAAAGTAAAGGCTTGGTAATGTAATTGACTTGAAAGGTAAAAGTTTGTGAAAAAGATTTCAAAGTAAAGAATCTAAAACAGAAACTTCAAAGTAAATTGCATTGCAATAAAGGATATTGGTGATTACAATCACGTACATTCTCGCTTCACTGGTTTCTCGACACACTGGATACTTTGAGTGAATATAGAGTTACTTGTACAAATTGATTTTTTCACACTATTCTAACTCTAGGACTAACTTATTTATAATACTCTAATGTAACCACCCTTTGACGGTTTTATTCTTAGATTACGCCACTTGGCACTTCGCATGTCTTCACGATCTGGATCTTCGCCACCTGTCCTCTTTTCAAATTCAAATAGTGTAACTTCCCTCCACTATTCAGTTGTAACTGCAGCGCATTATCCATAGCCACTTCACCGTGTCGAATTGACTCCTTGGACTTAGTAATATTTGAAGTCCTAACATCATTCTCTTCGACTCAGGCATTGCACAAACATGGTCGAAGGCCTTCTAGTCGAAGCCTTCTTTTTTAGCTTTATTATTTTAAAGAATAACTTTTAAAGCCAAATTGTCTGAAATCATGTAACGTCGAAATTAGGAGCTAACAAATTGCCCCCCAAAAATGTCCTTTCGCCAGTGTTGGTAGAAAGGTCATTTTTTTGATAACATAATTTTCGACGCCTGCTCATTCGATTATGGAAAACATGGTCTTAACTGACCAACCCACGATTTAGAAACTATTCAGTTTCTTTCAACCATGCTTGTGACGTCATGTCATGATGGAAAATCTTCAAACGTCTTTTCAGCCGTATTTGCGAGCAGTTTTCATCATCACTTTTCTTGGGATTAAGCATTTACAGTCTGACCACAACCACCACCATCCAACGATTTCAAAGAGGACACGCGTCCCACTATCGTATCCATTTCAACGGTGGATTCACAGTCCCCTCATCTTCCAAACATCTATAAATGCCCTTTTTCCCCAATTTTACGAACTTTCGCATTCTCAAACTTTTCTGCAACTTATTTCTTCGTTCTTCAAACTCTCTCAAGAAAACTCAGAACACACTCTCGTTTTCTCTTCAACTTCCAACAATGGCGTCTTCTCAAACCGTTCCCCAAGCAACGAAAGGTCAAACAGGGAAAACCGCCCCGTTCCAGCAAACTCTTCCGCCATTTTCAAACATCCCCGGACCAAAGGTGGTGAAAAACCAACAGTTCCAGCAAACTCTTTCGCCATTTTCAAACATCCCCCTAGCTGATGTAAAACCCACCAATGAAAAACTGGCTGAGTTCTTTCCTTCTTATCGTAAATCTAGACCTTTAGGGCAAAAAAACAACCCTAATGAGGATGGAACCTCTCCTAATACACCCACTCTGACGAAAATGGATCTGAGGTACCTTCATGATGGTACGAGGCAGGTAAGAGCTGTCAACCCTTTAAAGGATTTTGACCTTTGGATGAACAGAATGGAAAGGGTCAAAGCTTATCATTGGAAAACTATTGGAATTTATGATCTGCTTATGCTGTCGAAAACCAACATCCCTTATTGTTTGAACTTGCTGGCAACATCGCTTTACTTCTGGAATAGTACCCACTACACCTTTCATCTTCCTTGTGGAATGGTTACTCCCACACTCTTCGACCTTGCTGCCATTGCAGGTCTTCAACCAGATGGCATTTCATACAATCCTGATACTGATGCAGAGGATACCATAGGGATTTCTGACTCCAAGCTCACATATACCCACTTCATCAATCACCACAAACGTGATACTGCAGAAATCACTGATAAGGAACACATTGCCTTCCTCACTGTTTGGCTGTCGAGGTATATTTTTTGTTCAAAATCCCAGCAGGTGGCCAAGAAGTATCTCACTCTGGCCAACCAACTTCACAATAATAGAGGAGTTTGCCTCAGTGGGTTGATTCTGGCGAACCTCTACGAGTCTCTCAGTGAAGGGGCGGCTCGACTCAAAGACTTGGAGGCCCAAGGTACTGTTCACTTGAATGGTCCTCTCTGGCTACTTAAGTTGTGGCTCAATGCAACCTTTAAAGCTAGCCTTCCCAGGAAAGGGCAGGTCGATGAAGATTCTGCTAAAATCAAAGAGAGGAGGGTCGAAGGTACCCGCCTGGTGAAACTTACGCCCAATGACGATGGGGAAACTCTCAAGAGAGCCTTCTCCAGTTATATTATGATGCTTGTAAAAAGGCACGAGTTCACACCTAGTATGACTCCCTTTGCTGAGAGAAAATGTGGACCTGAGTGGTTCTCCAGGCCATTCCCTAATTCCTCTACCAAACTCGACGCCGAATCTATTTCAATCTGGGAAGCCTTCTTGATTCCTAGATTTATCGTTGAAAGGCTGAATCTTGGGAGAGACATGGCAGCCTTAATTGCTTACCAACCAAATCTTGTCTCTCGACAATTTGGGTTGGCTCAGATCTTCCCCAAGTGTCTATATGGGAAAAAAGGCCATGTGGTCCTTCACACCGCCAGTTTTGATAAAGGAGGTGCTGCAGTCACTTTCGACCGATGGAACGCTAGGAACAACCCTTTCCCCTGTGTATTTTCAGCCCACCTTCTTGTGTACCAAACCCTTCCATAACTGGTGGTCGAAGTACTACAGTGAGCAATATCTTGATGTTGCTGCTTTCTCTTCCTTACTTGACCAAGCTTTTCTTGATGTGCAGGAGAAGACCAAGAAGAGTAAGTTCATTCATGTCAAAGAAATTCAAGCCTTTCAAAAGTACTTTGAAACTGTCTATCGACCAGTTGATATTAGTCGAACCGTTCGTGAGGCTGCTGTCACTTTGAAGGAGAAATTTCTACAAAAAATGGATCAGTTGAAAATCCCTTCAAACGTTCCCCTTGAGAAACGTTATAAGGTAGCTTTTGAACTCTTTCCTCCAAAGTTCCCTCGACTTCCTAACGCTGATTTTGGAGTGGCACTTGCCCCCCCATTTCTAGACTGGTTTGTCTGTGGTGAGCACTTAAAACTCCTTCGACAGCAGTCTCAACCGAAAGCCCAACGGGTGGTTGCGACTAACACACACGCTGGACAGTTTCAAAGGACACCTTCATATAGGGGTCGAGGATGTCTGTGTCGAATCCGAAATATATGAAGGTTTGAGGCCCTTGATTTGTGATTTTTTAACTAACCACTCAATTATTAACCTTGTAATAATCGTCTGTCTTTTAGCCATGGCCATGAAGACCAGCTCATCGAAGGGTGCTGCGAAGGTCGAAAAGGACACTGAAGGCACAAAGGTAATTTATATCCCTTGCCTAAGTCTTTTTGTGTAACCAATCCTCTAATATTTGCGTCACCTTTCAGGCTGCTCGAAAACCTCCAACGCCTTCAAAAAAAGGCAAGAAAGGTGCTCAAGCAGTTGTTCCTCCAGATACTGATGATGAGTCCCCTGAGGAGATAGTAGTTAAGAAGAAAAGGAAGCTTGTCAAAGCTTCTGGAACCACCACCCAATCTCCCTCAAAGGCGGCAAGAATCCTTGAGAAGACACCTGATGGTAGTGGTATCAAGAAACAACTCTCCAGGGTTGCGTCGAAAACGACTGCTGGCAATCCTGAGAGTGTGAACTCAAGTCCTGATGTTGTGGTTGTACAGGTATGCGTACTATCTTCATTCAGTATTTGGATTCCCTAAGACTTCTCTCAATCTTATTCCCTTTACTTGTGATTTTTCAGGCTGATGTAGGTGGTTCTAACCCACCACAACCTTCCTTCAGCTTTACAACAACTCTGCTGAATAGCCACGGTGAGCCAACTTATCACCCTACCTATGACCTTGGTTCTGGATATAGTTCAATCAGCGAAATTAACCAACCTATCCCTCTTACAGTTCCTCCTCCTGCAGCAGATGAAACAAACCAAAGTTCTCCTGCCATGACCACTACTCAACAATCCCAGACCGATGGTTCTGATCATGAAGAGGATGATGTTTCTCATCAACAACCTTTCGACCAAACAGAGCCTATTGGTATGGACACAGAAGAAAGGCCTACCGAAGCAGAGGAGGAGGAAGTCGAAGAAGATGAAGAATAAGAAGAAGAGAGGGAAATGACTGAGCAAGATCAAGCCCACACACCTGTGGCTGGACCAGGTCCTGCCAACATTCCAACTCCTGGACCTACAGTCACTTCGACTGCTGGAGGACCCCCTACAGGAGACCTCTTGGCTGCCCTCAAATGGTCGAATCCTCGAGAGTATGCCAGGATGATACTTGGGAAGAAGTACAGCTCTTCAGGTAGCAGTCTCAGCACTTCGACCAGCTCTGGGGGTCCAGCTCCAGATGATTTCGCCATCCCTATCCTTCAAAAAATCAAGGACAAATTCTTCAAGGGAGACATCCACAATGTCTTACTTTCAGACCAAACTGCTCCTCTCTTTCTGAAAGATAGCCTTCAGAAACTAGACCTTTCGACCCTTAGCAAAGATGTTTTTGAATTCCTGTTGGAGCTAACTGCTTTAGTGAATCAAATGTCTGAGGACTTCAAGCTCCTTCCCAAGATCCAAAACAACATTGAAATCACAACTGGATTGGAAGCTTCAGCTTGGGATGAAGCGCATGCATCAGAAGCTATGGTCGAAAGTCTAAAGACTGAACAACAGAAAAGGCAGGCAGAAGTGGAGTCGAACCAAAAGAACATTGATGACTGGAAAGAGCAAATTGAAGAGCTACAGAACAAGATTTCTAAGGCTGAAAAGCGCAACCTTGAGCTGGGAGAGTTCGACGATACTGAAATGGCCAGAGAGCTGAAGCGCACCATAGACTTCCTTGACAAGGCCTAAACACTTGAAAAAGAACTTTCAGCAGCCAAACTCAACAAAGCTCTATGTGAGAAACGCCTTCAGAATCACAAGGTCAACTTCCTTGAGTTGAAGTCGAAACTCCCTTTCTGATTGTCATATGATTTCTTGTTTGTAGCTCCACTTTTTATTCATCATGTTTTATGGCCCTTTTAAGGCCCCGTGTACAGACAAACTTAATGCCCTATGGCCTTCATCTAAATTCTTCTGTTTGCTACTAACTCTCCGACTTGCAAAATTTTTCTCTCAAACTTTGCTAACTGAGTAATTAAAGTATTATGCCTCTTTTCTTGGAAATCATGAAAATAGCGCAACTTTTAACAACTTAATGTTCCAACGACACAAGTTTCTATTCCATAAAGGAATATTAATAGCGTAACCCTAGGTTCTATTCCCAAGGGTCATTTCACGTATTTCCATCATTGACTGGCCAATCCTTACAAAGCCTTGCCTCTATAAAACCCTCTTCCCTCTTGGAATATCTTGCACCTACTACAGCAAACATGAGTATTTCTTCAAAGAAGGCAATGGCCAAGAAAGTGGCTGGAGAGACAAAGAAAGTTGAGGCAACAACTACTGCCCTCAATAACACTTCAACTGGAGCAACATCTCGCGCCAAGAAGAGAGAAACCAAGATGAGGGTCCCCAAGAAAGAACACTCCAAAGCACTAAACTCTGATGATGAAGCTGACGAAGATTATGTTGCCTTCCTCAACTCCATTAAATGGAGGGACTATGAATGATCTTTCTCCTGGGTTTTATGTTATTGTAATTGTTGTTTTCTGTATGCCATCTTGGTCCCACATGGCCTATTTTGGCTTTTGTAGTCTGAATGAAACTTACGTTTTAATATGAATTTCTTGTAAAATAGGCTTATATTTTTTCAAATATTTCCCAATTACCCTTAAGACTCGTAGATCACCCTCCATCTCTTGAATCTCATAAGCATTATTACTAAACGCCTTAATAATTTGAAAAGGACCTTCCCACTTAGGAGACCGCTTCCCTAAAGTTCTGGTCTTTCGATCCATAGGTAAGATCACTTTCCACACTAGGTCTCCAACTGAAAAGGTTTTAATCTTGACCTTTTTGTTATAAGACTTCTCCACCCTTTTCTTTTGCCTTTTCAGCAACTCTAATGCATGGAGCCTTTCTTCATCTAAGTCTACTAATTCATCAAGCATCATATTCCAATAATACTCAGATGGAATCTCATGATGCCTTTGAATCCTTATTGATTGAAGATAAATTTCCACAGGCAGAACTGCATCATGACCAAAAGTCAGTCGAAACGGGGTAGTATTAGTTGCCTCTTTAGGGGACGTTCGATATGCCCAGAGTATTTGGTCCAATGTCCTGTGCCAATTTCTTGGCTTTTTCCCCACATGTTTTTTTATCAACCCAATAACTACTTTATTTGCTGCTTCGACTTGGCCATTAGCTTGAGCATAATAAGGTGTGGACGTTACAAGCTTGAATCCCATTTCTTTAGAAAACTCTTGCATTTTTCGACCAGTGAAAACTGGTCCTTGGTCTGTTGTAATTGTCTCTGGGATTCCAAACCTATAGATGATGTGCTTCTGGATAAATTCAATCACATCTTCTTGATCAACATTTGGTAATGGGATAGCCTCTACCCATTTGGTAAAATAATCAATACCTACCAAAATGTACTTATGATTTTTAGATGAGGCTGGTCGAATCTCCCCGACCAAATCTAAAGCCCATCCTCTAAAAGGCCAAGGTTTCACTATAGAGTGTAATTCACTCTCAGGGACATGTTGAATGCCAGCATGAACTTGACATTCCTGACAACCCTTAGCAAATTCCATACAATCTTTTAACATGGTAGGCCAATACATGCCTTGTCGAAACAACAACCATTTCATTTTATGGCCTACCTGATGTGCCCCACATGCCCCACTATGGACAGTCGAAAGAGCTAAGTATGCTTCTGCCTCACTGAGGCACTTAAGCAATACTCCCTCAGGAGTCTTTTTGAATAATTCATTACCCAATAAGACATAACTTAAAGCTTGATACTTGATTTTCCTTTCTGTCGAAGCTATTGGATTTTTCAAATAATCCATTATAGGTTTCCTCCAATCCTTGTCAGTTATACTATCAACTGCCAGAATTGCGAAATTGTCTTCGTCAACATATCCAAGCTTAGTTTCTTCCAAATCTGATGGGGCTAATCCTACTGACACCACCCTTCCTCTAACTTCGACTTCGATTGCATCTTGTAATTTGCCTTTTGAAAATTTATACCCTGATGCAATCTGAGCCAAGTCATTAGCTACCTGGTTTTCCAGTCTAGGGATGTGTCGAAAACTAACTGCGTCGAACTTTTTCAACAGTCGATTCACAACTACAAAGTACATAATCAAGTTTTCTTTTATGCACTTGTACTCTTTGGTCACTTGTTTTATGACCAGTTCTGAATCTCCCATTATTTCGACATGAGTTGCCCCCAATTCCAACAATACTTCAAGTCCAACAATTAAAGCTTCATATTCACCTTCGTTGTTAGAACAACGACCTTCGATTTTATACTTAAGTGTTGTTGGAATTTTATTAGGAAAAATAACAAGTATTCCTATGCCTGTCCCATTTTTGTGGCTCGACCCGTCGAAATATAACTTCCAAGGTTCCACATCAAGATAGTTCAGGGGGGTCTCATTTGTAGAATGGTCAGCTATAAAGTATGCCACTATTTGTCCTTTAACAGCTTTTAAAGGCTTATAAGTTAAAGAATACTCAGTTAATGCTAATGCCCATTTTCCAATTCGACTATGCAAAATAGGTTTGGACAACATATGTTTAATAACGTCATAACGAGAAGAAACATACACATCAACTGGTTTTATATAATGCTTCAATTTGGTACAAGAGTAATACAAACATAAACATAATTTTTCAATCATGCTATATCTAGTTTCTGCATCATTTAAAACTCTACTAAGGTAATAAACGGCTCTTTCGACACCATCATCATCCTCTTGAGCTAACATGCTCCCTAAAGTTCTATCTGACGCAGCTATGTACAATCTCATACACTTATTTCCACGAGGTGGTGAGAGAATGGGGGGGTGACTCAGGTACTCCTTGATCTTGTCGAAGGCTTCCTGCTGATCTTGCCCCCAATCGAACCCATCCTTGCTAGCTCGAAGCAATGGTGAAAAGGCTTGCGTTTTCCCACTTAAGTTACATATAAATCTCCTCAAGAAATTTATTTTGCCCAAGAGAGACTGCAATTCCTTCTTTGTTGATGGCGCTTTTGCTTCCATAATGGCTTTGGTTTTATTCTGGTTAATTTCGATCCCCTTCTTGTGGACCACAAAACCTAAGAAATCCCCTGCCTGCACACAAAAAGTACATTTGAGAGGATTCATTTTCAGACCATGCTTTCTCATCCTTTCAAAGGAATGTCGAAGATGGCTTATATGATCTTTTCCTGAAAAGGACTTAACAAAAATATCATCAATATATATTTGCATAAAAGTCTCAATAAAATCATGAAAGATCGAATTCATTGCTCTCTGGTAAGTTGCCCCAGCATTTTTTAGACCGAAAGGCATCACTACCCATTCATAAGTGCCTAATGCCCCTGGACATCGAAAAGCATTTTTTGGGACATCTTCCTCAGCAATGAATATTTGGTTATAACCAGAATAACCATCCAACATGCTCAAGTATTCATGTCCTGCAGCAGAATCAATCAGCATTTCTGCCACAGGCATAGAATATTCGTCTTTAGAGGTTGCAGAATTTAGATCTCTAAAATCTACACAAACCCTTAGAGAACCATTCTTTTTAATGACTGGTACAATATTAGCTAGCCATTCGACATACCTAGCTGTACGGATAAACTTGAATCTAAGTAGCCTTTCAATCTCCTCTTTGATCTTGGAAAGGATTGTTGGGGCAAACCGTCTTGGATTTTGCTTGACTGGCTTTTTCCCAGGTATGATTGGCAACTTATGTTCAACAAGCTCTCTCCTCAAACCGGGCATTTCATCATAGTCCCAAGCGAAGCAATCCTTGAATTCCTTCAACAGCTGGACCATTTCAACTTTGAGTAGTGGGTCAAGACTAGCGCTAATATAAGTAGGCCTTTTCACTCCCCCTTCACCCAAGTCAATTTCTTCCAAAGGATCTTGCGTCAACATTTTAATATTATCTGACAGTGGATCCTTTTCAAAACCTAAAGGCTCATTATCATAAACAGCATCAAGCCTTTGGTCTTGGTCTTCAATCTGAGGCCCATCAGGTGGCTCAGGTTCAAAGTCCTTACCAGGGCCTACTTCACAAATTTGAGTTTTGGCTTCGACAGCCATGTGATTGTGTGCAGCCTCTAAGGCCGCTTGTAACTTAGATTCGGTCACATAGGCCGAAATTCTTTGTAGTGCGTCGAACTCAGTCATTGTTACTGAATTCACTTCCCCAGCCTGTGGGGTCAACCTCAGGCAGCCCATAGTACAGAACATTGCCTTCTTCTCTTACGACCTCTTTGTCCCATCGAAACCCCTCCAGTGGGTGCAAGTGTAATGAGCAGAATGCGTGGTCATCTGGGGAGAGATCGAATTCTGCTGGAGTACAAGGCGTAATATGTGCCAAATTTTTGCCGAACTCAACACCATCGACATGATTAACAGGCACCTTAAAGTAGCCTTGATCAGCTTCAATGTTTTCTACTATTCCATCAGGCCTCCAGATTGTTATTCGTTGGTGCATTGATGAAGGTACTGCCCCAATGCCACAGATTCATTCCCTTCCTAGAAAAAGGTTGTAGTTAGCTTTGCTTTCGACCACCATGAACAAGGTGGGTTTTGTCACTGTACCCACAGTCAAGTCAACCTGTAAGACACCTAGAGTGGTCCTAATCTTCCCTTCATAGTTGGAGAGGACCATGTTGTGGGGTTTAAGATCAGTGTTGAATTTACCAATTTTACTTAGCAGAAAATGTGGCATTAAATTGACAGTAGCCCCACAATCCACCAAGATCTTATTAACAGCCACGTTCTCTACTTTCCCTGTAATATACAGAGGCTTCAAGTGTCCCTTCATGGCCTCAGTTGGTCGCTCAAAGAAAGCATTCTGTTCTTCGACACAACCATTGTTCATTACATAATAGCACACAGGTTGGTGTGCTGCCATTTCTGCCTCAGCGTTGGCATCCAAATTCTCCACTTCAGTTACTCTGTCATACTCCCTTGGCATTACTGACACTACATTGACAATGATGTTCAAAGAAGCATCAGAGTCTGAATCAAAATTGTGGGTCGACGCTTCGTCTTCAACCGCCTCGACCACAAATTTCTCAGCTTCTTCCTTCTTGGAAGTAAACAGCTTTCGACCCACTGGCAGCTGGTTTGTTGTTCTCATGCTAACACCTTTATTGTTAGCTGGCAGGACATTAGTGTTGGTCTCCGTCGAATCTTTAGCCTGAGCTTCCCTTAGAGCCTTCCTTCGTCTCTGTTCTCTCCTCCACTGGGACCTAGACATGGGATATTTTCCTTTGTAATTTTCAGAAACATAGGCAGCTTTGTTGGAGGACTTGAATTCTTTCATATACTCAAGTGAAAAACCTCTAGCCACATCGAAACTTTTCCATCTTTGGTTCCCTTTTCCTGCTGCTTCAACGGGTTTAACCCACCTTCCAATTGGTACTTCGCCTCTGGGCTTGAACGTAGCTTGCTTGGCCCTTGGAACTTGTGGCCTTGGGCCATATTATTTTTGAGCAGATTTCCTTGGGTCGAAACGCCCTGGCTTATGAGCAGCTATCTTCTCACGTCCAAATTTGGCCTCTCTCCCCGCTTGGAGGCCATGAACAGCTTCTTTGTCGAAGATAGCACTGCATCAAGGGCACAACATGACTTCAGAGTTCTTCCCCTGGCACCTATGGAGAAAATCAATGATGGTTTCATCCTCTCCGGGATAAGCCAGTTTGTCGCAGTCCTCTTGTTCATCAATATCCATGGCCTGTCTGTCAGTAACTTCGACTATGTTCACGTTGACTTCATCTTTTAAACGCATCTTAGAAAAGTCAATATCAAGGCTTGCAGCAGCCTCGTCCATCTGTCTAAAATGATCAGCAATCTCTCTTGTCACCATCTGCAATTTTGGTGCTTCAACTTCAGCATGGGTCTCGACTGTAGTTTCAGTGTCGAACCTTTGAACCTCAGAAGAGGTGCTAAAGTAATGTTCAGCAGCCATACATATCAAATGCTCAAGCTGATAGCCATCCATTTCTTCAGCCTCTCTAATAAACACAACTTCATTGGTAAGGTCCTCAGTGACCTCCACCACCTTGGCATTTCCGCCAAGAGCTTCGTTGGTACTAACACTATCCGAACTGCTGTCAGATAATTCAACCAGTTCGACCATGTTGACCTCCTCAGGCTCTGCATAGTTCGCTTCAGCTACTTCAAGGGGGTTAGTATCAATCTTCATCTGGGTCTTAGTCTTCTCCCCAAATTTGAGCCTTCCCTCCTGAATAGCATTCTGCACCAAATCCCTGAAAAGAAAACATTGAGACGTCTTATGACCCAAGTAATTATGGTATTTACAAAAACCTCTCTATTTTCTTTGCTCTAAAGGTGGTATTTTAGCACCAGGAGGCGCTAATATTTGACCATCCTTAACTAACAAATAAAAAATTTCGTCACATTTAGTGATGTCGAAAGTGTATGTTTTCTTTGGGAGCCTATCATTCTTTTCAGTTTCGACAGGGTTTTTTCCATTCGAAGGAACTAATAATTTACAAGAATAAGGAGGGCCCTTCTTAAGTTCAGCAAGGTCTATCTCATTTTCGTCGAACCTAACGGACTCATCATATAACTCGTCGATACCCTCATGGTATTCGACGTAAGCAACCTTCCTGTTCTTATTTACCCTAGCTTTCTCATCTTTGAGACGCTCTAGCTGTCGAACTCTGTCAACTAACTGGGCCATATCCCTCAAATATTGGATGTCCAGTTTTTTCCTGATAGAGTAATCAAGGCCACCAGCGGCCATTTCGACAAGCTCATGCTCAGGCACTTGTGTAAAGCATCTAGCCTTGAGTAGTCGAAACCTATTTAAGTAATTGTCTATTGGCTCATTGAACTTTCGTTTCACACTAGCCAATTCTTTCAAACTAATTTTCGTCTGACCCATGTAAAATTGCTCATGGAACAAACGTTTTAACTGGGTCCAATTACAAATCGAACCAGATGGTAACGTAGTGAACCACGTGAATGCATTTTTAGTGAGAGAACTAGGGAAATACTTCACCCTCAGACTCTCATCATTCGCCATCTCGCCAGCTTCGATCAGGTAGCGCGCCACATGTTCGACGGTAGATTTTGTAGTATCTCCTGAGAATTTAGTAAACTTTGGCACTTTTGTCCTGGGAGGCAATTCAGCTTGAAGTATATAGTCTACTATAGGCGAAGTAAAATTTGGCCTAGAAAAACCCATATTCAGGCCATTTCGAGCCATTATTCTTTCGACCAAGGCTGCCAAATTGTTCTCTGCTGCTACATTGTTGCGTCGAACCTGATTCACCACACGATCAACGTCTTGATTTCTGTTCACTAGCACCATCCTTGGTTCCTCCTCTTCAAGTATTGGTATTTGATTTCTAGGAAGCTCCTCCCTAGGTGGTTCGACCAACCCTGGATTCACTGGGTTAACTTGTTGAGCATTCTCCCTCATCTCGACTCCTTGATTTTGGTGTTGAACAGGAGTTGGCACTCCCATGAACTCTGCTATTCGTGCCATCTGGGTTGTCATCATTTGATTGGTTTGAGTAGTATTCTGGATCAATGGCTGGAAAATTTCTCCCATCGTTTGAGATAAAGTATGTACCATTTGCATGTTGCTCTCATCCATCTGTTGCCTCAAATATGCTGCAGACTCATTTGTTAAGTTGGGCCCTTGAGCAAAATATCCCAAACCTATGGACTGGTTGTTTTGACCCATGTTAATTTCAGAACCTGACTCCTGCAAAGAGGAAAATATCACATTTTCTGAATATACTGGGGGTGCAGTACGCAAATTCTGCATCATTGCCGTTGGCATGCCATAGATTGGGTTCCTAGACAAAGACTGTGAAAATCCTGGGGGAGGAAACTGCCTGTATGTCGAACCTCCTCCTGGAGAAGTCTGAGGATTTGTCATTGATGGGCCAATGTATTCCAAGACTGGCTGAGTGTAAGGCCTCACGTATGTCGCCCCTGGTCCTGCTGTCGAAGACGCTGGCTCTGTCACCATAGTTAACTCTATTGACCCTCCTGTCGAAGGAACTGGAGTTGGCGCCACATTACTTCTTGGTAATTCTTGAGGATTGACGGTGCTGTTCTGAACACTTGAACTGCTTGGCTGGGTATTAGTCCCAGCAAAACTGGGATTCAAATTTCCTTGACCAGATACCATTCTCCTCACGTTTCTTCTCTTTGGTCTATATTCGTTTGAATTAGCTACCTTTCCACTTCTCAAGTGCATACAATAGTTTGCCACAATCTCGACCAATGAAAAAAATACTTAAGAAGGCAGTTATAAAACTTCCTTTTGGCGGTTATTTAAAAGTTGAAAACTTCCAAATCCACGTTTAGCACTGTCCCACTGGGCGTGCCAATTTGTTTACCTTGAAAATTGGTAAACAACCGCTGATCTTCTAAAACAATAAAGTTCTAGTAACTTACAGGATCGATCAGATTGATCCTAGGACATGTGCTGTATGTGTATTTAGAATATTTCACGATATGGTAGAGTATGCCTTTCGACAATGCACATAAATGAAAAAAAAAAGGTGTTTGAAGTGTAAAGGAAAGCGATAAAGATCAAAGAAATAACTAAATCGACCAATACGTCAAAGAAAAGAAAAGGCTAAATGTAAAAGTTTGATAAAGAAAAACTGAAGTTAAATGCTGGAAAGAAATGCATAAAGATCTTAAAATGCAAGAAGTAAATGCTTGAAAGTAAAGGCTTGGTAATGTAATTGACTTGAAAGGTAAAAGTTTGTGAAAAAGATTTCAAAGTAAAGAATCTAAAACAGAAACTTCAAAGTAAATTGCATTGCAATAAAGGATAATGGTGATTACAATCACGTACATTCTCACTTCACTGGTTTCTCAACACATTGGATACTTTGAGTGAATATAGAGTTACTTGTACAAATTGATTTTTTCACACTATTCTAACTCTAGGACTAACCTATTTATAATACTCTAATGTAACCACCCTTTGACGATTTTATTCTTAGATTACGCCACTTGGCACTTCGCATGTCTTCATGATCTGGATCTTCGCCACCTGTCCTCTTTTCAAATTCAAATAGTGAAACTTCCCTCCACTATTTAGTTGTAACTGCAGCGCATTATCCATAGCTACTTCACCGTGTCGAATTGACTCCTTGGACTTAGTAATATTTGAAGTCTAACATCATTCTCTTCGACTCAGGCATTGCACAAACATGGTCGAAGGCCTTCTAGTCGAAGCCTTCTTTTTTAGCTTTATTATTTTAAAGAATAACTTTTAAAGCCAAATTGTCTGAAATCATGTAGCGTCGAAATTAGGAGCTAACAGTACCCTCTTATTGTTGGGGGTTTTGTATGTAAGTTTATCTTGATTGTATGTATATTTATGGATCTTTGTATAAAATCTCTTTTACAACTCTTAATCAATGTCATCTTTGATTTAATCTCTATCTTAATGGGTTTGATTCGCTATAGACATATACTTTTCGAACTCGACCTAAGATGAATGTCTATTGGTTGTACGAAGCGGTCTAATATTCACATGTGTGTCAGATCTTAATGCTCCGTGTTGTTTAGTTGCGTGATACATCAACTCCGAGAGAATGCAGTTGATCTCTCAATGTTTGCGTTAGACATAACCTCTTGTTGTGAGCGATACATGGGGATTTTGACGAGTGATTTAGGTTGCGTGCATTTGATCCATATATTTTTTAGTACATGATGGGTAGAACGAAATACAACTCCTGACGAGTTTTCTCATGTCTTAAGAATGTATTTATTTTCTTGTCTTATGTTTTTCTTTTGCATCTTACTCTTTAAAACCATTCAAACCCAAGCTTAGAGACGTAGAGATTGTCGAACGACATTCTTTCCCTCGCACCGATCCCTGTGGAGACGATATAAATCCCGGAGGGAATTCTTCCGAAAATAATAATTTCTGCTTCCCGCTTTACCGCTTCAACATATAGCTTAAACTCTATCATGCATTAGGTGTGACACGTTCCTTAATTTTTACTTACGTTGACTTATAAAATTCCCGTAACACATCATACTCATATACACAACGTGACATGTTTTTTTCCACTAGTGCACAATGAATATCAACTTCATGAAATATAAGAAAAATGGTTGGTTTCCTTAGTTTATTCATTTTCTTATTAATTCTATGAGAAAAGGGATGGTGCACTGATAGTGTAAATTATTTTTACACTGTCAACGAATAATAATCACGTATCCCATCAAGTCAACCTATAAAATTTTAATTACTTATATTATTGATACTTTAAAGTATTTTGATTGGATGTATGTGTAATATTTTTTTACACTGACAGTGCACTACCATTAAACTATAATTCTATTATTGTCATTGTAACTTTTAGGCTTAATGCATCATTTAGTCCCTTAACTTTATAGGAAGTTTCTCTTTAGTCCCCTAACTAAAAAACATTACATAGTGATCCCATAACTTCACTTCTGTTACACTGTTTTATCCTTTTCGTTAGTTTATATTGGAAAAACGTTAAAAGATGCCATGTTGAACTATTTATATCTGATGTGGAATTTATTTATTTTAATATTGCTATTCAATAAATTTGTGAAATTAAATAAGAAAGTGACAAAGCTGAAAGGTTAGGGTAAACAAACATTTCTCTTAAATAGGGCAATCTCCATTGAAGACATTATCAACAATAGTTCCACATACCAACTCCATTGAAGACGAAAGCAATAATAGTTCCACAGACAACCTCCATTGAAGATGATAGAAACAATACTTTCACAGAAGAAGATAATGAAGCTATACGACTAAGGTATGATATCTCACCTGTAACCTACTAAAAACTTGAACTTTTTTCTTTAGCCATCTTCCTTATTACTTTTGTTATCTTATGTAGGTTGAATAGGTAATGAAGAAGAAGTTTACATGTGTTGTTCATCATTCTGGTGAATTTTCTAGGGAGTTTACTAATTTCACAAAGTCAGAGTATGTAGGGTTAGAGCCATTTGGGATGTTGATCCGGATTATTGGAGTTACTTTGAAAATTTAGGCCAGTTAAAAGATTTAGCTTATCCAACTGTAGATAAACTTTGATATTATGATGAAATGAATGCTTGTGATATTGTGTTATTGGAGGATGACAAGGGAACTAAGAGGATGGAAACAATTACAGTAATGACTGGGGAATGTCATTTATATATTACTCATCCTATTTCATAACCTGACATTATTAAGGAATCGATTCTTTCATTAGAAATACATGATGAAGTTAATAAAGAGATACTAGTTGATGAAACTGATGTGGGAGCTGACTTAGAAGTTAATGAAAAGAGTACAAATGTGGGAGCTGACTTAAAAATTAATGAAGAGAGTACAATTGTGGGGGCTGGCTTAGAAGTTAATGAAGAGAGTACAAATGTGGGGGCTAAATTAGAAGTTAATGAAACTAATGTGGGGACCAATGTGGGGCAAGAGAGTACAAATGTAGGAGTTGACTTAGAAGTTAATGAAACTGATGTGGGGATAAATGTGGGTGATGAGGGGACAAACTGTGACATTGAGGAGAATATGGGTGATGAGGGGACAAACTGTGACATTAAGGAGAATGTGGGGACCAATTAGGGACTCAATGGTAACCAGGCAGAAGTTGAGGGAGTTAATGGTAACCAGACAGAGGGTAGTAAAGATAGTGCTTTGAATGTCAATTTTGAAGACTCAGAAAATGATATAGGAATTGATGGAGAGATAATAGTTAATGATGAGGAATTGAGTACAAAGGGCAAGGCAAAGGCTAAGGCAAAAGGTAAGGGAAATATGGAAGGATCACGTGAAGGGAGTGATTCACTTGATGTTGTGAATGAAAGTGAGGTCATAAAGGCAAATTTAAGAGGATTAAATGACAATGAAGAGATAGTGATGAACTACCTCATGAGTATGATAATGATAATAATGAGATTATAAAGGATGCTTTTATAGCCTTCAAGCTTCCAAAGAAATGGAAGACTACAAATGGGAAGTAAGGACTTATTTTGCTACCAATGATGACTTTAAGGAGGCTATAAGAACCTATGTTATACATTCAGGAAGAAAATTGACATTTAAGAAAAATGACAAAAGGAGAATGAGAGTGAAGTGCAAGCATGGTTGTCCATGGGAGGTATACTGTGCAAATATAAAAGGTCAAGAAACCTAGAAATTGAGGACAATAGTGGACAAACATATATGCAGTAGGGACTATAAAATTAGGTCCTAAATTCCAAGTGGTTAGGCAAAAAGATTCAAAGCAATGTTAGAGAGAACCCTAATTTGAAGTTGAGGGGTATTATGGAGAAGACACATGAAAAGTGAAATGTAGGCATCAACAAGACACTTGCATATAGAGCCAAGATACTTGTTGTTGACATTATGGATGGTTCATTTAGGGAGCAATATAGAAGAATTCATGATTATGGCCATGAACTGTTAAGGGAAAACCCATGATCAACTGTTAAAAATTACAAGTCGGCCATTTCAAGGAGAAGAGGAAAATAGTGAACACCATGAGAGAAAAATGAATTCCCATTTCCGAAAGATGTATATATGCTTCAAAGCTTGCAAGGAAAGTTTTTTCAAGTGCAGAGAATAATAGTCAACATTGATGTTTGTTGTGATGTTTATTATGCCTTATAATGGCTTTTTGTAATGTTATTGATGTGCATAATGACTTAGTGATAATGGCTTATAATGCCTTTTTTTTATTACTTTTTGAAATGTTATAAATATGCCTTATAATGGCCTTATGTTATTGAATATTGTTTAGAATTCTAATGACCTTCTATTATTGAATAAGGTCCCTTTAGATGCATGTTTCACATGTTATATTTTTTTCCAAAATTTATACCAGTTATGTATCAGTGTTAAAACAGAGAATAATGAACAAACATTGCTAATGTGTTAAAACAGACAATAATATTCTTCATTAAATCAACATAAGAGTACATTCATAATGTGAAAAACAGAACATTGAAAAACCCTAATCCTAATTGAAATACATTGTTACAAATATAAGGTTCAACCCTAAGCTCAACATCCCAACCACAATGGATATTTTCAACCATCCACTAGTATGAATATCCTCATTCTTCAATTTATTAATTTTCTTCTTGTGTCTTTCAAGCTTCAAAATCCCTTTCATCAAAAAATTCATCACCTAACCACTTGAAGAAATTACAGCCTTTATCCATGTAATTTATGTAATTTCTACAATCACAAAATTTTCTCCCATAGTTGACATTGTTCACATCACTAACAGTACGGAGAACACTATCATCTTGGCGAAAACACTCCATTCTCTTGTTTCTACAAAGCTTAGATCCAGATGTATCAAAGCTTTGGTTGTTTGACATTGAAGCATTACTTACATTCTTTGACATTGAAGCACTCATGGAAGAAAGAAGATGGAAGATGGAGAATACAAAGGAGCACGATGGAAGATGGAAGAATAGGAAACCACGAACTAATTGCAGATGGATGAATAGTGAAAACAAATAAGGAAGAAGACAAATAAGAAACCACGAACCCTAGACTGTTTATAACACAGCAACTGAGTATTCACTATACTAATTGCATACCTGACATGCCACCTCAGCTATAATTAACGTTTTTTCACCCAAACTAACGGAAGAAGTCAAATAGTTTAACGACAAAGAAATTAAGAACTACCATGTAACATTTTTTAATTCGGGAATCAAAGCGAAACTTCACTAAAGTCAAAAGATCTATGAACTAAATTATATCTAACGTTTACAAAAATATTATTATAATCAGCCTGATTATAGTAATTATGACACTTATCTGAATTTTTTTAACATTGTTTCATAATCATTTATATTTCTTATGCTTTGCCAAATTAATTGTGCTAAAAATTAATATGCATTGCCAAGTTAATTGAAAATGAAATACAGCCAAACCTATTAGCCACAAAAGGTATATAACATTGCGATTCCAAATGCGATCTATAACCATACGGTGCGTTTGGAAGCATGGACATTTAAGTCATTACAGCTTATCTGAATAAGCACGTTTTCAATATATATGAAGCACAACAACAACACAGGCGAAAGAATTGCTGTTTTGACATCACACTTCACTCACTCAACTTCAATGGCTTCTGAGAAAGAAGCTTCCCTTTCTGCCATTCCTCCTGATTCCGATTCTCCCACCATGTATGCTCCAATCTTCTCTTTTAAAATCTCATTTTTGTCTTCTGCGTTGGTTTTCTCTTGATGGGTATTTCAGTTTCTCATAAAGTTCCGATTTTTTCTGTTTTGATTATTTGGGTTTTTGTTTGTAGACACTGAAACCCTAAAAAGGTTATATTTTTATGCAATTGGGGTATTGGTACTGACATTTTTTGTTTTTGCAATTGAGTCAATCTTAATTTTGGGAAAATGTTTTTTTTTTTTTTTTTAAATTGTGTGCTTGTTGGTACTATTCTGCATCTTATATTATGAAGATGTGTGATTGATTGATGATGGGATCCACTTTTGAAAACTGGTTGTTTGTTTGATTTTGCTTGGATCTACATTTGATGGGATTTTGATTAGGGTTTTTGATGTGGTGATAGTGGGTACCATGGTTTTAAATTGCTGTTGCATGTGTTGCAATTGCGGTCATTACGGTTGTTGCGATGCGCATTGTGGCTATTGCGACATGAATATTGATAGAGAGATGCTTTCATTACATTAAAAGAAAATTGGAATTTAGAATTATAAAATTTTAATTTTTAGATAGTAAATTTGAACAAACATGGCTGAAGTTGTCTGACGTGGTTCTAGATACGGGTTGCATGCGTGATTTTAAATCACACTGCAATTGCGGTCTGATGCAGTTGTAGAGGCTGCCACATCCGCAATATTGCGGCTGCAATTGCGAATGCAGACTGCAATTTAAAACCATTGGGTACATACACCTGAATTTGTCCCGTGTCATGATTCTTGATATTATGGAGAATTGCTGTCAAATGTGGTTGCAGTGCGGTTTCAGCCATACTAAAATCGCTATGTTGCGGCCAAGATTGAATACCTTTTTGTCTAGAACCCTCGGTTTTTCCTCTTTGTGTTGGATGTAGAAGAAGATATTTTAGTTTTTGAGATCTTTGAAGGGCCTATGATTTTTATGCTAAATGTTATATTTTTGTGATGCACAGATTTGACAAGATCATCAACAAGGAGATTCCTTCTACTGTGGTTTATGAGGATGATAAGGTACTTCATGATGTGTGATTACAAATAGTGGATGCTATGTTTGGTGTTTTCTTGAAGAACTTAATTTGATTATCCATTGTGAAAACATTACAAATCTCGGTCATGTTGAAAATTCCTTTGTTTGTATTGTTTTGTTTGCTTATTATTCTCCTGTTTTTTGTGCGTAAACATGCAAACTTTCAAAAGATTTTCAAGTGCATAATCACTTTTAAATGTTAATGAGCTGAAAGTACGCTTCCCTTTAAATTTATTCAAATCCTTGCTCATTTTGAAGACAAGTTCACTTTGATGAAGCCTTATCTTACCTTAGTGTAGTCAAGAATGAGTACTGAATCTTAAGATCTTATCTTAAGATCTTACGTGCTAAGGATGCCTAAGAGTGTTATCATCAGAGAAAGATCGTTTTCATCGCAGGCGTGGTCAAGATCAAGCTTTTTGAAGCAAGATCGTAAAAAAAAGCGTGCTCCGTCTTTTTTTTGGGCTTGTATTATGATTTTCATGTTTTTGTGTATATATGTATGAAATTACCCTTTTTCCTTTCGGTAGGATCTTACATGTTGTGCTAATGTTTCGAGTTTTACGATCTTTCACAAGCCGACTGATCCTACTTAAGATCTCGTGCTTGACTACATTGTACCTAAGTCTTCGGAATAATTTATATTTTTACCTTTTTTTTTGTTGTGTTTTTATTAATGTAACTTGATTTTCCCGAATTTCTAAGGTGCTTGCCTTTAGGGACATAAATCCTCAAGCTCCGGTGCACATTCTAATCATTCCTAAAGTCAGAGACGGATTGACTGGTATCTCCAAGGTAATTTTTTTTCCCGCTCTTCCATTTTAAAACAAATCTTGCAAATGATTATGCGTCTATGCCTACGGTTATCAAGCACAAAAGTTGTTATCCTCTTTAATTTCATTGATACAACTAGTTCATGTAAATTTGTTCTTTCTTGTCTGGAATATGAAGAAAATGATAGATTTTGTTTAGTACAGTTCGTCGAAACTGTTAAAGTTGTTTTGGATACAAAGATTGTTCGGCTTGTCTCATCCTGCAAAATCAGTGATGCATTTTAAACTTTGAAGTGTTATTCTCAAGCTCACATTATGTGCGATGTTTCTTCAGGCTGAAGAGAGGCACTTCAACATTCTTGGCCGACTTCTCTACACTGCAAAGCTGGTTGCGAAGCAAGAAGGTCTTAACGAAGGCTACCGGGTTGTAATTAATGACGGGCCACAAGGATGTAAGTGTTATTATCCATACAAGAACTTGAACTTTGATGAATAACATCACTTTTTTTGAGTTGTTGATTCTTGAGTGATTTTGATTTTTACAGGCCAATCGGTTTACCACATTCATCTGCACGTTATTGGTGGTCGTCAGTTGAATTGGCCACCGGGCTAAAATGTAGGAAACGATTTGCGAGGAGCCGTCTGGAATCGTAGGGCAATAATAATACTCTGGTGGTTGTGCTGTGTTTCAACAATGGTTTAAGTAACTAATAATTTGATACATGACATTTGAAGCTACTAAGTTGATTGATTACTTTATGGTATTGAATGTGTTTAATCTATTGTTGAATTTAGGTTAAAAGCAAGTTTCAGAGTTGGTTTTACAGACTTTTGGTTGTTAGTTGTTACAATCATCTCATTTTAACACCAATATTAATTGATTCCAGTTCCAGTTCCAGTTCCATAACGCATAAATTCCAGTTCAGTAAAATACATGGAATTATTAATTGATTCCAGTTCAGTATTAGAAAATTGCAGAAAAATTCCAGTTCAATAAATTCTTGAGTTAATTGATTCAATTATATTAGAAGCTGTGTAAAATGGAAAACAATTTTAGTTTCCAAAATGAGTTTTAAAAAAGTCTTCAAAAATATAAGTTCCAAAATGACTCCAAAATATCAAAAAAAAATAATAATAATAAAAATTAACATCTGCATATAGTTTTATAAAATCAAATTAGTATAGTTTTTTTTACTCTTAAATTAGTACAGTTAAATTTGTGTAAAGTTAAAAAAAAAAAATATAAGGGTTAAATATGTTTGTGTTATTCTTAAATATTTTAAATTTCGTTTTTAATTTTTTAAAATATTTTCTTTAAATAATGATTTTTTAAAAAGTTTTCATCTACATCTTTGATTCTTAATCCGAACCAAACCGGAATCCAAACCAAACCAATATGTTTGGATTGGACATTTTTTCAGTTCAGGCAAAAATCGAATCGAACCAATTAAAACCGATGTTAACTGGTTCGGGCAACGGATTTTTAAATTGCTACCCGTAAACCCGAAACAAACCAATAACAATCAACATAATTAATTTATATAATAAATTATTAATTTTAATTGAGTTATTACTTATTTATTTGAATGAAGAGAATAATTGTTATAGCAATGACCAAGTACAAACTATAATGAAAGAAACAAAGTGGCATAGTTTATGAACATTTCCAATGAAAAACAGAACAAAATCTTTCAAATTATCACAAGCATATCAATCAATGATGAAATATAGAGAAACCAAACATCACAACCATTATAAATCAAACTCACAAATTGCAAACTACAAGTATCCACAAGCCACAACCTTCATCCCAAATCGCAAAACCTCAAATCATAAGTATCTGCAAACTACAAAACTTCAATTTTATGCTATGGAATGGAGTATGAGTATGCATTACAATTGTTTTAAGTTATTGAATATTTAAGTGAAATACAACAACTATATGATTATGGTGGTCATAACTTGTTTAAAAAAATGTGTCATGTGTTCAATATTTATTTTTCATATTTTAGTGTGTAAAAAAATAATTTTTAAAAAATATTTTATATATTTATTTTTAATATATCCGATCAATCCAATCCAAACCAATCCATTATTTTTCGGATCGGTTTGGTTTGGGTTTTAATGAAAAAATATAGAAATCCAATTCAAACCAATCCATTTATTTTTCATTGGTTCGGGTATCAGATTCTCTCGAAACCGAAGCAAACCGGCCCGCGAACACCCCTAACAAGAAGAACAAAAATTGTGGATTAAAAATTTTAAAAAGATAATTCATTAAAAAAAATATTTTAAAGGACTATAAACGAAATTAAAATATTTATAAAAATTATAAACATATTTAACCTAAAATATAATTATATTTTTCGTACTTAAATGTGAATCATACATGTGGCCATGAGCAGTTGCTCCAACAGTAACAAATAGATGAAACTAAATGTTATTAAAAAAATAATGAGACTTAATTTAAACGTAGTAATATTTAAATTAATGTTAAACAAAAAACAGTTTTTTTCATAGAGTACCTGAGAATTTTATCACTTATTTCATATTCTTCAATCATATTCAAAACTTTTAGGTTGTTGTGAGAAGATTTCAATCAGTTTTAAGAACAAATAAGGGTCGGCCCACCCGAACCTACCTTAGCGGGCCACACAGATAAGTCAGATTGAACCGGTTTTTATTATTCTGTCCAGCCCAAATTAAAGAGCTCTTATTATGGATTATTAAAGCAACTTGTTATTTGAAATAACTTGGCTAAAATACAGTTTTGGTCCTCCTGTTTGTCAAAATTCACGATTTTGGTCTCTTTATTATTTTTTTTAACAGTTTTGGTCTCCCACCTCAATTTTGGCCCAAAAAAATGATAAACAGTACCTGGTCCGTACATGAACAGTACATGTCCGTACATGAACAGTGAGGGGTGGGGACCAAAACTGTTAAAAAAAAAAAATAAGGGGACCAAAACCGTGAATTTTAACAAACAGGAGAACCAAAACTGTATTTTAGCCAAATAACTTAAATTCTTTTTTTTTCTTTAAATTTATATTAAAAACTTATATATATTGGATTGGACAATCCTGATCTGTTTAATTAATTTTTGAGATTGATTTAGGCACCGTTTAAATTATTAGATAGTATTAAAGATTTATGCGTCGTTATGGAGTGGAAGTCAATGCCTAGTAAGATTAATTTACTTAGAGTTCTAATTTCAAATATTTTAAGCTAGCTTTTGTGGGTGGGAAGCCAAGTGTATTAATATGAGTTAATGACTCATAGTCTAAATATGTTGCCTAATAAATGAAAGGACAAAAAACCATGTTACTAAAAAGAATAAAGTACTAACGGATGTTTATTTGGTAAGTGTTTGTTGATCAATTTCTTTAGAAGAAAGTTAAAAAATATAATAAAAGATGCATTTTGTTAGTGTCTACAACTAATATGAGTTGTTTATGAAAAGAAAAGAAAAGAAAAGAAATAGAGTGAGCACATAGGAATGACTAAATCAAACACTTCATTCAATTTAGACTTTTTTTTATTCAAGCTTCTCTCCCTCGGAGATTAGCACATCCTAGAGACTATAAATCCATTTTTAATTGGCTTAATTGCAACTTTGATCCCTCTATTTTGTCTTTTTTTGGATTTTGATCCCCCCATTTTAAAAACCACCATTTTGGTCCTTATTTTAAGTTTTGAGTTTGTTATTAGTCCCCTTGCCAATTTGAGTTAATTTTTTAATGAAGTGGCACCTATAATGATTATGTGGCTTTTCCATGTCATTTCCACATTTCCTAGTCACCACATGTTATTTCCATTTCATTTATTTTTGTAACGTTAAATTAATATCAACATTACTTAATAGCTACTGATATCTACATTACTTCAGAAATTTCCAAATACTTTTGCAGAATCAAACGCGCAGAAGAAGAACCCTAACCAACGAATCCCAAGTTGCCGTTCCAAATCAAGTTAAAAATCGAGTCTCATTACTGCTGTAGATGCAAATGTAGAAGCTAGAACAGATTTGAAATGGCAAATCGCAGCTACGTGTCGAGGTAAGTTTCTTCACCCAACTCTGAGTTGAAAACCCTAACACTCTCGTCTTCGTTCGTGTTCTGGAATTTTGAAATGTTGTTCTGTGTGTTAATGTTCTATGAAAGAGTAGATGCGATTTTGCGTTAATGTTCTATAAAAGAGTTCTATGTTTTGACAGTGTTCTATGTTAGCATATGTTTTGCGTTAATGTTGTATGTTTTATCCTTCGTTTGTGTAGTAGATGCATTTCGTGTGGTCCCTGTTTAACATATGATGTGGTCCTTATTTTGACAGTGTTGTTTTCTATTTGTGGTCCCTGTTTAGTCTTTGTTTGATGTGGTCCCTTATTAGTGTGTGTTGTGATTTGTTTATTAACTGTTGTAGGCCCTCTGATACCCAAGCTGTCAGATTCAGAGTACACCATCGGGGACACTTAGTTCAGAATCCTGTTTTGTTGTATGTTGATAGGATTGTAACTGAAATGAATTGGGATTGGGATGTGGACTTGATGTCCTATATGCAAATTGAAGATTTGATCAAGAGTGAGGGGTATTGTAATATAAAGTGTTTATGGTATTGGAATCCTAACTATTCCTTTTCTCGTGGACTTCGGCCTCTGAACAATGATAATGATGTCGTAAGGTTAATGGAGGATGTTAGGGGATTTAAGGTAGTTGATATATATGTTGAACACAAAATTGAAGAAATTAGTATTGATGATGTTATTTTTGAGGAGGATAACGTCAATGTTGAGAGAGGCAATGATGAAGTAAATGTTGAAGGAGCAAATGATGGAGAAGATGAAGAAAGTGTTGATGGAGCAGATGAGGAGGTTAATGTTGATGGAGTACATGATAATGTTGATGAAGTAGATGAAGAGAGTGAAACAGATCCAGAATATAGCATGGGCAGTGAGGATGATGAGGAAGAGGATGAAGATTTGGAAGATGAAATTGATGAGTTGAATTTAGGTGCTGAAGTTGGCATTAATTGGACGACCGTTTTACCCAATGCTACTACAGAAAAACCTTCAAAGTTGGATGGTAATTCCGATAATGGTAGTGACTCAGATGTGCTTCAAACTCCACCAGATAGTGATGCTGAGGGTGATATGGCAAAGTTTCCAATCTTTAGGGAAACCACAAAACTGGAAGTAGGGATGATGTTCAAGGATAAAAAATGTGCAAAAAATACACTGCCTAGGACGCTTCAAAAAGTCAAGTGCAAAAAATGTGGGAGTTTTGGCCATAACAAGCGAACATGTAAAAGGAAGCGAGCTGCGGAGAGAGTGATTCCTAAGGGTGGCAACAAAAAAGCTAAAAAAAATGGTGACAAGTCAGGCAAGGAATCGGGACAAACTGTTATCGACGGAGGGTCGCAAGCACCGCCACCAACCCAAGAATAGTTCTATGTTTTAGTTTAGTTTTTGTTATGTTGCAGAACTTTGTAAGGGTTGTTTTGTGAGGTTGTTTTGTAATGACCAAATACCTCATGTTCTTTTTGTTAAACTTCTGCTGCATTATCATGCTATGTAAATTAGGCAGTCTTATGATGCTGCTACAATATGCTGTAAAACTCCTGCTACGAATTATGCAGTCTTATGTTATGCAAAGTTGCTGCTACTATATGCAGTCTTATGCTATGCAAAGTTGCTGCTACTACATTACTTAAGATTAATAGGACTTATTTCAATTGACTTATTTATTGGCAATACAAGTTGCTACATTATTTCATAGAAATTACAAGCAGAACTTTTACAAGCAGAACTTTTCCATAACAGTGACAACCATAACTATTTCTTCCATAACATTCCATAACAGTGACAACCATAAATCTTTCTTCCATAACAGTTACAACCATAGCTACAACCATAACTTTTCCATGAACATAAACATCTTAGAAATTACAACATTTCAAATTACATAATTTGAGTACTAAGGCAAACACAAGTAAAAAGATAAACATCACAGATAACCCAACAAAATAATACAAAAACCTAATCTTCATCTTCAACAACTCTTCATTTTTCTTAATGTCCTTAATCACATCATTAAGCTTTTCATTCTTGTCTTTCAAAGCTCTTATCACATCTTTAGCATGGCTACTAATGTCTTCATCAAACCATTGAAAATAATTACATCCTTTTTTCCTCATTACCTTAAAATTACCACAACCATAAAATCTTCTTCCGGGATTATCGAATGTCCACGACGTCATCAATGGTGACTCAAGCTCACACCAACATCTATCACCTCTTCTTCTTATACCAGACCCAAATTGGTTTGTTGAGGAAAAGGAAAAATTTGTTTCAGACATGTAGGAAACACGTTGGAGTTGTGAAGAAGAGGATGAAGAAACTTTGAAGATTTGGGTTTGGAATAGGAAGCAAAATAGGGTTTGAAGACAATGACGGCTGGGTTTGAAGAAAATGAAAGACATGGAGCATGTTAGGGTTTTATAACATGATTGATATTTATTTAACGTTACAAAAATAAATGAAATGGAAATAACATGTGGTGACTAGGAAATGTGGAAATGACATGGAAAAGCCACATAATCATTCTAGGCGCCACTTCATTAAAAATTTAACTCAAATTGGCAAGGGGACTAATAACAAACTCAAAACTTAAAATGGGGACCAAAATGGTGGTTTTTAAAATGGGGGGATCAAAACCCAAAAAAAGGCAAAATAGGGGGACCAAAGTTGCAATTAAGCCTTTTTAATTTTATCTTGTAAGCAAAAAATAGAAGATACAACCATCAAAAGTTTTTTTTAGTACAAAAGAGGATCTAAATACCAAGAGAAAAAAAGAAAGCAACTAAGAGGGGATTCTAATTTGTCTATGGAAAGAGATTTCGATATTATCATCAATTAAAACAAACATCAAATCATTGTCGGGATTGTTGGAAGAATAAAGACCTCATTTAAAAGTGAGATTATAATTGGCTATTCAATCTGTCCACCAATTTTCTTCATGCCACATATGATTAAATTTAATTTGTCAATTCTTTTTAGTTATTTTCTAATCTTGCAAATTAAGATTGAGAAACTATGATCATTCACATTCTTTTGTCTAACCATATCCATCAAAACTTTAGACTCACGATCGACCACAAGATTTATTATTTTCTCTTGCCAAACTAGCTCTAGACCATACAACATTGTCCACATCTCAAGAGTGATAGCATCACACAATCTAATTTTTGTGTATATCCATTGACCTAATTTTCTGAAGAATCTCTGAATAAGCCTCCATACCTAGCAATGGAACAAGAAATCTTGTAAATTTCATCACAATTAAGCTTAATCCAATTCCTTTTGGGACTATACCAACGAACATGTATGATCTCTATTATGCACAAATTTCCAGAATTTTGCACACACTTTCCATTCTCTATCTTTTTTAGCAGATGCATGATATTTTCTATTGGCTTGTCTGGACGTTGAAAGCCTTTTTCAAAAATAGTATTGTTTCTCTACTTCCATAAGCACCAATAGGTTATCATAAAGATAGATATCTAGCGCACTATATGAAACTCCACAATATTTTTTTTTGAGGTTGTAAGAAATCTAATCCCTCCAAGGTAAGAGATAAAATTGGGTCATTTTGTTATAATGAAAAAGTCAAATCCATATTCGAGTTGCATACGGGCTATCCCGTAGGACATGAACCAAGGTTTTTTCAATATTCATACATGTGTTACACTCAACAGGTATTTCTGAGTTCCAATCATGATATCTTTGGTTCGTCAAAAGTCTCTCATGCACCATAAGTCAAGTAAACATCAAGATACGATGGGGTCCTTTCCACTTCCAAATTGTATTTCGGTTGATATCACTAGTAAATATAGCCCGAGATGACGAAAGATAACGATAAACATCACTAACCAAAGAATTATCATCTCTACTGTCTTTCACCCTAACTTGTCTGCACCATCTTGAGGAATATGATGAGGAATAACTAATCCGATTAACCATTTCAGTAGTTAACCTGTTTTGAATCAAGTTAAGATTCTGATTCCATTCCCTATTAACAACATCTTTAATCCTAAGGGTAGTATCAACCACCATATATGTTTGAACCAAATCAAAGAAGAGAGGATTCTCTTTTGAAATCCATCGACCAAGCTAGAATTTGACCCTAATTCCATCCTTAATCTTCCAAGTAATTTTTTTTTTGAAATTTATCCCAACTCTTTGCTAACGATTTCTATAATGGGAGTCAGTCGTCTTACAAATAATGTTCTTTAAAAGATTTTGATTCCTTACATAGTTATTAATGAAGAATTGACACCATGAATCATTGGGATTAGTTAGCAAGTTTCAAAGCATTTTAAAAAGAAAAGCATCAATCATTATACGTGATTGTTTGATGCCTAAGTTACCTTGTTCCTTAGGCATGCAACAAACTTCTCAACTGATTAGATGAGTCTTGCGGGTGTTTTTTTGTGTCTCCCAAAATAAATCCTCATTGTAATTTTTTCAACTTATTACCAATAGTTGAAAAGAGTTTTTTTATACTGCATATGAAAGTAAGGGAAATAACTTAACACTAATTTGTTCAGTGTAATTCTTCTAGCCAAGCTCAATAATAATATGGCGAAATCAGCTTAATAATATGGAAAAATCTGTTTCTAGAACTTCTCCCATGAGTAAAGTTCTCCCCCAAGATACTTTCCCAAACTGGTTGTTTCTCTAAAACTCATGGTGCATGATCTCTTGGAAAAGTTGGGGGTTTGCATTAGTTGAGAAGTATACTTGAGATTCTCAGAGTTAATCTTTTGGCCAGATGCTTGACAAAATTGGACCAAACAGTGCGTTATGCAATAAGCTTGCTCTATAGTGGCCTTTGCAAAAAAAAAAAAAAGAAGAAGGTCATCAGCAAAAAGGAGATGAAACACCTAAGGTCCCTCACATAGGCTTTCAATAACCTGCATTAGCATGATCAACAATAACATGCAATAAATGATCCATACATATAACAAAAAGATAAGGAGATAATGAATCACCTTTGCAAATACATCTAGAAAACGTAAAACTATCAAGCTTGTCTCTATTCCATAAAGTTTTGAAAGAAGAATAAGAAATACAATGATAAATAATATTAATTAATTATTAAAAAAATTTACAGTCCTAGAGACATTGAGTGATAAACTTCCAATTTAATTTATCATATGCATTCTCCAAATCAATTTTTATAGATATAAACATCTTTTGCCCTCTCATTATTTTCATCGTATAAACCATCTCTTGAGCTATAATAATGTTATGATGAATATTTCTCCCAAAAATAAAGCTCGACATACACGGAAATATGAAATTATTCAACAGAGGATTCACATGGTTTACCACTATTTTAGTTACAAGTTTATAAATCACATTCCATAGAGATATTAGATGAAACTGCATGAGAAACTCTGGTTGATCAATCTTAGGAATAAGCACTAGAAGAGGGTTGTTAACATATCTAATCGAAAAAGGGTCACTCCAAACACTATTCACTAAATGATGTAAGGGCGGGGGCACAACATCCTAACAATTTTAGTAGAACGCTGGGAAGCCAACTTCACTTGGGGATTTATGGGGACTCATGTCAAATGAAGCCTTCTTGATCTCCATTGTAGTTGACATAACTCTCACGCTTATTTGATGAATCTCTAAATAATCAGGATAAAAAAAAATGAAACAATAGAATCTCTAACCTCTTGGTCTTCTTGAAAAGATAAAAAAAATGGCGCCTAATCATATCTTTAAACTTATTAGGGTTAACCTTCCACTCTTTATTCTCATCTCAAAGAACTATGATTTTATTTTTTCTTCCATGTACAATAGTTTAAGAATGGTAATATTTAATATTTCTATTCTCGTTAGTAATCCACTTGCTTTTAAAATTTTGAAACTAAAGACATTCTTTCTCATAAAGAATTTAAATTAATTGAAAATATACATGGATATGAATTAAGTTCTTACAACTTAAAACAAGGGTTTTGCTTGGAGAATGAATCGGCACCGCCGGAAAAATATTCCGGTAATATTTTCAGGATGTGTGAAGGATGGGAAATCAGTAGAGAAGGAAGAAAATGTGATCAATGAAGGCATATCAAACTCCACAGAGGGTTATAAACCTTTTGTGAACAATGATCTGGGGCATGTGAACAACAACAGTTCTGCAGGAAATGGTCTGAAATCTTACAATGAAACCGTTGTGGGGAGCGGGAGTGGTGAAAAGTATGAAGGAGGTTTAGAGATGAGTGAGGAAGAAGCAGACGTGGATAGTGCATTGGGAGTCAAAGTGGAAGAGATGCAGGTGGGAGGCTATGACTATCCGATCTTTATCCTATCAAAAGCAGAGGAAAAGCGTATACGGCATCCATGGAGAAGAAGAGTGATTGTGAAACTTCTTGGAAGGAAGATAGGTTATAAGGTCTTGGAGACAAGACATAAGCAAATGTGGGTACACAACGGCATCATTAGTATCATTGATTTGGGAAATGATTATTTCTTGGTTGCCTTCTCCCATGAGGACGATAAGAATATTGCGTTATCGGAGGGACCATGGTTCATATACAATCATTATTTAACGGTTAAAGATTGGAGTCCTGACTTTCACCTAGAGAAAGACACAATCAAAGAAGTTATAGTCTGGATCAGAGTATCAGGGTTACCAATAAAATATTACGACAAAAGAATTTTAACAACTATTGGCGCCAGAGTTGGACGAACAGTGAAGGTGGACAAGAATACATTGCAGGTAGAAAGAGGAAAATATGCTCGAATATGTATCGAGGTGGATCTCACAAAGCCTTTTTGGCAATGTTTTATATCAAAAATAAAATGGATAAAGTGGAGTATAATGGTTTACATCTTCTCTGCTTAACTTGTGGAAGATTTGGCCATTACCGTGAAGGGTGTCCGGATAACAAGCATGTAAGTTGAGGAGATGAAGAGGAAACTCATAAAGGGAAGGCTATTGACAAGAAATCGTATAATGGTGATCAAGCCCTTTTAGGTAGAGGCACTGCAGGACCGTGGACTGTGTTTCAAAAGCATAGGAAAGGAAAAAAGGTGATGAATGACCAGAGGGGACAACTGACTAGAGGAGTTAATGATTTTGATTATAATGTCGGATCCAGATTTGCTGCTTTAAATGTTGAAAATCTGGATTCAAATGAAATAGTTAATGATATTCATGATCCAATAATGAAGGAAACATTAGGTGTTAATGAGCCTGTCAAGGATGAAATGAATGAAGAGAGAGAGGACATCATAAATGTTGGATCCAACATTATTATAGAAAATGATTTGCCTGTTGGAAGTGAGCAGGAAAAAAAGAAACTGTTGGGTGGGCCCTTGAAGTCCTTGGAGGAACTTATTGAGGGAATTATCCGTATGGGGAATGAAGTTGAATTGCACGAGCCTAATAAGGAGTACGTAAAGGGTAAAAAAGGAAAGGTACTTAAAAATAATAGAAAAAGCAGTGATCAACGTGCTAAACAATTGGCCACACGTGGAAGGGTGGCTTTTAAGAATAAAACAAGTCGGCTGGCTAGGAGTAACTATGCAGTAATGGTTAAAAGCATAAAGGAGGCACGTGGTAAATACAAAAAATATGTAGAGAAAGGAATTAGCAAGGAAATAATGGGGGAATATAATTGTGAATTTCAAACCATAATTGATTTGGAAAATGTTGAGTGTTTCAACCATTAAGGAAGGTAATAGGAATGCAAAACCGCCAGATATTATAATAAATGAAAATAATATGAAAAAGGTAGATAGAGTTGAGTGTGAGTCCAAAGAGAATGAGGAAGAATTAGTTAATGAGTCTTCTAAGGACGATGAATGTATGGAGGTGGAGAAAGTGATCAAAACCCCATGAATTATGAGGTGGAGGTTGAGAAGTTTTGATTATAATGACTATTTGTTTATGATGAATCTTCAACATAAAATTTTTGTCTGGAACTGTCGAGGAGCCGCTAGCAATGCTTTTCATAGGAACTGTAATCAATATGTCAAAAAATATAAACCTGACATGGTGGTTATTATAGAGACAAGGCATGATCCGTTGAAGTTGACTAAGAGTTTTAATAGAATGGGCTAGGGTGGACATACTATTGCTGAGAATGAAAGGTTAGCAGGAGGAATGATAGTTGCTTGGAATAAGCAGAGCATTTTTGTTAATGTGTTGGAATTTAGCCATCAATACATTCACATGAGAGTCAGGTTTGAAGAGGAGGAGTAATGGGTTTTCACTGTAATTTACGCAAGCCCCATAGAGGAGAAAAGGAAACTTTTGTGGGAGGACCTTAAAAAAATTGCAGATAATATTGCAGGTGCTTGGTTAGTAGCAGGCGGCTTTAACGACATTGCTAATGCTGTTGAGAAGAAAGGAGGAGTTAAGGTGGCTGCTAGGAAGTGTAAACGATTCATGGAGCGAATAGAAGCTTGTAATTTGATGGATATAAAAACTATTGGCCCTCGATTTATGTGGCGAGGCCCTATTTTTTGTGGTGGTCAGAGGATTTATGAAAGGCTGGATAGGACACTTAGTAATGAGAATTGGAGCATGGAGTTTCCTGATGGCCAAGTCAAAGTCTTAACCAGAGTGGAGTTTTAAGATCATCGCTCTCTTTTGACCACTTTAAAAAGGTTAACCGTTGAAGAGTAATTCGGGGGGTGTTTTTACCGTATCCACAGGGATTGTGCGATATTTTGATGCTTGCCGTTCAATAGTCGAGACGTTTTAAGTACGGGGTTTTCAAATTGTTCTTGGTTTTGTAACATCAATTTTTGGTAGCAAAGAAGTAAACTATAACAAAGATGTTGTAAGTTTTATAAAAGCATGTCAAGATTAGATTTCGCTAATCCTTTTCATACATATCCGATTAATCAAGCTTATGAACTTAGTTCCGACCAATACAATCGCGTATCCTCTTGAATAAGTTTATGTCTAAAGCAAATTCGTGAGTATCGTTGTTTAGACCGTTAGATGATGTCTCACGCTAACAATCGAAACAACGACCGTTAAGATCAACACAAAGTGAATATTAAACCCCAAATCTATGTCTAGAGTTTGGTTTTTAAGAGATGAAGATATTAGGTCAAGATTTGGAAAATTTATGTCTAGAGTGATTCAAATCACAAATACATCATTAAGAACAAACAACTTCATCATATATTGATCATCAACCTTGTTCATATACAAAAGATCAAAAGAAATACATATAAGCAAGATTAACTACCTCTAATATTAACACAAGAGGTGTTTAGCTACACATTTTCATGGTAGCTTGGATAACAAGTTTCAAGAGGAGATGAAAGAACATCCGCGTCGAATAATCGAGATCGGATGTGACTTCAGCTTCTCTATGTGGAAATTCACTCTTGGATGATCAAAACCCAGAAAAGTATGTTTTGGTGTAAAAATATCAAGTTATGATCCCAAGTGTACTATAAAGTGTACTATCAAGTTATGATCCTCCAAGCGCATGATTCCAATAAGCTGTATAAAGATCGAGTCAAAACTTACCATGAAAAAAAGATAGCGGCCAAATAGTTTGAAGTAGGGCAGCTGGTCCTACTTTTCAATTCTCGATTAAAACTGTTCCTTGGTAAATTGAACTCTAAGTGGTCTGGTCCATTCCGGATTCGTGAGATCAAGCAATTTGGGGCAATAGTCATTGAAGACAACTCTCCCCAACTAAGTATTTGTTTGTCCTCAAGCAAAGTATGCCTCTCATTGAAAACAAGAGGATTTGCTCAAGCATTTGATTCAATCCAAGAAAGGATAAACGGCTCAAATAAAACAACAATTGTAACAGAGCACAATTACATAGTCCTAGAATCGACAATGGAAAAGAACTTGATTCTTAAAACAAATCACAAACAATGTTTCCAAAAACAACTAAACCATCATGCTCATGTCACTCTAACACTCCTCTTCGAAACACAGGATTGAAGGAAATTAACGCGTTTGCAACCGCGGGGCAATTTCGCTCAAATGACAAATGATGTAAATACTAATAAATTCATACAATATCTAATCGATCGCAAGAAATTATGGAAGAAAAAGATCACTAAGGGCTTTTATCGGTTGTAACTTGGTCGGGGTTAAAAACAAGGGACATATGTACATGACCATTGAAACAAGAAAGGGTAAAGACTATGAAGAGCATTTCTTTTTCAACATTTTCGATGTTGTTCAATCCTTATTTCTTTCTTTCACAATGCATTCTGATCGTACCTGGATCAGACAGTATGACAGTGGCCAACAGCGTCATGAAATCTTCAGCTCCGGTGATGATGATACGGCCGGGGGGGGTGTACCTGTAAGGTACTCTGACGCTCAAGTCAGGAAAGGTCAGAGAAAAGGGCAAGTACAGAAAGTAGGTGTGAGTTAGAATGTAATGTAACCTGACCCTCTCAAGTGAGAGGGTATTTATAGATAGCCCCCCAGCGCGGGGCCAACGGTTACCTGCACGGGGCTGGATTGCAAGGCCCAATTTAGGCAACTGCCAGAGCTTACGTGGCGTAGGGAAGACCATCACGTGGTCTTCGCCCTGGGGTAACGGTCCCACGATCTCCGGAAGGTGGGCAGACCGATTCCTTTGGAGGCGGGAGGTTACAAGGTGACATGTCCTCGCGGGGAGGAGTTCTTGGGTGTCGAGGAGAGACGTACTTCGCAAGGCTTGCCGCCCTTGCTCGACAGTGTCTGCTGCATGTGCCCGACATTACTGGAGGCTGGCACGTGCTCGACGCAGGTGTGGATATGGGCCTTGTTGGGCCATCCCAGATCATGGGGTTTGGGCCTGCCCGACTGAAGGGCAGGCGCTGCCCCAGTCCAGAACAGGAGCCCCCCAAGTCATTGCTCTGAGGTGTCGGAGCAATGAATTAAAGGCCAACAATCGTGTTGAGGACGTACTGAACGTGCTCGAAGGACCGGGATGATCATAGTCATCTGATACCCGCAGTTTCCCTTTTGTCGGGGAACGTGTCAAACGAGGGAACTCTCCGATATTGACGGGTTTACACCACTACGAGCGAGGAATGTCAGACGGGCGGAAATCTTGAAGTCTGCTCGAGTTCGATAGGCCGTTGCTGGGCAACTTCGCGGGAATACGGGAAGTTGTAGAGTCGAGCATCAAAGCAAACAGACGGACGCGTGTGGGAGAACGAAAGGACGTACTTGGGAAAGCGTGTGCCACGTGTCACGCGTCATCATTACATAGGGTGACTAGGCTAGGATTAGTGCACTTGAGTGCTTAGGGGCCCCTCGAGTCCTGTGAGGGCCTTATAAATAGAGGCCACCCCGCTTCATTTGCACGTTTCCTTTCTCTCTGCTCAGATTCTCTCTCCTCTTCTCTTTGCTATTGCCACCGTTTCGCCGTCGCACGCCGCCATACCGGACCTCATCAACAGCCATTTTCAAGTAAGTTTCTTGATCCTTTCCCTTTCTAAATGTGTTCCCTGCGGTGGTACTCCGGTGAACTGATGAAGTTCCCGGGGAAACCATGAAATTTTTGGCGAAAACAGCAGAGTTTCTCTATGTTCTTGCTGAATCTCGCGGGGAGACGGGATGCGTCCCACGAGGACAAGAAGAATGTCCCAAGGACACGAGATGGATATCTCGAGGACCTCAACAATATCCTGAGCTGTGGGATGAATCTTCTAGGGTGATGTACTGGTGACCTGAGGATGGTCACGAGAACGCTCGTCGGATATCCCGAGGATGTTGGGTGAGCACGACTGTCCCGTGATCCCGACGCTCCTTCTTCGCCCTTTTACTTGATCAGCGGTGGAGGGGTGAATTTGATATGGACCATCGAATTCACCGTTTCCTTCTGCTTTTCAGGTAAATGAAAGCCTTGGCCATGGCTCCCCGATAGACATTGACGACCAACCTGACTCCCCGATGGCGCCGATCACCAGCGTCGAGGGACGGCCACCCGAGGAGTGGGTTAGCGAAGAGCCTCTGAATATGGCCTCCCAGTTCGTCGATTGTGATGAGGACGACATCTTCTGTACCATCGAGCATCGCCTGGAGGGCTCCGCGAAGACCTTGAAGGTGTTCAGACCTCTGGCGCACCATCGCATCTGCTCGACGTACCGAGGGATGGGGTTTCCTTTGTACGAGTTTATGTTCGACGAGGTGGGGTGGCGCCTGCCCTTCACTGATTTTTAGCAATCGGTGTTCGTTTGGCTGCGCCTGGCGCCCTCACAGCTCCATCCCAACTCTCTTGCTTTTCTCCGTGCCTTCGAGCTAGTCTGCAAGTACCTCAAGATCGGGGTGACTGTGCCCCTGTTCTTCTATATTTTCCACTTACTAAGACAGGCGACTGATGGCAGACACGGCTGGGTGTCCTTCAAACAGGTGAACAGACTATTCCAGACCTACTTGGACTCTATTCGCACCTTCAAATACCGATACTACATCGTGAGACCGGTCTCGTTCGAGGCCATGGAGTCGGTGTATAGACGGGTCATACGAGAAGAAGACGGGCAGCAGAAAGAAGTCCTCGAGCCGAGGTTCCCCCTATTCTGGACGGAGGAACATTTCAAAAGGGGTACAGACAATTACATCGTCAGTCCTGGCCGACTTTGCAAAGGGGACCGTCTGGCTTACGAGGAAATAGTCAAATTTGTCGCTGGATTTTCCCCAGCCAAGCTCGTGACACCGGACGGGAAATTTATCCGGGGTGACGACGGGTAAATTTTGACAAAATGCCGGTTCATCAATACGAGGGCCCTTCTCGAGACGTTTTCCGATGAGGATGTCCTTGTGCTGTTAGGTGGTGGAATCTTTCTCGACTTACTCTTTCCTTGCATTATGGGTTTCGATTGAATGACGCATTTATTTCTCTTTGCAGGTGAAATGTCAAGTGCGGAGGAGCGCATCAAGAAGCTGGCGGCTGCCCGCAATTCAAAGAAAAGCGGGAAAGGTCGTGTCGAACAGATCCGTTGCCAGCACCAAGGCTCCACTTCAGCACCTGCGGACTCTTCCAGTTCTCCC